>CAWTZC010000501.1:31245000-32445000 GCA_963919715.1 Microtus obscurus | reverse complement strand
AGATATTTGGAAGATATGATAGGATGACTAATGATTTGATCTTAAGGTAAGGATGTTAGACTGGATTATATAGCTAGATCCAATGCAAACACCAGAGGTATGCCAAACAGGGATCTTTCTCCAGTTAGTAGAACAGGCATAGGGAAGGTCAAGTTAGAACAATTTTCAAGTATAAGGACAGTCTATAATTTGAAGACAAAAATAGACACTAAAAGGATGCAAGCAGTTTTGATTAGTCAAGACAGCAGGCACTTTCATGTAGCAAGGAAATAAATCTAAGATCTGTAGCTATCAGAGAGTAGTTTCTTCTACCCACCCATAGTAGGGTTGGGAACAGATTATCTCTGCCCATGTACACATAAACAAACCTTATTTATCCACTACCCTTTAGCCTTGAAAGACCCTGAACTCAGGAAATCTATTAAAGTTCACTTGGTTCTGACTTACAGAACTGTTAGATAATAAATAAATACTGTCTGAAGATAATATATTAGTAGTAATTTACTATATATTTATAGAAAATAAATGACATACTTGTGGATCAAAGAATTGTGTTATCTTCTGCCAATATAATCCATTGGGAAAGGATGAGGGTTGGTGAGAGATGGAACTATGTTTGCATACTTATGAAATTATCCATAGTAAAAATTTAAATCTCTAGAATGAGTACTTGTGACATTTTTTTTACAAGGGAAACTATTAAAAATAAGTTTCATCGTCCGCCAAATTCAGAGAGTCCGGTTTTATCCCATGCTTTTTCAGTCACAGTCCAGCTGGCCTTGGTGAGCTCCCAATGGATCAGCCCCACTGTCTCCGTGGGTGGGTGCACCCCCTGTGGTCCTGACTTCTTTGCTCATATTCTCCCTCCTTCTGCTCCTCATTGGAACATTGGGAGCTCAGTCCGGTACTCCAGTGTGGGTCTCTGTCTCTATCTCCATCCATCGCCAGATGAAGGTTCTATGGTGATATGCAAGATATTCATCAGTATGGCTATAGGATAGGGTCATTTCAGGTTCCCTATCCTCAGCTGCCCCAGGACTTTCCACAGGGCAGGGAACCCTGACTGCTCTTCAGGTTGGAATGGGAGGGGGAGGAGTGGGGGGAGGGGGATGAGGGGGAGGAGGGGGAGGAAATGGGAGGCGGGGAGGAGGCAGAAATTTCTTTTTTTCCAATAAAAAAAGAAAAAAAAGTTTCATCAATCTTTAAAAGTCCACATTTACCCTGAGATCCTAAAAGTATAGAGCAATGGGAGAGTTTGGTAGGTCTGTGAAGAATAACTGCCTTGATGCTCCTGGGAAAGAACAGGATAGACAAGTTCTCCTCCTTCTAGTCTGGAGAACACTTTATTCTAAATTACCCGGGGAAGTAGTTATGTTTGCATGCATGAATTCAAAGCAGTGTTCATTGCCTGCATAAACATGTACACAATTGAGTCAAAATTCCAGCATGGATGGGATATGGTTTCCCAAGATTCTACCCCTAGACAAGTAATTACTGACAGTTGATGACTGATGAAGATGGGGGTAAGATTAATAAGGTTGCTTTTGCCCCAGCAGATGACTTCATACTCATGCATGTTTCTTAAACACTAATTCAACCCAGTGAGCTATTAGTAGTAGAAAAAGTGTACATGAGGGTTGGGAAGAGGGAGTGGGGAGTGAGTATAATCAAAGTATACTGTATATATGTATGAAAACTTCAAGGAATAAATGAAAATATAAACAAAAAATTAAAAGCCTAATGTATGCTCTCAATAGTTGAATGACATCACAAATAAGTAAAGAACATATTAAAGTAAATGATGTAGGATGTAGGGGAGAGAGAAGAGAGCCACATTTGAGACTATGAGAGATAGAATGTCTGCAGAAGAATAGATCAGAAACTGAAACTCACTTAGATCTTTCTGGAAGGCTTTCCTGAAAAGTGCCACAACAGTCTGGACTCCAAGGTGTTTGTAGGGTATCTAAGTGTGCTCTAGGAGAATGTATTTGCTTCCATAAGAAATGTCTATTTTCAGTGGACTCGCTGAACATAGCATACAGTGAGGACTGCTGAGGAGTCAAGAACAATGACACTGGGTTTTGATCCTACTGCACATACTGGCTTTGTGGGAGCCTAGGCTGTTTGCATGCTCACATTACTAGACCTGGAAGGAGGTGGGAGGTCCTTGGACTTCCCACAGGGCAGGGAACCCAGACTGCTCTTCGGGCTGATGAGGGAGGGGAAGTTGATTGGGGGTGGGGGGAATGGGAGGCGGTGGTGGGAAGGAGGCAGAAATCTTTAATAAATAAATAAATAAAAGAAAAAAAAGAAATGTCTATTTGTGTGAGTCAAGGAGATAGTCTCGTGGTTTGCTGCATTAATAAATCTTCTGAATATTTTAATATATATACATATATGTATATATATATATCTTTTTTTCTGTTTAACAACTTTGTCTGTCCTGAAACTCATTCTATAGCTCAGACTGGCCTCAAACTCACAGAGATCCTCCTGCCTCTGCTTCCTGAGTGTTGGGATTAAAAGCGTGCACCACTACTACCCAGCTTAATATGTATCTTTTAATTAAAATATAAGTGTTAAAAAAGAAGAAATGAAGACGAAAACTCCCCAGCAATGGGTAGTGATGAACATCTAAAGAACCCAAAGGGGCATCTATCTCCCAATACACAATACACAGAAACTTCACACTAAATCTCAAAACACAAAGTGAAATCTCCTAGAAGTCTTGACACTGAGCAAGTCTCCCATGTCAGGCTGTCTTTTCTCCCTTCCTTTTTTGATGTGGGAGGATTGTGCCAAGATGTAACGGCGTAAATGAATGCAGACAGATTGTAAAAGTATATACAGCTTCAATGGGGAAATAGACTTACAGAACCACCGTTCTTGCGGAGACAAGGAAAGCAGACGGGGCAGCGGTGTGGTGCGCACTATAGGTAAACATTAGCCCGAGGCGAATACGCCCCCTAAGGCTGGGCTTAACCCTACACTTTTTTTTAACATTTTCATAATAGCTGGAGAACTAAAACCTTCTTAAATATGTCAGAGAGGAGTAAAAATGAGCAAGGGGAACAAAACCCCCCATCCGTGGTTGTCCCAGCTATTCATGAGAAAGAAATCAATTTAAGGGAAAATGAGTTTTGTATGTGATACTGACAGTTCTATCTATTTTCTTGTATACTAATCACTTCTTAGAGAAAACTGATAGTGCTAGAGATTAGTGGAACTGGGGGTGAGGAGCAGGAAGTGGGGGGAGTTCTTAAACAGGTGTCTCCCTCACTTAGAGAAAATTGATGGTGTTAGAGATTTTTGGAGCAGGGGAAGAAGGGAAGTTCTTAACCACTTGTCTCCTGGACGCTAAGTGTAAAAGGCAAAGCATGAGCTACAGACCCCTGCCTGAAATGTGTGATCTGCTAGTTAGGGAGAGCAGAGTCTGCCTGAACAAAACATTTGTCCCCACCTCCTGTTCTTTGTACATTCGTTAATGGAGGTACTCTGAGTCATTTTTTAAAGGGGGTATTTCAAGCTTATACTAAGTGTGTGTTAGGGGAGAAATAGCATCTAATATAGAGCTTCCGTTAGTATGCAGTTTTTGTGTATTGGTCAGATCCATTTTTATAACTACATAACTCTGTTGGAGTTGCTTGAAGGTGATAGTTAACATTGTATTTTATTTATTGCTGTATCGCCAGTCTCCAAAATGCTTCTAAGGAAAGATAAAAAGAGAGAGAGAGAAAGCAAAGGGTGGGAAAAAGAAGGGGGAGAAGCAGGATCGGGAAGAGACAGGAGACGAGGGAAAGGGGAGGAGAAGAAGAAACTGTCATAAGAGTGACAGAGAATCTCTGGGCAGGTCTAAGGAATTTTGTTTTAGCTAAATAAACTCTGGATCCTACTTACTACAATAAATGTTTTCCAAATACTTTATTTTATATTTATTTTGCTGTGGCTCTTGGTTAGAACTAAATTTTTTTTTGGCTGAAAATGTTAATAATTCTCTTGGTCCCTATTGTAAAAAGCTGTGTTTTCATGGTCAAGATTAGTGGAGTATGTATCTTAATTAAATTTATGTGAATGGAGCTTAAAGCATCACACACAAAAATGTGTCTTTCTTTAATTTTCCACAATGTAGTTCTACTTATTGAAATCCAAGCTCTGATGGAAAATATTTATAGTAGAAATAATTTAGATTTATTTGCTCAGTGTCAATTTTAGGCAAGCAGAGTTAAGGAAGTGAAGTCTCTAGGCCAGTCTTTACTGTGTTTTCATAACGGTTGAAAACTAAAAAGAACCAGACCCAAATTTTGAATAAAATTTTCCTAAAGAGTCTTTGTTGTCTGAAATAATAAACACAAAACAGAATTATTTATTTCTTGATTTCTTACATTATCCTAGGCATTGTACACAAAAATCATAGTCACTATAGAAATAAATAAAACCAATATTCCAACCCTAGAGATAGGAAAGTTACAGTATGAATTCAAGATTTCTCAGAAGTTCTTATAGTTATTTTGGTACTTAATTACATACATTTTTGATGACTGCTAGTTACTGAGAAAATGCATAATAGTTTATGTGCCACATAGGTATAGCTCCAGGTCCATATGACTTAGTGTTGGTGCTAAGAACTTAATAGCTAGTATAAAACATGAATTAAAATAAAAGTAATATATTGATTTCAAATTCTTTTATTTTCTTTTCATAGTCTTATTGATTTTTTGGGAATTCACATCATGAATCCTGATCATACTTACTTCCTAGTCTTTCCAGATCCACTCCCACAAAAAAAAGAAGGAAGAAGAAAGAAGGAGGAGGAAGAAGAGGAAAAGAAGAACAGGAAAAAGAAGAGACCAATTTGTTGTACTCACTGAAGTATAGTCAAACTCCCAGCCACAAGCCTCTTACAAAAATCAAACAAACTGAGTCATTCCCCACAGGCACCCACACTAGAAGCCATCAATTGTGGGAAGTTACACTTCAGCATCCTTTTCACGTTTTTAAAAATTCTCTTTGATTGCTTTCTGTCTAGGTTGTTACTTTTAGGGGGTGAAGGAGAAAGGCTTGTCATATAAGCTTTCTATGTTCCTCTTTTGATGGAGGTGGGTCTTGTATCTTATCTGTTGATTTCATTGGTTCAATAAAGAAACTGCCTGGGCCCTGATAGGACAGAAAATTAGGTAGGCGGAGTAGACAGAGAGGATTCTGGGAAAGAGAAGCTGAGTCAAGGAGTCTCCATGATGTTCCCACTGCAGAGAGACGCAGGCTAGAATCTCCCCGGTAAGCACACCATGGGGTGCTACACAGATTATCAGAAATGGTTTAGGTCGATATGTAAGAGCTAGCCAATAATGGGCCAGGCAGTGATTAAATGAATACAGTTTGTGTGTTGTTATTTCGGGGCTTAAGCTAAGCCATGCGGGCGGCCAGGTACAGGGGCACAGCCACGCCGCTCCCTATTACTACAGATTGGCGCGCCAACGTGCTAATGAACTCCACGTAAAACCTGAGAGGGTTTAAAAAGGACAGAAAGAGAATTTAAGACAGCTTTTTGCTGTTTCTGGGTTGCGTACCGCAAAGAAATTGTCCTGACTCAGCAACAGGAAAAAACTGGCTGTTTTAAAATGCCAGCTTTCTGGGCTGTGCCGCCATTACGATTTCTGTCTGGCTCCTGTGGGAGACAGAGCTTTTCAATGGAGCATTTGGAATAAAGTGCTATGGCTTGCTTGATGGCAATGTGGACTGCTGTGTGCCTGGAATTGTGCTCAGCTCAGGGGCACCCAATGGCTCTGAGGCAGGAGCAGCTCAGCTCCGCCATGCTGAACTGAGCTGGTCTCAAGCAGTAATTACCGTAATTACCGTAATGACAGCACACTTAAGGTTTCTACTGGGCAGAATGCAGGCAGTACCGTATTAACTGTACAATAAGCAACTTAAGTTTTTAAGAAGTGCTTAACATTTTAAGAAATGCTCCTGGATAGTAAAAAAATTACAGATTCACAACAAAACAGATTCAGACAGACCACTAAATGGATCACAATGTTGGATGAATGTACGTAGGCTTGAGAGAGAAAAAATATATATATAGAGAGAATAAAGTTAATGCCTTTAAAAATAAAAAGGTAAAGTCTTTAAAGAGACAGAGTACAGATAGTTAAGAGAGTAAAATAAATAAAGAAAAATAAGCCACATAAAAATGTAAAATTCACAGAGAGTCTGGATTATGTACATTGTGTTTTCTTTAAAATTTTTGACTGTGAAGGAACTAAGTACAGATAGACATTTCATTATATGGGCTGCCAAGCTAAACCAGAATGGATATAAAGGTATGATTTCAAAATTTGGGTCTAAGGATATGATGCTTCGGAGAGGGTCTTCTTTTGTTTTTACAAAGGACCAGACCCTATGGATTGCATCTATTCCGATATGGTATGATAGACCACGCCCTCCTGAAAGGTTGCTGTGAACACCCTCAAAAAATTACTTCACTCAACTGCCAACTGAGATGACCCTGACACACAGGTTACACCACGAAAGAAAGATCTAATTAACGACGCCCCCATTCAGCAGGAAGCAGTTTGGAGAGAGAAACTGCGCCCATGAGCCCAAATATTGATTATATATGTTCTTTTACATTTAAAGGGGGATATGATATAGATATAAATAATTTGCATTGGTGTGGATTTTAAGGTCAATTTTGTTATATGTATATGTATTTCTGATCTTGATTAAGGTATTGTGATTGTGTAGTTAATTTTTAAAATGTAATATATAATTAGGAAATGTAGGTTGTTGTTGAATAATCGTAAATAATAGTCAAGCTTGTAGTCATGTTAGATTTTCTAGATATATAGAGATATATTTCAGTTAGATAGACATTCTTCATATCTCTCAAAGATTGCAGAATATGGCATTTAAAATATTTTAATAACTTAGGGCTTTTCATGACCATGAGACATGTCTGCTCCTGGCAGCACCAGCTACTTCAAGAGGAAGATGGGCATTGAAGAGGCTCCTAATGAAGTTTGATAGCCATTGGGCAAGAAACTGCTCTTGCCTGGACTGTTATATAGACTGGACACAGAGAACCCGCAGAGAGAGGACTGCTGAACTTGCCTAAAGGTGAGATGATCTTTTGGGGTTCCTGATTCATGAAAGAGTCTACGAGACATTCTGCAGGACACAGCAGAAAGTGACTGAACTGTCTTTGAAATTTCCTGCTTCATGGAAATGTCTTCTGGATACTATGGGCCTGAAGGCCAAAGATAGATGCCCCAACGGTACAGAGGAACTTTGGGTGACTGTCCAGGCAGCGAGATGGCTCTGTCATTTCTAGAGTTCTCTTATTTCTTGTTTAGTATTATATCCTTCTGGAGTCTTTGATGGAGTTGAAGAATGGATAGATAGTTATAGTTTTCCTTAGTTATGATAAAAGATAAAGTAGATATAAATATTGTAACTGTAATTCTTACTTGATAACTGTTTTGTTATATGTGATTTTACTATGTTAAAGTTAAAGCCTTTCTTTTTTGTTTAAACAGAAAAAGGGGAAATGATGGAGGTGGGTCTTGTATCTTATCTGTTGATTTCATTGGTTCAATAAAGAAACTGCCTGGGTCCTGATAGGACAGAAAATTAGGTAGGCGGAGTAGACAGAGAGGATTCTGGGAAAGAGAAGCTGAGTCAAGGAGTCTCCATGATGTTCCCACTGCAGAGAGACGCAGGCTAGAATCTCCCCGGTAAGCACACCATGGGGTGCTACACAGATTATCAGAAATGGTTTAGGTCGATATGTAAGAGCTAGCCAATAATGGGCCAGGCAGTGATTAAATGAATACAGTTTGTGTGTTGTTATTTCGGGGCTTAAGCTAAGCCATGCGGGCGGCCAGGTACAGGGGCACAGCCACGCCGCTCCCTATTACAACACTCTTTATCAAATTTGAGTCTAAAATCATCATTACCACAGGAAAAGTAGCTTCCTTGCCCTTTACAGTCCACAGGAGCATAGCTCATGGACCTCCATCCACGTGGTATCAGCACGTGCCATGCCCCATGACAGCATGAATCATGACATCAACACAGCCCTCTAATGCATCACAGGCTGTGGACACCGTCATAACCCTCGATGGCAGCGTAGGCCAAGGATGTCAATATGGCTTCTGGCAGTAGGGGAAGAGGGAGGGACCACAGACAACAACATGGTTTCAGGCAGAAATAGAACATGGACATCGGCATGACAATTGGTGGCAACACAGGTCACAGATATCAACACAGTCCCAGACTAAAGGAAGACCATTAATGTAGACATGGCCTTTGGTAGCTGTTTTTTAATTTCATAAGCAACAATAGCTAAAGGAGATGTGTGGGCATAGTAAGTACGTCTCAACATTGAAATTTGAGAATGACATTGGACTTCTCATTTTCTTCACTATGCTGATCTTCACACAGCACTTGTTTTGTTTCTGTTTTTTTCTTTAAATTTTATTATTTATTTGTGTGTGTGTGTGATCTGTGTGTGTGTATGTGAGTGCATGTTTGTGCATATGCCATTATCTTTGTGTATAAGTAGGCCATATATTTATGTTGAGTGCTTTCCTATTTATGATGAGTGCTTTCCTAGATCACTACTTTCTTTTTGGATTTATTTATTTCATTTTATTTGTATGAGTGTTCTGCTTTCATGCATTTGTGTGTACCATGTATATGCCTGGTACTTGCAGAGGCCAGAAGAGGAAGTCAGGCCTCTGGAAACTGGATTTGCATATAGTTGTGAGCAGCTATGCAGTTTCTGGCAACTGAACCCTGGTCTTCAAAATCAAGGAATGTTTTTAACTTCTCAACTATCTTTGCAGCCCCATCTTGCTTTTTGAAGCAACATCTCACACTGAATCTTGAACTTATCACTGGCTAGAAAGATTTGCAGCAAACCATAGAGATACTCATTATAAGTGCTAATGCTAGTGCTTACTTATCAGGCCAGGGTTTTTTAATATGATCAATGAGAAATGAATCTTAACCAGACTGGATGGAGAGGTCTCAGCAAGACTGAGGCTGAGACAAGTTTATTCCAGGCAATCAGATTTTTTTATACCCTTATCAGAAACAGAATACAACGGCAGTTTCCAGTATCAGTACTTGCCAGATACAATGATGCTTGCAAGCTGTACAAGGTACACAAGATTACTGTCAAAGAACAATTTTCTTGTCAAGCTTCTACATGCTTCATTTACTTCTGTGGGATACAGAGAGCCACAAGGCAGCCTGGATGCTTGACTGCCTGAAGAAGTGTCTCAGTTTCTCAGGAACTTAAAGGCATACAGTACTCCAGGAGCCATGGACTCTAACCTGAAAAACCCATGATTGTGTCTCTCAAAGCAGTAGGACCAGACTAATTCCATGATTTTGTGCATCCTGATCCAGCATCGGGGTTACAGACACATGGTGGTACACCTGGCTTTTACGTGGGTGCTCAGGCTTTAAACTCAGGTATTCAGATTGGCACAACAAGCACTTTCCCCACTAAGTCATCCCTCCAGCTCCAGTCTTTTTGTTTGTAATTTGAAGCTTATTCAGATTGTGGGATCATGCATCAGAGAAAGGAACAGATTGAGACCTGAGGCAGGGCCCCTGATCAAGTCTAAGTTGGACATCGCGCTGAATCTGGAAACTGTTGAATGACACTGTTATTTCTTTTGGGAAATAGAAATGACACAGGGCACCTCTCTTAACCCACTGCAGACCTTTAGCATGCTTTGAAGTGCTGAGATAAGCAAATGGCTGAAGACCCTGTGAGAAAAGGAAAACAAGTCAAAAAGGGTAGGGGCATAATTTGATCTCAATTCTCCACGACCCCAAGCAGAACTTTGGCCTACACAATATGACAATACATATGGGCAGAAGAAGGTTCTATGGTAACTGGATAACCACAGATTATTATACTGTTAGAAAGATTCTGTGGCTATTAGAATTTAAGGTATGCCTAGCAGATCCTTCTGTTTATTTAAATGTTTATTAAACACTGCAGTCTAAGATCACAGTTTTCCAAAATTTAACTGAAACTTTCTCAGCTAACATCTATCAGCCCACAGTCTGTGTCTGCTCCTCTTACTGAAGCATTTTGAAAGTGATAAATTTTGCAAATTATGGAAAGTCATGTTTGTGCTCACAATTAAATCTGTTGAGTTAATTAAAAACACTCACTTCTAAAGAAATGGCTTCTTGGGTTTCTCTGGTTGTTTGTGATTCAGTGGTAGTTTTTATTTAGAAATATCTTCACATTGTTTTTGCTAATTTTTATTTGATTTCTTACTATCTCATGCATACTATTCATTTTAATGATACTTATCTCTCCCGAACAAACAAAGCAAAACAAACTAAATGCCTGTAGAGGAGGATCCTTGCGTATAATTGTTTTAGTTCTGTAAGAATAAGAAATCCCACAGGTCCTGAAGACGATTGCTCTACTGCCAAGCTTCTGTGCAACTTGCTTATAATTAAACTGTGTCTAAACAGTATTATTAAAATATATTCATGAATTCAGTAATTTTAAAAGTATGCTTTCTGTGTCATCCAACGAAAAAACTTTAGTATGTCCTATATTCTATAATATTTTCTGAACCAATTTTTTTAATACAATACATTTTAAGTTTGCCAAGGGGGTAGACTTGGCTGCTGGGAGGTTGTACACGCCCCAGTGGAAGGTCACATAACCATGTGCACATGGAAAGCAGTAATTAGACTTGGGGTTATCAATAACAAAACAAAATTTAAAGGAGCACGAAGTGGGAAGTTGAGAGCCAATAAGGAAAGTTTGGGGAGGTAGTGGTGGAAGAATATGATCAATATACACCATAGAAACTCATGAAACTTTTAAAGATTAAAATATTATTAGAGTTGTTCATCTAAACATAAATAAAGGCAATTTTTTTACAACCGCATTTTCCATAATATCTAGGTATGAATTTTTGGTGTGCTGCACATAAGAGATTTGAGAGAAGGAAATGGATAACCATCATAGAATCTTCAGGTTTGCATTCATTTTAAATGCATAGAATTGCAAATCCAGTATTTATAAATAAAGAAAGCAAATTGCACTATATCTACAGCTTAGTTTTAGCTGAGAATAGATAAGCTGTAGGAGAACTTATACTGCCTCTGTCTTTTGGAGTTATATCAATGGATTTAAAGGAAACTATTTTTGTGTATTATTTATATACTGTTTATTCCAGAATCTCAAATAAAAACACATACTGTTTGTATTGTATAAAAGAGATTCTTAAGTAACCATTATAAATGATTATAAATATTAATCATGAGTATGTTTTTAATTGTGTGTGCGTGCGCTTGTGCACGCACATGTGTGTGCATTTGTGTGTTACCATGTGTTTCTAATAGGTAGTGTGGAGGCCAGAGGAAAGTTTGTGGCAGTCAGTTTTTCCTTCCACCATGTGGGTCTAAAGGCTGGAACTCCAGTGGACACATTTGGTGGGGGCCCATGTGCCTGCTAACTCATCTCACTGGTGATTGTATCAAAATACATAAAAATATCAAGAAACATTCTTTGGTCAGGAAAAAAAGTTTCTGGAGCAGACAGTTACTCACTAAGATATTACAGCTGCTTGTGAGATAGAAACAATACTTTAAACGGTACTCTAAGCAAATATAAAAGCTATAAGAAGAGTTAATTTCAAACATCAGGGTCATGCAAGGCACATAAACGAAGTATGTTTGTAAAAGCACAGCAGGATGACTGAACAGTATCTATAAACATAAAATCACATGGTACTCAAGCTTTTTTATTTTTGAAATATCCTAAGCTTATGATCTTGATACAACTATTCAACACTGACCCTGTTTAGGAAGTCCCATTGCCTCTCTAATAACCCCTTCACATTCTTGAGTTTTTTCCTTTTATATCCATGCCCTTGGCAGAATAGAGTCATACTTCCCCTTACTCTCCTCTCCTTTAATTTTTTTTTTGTTTCACACGCTGATGATTTTCTCTTCCAATGAGCATGATTATAGCAGAAAAATGAGTGATGGTTTTATATTAATTTGTTCTTTTTTGCAGTTACTGAAAAACTTTTACTGAGCTTTTATGATGCCTGGATCATATTTTTCCTAGTCCTGAGGACTGACATATTCAGGATCTTTAACCTGTGATTGAAAAGGTGGCTAGTATGACTTTGGATAGCTGAAGACAAGCTACCCAGGCAGAGACAGATAAGAAAGTTTTACAGTGAAGTAAGCAGAGAAGATATAATATGGGCCATTTTTAGCAGGAGCACACTGTCTATGCTACCAGGAGCACACTGTCTATGCTAAGAGAATCTTACCACCTTGTAACTTTGTAGGACCCAGACTCTTCCTAAGTATTTTTTTATCAATGACTCATGAATGTCTTTCTTTACTTTAATTTCTAGTCATTATTTGTTGAGTTATACATGTTCAGTTCTATGTCTGGAATTCAGCTTTGCTCAAATAGTTCATAACTAAATGACACTTTCAGCTTTAACTAGATAAATTCTATAGGTTAAATCAACTGTGAATTCATACAGTTTCTAGTTGATATCTAAACTGAAGCATCTTAGGATGGGAATATGACTGACAATAAAGTGCTTACCTCCTGATGGAGGAGAGTCATCTGTCTATGTGTTACTTTCATTGGTTAATAAAGAGACTGCCTTGACCTTTTGATAGGGCAGAAAATTAGGTGGGTGGAGTATACAGAACAGAATACTGTGAAGAAGGGAAGTGAGGTCAGACAAGATGGAGCCAGCCACCAGGCCAGAAATGCTGAATCTTTCCCAGTAAGCCACCACCTCGTGGTGCTACACAGATTATTAGAAATGGGTTAATCAAGATATGAGAATTAGCCAAGAAGAGGATAGAAATAATGGGCCAGGCAGTGTTTAAAAGAATACAATTTGTGTGTTGTTATTTCGTGTGTAAACTAGCCAGGCGGGAGCCGGGTGGGACGAAAAGCAGGCCTGCCCCCAGCTCCTTCTACAACCTCCTAACTGTAAGAACCTAAGTTTGGCTCTCCAGAATCTTTATAAAAAGTTGAGTGCAGTGGTGTGAGCCTTCTATTCCAGTTACAGTAAAATGAGAGGTGGAGACAGGTGGGTAACCAAATCTCTTAAGCCCAAGTAGCCTGGTCCATGTGAAAGAGTTCCAGACCAATGAGAAGTCATGTTGGAAGATGCCAGAGGACTGACAATTCATGTTTATTACTTACCTCCACATGTTTAATGTGCATTTGTACACACAGGTGCATAATAACACACATGGACATATGCAAACCACAATGTATACAAATATCACACACACATGCACACTCATACATACATACTGCATACATGCATATATGGTCTGACCTGCTAACATCCTAAAACATTAATTCTGTGGGAATTTCCTTTATTGTGTCATTGGCAATTGCTTTTAGTTTTGCTGTGCTATTTATTATTTCCTTAATTTGATTCTCTTCAGCATCATTATAATGTGTTAGAAATGGGTACTAGCTAAAGATTCACATACCCATGAATTAGTATGCTCCTGATTTTGCTTATTTATATGTTATAATGCATAACAAAAGGACAGACAAGAAGTTCTAGTAACAAGTACTGATTTTCTTACCATCCTTGATTCTAGAAATTCAAGATTAAGGTATGGGCATAGTTGGGTTCTTTGAGGGCTCTCTCCTTTGCTGGTATATAGCTGTCCTTCTCCTGGGTTTTCACGTGCACCCACACTCTTCCACTACTCTAATTCCCATTTCTTACAAAGATGCCACACCCATTGAGGAGGAACAGCCACCCTCATAACCTGAGGACTCTACTAATCTTCAAGCAAATTATCCACATAAGAGTCTTTTTAAAAATATAATCATATTTTAATGCATTTTAATGTATGAATATAGATTAAAGGTAATGCAACTTGCAACAATCAGCTCTATTGAACTTTTTAACCTCACTAGATATAATAATGTGCTTCTCTACTTAAAGATCACATTCTTGGTCCTCACATGGATGCACATCCTTCAGAAGTCTGAACACTACAAATATATCAGGTATGTATCCTACCATAATATAAAATTGCTACTGAATAGTAGTTGTACATAAAATACTGAATGTCTTAACTTGCGTTGGCTATGAACTTAAAAAGTGAGATCTTTCCAGATTTCTGAGTTAACAGAAATGATACTTACAATGTATATATTTATTAACCATAGTTTTTAAACCATAAATTAATAGCTGATATCTAAGGGGCACATGTCTATATGTAATGCACTTCATAGAATATAATGAACCTTCATATTATTATTATTTTTTTTAAACACTGGGCTCCTTTTTTACTTAGATGTTGAACAACTTAAATGACAATTACACCATTAAGAGAGTAACAAAGGATGTAAAATGGAAACACAATTGGCCACAGATTAAATAACCAGGGTTTTGTTTTGAGGACTAGGAAGCATTAGAAGCTTGGAAATCCAGAATCAAAAAGAAAAAGGAGGGAAAAAGAGTCCTTAGCCACAACCACTCCATTATCATTATCAATAGCGTCTTGGGCTATAGGAACGAGATCTTGACCGTGATCTGTACCGACTGTAATAAGGAGAAGGCGACCTTCTGTACCGGTAATCGTAATCTTTGTATCTGTCATAGCCTCGATCATATCCTCTATCATAGTAAGAATCTCGTCGTCTACCACCGCCGCCGCCGCCTCCGCCTCCTCCGCCACCTCCACCACCACTATGAGTTGGTCTGCCCATGTAAATGCCTGGTGTAGGTGTGTGAGCTCTCTTGGTTATAGAATAATCCACACGAATTCTTCTACCATCCAGCTCCATTCCATTTGCTCTTTCCATAGCCTCCTTAGAGTCATCTATCCTCTCAAAATACACAAAAGCAAATCCACGTGACCTGCCAGTTCGCTGATCATAAACTACATTGACACCACTCAACGGTCCATATCGAGAAAATACTTCACGAAGATTTCTTTCTGTTGTGTACAAACTGAGGCCAAACACTCCCAGGCAAGTATTGGGATCTGGATTCGCCCTGCTGCCTGTATGTCTTCTGTGATTAGACATTGGAGAATGACTCCGGCTTCTTCGTCGACGATACTCTGGCGTATGGATCTACTTCGAGATCGTCTCCTATGAGCGTGGGACCTGGACCGACTGTAGCGTCTATGAGAATGTCTCCTTGACCTTGACCTGGATTTTGATCTTGATCGAGAATGGGATTCAGAATGTTTGGAAACCCGTGATGGACTACGAGATCCTGACCTGCTCTCTGATTTTACGCGAGCAGGAGTTCCCGTTGGAGATTTTGACTGAGAGCGAGACTCTCGGCCCTCGAAGTTGTTCTCCTCTACAGCACTCATGTGGGCCAGGAGGTCCCGAGAACTACACAAGAGACAAGTCTCGGCTCGAGGGCCGACGGCCTAGTGACCCGCTGTCTGGACTGTGGGGAGGAGGAAGGCAACGGCAACCCCTTCATATTATTTTTATAATTGTTTGGTTCATTAAAAATCTTGTGAGATTAGAAGAGCAAGCATCACATCTGTTCAAGTTTACATAATGGAAAAAACTTCCAACAATATTGAAATAGTTCAGATCACATGTTGAATAGGCAATAGAGCTAAGACTCAGATCTAATCAGATGTTAAGCCCTGTGCTCCATTTCCCCTGATAGCTCATCGTTTGGGGAAAGCAAGAAGAAAATGAAAAGTTTGAACAAATGTTGTCATTTAAGCTAATGGCAAACATATACGGAATCTCCTAAGGTTAAACTGTCTTCAGCAACACTCATGTCAAATTTTAATCTTCATGATGAGGTATTTAGGGAACAGAGCATCAATCTCACTGTGGTATTTGAAAGTTGAATTTGGAAGGTAATTATGCTTAATGTATGCAGACTATGACTTTAAATAAAGGGGAGTTGTGAGGCAGGTCTCTGTCTCACCATATGGTCCATAGAGAATCTTATGAAGAGGTAGGACCTAGGACCTCATCTGTCTAGTATTATCCTTCACAGCCTTTTGATTTGCAAGGAGAATGCACCTTTATTTCTTATTAATTAAGCAGTCTGTGGTATTTTATAATAGCAAGAGATGACTAATTCAGAAGCTTAACAAAGATAAAAAGAATTTAGTACAGAAAAAATACAAGGTGTTTAATGGGCAGAGGTGTAAAAGGTGACATCCATTAGTGATTAGAACAGCAGCAACAAGCAGACCAAAACTAAGCAACCAAAGAAACCCAAGAATCTGATATTCTCAGATAAAAGTTTAGGATTCTCAAAGAAAATTTAGTAAAGAAAATGGGAAGTCAGAACTTCCAAGCAGACATACAGTGGATTTTTTTTTCTGTCACTCTTCAGAGTTTTAGAATGTAGCCCGCGCAGCAAAGCCAGTGTGCTCTCTAAGAAGTGTCTGAGAGTTCCACCCTGTCATTTACAATGACATTGCTATTGCTCCTTCAGGACCCCTCTAGGAAAGGTGAAGACTTTGTTGAAAGGTGAAGACAGTGTTGCCATGGACTGTGATCAGCTATCAGCTCCAGCAGAACTGCTGAACGAGTAATTGCTTAAGAATCAGTGTGGCAGTTTCTCAGGAAATTCGGGATCAACCTACCCCTGGACCCAGCAATACCACTCTTGGGAATATACCCAAGAGATACCCTATCATATGACAAAAGCATTTGTTCATCTATGTTCATAGCAGCATTATTTGTTATAGCCAGAACCTGGAAACAACCTAGATGTCCTTCAATAGAAGAATGGATGAAGAAAGTGTGGAATATATACATATTAGAGTACAACTCAGTGGTAAAAACAATGACTTCTCGAATTTTGCATGCAAATGGATGGAAATAGAGAAACACTATCCTGAGTGAGGTATCCCAGACCCAAAAAGATGAACATGGGATGTACTCACTCATAGTTGGTTTCTAGTCACAAATAATGGTCATTGAGTCTATATTCTGTGATCCTAAAGAAGCTAAATAAGAAGGTGAAGCCAAAGAAAAACATATAGCTATCCTCCCGGTTATGGGAAGTAGACAAGATTGCCGGGCAAAAATTGGGATCATGGGGGTGTGGTGGGAGGGGGGTAAGGGGAGAAGGGGAGAGAAATGTGAGAAGGGGAGAATGGGGGGAACTTGGGGAAACGGGATGATTGGGAGAAAGGAAGGTTGGATAGAGGAGCAGGGAATCACATAACTTAATTAAGGGAGTCATCTCAGGGTTGGCAAGAGACTTGAACCTAGAGGGGATCCCAGGTACCCAGGGCGATGTCCCTAGTTAGCTCCTGGGGCAGCTGAGGATAGGGAACCCGAAATGACCCTATCCTATAGCCATACTGATGAATATCTTGCATATTACCATAGAACCTTCATCTGGAGATGGATGGAGATAGAGACAGAGACCCACACTGGAGCATCAGACTGAGCTCTCAAGGTCCCAATGGGGAGCAGAAGGAGGGAGAACATGAGCAAGGAAGTTGGGACCACGAGGGATGCACCCACCCACTGAGAAGTGGGGCTGATTTAGTGGGAGCTCACCAAGGCCAGCTGGACTGTGACTGAAAAAGCAAGGGATAAAACAGGACTCTTTGAACATGGCGGACAATGAGGGCTGATGAGAAGCCAATGACAATGGCACAGGGTTTTGATCCTACTTCACGTTCTGGCTTTGTGGGAGCCTAGCCAGTTAGGATGTTCACCTTCCTAGACCTGGATGGAGGGGCAAGGACCTTGGACTTTCCACAGGGCAGGGAACCCTGACTGCTCTTCAGACTGGAGAGGGAGGGGGAGAGAAGTGTGGGGAGGAGGAGAAGAGTGGGAGGAGGGGGAGGGAAATGGGACGATCGGAGGAGGTGGGAATTTCTTTTTTTTTCTTTCAATAAAAAAAATTAATAATAATAAAAAAGAATGGGCACACCCAGAAAATACAGAAATCAAGGTTCCAAAAAGGCATCGTGCTTCATTTGGAGTGGAACATAGACAAGCAAAGAACCGCATTTGAGATAGTTAAGGTCGTCAGGGACTTAGTAACTTCAGAGGACAAGGCAAACAGAAAGACTCCAGGAAGCCACAAAGGTGTTAATGCAAGTGTGAATAGAGCACTAGACTCCCAGTCTTCAGGAAGTCCCCATTTGGTGATTTAAGCCAATTTGCAGCTCACATCCTTGATCCAGATTCTTTCCTGTATCTCCCACATGAATACCCTTTGCCTTTCAGTCCTGATAATTGGTAATACTCTTAGTTGACACTATTGATTAAATAATTCATTAAGCAAGATGTTTAGTCTTAATTATCAATTTAACACAGCATAGAATCTCCTGAGATAGAAACCTTAGTGAGGGATTGTCTTGACTGGGTTTGCCTATGAGCGTAGCTTGGTTTCTACCATTCTGACTTACGCACAAAAATGGACTATAACGTGGAACTACAATATAAAATACATACCTTTCCCATTAGATGCTTTTGTCAGGGTGATCTCTCATCTTACTGAAACAAAACTAATACACTGAGCAACATTAACAGTTGATATTAGCTCAGTGTCTCCCTGCCACAGTACATACACATACAAACCACACACACTCTCCAAGACACACATATGTACACAGAGGGCTGACAAATATCTTTGCATAGACCAAAGCAGGTAGGCAGGAAGGAAGGAAGTGAACGGCTTTCAGAAGGGAGGCTTGATTTCTCCAGAGAAAACCAGAGTTGTGTTGATTAGTACTGAGAAGTACTTGTCTCATCTTGGTGATTGAGCAGTAGCTGGAGAGAAGTCGATGAAGGATGGGGAGCATACACCTGGGAAATATAGCTGATGGGACTCTACTTTTCAGGGCAAGTGGAGCTTCTGCAGGTCTATTGATTTTCTTTTTGAAATATCATTTGGAGTCTCTCTCAAGTTTCTGAGTGAAAGTGTTTTTAAGCAGGTTATGGCAAAGACATGTTTATGTTCATCACTGCTATTCCCAAGTTTTTGGTACCCACTGGGGGAATATGTTTCTATCCTTCATAGTTCCATTTGCCAGGCAAAGACACTGCTACTCCAATGATTGCTCCCATTAATTTAGCTTTTTCAGAGAGTCTTGGAAAGGAAGCAAAGGGAAGGGTGATTTTTTTTATTTTACCATTATGCTTTGAAAGTCTTTCTGGTTATAAGAAGTCTTTGAAGTTGGAACACATGATTTTAAGATTAACAATAGTGATTTCAGGGACCTGTTATTACAGAAAAAGCTATAGTTCACCTGTAAGAGTGCATCTAAAAGAGTCCTGATCCACGGCAATAATGAAAGCCTGCTTTTTGTACAAGGTCAGTCCATGGCTGCACTGCACTTTCTTCCTGGGAGAAAAATGGAGACAGTGAGGGTTGAAATCTCCCTGAAAATAAAACATCTCTGTAAACTTGCCCTGAAGAGCAAGTCAAGTCATAAAGACTTGTTTTATTGTTTTGTCATTTTGGTGAGTGTGAAATCTCACTTGGGAAATTAGGAATGTCTTCACTCATTTTCCATAAATGTATAGTTCATGTTTCTCTAAGATTAAAATTTTCTCTCTAAATATTGCAATTTCATTGTTTCTTTCTTTAAATGAACGATGGTCCAAGTTGGGCAGGGCTTGGATAGTCTGATAAATTGAATTTCTACACATCTTCATATATTTATAGGTATGGAAAGTGTCAAATTCAAATACAACCCAACTGTTTTCCTACATTAATTTAGCTCTTCAGAGGTATCAGAAAAGAAGCAATGGAAATGATGATTTGATAAACAGGACAGTAGAATTTGGGGAAAGCAAGTCATGGTGGAGTGAATTGATGTGGGAGTGATTTCTTATTAATAAAGAAACTGCCTGAGCTCATTGATAGGCCAACCCTTACGTGGGTGGAGTAAACAGAACAGGATTCTGGGAGAAGGAAGCTGAGTGAGGAGTCGCCATGATGTTCCCACGCCAGGCAGATGCAGGCTAGAATCTCGCCGGTAAGCACATCTTAGGGTGCTACACACCTTATAAGAAATGGGCTAGTCCAGGTGCAAGAGTTAGTTAGCCGAGAAGAGCTAGCCAATAATGGGCCAGGAAGTGTTTAAAAGAATACAGTTTCCGTGTAATTATTTCGGGGTATAAGCTAACCATGTGTCTGGCTGGGTGCCGGGAACACAGCCCGGCGGCTCCTCTTTCAACAGTGAATGAGGAGACAAAACTGTAAAAACAGTGTGAGGAAATGGCAAGTGATCTTAAAGAATATAGAAGTGGAAATTTGTGAGAAGGAAAATAAAGAAAAGGAGGAAAGTTGTCACAAATAAAGGGGAAACCAAGAAAGTTCTAAGGGGAGAACAGAAAATAATAGAGAAGAAATCTAAGGAAAGGGAAAGGTGTCCAATAATGTAGTCATGGAATGGAATTCTCATTCCCATTACCTTGTTATTTAAAAGAAATAGAAATTCGAGCTAATATATAGAATATTAACATTGTGTCAACCCTATTTCTTAATGAAAAAGTATATTCATAACTACCAAAAGGAATTATATTTAATGTTATTCTTCAGAAAAATGAAGAGAGATCATAATGCCAAATCCAAGATACGGCAGGGCTCAGAAAGTCGTGATGTGGAAGATCGTGTGGGATGTGTGGCTAGAAAGCATGTTAGTTGCCACCCCAGAAGACGCTGGAGCCTGTCATGGTGATGGCCAGAGCATCACCTGATGAACAGCTGCAGTTCATCATTCTGTCTCCACACATTTTGTGGTAAGTCCATTTATATTTTCCAAACTGCTCACTGTATTAGTGTCTCTTGTGCCTCTAGGACGAAATACATGACAGAAGCATGAAGAAAGGCTTCTTTTGGCTCACAGTCTTAGGGACTTTCAGTCCAGCACAGAGGAAGATAAGGCAGATGTCTCCTCTGTGAGAGCTGGAGCATGAGATGACACAGTCCACAGGAGAGGATCAGGTGGCAGAGTAAACCAAACTGGAATCATAGGTTGGTATAAGTTTCAGTGTCTCACCCTTGCTATCCCACTTCTCCTTGCCAGACCCTACTTTAGAGCTTCTAGAACTTTCAGAGAAATGTACAAGCAGAGCACTGAGCATTCCTGAGCTTGAGGACCCATTTCATATTCAAACCGTGGCACCCAGTTCCCTGTTTCCATGCTCTTGACTGTGTAGTGTTTAAGTTCTTCCCACCAGAGCTAGGGTGTATAAATTTGTATTCCTTGACCATCTTTGGGCTTGACCCTCTTACTGCTCTTTTCCAGTGAACCACAAGCTGGGGGATGTGATGCAAGAAGTTGCCTTAATCCTTTAATCATAATGCCGTGGGTCTTCTCTCTAGCTTCTGCTATCACTTTTAGAATAATGTGTCTGAGTTGTCCTACAAGCCTTTGAAATATGAGACTTGAAGAGAATAAACCTCAGTAAACAGGTGGAGTGAATTAAATAAGAAAACAAGGCTCAACCAAGCTCAATGATAGGATTCCAAACAAGTGATGAACAGGAAATATTTGTTCACTATTTAATACAGTGAAGTTTTGTGGTTAGATCTTACAATATAGCATTTTTTTTTAGTGTTGCCTTCACTGATGTTTAAAGCTCTTGGTTGTTTGCAGCTCCACATTTACTGATGAAGAGTTATTTGAACACACCTTATTCACACCTACACCTGGCTTTCATCATTTATCCACCCTATTAATCGTGGAGCAGGTACAAGACACCTTATACCAGGACTATTCTTTGGAGCCTCAAGAGATTTTCAAAACATCTATCAACAGGAGACTAAGATTTTACCTGAATTTGTCCTGAATACTGTAGATAACCTGATTCTCTAGCTTGTAGTTCTCTTAGGCTTTGCCATTTGACTACCAGTGTTGCAGCTCCAACAAACAACTGTTATAAAATAATTCTCAGGCAACCTTTTAAGACAGGATATGCTTGATATAAACAGATTATATGCAAATATTTGCAAATGAATGAACTATCCTTGTAGTGTTCCTAATTTCATAACTTTATTTGCAACAACACTGACAAAATGTATTTCACTGGGGATGGAGTGAAGGCACAGGACAGAATGCACTTCTCTTAATATACATAAAACCGTTACCAGTTTTACTAAATCTTCCATGCAAGTGGAGAAGTTTTAATTTATAAATTTCAAGGTTATGTGAAATGTGCACTACGTAGTTTTCTAAGGAAATATTAATCACACCTTGGATATCATGCAAATGAAACCTCTTGACAAAGTCTTTGAAATTTTTGGCTAATAGTTGTGTTTAATGATGCCTCACTTCTTCTCCCGGAGTAGGAAGTTGTTAATGGTCTTGGCATGACTCATGTTTCTATATAACTGGCAGATATTACCATGTAATTTTTATACATTGTTGTATTACTTTTTAAAATAAGTTTTAGGCTATACTCCTATATTCTGTACTGACAAGGTGGAGGTAGTACCAGGTTTAAAAAGACCATGGAAAGCTTCTGGGCTTACATACTCTTATCTCAACACAGTTAGAGAGCATAAAATGCGATAAAAACACACATACTCCCAACATTAGACAGAGTGAGCAATTTATACTTAGGAATATGTTCATATACATATACACATATGAATTCAATAATAATTAATACAAAAATCACAAGTTTGAAAAATAACAGAGAGGGATGTATGCGAGGGTTTGGCCGGAAGAAAGAGAAGGGAGGAATGTTGTAATTATACTATAATCTCTAAACTTAAAAGCAAGAAGTGAAGGCATGGAAAAATTACAACCCTTTACGCTACTTTGTCTCACATACCACTTTCTGTGCTAGAATATTGTTAGAATATTGATATTATATTCTGATGAAACAAAAATGAAATCTGAAGTATTTATAAAGCACTTTATTCATAGTAGGATAGATACATGAACATTTTACTTTAATCAGTTCATGCACCAATTACATCCTGTACATGTTTGCCTTTCTAGCATGTTAGTTAATGAAAAAAATTTAATAATAAAAAAGTACAACTCTATTAAACACTCTGTTATTAGTTCTGGTTCTATTGATAAGCACTCACTCAAACTTCAGTTCTCCAGTGTAACCAATATTATGAATGGTTGCAGATGTCATGGTTAAAAAAAGGTACACATGTGATATCAAACATAACTATGGGCTATTAAGCTATACAAAGTAATAATAGCAGTATTAAAATATTTCAATTATTTACAGTTTTATTAGCTACTCACAATGGCATTCCTGTATTACTTAAAAGTTGTAAATGTGAAGTTTTACAAACTAGAGGTTTCTTCTGAAAGCAAAATATTTGGCAGTAAAAAAAAAGGCCCATCTAGTGACAAATGTCATCCAAATGCCTTACATGAGCTCCTGATATAGGAGAGTATCCAAAAAGTGGAAGGCATTAATTGGGTCATTCCTCTCAACCACCATATTTCTCCATGATCTAATCTGTTGGAGAAATGTTCATTTTTATTTTAAAGTGAAAAATGATCTGAGGTGCTATGGGACAATGGTCTTGTACTTTGTAAAGATTTGTCACTTATATTTTAATAAAATGCTGATGGACCAGTAGCCAAGCCGGAAGTATAGGTGGGATGACCAGGCAGGAAGTGGAGAGCAATGAGAAAATGAGAATTCTGGGAAGAAGAAAGATTCAGTCTGCAGTTATCACTCAGACATAGAGGAAGCAAGATGAGAATGCCTCACTGATAAAGGTACCAAACCACATGGCTAACACAGACCAGAATTATGAGTTAAGGATGTATAAATTAGTTAATAAGAAGCCTGAGCTAATAAGCCAACCATTTTATAATTAATGTAGGCCTCTTTGTGTTTCTTTGATACTTAAACACTGTGGGACCAGGTGGGATAGAAAACACTTTCAACTTTCAACACTGAGGATGAAGCTATATGGACTATTGCAGTTGAGTTTTTTTTTTTTCTTTCTTTTTTTTTTTTTTTTGGTTTTTCGAGACAGGGTTTCTCTGTAGCTTTAGTGCCTGTCCCGGAACTAGGTCTTGTAGACCAGGCTGGCCTCGAACTCCCAGAGATCCGCCTGCCTCTGCCTCCCGAGTGCTGGGATTAAAGGCGTGTGCCACCACCGCCCGGCTGAGTTTTTTTTTTTTAAATTTAAATTCTTGCTAAATTATGGCCTAGAATTTTCAGAATTTCCCATTTCCTCAGATATATATGCCTTCTGTGGGTCAAAACTAACAACAATAAAGAGTATATGTATATACTAGTGGGATGGTTTACTAAGAACTTAAATTAAGAATTGTGCTTAGGTATATTATGTGGTCCAGCCATGGCATTTACTATGATAAATTCCTTTCCCTAATGTGGGTATTAGGGATTGTCACATCTGACTATTAGGATAAGAACCATGGTATCATGAAGGTACTTACAGATAGTAGTAAGAATCACAAAGTGAAACATGAGTCAGCTTGACATGTTGAACCTTAGTTATCTACTTGAAATACCTGAGAAGAGGGACCCTCAATGAGGAATTGCCTCAATTAAATTGCTGTGTGAGCCTTCCATGTGGTATTTTCTTGATTGGTAATCACTCCAGGAAAACATGGTCCATTGTGTTTGATATCATGCCTAGATACATAGGACAGATATATATATATTAGAGAGCTAAGAAAGAGGAAGTAAACTAGTAACAGTATTCTTCCCTGGTTTCTGATTCAGTTCTTGCTTCAAATTTCTTGCTTTGAATTGCTTTGAGGACTGACTATAAGCCGATTTTTGTTCTAATTTTTCCTCTCAAATTTTTGTTTGCTATTGGTATTTATCACAGAATCTGAAACTGTTATTATTTATTAATGGGGGTGACCCAAGGTCTTGGAGGTTTCCCTTATTGGTGGGAGACATGGTGGGTGAGAGATAGATCTTGGGTATAGAGTTTATTTAGTGGGTTATGGAAGGAGAGAGAAAGGGGAGAAGGGAGAAAGGGTAGAAGGGAGAAAGGGGAGAAGGGGAGAAGAGGGAAAGGGGAGGAAAAGAGAAGAAGAAGAAGAAGAAGAAGAAGAAGAAGAAGAAGAAGAAGAAGAAGAAGAAGAAGAAGAAGAAGAAGACAGGTAGAAGCTGCCTCTCCAGAAGAAGTGGGGAGAGAGAGAGAGAGAGGGACTGGAGAAGAGGCAAGAGATCTGTTTGCTGTGGAGGAAGGGAGTGAGCAGGGTTTGTCTCTTAAAGGGACAGGACACCCAGGTGACAGACCAGGACAGTTGATTACAATAGAAACAAAACTAGAACACTGAGATACTTTTGAATCTAAGAGGACAACATATAAAAGCAAAAAAGAAAGTATCCAAATAAAGTAATGTTGAAGAGAGAAATGCTAATTTTATTTTCACGAATAATTTGTCTGCATAAGAATTCAACAAGGATTGAGTATTCACCTCAGTGTTTTAACTTTTTGTTTGCTTGAGACAAGGTCTTAGGTATTGTAGGCTGGCCTCCAAACTGCTATTTATGAAAGTATGAGCATGAGGGTAGGGAGAGAAGGGAGGACAGAAGGGGAGGAGGAAGGGAGAAGAGTAGTGGGGAGGAGACCATGAAGGAACAGGGTGGTCGAGATTGGGGAAGGACAGAGAAGGAGAACAAGGAAAAAGATATCTTGATCAAGGGAGCCATTATAGAGCTAGCAAGAAACATGGCACTAGTGAAATTACCAGGAATCCACACGGATGACTGCAGCTAAGACCCTAAGCAATAGTGGAAAGAGTGACTTCCCCCTGCAATCAGATTGATGACTGCCTTAATTGTCATCATAAAACTGATGTTATCCAGCAATTGATGGAAGCAGATGCAGAGATTCACAGTGAAGCATTGGACTGAGCTCCCAAAGTTCAGTTAAAGAGAAGGAGGAGCAATCAAATGAGCAAAGGGGTCAAGACATGATGGGGAAGCCCACTGATGGAAGTTCACTGTTTTCAGATTGACAGCAGGGGAACCAACATAGGACCAAACTAGACCCTCTGAATGTGAGTTCCATATGGCTGGAACAGTCTGTGGAGCCACTGGAGTGGGATCAAGATTTATATCTACTGCTTGAACTGGCTTTTTGGAGCCTATTCCCTTTGGGGGAAAAACTTGCTCAGCTTAAATGTAGAGGGGAGGGCCTTGCTTCTGCCTCAAAGTTATGTGCTATACTTTGTTGACTCCCCATGGGAAGCCTTACCCTCTCTGAGGAGTGGATAGGGGTGCAGTGAGTAGGACCATAGAAGGGGTGATAGGAGGGGAGGGGTAGAAACTGGGATTGGTATGTAAAATTTCAATTAAATAATAAAAAAGAAAAACGAGGATGACCTTGACTTTCCTAATTGTTTCACTTCTTCTTTCCAAGTGCTGGGATTGCAGGCACGTTTGCATTACTTTGCCATCTCCTCCTTCTGTAGTTCTTAGTCACTTGATTATCAAAATGTATTTGATATCTATCACATTTGGCAGCATGCATTGAATATGACACTTACAGAAAAGTCAGAATTAGTACAAGGCCATGAATAACTTCCTTTTCCAGGAAGAGACATGAGGCATTATTATATAAAACTATTAGTCACTGATCCCAAAGAGCTTGCCATAAGAATTTCATTTACATCAGACTAAAGATGCTGTAATCAAATTAGCATAGAGAAATTGTGCAGTGTGCATCTTCTCCACCATAAAATGTCACAAATTAAAAATTTTCTAGATATTCTGAGGATCTTGTGTAATTGGTATTAATCCATGTGCCATGAAAACCAATTTTATTCTTTTATGTTTATTTTCCCTTCAACTAACCCACTCTTGATAATGTGTGAGAACAGCTGAATAAAATACCATTTGTAGTATGCTGTCAGAAATAAAAGTGGGAAGGAATAAGCAGCATCGCAAAGGGGCTGTGGGAATGGCAAATGGAGTGCTGTGTTCACCGTGGGGTGGTAGAGCAATCGCTTGTTTCTTCTACAAGGGACCAAGGGGATTTTGGGCAGAGCCTTGTTAGGGTTAAACTTCAATGCAGAAGAAACTTGAATGCAGAAATAAGCTGGAGAAATGCCTAAACTGAGAGGAGACATGGGGCGCGGAAGTACATAGAGTCTAGAATATTGATCTGTCCTATAGTAAAAGAGTGTGATTTATTTTTTCTGCTTTAGTAGCAGCAAGGAATCTTTTGAAAATAAATCTTTTGGAAATAAAACTGAAGATATGCTAAAGTGAAAAATACCATAAAGAGAGTAGGTAGGCTGTCTCCTATACTATGAAATGTTGAATAAGAGATCATATTATGGAATATATTATATATACATATAGGTATACATTCATATATGCACACACACATATATATGTGTGTGTGTGTACACATGCACAAGAACAAGTGCTCCTAATTGTTGAGCCATCTCTCCAACACTAAAATCATTGATACAAACTTTATTAAGACACAAATTCCATTTCTATATTTTATAATAAAATCACACATGCCAGTGGTTCTCAACCTGCGAGGTGTGACCCTCTTTGGGAATTCAAATGATCTTTTCATAGGTGTGGCCTAAGACCATCAGAAAACACAGATATTTATATTATGATTCATAACAGTAACAAAAGTACAGTTTCGATCTAGCAACAAAATTTTTTTTTTTTGATTTTCAAGACAGGGTTTCTCTGAAGTTTTTGGTGCCTGTCCTGGAACTAGCTCTTGTAGACCAGGCTGGCCTCGAACTCACAGAGATCCGCCTGCCTCTGCCTCCCGAGTGCTGGGATTAAAGGCGTACGCCACCACCGCCCGGCAACAAAAATGTTTTTATGTTTGGAGGTCACCATAACATGAAGAGCTGTATCCAAGTTTCATAGCATTAGGAAGGTTGAGAGCCATTGACATATGCAAGTATAGAGCATATGTAGGAGTGAAAATAACCTGAGAAGCACAAAGCATGCACTAGTGTCTGTACAGGTCCCTTTCCTTTTGTAAATGTAAAAGTGTGATTCTCTTAAAAATCTTTCGTCTTTTATTGAACTTTTTGTAAACATTAGCCAGTATTCATCATGTCTAATATATATAATAATAAATATGTTTGCTGAGATTAGAATTGGATGAGGATGCATTACAGGAGCACACTGCTGGCTGGTCTTAGTGGATAGCAAAACTTCAGCAGAGAAGGCATCTTGATGTGTTTTTATTAAAGGTGCCTTTTTATTAGTAGCCTGTAAAAAGAAAGACCTTATTCCAGGCTCTTGTGATAAAACTAACACTGGGTTATTCAGCCAGCAATTTAGACACCATTTAGAATCAAGATGAGGATCTTCTGTTTTTTCTATGCTCCAGTGCTTTTCTGACTCACTGGGATGTGTCCACATGAGGAAGCATTATCTTGAAGCTTGCTCTCTGAACCAGTGTGTGACATGAGCCACAGTGACATTAATTCACCTATGTCAGAAAGCTGCCACCATAAATACACATTTTGGATCAACTTATGTGCTCACTGATAAATTAAAAAAAAAACAGTACGTAAATATATGCCTCTTCACGTGCAGAAAGAGAGTTATTTATATCCACCTATGAAAATAAATCCAATCTATCATCTGCAACAACGATTAAAAGTGCTTATGTTAAGTGAAACAAGCCAGGCAAAGATAGCTACCACAGGTTCTCACTCATCGTAGGAAACCACAGGGAACAACACTGAACACTGGATCCTAGAAAAGTCTGGTGTGGGATGGGAAGAGGTTAGACAAAGGTCAACAAAACAAAGACTTGAAAAGTTAGTTGTGTTTTTCTATAGTGTAGTAAAGACTCACTTATAAACCGATGAGAACTCTGCAATGTGATACATATTATGAAGGACTTGAAGGCAAGTCAGAGGCAAGATCACAGATCTCTAGCCCTTCTGCGAAGAAGAGAAGGAATGTTTGTACCTAGTAATACATACTTTGGATGGATGCTGTGCATTGGCAGGAAAGTGAGGATGATGTTTCAGTTTTCAGTTTGGCAGACTGAGGGATAAATAAGCCCTGTCTGTCTTATGAGCACAGGATGAAGACTGTAGTGATTTGAATATATAAGTTTCCCCTAGGTTCAAGTGTTGGAACACTTGGTCACCAGTTAGTAGTGTTGTGTTTAGAAAGATGACCCTACTTAAGACTCCTGGCAATAGTGCCTTGACTAACCATCTACTGTAATCAGATTTGTGACTACCCAAATTGTCATCAGAGAGCCTTTATCCAGTAACTGATAGAAGCAGAGAGATCTACAGTTGAGCACAAACCTAGCTCCAGGGATCCTCCTAAATAAAGGGAGGAGAGATTGTATGAGTCAGGGGCACAAAGGTCAGGATGGGGAACCCACAGAGACAGCTGACCTGAGCTATGAGAGAGCTTGGTTTGGATGGACCTAGGCTCTCTGCATGTGTAGAACTGTTTTATAGCTTGGTCTGTTTGTAAGGCTCTTAGAAGTGAGATCAGGAGCTGTCCCTAGCCCTTAGCTGGCTTTTGAGAACATGTTTGTCATGCTGGATTACCTTGCCCAGCTTTTATGCAGGGGAAAGAGCTTGGTCCTACCTCAACTTCATTTGCCATGCTTGGTTTAATGGAAGACTTGCCCCTTTCTGAATGGAGACTCAGGAGGAATGGATGTGGATGGAGTTGCGGGTAGATGGAAGTCTGGAGCACAGGAGGGAGGGAAACTATGGTCAGTATGTAAAATCAATGAAAAATGCCAATTAAATTTTAAAAAAGAATTTTGTGGGACCTTTAAGAAGTAGAAACTCACTGAAGTGGTTGCTAGAAGTGGACCTTGAAAAACCAGTTTTTTTTTTCTGACCTATCATGGCTTCTTGATAGATTCAACTCAACTAGAAACCTGATGTCTATGCTGCTGTGTCTTTTCTATCTCAATTGACCTTATCTCCTAGAAACAAACATAATGTAAAATTTGTTCTTTTTTTTTACATGGTTTCTTAACAGGTATTCAAATACAGCAACAAGGAAAGGGAGTAACACATTTGCTTTATATCTTTCTTTTTTTATTTAAAAATTTTATTTATTTTATATACCAGCCAAAAGTTCCTCTTCCTCCCCTCCTTCTGACCTCCCACTTACTGCCAACCAACCCCCATCAACTCTTCCTAAAGGGTAAGATCTCCCACGGAGAGTCAACAAAGCCTGTTACAATCAAGGTGAGGTAGGACGAAATTCCTCCCTGCTGCAATAAGGTTGAGCGAGGCATCCCACCACAGGGAATAGGCTCCAAAAAGCCAGCTTGTCAACCAGGGATAGATTCTGATTTCATTGCCAAGGGCTTCTCAAACAGACCAAGGTACAAAACTGCTGCCCACATGCAGAGGGCCTAGTTTGGGCCCATGCAGGCTCCTTAGCTGTAGGTCTAGAGTCCCTGAGTTCCCATGAACTCGGGTCAGCTATCTCTGTTAATTTCTTCATCGTAATCTTGGCCCCTTTGCTGGTATCATCCCTCTTCTCTCTCTTCGACTGAACTCAGCCCAGTGCTTAGCTGTGAATCTCTGCATATACTTCCATCAGCTGCTGGACACAGGTTCGATAATGACAATTAGGGCAGTCACTAATGTGTTTACAGGGGAAGGCCAGTTTGGGCATGCTTTCCACTATTGCTAGGAGTCTTAGCTGAGGTCATCCATGTGGATTTTTGGGAATTTTCCTAGCACCACGATTCTCCCTAATCCCATAATGGCTCCATCTATCAAGGTATCTCTTTTATTGATCTTCCACTCCATCCGTTCCCCAACTCGACCATTCCACCCCCTTATGTTCTCATCCCCATTTTGTTTTCTACTACTGTGTCCCCAGCCCCAGTTTACCCAGGAGATCTCATTTATTTCCCCTTTCCCAGGGTGATCCATGTGTCCCTCTTAGGGTCCTCCTTGTTCCCTAGCTTCTCTGGAGCTCTGGATTGTAGTCTGGTTATCTTTTGCTTTACATCTAGCATTAATCCCCATACCTATGAAGACCTGATTTTTGATGAAGTCAAATGGTACAATGGAAAAAAGAAAGCATCTTCAGCAAATGGTACTGGCATATCTGGATGCCAGCATGTAGAAGATTGCAAATAGATCTTAATTTATTGCCATGTATGAAACTCAAAATAAGTGGATTAAAAATCTCAACATCAGTCCAGATACACTGAACCTCATATATCCTTGAATGCACTGGCACAGAAGACAACTTCCTATATAATGCTAGGAACATAGACACTGAGAGAAAAAATAAATAAATGTACCCCCTGAAACTGAAAAGCCTCTGTAAGGCAAAGGACATGGTAAACAAGACAAAATGGCAGTCTACAGAATGGGTAATAATCTTCACCAACCCTACATTTGACAGAGGGTCATCTCAAAAAATACATAAAGGACACAAGAAACAAAAGCAAGCAAACAAAAAACTCAAGAAACTAGACATCAAAATACCAAATAATCCAATTTAAAAATGGGGTACGGATAAAAACAGAGAATTCTCAATAGAAAAATCTCAAATGACTGAAAGACATTAAAGGAATTGCTAACATCCTTGAATGTCATCAGTGAAATGCAAAATGACTCTGAGATACTATCTTACACCTATCAAAATGCTAAGATGAAAAACGGTGAAGACAGCTTATTTTGGAGGGGATTTTGAGTTAGGGGAACTCTTCTCCACTGCTGGTACAAGTGCAAGCTTGTTCAACCACCTTGGAAATCAATATGGTGATTTCTCAGAAAATTGGGAATCAATATACCTCAAGATCCAGCATTACTACCCTTGGGCATATGCCAAAAAATGCTTAATCATGCCATAAGGGCACTGATTCACCTGTGTTCAGAGCAGCACTATTCATAATAACCAGAACCTAGAAACAACCTAGATTCCCCTCACCTGGGGAATGGACAAAAAAATGTGGTACATTTAAATAATGGAGTACTGAGCTATGAAAAACAATAACATCATGAAATTTATAGATAAATGGATGGAACTAGAAAAAAAAACATTCTGAGTAAAATATCCCAGACCCAGAAAAACAAACATGTATTTACTTACTCATAAGTGGATACTAAAAATAAAGTAACCAGAGTAACACATTTGTAAAAGTTAAATCATGAAGAACACATACAACTCCTCACTAAAATTGGGGCCAGTTCAACACAAAAATTCCAGTTGGAATTTTATTGTATCAATTCCCTGTAATCTTATTAGAAAATGATGAAATTTTGCACCATTTTAAGTGTGGTATTTGATATAAAAACTTAGAAATTGATTGAGACATTGTTATTATAAGTATTATAATAATATCCATAAGTGATTTTGTAGAATTATTAATGATTTTTGGGAAAGTCACTTGTTAAATACTTGTTTAGGATACAACAGAAACAATTTGGTTTGCTTGCAGGTGGGACAAACCAGGAATAATATAATTTCAACAAGACTGTACTTCAAAATATAATTTTCAAAAATGTAAATAAGAGATTGGGATGCCAACTGAGAATATGAGTAAACTCAGCAAATAAATGGCTTATTTCATGGAACTGTTTAATTATTTTTGATTATGAATTGTAATTTATAGTTGTTGTGTTGACAAAAATATAAATTTTAAAATACATGCACCCAGTCACCTCACTACTAAACTGAAAACTTAAATATATAGATGAGAAGAGGCTATCTCAAAACTGCTATGAGTTGGGAAGTGATAGTTTATCCATAGATGCATGCAGAACATTTCATCTTAAATATGTTAACGAGATCATACAGGAAGGGGATTGTGAGAGTTGACATGGGCATAGAAGATGATATGACAAGAAATTAAAGGCAGGGGTTCTTTTTTGTTGTTCTTTCTTTAAAAGTACAGGAGCGGGAAAGAAACATGTAAAAAAAAATAGAGCGTGGACCACATTTGTGTGTAATTGGCTGAGCAACATTAGAAAGCAATATTGCTGGAAGACCCAAGGTTTCCTATCTCAGTGAAATGAGCAGAAAGACTGGCTAATGTCCCTGGAAGCTGCCTCTGAGCAGGTGGAGTAGTAAACTGCCAATATGTGTACAGGCCATGGAATAGGGGCCAAAATAAAAGTTGGATTCAGATATCTCACTTCTGGAACTTTATTTTTTCTCTTTATCAGGACAGAAAAGAAACAGAAAGCTAACTGTGGTGTTAACAAAGTTCTGGCTGCCCCCTAAGTCTTTTAGAAAATAGAGTCATATTCAGCATTTTAAAATTTCATTCATCCAAGGCATCTATGAGCTGCAGGAATAGAAAAGCTTCCCATAACATCAAATGAAAAGGGAAGATATTCCTGCAGGATATGTCACCTTATTAGTTCATGTAAGCTTTCTCCCAATAGGGATGACTTGAAGCAGTGAGGTAAAGTAAGAGAGCAGGTAGTATAGGAAAATAGTACTTTAAAAAAGAGCAGAAGGTTGATACTAATCATGAACAATAAAACTTTTCTATTTATTAAACATTTATTTTATGGATGTGTATGCTTGAATGTTTTTATGTGGTTGTGTGCCCACAAGTAAAATATTTCAGGAAGCCCAAAGAGGGTACCAATCTCCTGGAGCTGGAGTTAGAGATGGTCATAGGCTGAGCAATGTGGATGCTGGGAAGTGAAGGTCTTCTGCAAGAGCAAGTGCTTTTAAAAGCAGAGCTATTTCTACAGCTCCATAATGTTTAATTCTTCAAAAGAAAATGATACTACAACCAACTTTTGTTTGTTTTCCCTAAGATTGATTCAAGTTTGGGGTCTCTAATGTTCAAAACATAACACTAATCAAAGGCTACAATTCGTCGTAATACATTTCAGAAAGCGTAAGTGAAACATAGAATATATTGCATACTCTCAAATCTAGAAAAGACTATTCTAATCATGCCATTCTTATGCTTTATCCTGTTTTGTCTTGTTTTTGAAAGGTTTTAGAGACGATGCTATCATGAGATGGCCCAGTGGTGCCTTCGTTCAAGCCTGATGATCTGAGTTCAGTCCCTGGGACTCACATTGTAAAGAAGAGAATTGCCTTACAAGATTTCTCTAGTCTCTTCATCCATGTTATGGAACACATGATAATACATCAACATATATATATATATATATATATACACAGACAGGTAGATAGATAGTTAGATGATAGACAGATCGATCGATAGATAGATCAATGCACACTTCTATAAAGACAGAGCTTTGCCATGTGTTGTAGGCTGACCTAGAATTGTGGTCCTAATGACTCACCTTCCCCAATGTTACATTTATAGGTGTCTGTCACCAACCTTATCAGCTTTCCTCATTTTCTTGAGTTCTCTTTATATTCTGTGCTGCTTGGTAACCAGAGTTAAAAATTGTTTCTCTGGTGATTCCTGTAAAAAAAAAAAGAGAGAGAGAGGTCAACTAAAGTTTTGTGTTTTCATTTGAGTTTCTTACATAAGACATTCAGAATAGAAAATCCTGTCTCTATCAGACTTAATGCTAAGCATGAGGATATGATCAACTATAAACAGAACACAGGGAATGAAAATGCTACAGTGTCAAATCAAGGCACTGTTGAACGAGGTGGGAAGCAAGTCAGAAGGGGTAATAGCAATCACTCACTCCGTTGCATGGCTATTTAACTCAGCACAATGTTCTTGTTTTCATACACGATATTAAAAGCAACTTTTTTTTTTACTATTTTTTAAAGATTTTTTTAATTTATTTATTTATTAAAGATTTCTGCCTCCTCCCTGCCACCGCCTCCCATTTCCCTCCCCCTCCCCCAATCAAGTCCCCCTCCTTCACCAGCCCAAAGAGCAATCAGGGTTCCCTGCACTGTGGGAAGTCCAAGGACCACCAACCTCCATCCAGGTCTAGTAAGGTGAGCATCCAAACTGCCTAGGTTCCTACAAAGCCAGTACGTGCAGTAGGATCAAAAACCCATTGCCATTGTTCTTGAATTCTCAGTAGTCCTCATTGTCCGCTATGTTCAGCAAGTCTGGTTTTATCCCAGGCTTTTTCAGATCCAGGCCAGCTGGCCTTGGTGAGTTCCAGATAGACTATCCCCATTGTTTCAGTGTGTGGGTGCACCCCTCATAGTCCTGAGTTCCTTGCTCGTGCTCTCTCCTCTTCTGCTCCTGATTTGGACCTTGAGATTTCTGTCCGGTGCTCCAATGTGGGTCTCTGTCTCTGTCTCCTTTCATCGCCTGATGAAGGTTAATATTCAGGAGGATGCCTATATGTTTTTCTTTGGGTTCTCCTTATTTAGCTTCTCTAAAATCACGAATTATAGGCTCAATGTCCTTTATGGCTAGAAACCAAATATGAGTGAGTACATCCCATGTTCCTTTTTTTGGGTCTGGCTTACCTCACTCAGGATAGTGTTTTCTATTTCTGTCCATTTGCATGCAAAATTCAAGAAGTCATTGTTTTTTACTGCTGAGTAGTACTCTAGCTTAAGTTAACCTTGGCTACATAGTGAGTGTCAGATCAACTTCAGAAACAGCGCGAGATCCTGTCTCAAGTGGAAACAAAAAGAACAGCAATGTTTGATAGTTCAATTTTTTGGTGTTCATTTGGCAGTTTAAGGCTGAAGAAATCAATAGCCACTTTGAGCCACATTTGGACTTTTTTCAAAACGCAATTACCTTAATTGCCAGAGACTTCACAGTGAGGATTAAGACTAACATCTGGCTCCTATTATCATAGAAATCTCTTGATTTACAGAGCCTTTAATGAGCTATGGAAATCATATTGGTAGCCACATCTTGTGATAACAGTCTTTCTTGCTGGGGTTAGCTTCTGAGATTCTTAGGCATGGTGGTACCCTTCTGCAGTGCATCCTTCTCGAGACCTTAGGAAAATGTGTGCTCTCTTTGAAGCCTCCTCTTGGTTCCTTTTCTCTGTTTCTGTTTTAATGCCATGTAGGTATGTCACTTAATTGAGGCTTTTGGCCTCCTTCTCCATTCTCTGTCACAACAGTCCTGGGTGGATGTGTCACTGAGTGGAGCTCTCAGGAGCTAATTCAGTAGTATATTTTTCCAGCTCTTAAGATGCACATGCATGGCACAGTGTTCTCATATTGACAATTATATTTATATGCCACTTTGCCTGATCTATTATTCTGTGGACCCAGTTCCATATGCTATCTAGGAATTCCAAAACAAAACCGAAAACCAAAAACCCTTAATTAGATTCCGTAGTTTCTTAAAGGGTATGTATTCTTCTTACCGGATAGAACTTCTTCAGATGTGTACTGTTGCCTGACTGAAATTACTCATATTGAAGCTAGCTTTATCTGTCACCTTGAGACAATCTGTAATCACATGGGAATGAAGTCAAAAAAGGGATCGTCTAGATTAAATTGGCCCTGTGATAGATTATCATGATTACATAAATTAATATGGGAAGATCTGCCTACTGTGGTTGGCACCATTCCCCAAGCGAGGGATTAGAATTCTGAAATAGAGCACAGAGATTGAGCTGAGTGCAAACAAGCATTCATGCATTATTTTTCTTTGTTCATGATTATAGATATGGAGTGACCAACTCCCTTAAATTCCCACTGATGCTGTGATTTCCCCAGTGGAATGGTTTGTAATCTGGATCTCTGAGCTGAAATAAACCCTTTCTCTCCAAAGTGCTTTTGCAGGTTATTTTGTCACCGAAACTGAAAGAAAACTAAGGCATGAGACTAAATTTTGGCACAGGATACTCCCTTATAAGTTGAATAATTCAACCGTAAGTCATGTTCTATTGCTTGATTAACAGAATTTGAAGTATTTGTAGGTTTAAATTTGAACCTTTGTACTAAGAATTGAACTCAGGACCCTGTACATATCAGCAGGCACTCTACCACAGAGCCACATTTTCAGTTTTAGTTTGAGACAGGGTTTTACTCTCTTCTCCAGGGCAGTTTTGAAGTTACTCTGTAGTCAGTCATGATATCTTCCTGCCTCTGCCTCATGAGTGGGTGGGGTTACAGGACTGTGCCATGAGGCTCAGTTGGATATGAGGAAATTTATGAATTCCTTAGAGTGTGGCTGACCTCCACATTCAGTGCCAAATCAATGATGACACATCTAACCCTCCCTTTTAATTTTTATAATTTTTTATTTCTGTTTCATGGAGTGTCCCTATTTCTCTCTATCATCTTTTCCTCTTTTGTCTTTGGTCTGTTCATTTTTTCATTGTGCTGTTTATCATATTAAAATACACTCTGTTGACTATATAATCTAATAAGAAGGAAAGAATTTATTCTTTTCTGGAGCTAATGTGAGCTTTGTCTTCTCATTAAGTGGCTCTGTTTGCTTATCACATGGTAAGAGCAAGTTCAAATATCACATGCCATATTTTCTCTATAAAGGTGCTGAAGAAGAGGAATGCAACTCTAGGCCACAGGCAACTTTAAATGTTATGTGGCTATATTATTTATCTATTTTTATATATCATTTACATCATTTTTTTCTATATGTTTATGTATACACGCATGCATTTACCTCAACATGTGTACACGTGCTGTGTGTCTCAAAATATTATTGCACATGGAATCAATGCACTCAGTTTTTATGAGACATTTTACATTATCTCTTGTCAACTTTTCAAAATCAAATGTACAGGTATACTTAGAGCACGTGACAACTCATTCCTCACTCACTGTGAGACCACTTCCGTTATCTAAATTTGGGGACCTCCACCATGACCAATACAGTCTCAGAGTGTAGGAGGCAAGATGTCCAAACATCAAATTGTGTTGCTTTACTTTTGGAAAACAGAAGACTTGGCTCTCATCAGGTAGTTTGGGACTCATTTAGAAATATTTATAAGCTTTTACCCCAGGGTCTTTCCTTGTACGGAAGAAGTTAACCAATAAAGCTGTTTTGGGTTTTGAGTAATCTTCTCACACCAGCTTCTTTTCGCTCCTTGCTCTGTAGTTGTTGATTGCTGAAATTACCTTCTGGCACTGATTTTGACATCCTCTCAGCACCTCATCATAACGTGCCACCTCCAAATCCAGCCATGATGCAAATTGCTTTAGCCAAACAGAGGCATCAAACATACCATTTAAGGCCACTTACAGAAAGTGGGTCAATGTCAGATAATATTTATGTGTGTGTGTGTGTGTGTGTGTGTGTGTGTGTGTGTGTTTTAGGCTGAAGAAAGGTATCAGGGGTCTTTCCTCAGCCACACTCTACATTTTTTTTTTTTTTTTGTTTTTGAGACCAAATCTCTCAGTGAATGTACAGTTCATCTTTTCAGGTAGATTGACAGACCAAGGAGCTTCAATCATATTCCTGCCTTGCAGGCAGGCATCATCATGCCTATCTTTCATGTAGATTCTGGGGGTCCACTCTTAGATCCTCATATGTTCACACAGACACTTTACTTCCTAAGCCATCCCTCTAGACCAGCATCAGAGAATTCCAACAGGAGAATAGTAACAAGGAAGATGCCTTCAATGTTTGCAATGATAATGAAGATGTGGTAAGTTTACACACATTAAATGCCTTCAGGTCATATATACTAATTAAACTGCATTGTTTTAATTTTGAATCTGTAATTTTAATATTTACATCCTAAGGCCACGTGCTATAAGTAGCTTTCCTGAGATCAGAGATGTAAAGTAGGTTAGACCTCTTATCTTATTGCACATACTCCCAACTGAATAATGTACCATTGGAAATATCTGTGCCAAAATACCGGTCATAGTCACCTCAAAAAGAAGAAAGGTTTGTGTATGTTGAGGTTTTAGGTATGTCAGTGTGCTGCAGGAAAAGTTGGATGAGGAAAATAAGAAACCCAAAGTGGTGTGGTCTAAAAGCAGATCTGTTGCCCATTCTTGACATGCATGAGCTTAGCAGATATCATTCTAAAGGTTGAGGCCTAGTTAAAGACTGGATTTTAAACTTTTGCTCTCTCCTTGCTGGATTTCGTAGCAACCCAGAGTGATATGTATTTTGATTAGTTGTACTAAACTAGCTTAATGGAGTTTCCTCAATTGTCCTATAAGCAGAAATTTGTCCCCTTGCAACAAAATTTACCACGAACTGCTTATAGTATAAATGGGAGGGGGGGTTTGGTTACAGATATGACATAGTGAGATGTGTCAGGGTAAAGATTAGTCTGCTGTAGGTGTCTCCTGCCGACTAGCCTGCCGTAGGTGTCTCCTGCCAGCTTCTCCGTGCCCATTGGCAAACGTCCTCAGAGAGTTGTCCTCATTACCTTTGGGTCTGTGGTGAGGCAGAGCCTCATGGTGGAAGATATGGCTCCCCACATAGTGGCTGGAAAGAACTGAGACCTGGGTGTCAATATTCCCTTCAGTGCTGTCATTCATGGTAGGACTTCTTTCTACTAAGACTCTCCTTTAAACATTCTACTATTTCTCAATGTGTGTTCTTTAGGTGACAATTATCCAAGTCATAGCTAACGATGTCAGGATATGTTGTGATTGTACAACTGAGTTTGAAATATTTTATTAGCATTTAGAAAATATTTTGTTTCCATTAAAAATATTGCTTGCTTTGAAATTTTAAAATCCCAATTCCCCACCCAGTTATATTATTAATTTATATAAGCCATTTGCAATCATTTTGTTATAAGACTTTCTTCCAATAAAATAGAAAACGTGATTCTAGTGCTCCATATGTCTTCTACTTAGTTTAGTCTTTAACAAAACAACGTGAATGGAGAAATGGCTTTATTCACCAGTGCGAAATAGCTTTTCAGTATATTCCGCAAACCAGAAACAACAGGGTACCAATTTATTGATGCAGCCTTGCAATTGCAGGTCTTCAGATGAATGTGAAACAGATAATGCAGAAATGTAATTGCAGCCAGTGTGACTCAGATTAACCGTATTATTATTCCCGGAGAGACTGGGTTAGGGAGCCAGTTCAGTTAGAGACTGCTTAAGCATGAGGACTACATTCTAAGCCTTCGAATCCATATGGCATGAGCTCGTAATCCTAGCACTGGGGAGGTGGAGACACGGAGATCCCCAGTACTTGCCTGTCTGCCAGCATAGCCTACTTGGTGAGTCCAAGGCCACGGAGGAAACTTCTCTTACCACAAAGTAGAAAATGCCTGAGAGCAGCACCTGAAGTTGACATCTTGCTTCCATCCCTCTCCTGTGGGGTGTAAGTATTATCATATAGTCAAGCTGGCTAGGAAAGAAGCCACATTTCAGAAACAGGTTGTGGGTAAGAATCTTCAGATAGCAAGCAACATGTACTAGTGATGGCTACATGGGAAAGCCTAGAAAACTAAGCGAACTAAAGTAACGGATGCTGCTGTGGGTTGAAGGTAAAATGTCCACACGGGCTGATGTCTTGGACACGTGGCAAGGTTGTTGCTGTGTCTAGAGGCAAAGTCTTAGCATTAGGAAGTAGGTCCCTGGAAGCAGGTCTTGGGGTCTTATAGTCCTATCCAGTGCCTTTTAAGGCTTTGCTTTTTGAATATAGACTCAATGTGACTAACTTCCTTGCCGTGTTACTCCAAATCCTTCTGTTTCATACAAATCCTTTCCCCTTTAAGTTGTCTCTTGTCAGATATTTCATCAGAGCAGATGTCAAATACAAGTCATGTAGAGAGAGGAGATCACATTACAGTCATTTCCAAATTTTGGCATTAGTTTTTCATTGGTAGAAATTGATTGTGGTTAGGGTGTCTTTTTATGATAGAAGAATCTATTTTCAATAAAATAAAAAAGGAAAAAGTAACAAATTTTAAATGGAAAAAAATTAGTGGCAGTTAGTGAATTTTAATTTACATACATTTGTTATATTAATCTCCTCTTGTCCATCACTCCAAAACAAAGACTCCTCATTTCATGCTCCCCTTAGTGCCCTGGAACTGACAGTCTGATTTCTGTTTCTAGGGATTCAATTATCTGGTTAATTCCTTTTGTTTCGATCCAGGTTTCTTCCATTTGAGATTAACAATCTACCTTTTTCCCGCAATTTTCTGTGGGTGTATATGAAGTCTCCTGGGTGACTAGCTGTTTGTGTTCGTTCACTTCCTCTCTATTCTGGCACAGACATTATAGGACATGCTTGAGTAGCTGACACAAAGGTTAATGCAAAAACTACATTTACTAAATTATACTTTATAGAATAAAACAAAATTTATGTTTATTTCTATATATGAATGTATATTGCATGAGTGTGTCTATGTTTGTGTACATGTGATCATTCCATCCTCTTACATGTGGGTGCTCATGGAGGCCATAAGAGGGTATTGGATCCCCTGGAGCTACAGTCACAGGTGATTATGGCATGGCATAAGGGTCTGGGTCCTCTAGAAGAATGACAAGCACTCTTAACCACTGAACAATCTCCGGAGACATCAGACATTGAAAATTTGTTGTTGCTTAGCTGGCCAGGCATCTTGAGCTTCCCTTGCAGTCTCTGCTGCCTCTTCATATTTTTGTCAGTCATTTTCTTCCTCTCCCACCATCCAAAAGAAGATGAGCAAGCAAATACCTGGCTTTCTCACTTGAAACACTTCCCAGAGGAAATTAAGTTGCATTCAGTTCTCCCAAGTTAGTTCTATGACCAGAATTAGATAAAGGAGATTGGAAACATAGTTTTTGGTTCAGTTGGCTGGATATCTATCTAAATATTGAGTTCTCTTGGCAAGGAAAGAGAACAGACAGGTGGTCTGAATGCTTATCACTCTGCAGCTTAGAGCAGGGCCAACTTGGAGGTGAGGCATAAGTTTCCTGTGCTGACTGTCTCCCTGATAAAGGGAGGCTTAGGATAGGAGTACAGGAAGAGAAGAGGTCCAGGACTAATCGAGGACAAAAAGACCAATGAGGGTTCTTTTTTTCTCACCTCAAATTTGCAACCACAGTTAGCCACAATTACGTAGTGATAGAGATATCTCTACCTTTTTGAGTTCATTGAGCCTCATTTTCTAGTTAGTTTCAAAGTCTGATTAAAGTTTTACCTTTCATAATTGAGATCACTGTGGCATAATTTCTAGTTCTAATTGGAGTTTCAAAGGTTTCCGTTTGGAAATGGATTGAAAGTCAAGGAAGTTGTCAGTTTATAGGAATGGGGCAACTGGCATTTCCATGCTATTCTTTTCAGTGGGAAACACTTTAAATGCTATTGCTGTAACAGCTTAGATAGAAATAGCTGTAGAAGGCATAAATACAAATTAGCACAACGTAGCATTAACTCACACATGGTTCCATATGAGCACTGACTACAGGGTGATACCATCTATTTGTGACTATTTAAGACTGTAGAAGAGCAACCATTCATCATGTTCCCATGACACTATTTTTCATTTCCCTGCAAATAACTGCCCTTGACAAAGTATGGATCTCTAAATCTTCAAAACCTCAGATATAAAACAAGGGTTTAAAGTTAATTAAAATACCATTCTTAGGGAGCTCAGACGTTCCCCACCCCTCCTGCACTCCCTGGTCAGTCTGCGGGGGCTGTACTCCTTGATACCTCTTCTCCATTACTGTCCCACCCAACTTGCATCCAAGGCCCTCCGCACTACCTCTGACCCCCCTCCCCTCTTTGAACCACACAACAGCTCCCAGCACAGCCTGTTTGGGCGCTGGGACAGGGTCCGAATTTGGAGAGCATTCGGGAGGGTGGTGGCTCCTTTGTCTAGGTGGCCGGCCTGCACCAAGTGGGCCCGGCCCTTTGTTCGCAGGACGCCCAGGCAGCGGGGAGATCGGATCCGGGTGCCAGGTGGGCCATCGCTGGGGTGAGTGAGTTTCTGGCCGCGGCGGCAGCCCGGGACAGGGAGCTCAGACGTTCCCCACCCCTCCTGCACTCCCCTGGTCAGTCTGCGGGGGCTGTACTCCTTGATACCTCTTCTCCATTACTGTCCCACCCAACTTGCATCCAAGGCCCTCCGCACTACCTCTGACCCCCTCCCCTCTTTGAACCACACAACAGCTCCCAGCTCAGCCTGTTTGGGCGCTGGGACAGGGTCCGAGTTGGGGAGGGCATTCGGGAGGGTGGTGGCTCCTTTCTCTAGGTGGCCGGCCTGCACCAAGCGGGCCCGGCCCCTTGTTCGCGAGACACCCAAGCAGCAGGGAGATCAGACCCAGGTGCCAGGAGAGACATCACTGGGCAGATCAACCTCAGCAGGACGGACCTTGCTTCCACACTGAAGAGATACACCCAGAGGCTCAGTCACAGCAAAAACTGGACCAAGACACCAGGCCTCTCTTGGCTTCATTTGAAAGAGGAGATGGGAAGGCGCCAATGCAAGAATTCCTCCAACAACCTGAAAGGCAACATGACATCACCAGAACCCAGGGATCCCGAAATAAGAAGAATTGTACACCCTACTCCAGAAGAAGTAGAAGAAATCGACCCAAAAGTGAATTTTTTGAAAATAATAGAAGACCTTAAACAGGAGGTGAAAAACTGCCATAAACAATTAGAGATTACAAACAAAAAGGTAGAGGAAATGAATAAATCGCTCAAAGATACCCAAGAAAACCAAGAGAAACAAGAAAATGCAATCAAACAGGTAAGGGAAATGGTTCAAGACCTGAAGAATGAAATGGAAGTAATGAAGAAAACACAAACCGAGGGAAGGTTGGAGATGGAAAATCTGGGTAAACGAACAGGAACTACAGAGACAAGTACTACCAACAGATTACAAGAGTTAGAAGAAAGAATGTCAGACACTGAAGATACCATAGAGAAAATTAACACACTGATCAAAGAAAACAGCAAAACCAACAAATTCTCATCACAAAACATTCAGGAAATATGGGACACAATAAAAAGACCAAACCTAAGAATAATTGGGATACAAGAAGGAGAAGAAATACAGCTCAATGGTTCAGAAAATATATTTAATAAAATTATAGAAGAAAACTTTCCCAGCCTAAAGAAAGATATTCCTTTGAAGGTTCAAGAAGCATACAGAACACCGAATAGACTGGACCAGAAAAAAACATCTCCTCGCCACATAATAATCAGAACACAAAACATCCAGAATAAAGAAAGAATATTAAGAGCTGCAAAGGAAAAAGGTCAAGTTACTTATAAAGGTAAACCTATCAGACTTACTCCTGACTACTCTATGGAAACCATGAAAGCCAGAAGGTCCTGGATAGATGTACTGCAGAAGCTAAGAGAACATGGATGCAAGCCCAGACTACTATACCCAGCCAAGCTTTCGTTCACTATAAATGGAGAAAACAAAATTTTCCAGGATAAAAACAAATTTAAACAATACGTAGCCACAAATCCAGCCTTACAGAAAGTAATAGAAGGAAAATCACAAACCAAGGAGACCAACAATGACCACAATAACTCAAACTTCTAGACACCCTTTACCAGCGCAACTAAAAGAAAGCAAACACACAAACCCTATGACTAAAAAAGTGACCAGAGTTAGCAACCACTGGTCATTAATATCCCTTAATGTCAATGGACTCAACTCACCTATAAAAAGACACAGGCTAAGAGATTGGATACACAAACAGGATCCAACATTCTGCTGTTTACAAGAAACACACCTCAACCACAAAGATAGGCACCTACTTAGAGTAAAGGGATGGGAAAAGGTTTATCAAGCAAATGGACCTAAGAAACAAGCTGGTGTGGCCATACTAATTTCTAACAAAGTTGACTTCAAACTTAAATCAATCAGAAGAGATGGAGAGGGATATTTTATACTCATAACAGGAACAATTGATCAGGATGAGGTCTCAATCCTGAATATCTATGCCCCTAATATAAAAGCACCCACATATGTAAAAGAAACATTACTAAAACTCAAAGACGCCATCAAACCGCACACACTAATAGTGGGAGATCTCAACACGCCTCTTTCACCAATGGACAGGTCAATCAGACAGAAACCTAACAGAGAAATAAGAGAATTAATGGAGGTATTGAATCAAATGGACTTAACAGACATCTATAGAACATTCCACCCAAATAGGAAAGAATATACCTTCTTCTCTGCAGCTCATGGAACCTTCTCGAAAATTGACCACATCCTCGGTAACAAAGCAAACTTCCACAGTTACAAAAAAATATCCATAACCACCTGTGTCTTATCAGATCACCACGGACTAAAGTTAGAATTCAACAACAATGCTACCCCCAGAAAGCCTGCAAACTCATGGAAACTGAATAGTCAACTATTGACCCACACCTGGATTAAAGAAGAAATAAAGAAAGAAATTAAAGTCTTCCTTGAATTCAATGAAAATAAAGAATCAACATACTCAAACTTATGGGACACTTTGAAAGCAGTCCTAAGGGGAAAGTTCATAGCCCTTAGTGCCCACTTAAAGAAAACAGAGAAAGCATACATTGGAGACTTAACAGCCCACCTGAAAGCTCTAGAAAAAAAGAAGCAGACTCACCTAGGAGGAGTAGAAGACTGGAAATAGTCAAACTGAGGGCGGAAATCAACAAAATAGAAACACAGAAAACAATCCAAAGAATCAATGAAACAAAAAGCTGGTTCCTGGAGAAAATCAACAAAATTGATAAACCCCTATCCAAACTAATCAAACGGCAGAGAGAGAATCTGCAAATTAATAAGATCAGAAATGAAAAGGGGGACATAACCACAGACATAGAGGAAATTCAGAGAATCATTAGATCTTACTACAAAAGCCTGTATGCCACAAAACTGGAAAATGTAAAAGAAATGGACACTTTTTTAGATAAATACCATATACCAAAGTTAAATCAGGACCAGGTGAGCAATCTAAATAGACCTGTCAGTCGCGAAGAATTAGAAGCTGTTATCAAAAACCTCCCTACCAAAAAAAGCCCAGGACCAGACGGTTTCAATGCGGAATTCTACCAGAATTTCCAAGAAGACCTAATACCTATACTCCTTAAGGTATTTCACAATATAGAAACAGAAGAGTCATTGCCAAATTCCTTTTATGAAGCTACCATCACTCTGATACCAAAACCACACAAAGACTCAACCAAGAAAGAGAATTACAGGCCAATCTCACTCATGAACATCGACGCAAAAATCCTCAACAAAATACTGGCGAACCGTATCCAAGAATACATTAGAAACATTATCCATTATGATCAAGTAGGCTTCATACCAGAGATGCAAGGCTGGTTCAACATACGAAAATCTATCAATGTAATCCATCATATAAATAAACTGAAAGAAAAAAACCATATGATCATTTCATTAGATGCTGAAAAAGCTTTTGACAAAATTCAACATCCCTTTATGATAAAAGTCTTGGAGAGATTAGGGATACAAGGGTCATACTTAAATATAATAAAAGCTATTTACAGCAAACCGACAGCTAACATCAAATTAAACGGAGAGAAACTCAAAGCCATCCCACTTAAATCAGGAACACGACAAGGCTGTCCACTCTCTCCATACCTCTTCAATATAGTGCTTGAAGTTTTAGCAATAGCAATAAGACAACATAAGGGGATCAAGGGGATTCGAATTGGAAAGGAAGAAGTTAAACTTTCGTTATTTGCAGATGATATGATAGTCTACATAAGCGACCCCAAAAACTCCACCAAAGAACTCCTACAGCTGATAAACACCTTTAGTAATGTGGCCGGATACAAGATCAACTCCAAAAAATCAGTCGCCCTCCTATACACAAAGGATATGGAAGCAGAGAGGGAAATCAGAGAAGCATCACCTTTCACGATAGCCACAAACAGCATAAAATATCTCGGGGTAACTCTAACCAAAGAAGTGAAGGATCTATTTGACAAGAACTTTAAGGCATTGAAGAAAGAAATTGAAGAGGATACCAGAAAATGGAAGGATCTCCCTTGCTCTTGGATTGGGAGGATCAACATAGTAAAAATGGCAATCCTACCAAAGGCAATTTATAGATTCAATGCAATCCCCATCAAGATCCCATTAAAATTCTTCACTGATCTTGAAAGGACAATAATCAACTTTATATGGAATAACAAAAAACCCAGGATAGCCAAAACAATCTTGTACAATAAAGGTACTTCTGGAGGCATTACCATCCCTGACTTTAAACTCTACTATAGAGCTACAGTAATGAAAACAGTGTGGTATTGGCATAAAAATAGAGAAGTCGACCAATGGAATCGTGTAGAAGACCCGGATCTTAACCCACAAACCTATGAACACCTCATTTTCGATAAAGGTGCTAAAAGTATACAATGGAAGAAAGAAAGCATCTTCAACAAATGGTGCTGGAACAACTGGATGTCAACCTGTAGAAGAAAGAAAATTGACCCATATCTATCACCATGCACAAAACTCAAGTCCAAATGGATCAAAGACCTCAATATCAATCTGAACACACTGAACCTGATAGAAGAGAAAGTGGGAAGTACCCTACAACAGATGGGCACAGGCGATCGCTTCCTAGGTATAACCCCAGCAGCACAGTCATTAAGGGCAACATTGAATAAATGGGACCTACTGAAACTGAGAAGCTTCTGTAAAGCAAAAGACACTGTCACTAAGACAAAAAGGGGAACCCACTGACTGGGAGAAGATCTTCACCAACCCCGCAACAGACAAAGGTCTGATCTCCAAAATATATAAAGAACTCAAGAAACTAGACTTTAAAATGCTAATTAACCCAATTAAAAAATGGGGCACTGATCTGAAGAGAGAATTCTCAACAGAAGAAGTTCAAATGGCCAAAAGGCACTTAAGGTCATGCTCAGCCTCCTTAGCGATCAGGGAAATGCAAATCAAAACAACATTGAGATATCACCTTACACCTGTCAGAATGGCTAAAATCAAAAACACTAATGATAGCCTTTGCTGGAGAGGCTGTGGAGAAAGGGGTACCCTCATCCATTGCTGGTGGGAATGCAAACTTGTGCAACCACTTTGGAAAGCAGTGTGGCGGTTTCTCAGGAAATTTGGGATCAACCTACCCATGGACCCAGCAATGCCACTCTTGGGAATATACCCACGAGATGCCCGATCATATGACAAGGATATTTGTTCAACTATGTTCATCGCAGCATTATTTGTAATAGCCGGAACCTGGAAACAACCTAGATGCCCTTCAATGGAAGAATGGATGAAGAAAGTATGGAATATATATACATTAGAATACTACTCAGCGGTAAAAAACAATGACTTCGCGAATTTTGCATGCAAATGGATGGAAATAGAAAACACTATCCTGAGTGAGGTAACCCAGACCCAAAAGGATGAACAGGGGATGTACTCACTCATAATTGGTTTCTAGAGATAAATAAAGGTCAGTGAGTCTATAATTTGATATCCCAAAGAAACTAAATAAGAAGGTGAACCGAAAGAAAAACATATAGCTATCCTCCTGGTTATGGGAAGTAGACCAGATTGCCGGGCAAAAATTTGGGATATTGGGGGTGTGGTGGGAGGGGGGGTGAGGGGAGAAGGGGAGAGAAATGTGAGAAGGGGAGGATGGGGGGAACCTGGGGAAACGGGATGTTTGGGATAAAGGAAGGTTGGTTAGGGGAGCAGAGAAGCACACATCTTAATTAAGGGAGCCATCTTAGAATAGAAAAATAAAATAAAAAAAAAAACAGTTTCCAATAGAGAGAGCTCAAAGCTGCCTAACAGGTACTCAAACAGGTAAAATATAAATCAACAGGTAAAGTATACAATAATCAACAAATACAGTATATTAATTATAATGCAGCTATGGCAAGTGTGCATATTAAATATAAAACTTATTCTACAACATTTTTATGAAAAAATGCTGTTTATGGCAAAATCTTCTCAAGTTTTGCCAATTAAGATATTAAACTCTTAATTTAAACCAGTAGCCTGTCTGGTACAAAAGGGCAGGATAAAAGCTAAAAAATGGCTTGATCCCCAGATGATTATTGCTACAATTCACACAACTGTATTTTGCTAATGTTATAGCAAAAAAAATCCCTTAAAGGATTTTATGCTAAATTTTACAAATGGCTCTTCCAATGGAGGAACTGCATATATGGCTAATAATAATAAAAAAAATATTATGGAGCATAATAAGGCTCCTTGTAAGCAGCTTATGAAACTTGCAAGTAGATCCAGATGCAAACGGATCTGACATGATAACACCAAGCTGACCTTTGCTAGGGCAAGGTGGAAAAGCCCTTGCAATGCATTATGAAAAAACCCGACCTATATATATTTGGGGTCGAGGATATGTTTATGCTTTTTTTCACAGAAAGAAAATAAAAGCTGGGCCTGATGTCGAGGCTGCGCTGCGGACACAGAGGAGTTCCTGAGGCGATTGCAGAGAGGTCCTTAGTCTGGCTTTTCCTGCCCCCAAGGAGAGGAGTCCCTGATAACAGAACCTGCTGCTCCACTCTACAGGGTGTCAATCCTGCCTCCTGAGTCCAGGGAGTCCCGGCTGAGATAATGCCAGGATGTGCTTCAGATAGCTGAATCCAGCTCACCTCACCCAGGATTCCCACCGGCCCTGAAGCACAAGTGCTAAACTGCTTCTGCAGCTTGAACTCTGGTCTGCTTTGGAGCTGAGATGCAGACTGGACATCAGACTGTTTTAATCTTTGGGACACAGAACTCATTTTAATTAAAATACTAACCTCTTCACTTAAGAAGGGGAAAGATTGGGGTTCCTGTGACTGTTGCTCAGAGTCTGGAAATGGTGGTATTTGACAACAATGTATGTCATTGTACTCTTACTGAAATTGATCTAATGATATTTGTAACTGCTTATAGATGTTGGGAAAGGTTTGACACATGCTGTAAAGTGTTTGGGTTTAATGCATATGTTAAGAATTTTAGATTTTGATCCCTTTTTCACCTCCCTAATTGATGACAGGCAAGCACACGTAACTTTTTGTGGAGTAGGCATTTAGGAAGGAGGACATACCATGGGCCAGACTAAAAGGTGAATACTGGGTTTGGAAGGTGCCCCTTTCTTCTTGTCTGGAGATGGAGTTATTGGTGCCAAAATTATATCATATCTTTTGTTTAAGGAGCACCTCACAGATTTTTCATTAATGATAGATACAGGGGCCCAATGACGGGAGTTAGTGTGGATCCTCACCTAAATTTCAAACCATACAGAGGCCGTACAGGCCGGCTCAACATGGCATGGTTTTTAGGTACGAGGGCGCTCTCCACATAGCCTAAGACAGGGTGCCCTGTGATCTGCTTACTTTAATCCTACTAGATACCTTTTTATTTGAGAAGCTCCAAGAAACTAATGCTACTCATAAGGCACCCCTCTGTTCCCAGGAGAGGTTAATTACTTCACCAGTCGAGAGGAGGGTCTCTCCTTGTCCCAGTCCCCTCTCCTTTAGATCTGACACCATGGTTGACTCTGTCTTGGTGCCCTCCACCTATAACTACTTACCTTTATATAAGAAAGGAGGAATATGTTGGGAGCCGTTTCCCCCCCTAAAGATTGTTACAGAAACCATCACCTTGGGGAGCCTGCAGGGAACCCCAAACCCATAATTATGTTAAGAATAGTCCTATTGGCAAAACCTGCCCCACACCCAATTAGCTATTCGCTAATTGCTAACGAACCTAATCTGATAGCAGAACTGCCTTAAATTCCAGCTATCCAGGGAACTAGGTGTGGCAACTCCTGACTTCTTGGCCTACCTGACCGGAAGTAGGTTACGTGACTGGGACCACGCGGCCAGATTCCATGCCCTCATTCAGGGGGTATATAAGTCGATTACCCTGTCCCTAATAAACGGAAGCTTTGACAAAAAAAAAAAAAAAAAAAAAAGGTTAACAACTGAACTATCACTTATACCAGTTAGGGGAGAGACAATCAGTTTTCTACGATGAGTGACACTGAGCATGTCAACTAATTTTGGGCAAGCCTCATGTTCAGGAGTAATTGACCAACAACATATAGTTGGACTCCACAGGATTTTGTCTGAGCTTTATTTGGTTACAAGTTGGGCTTTTTGTTTGTTTTCAATCTTTTTTTCTTTCTTTTCTTGGTATGACTTTCTTGTTTCTAAGTTTTGGAAGATTTTATTGTTGTACAGGATTTTTGCTTCTTGTTAAAGAAAGAACTTAAAGTTGGGTGGGTAGGGATGGGGAAAAGATCTGAAGGGACTTGAGGGAGAGGAAGAATATGATCTAAGTGTATTTGAGTTTGAAAATTGTTTTAAATAATGGAAAACATAATAAATTAATTTAAAAATAAAAAAAAAAAGAAGGCACATGTCCCTTTATTGATCTCACAATCAGAAAATCCTCAATATTTGCTTTAGCATGCTTATTAATTTTTGATTTTGATGTATTTATTTTATCGGCTAATAAAATTTAAAGTATTATATATGATCATACTACTATATGTTAGAATAATTCTGAAATAAATTACATATTTTAATTGAGAAAAAAAAAATACCATTCTTGGAACTCCTGCTGTGCACAAAGTCCATCACTAGATTTGAAAAAGGAAAGAACATAATATTTTGGGCTATGTTCTGAGAGGCCTGATTTATTCATAAAAGCATTGTTTTTGTTTCCAAGTTGTTCTTATTTTTTCATCAGAGCAAATGGAAAATTTCAATGATTCATTTTCTTTGCTTTCTTTGTTTGCTTAAATTCACACACTACAAAGAAATACTTTTGATGTATAGTTCTCTCAATTTTGAAAAATAAATGGAATTGGATCACCTCTTCCCGGCAACCAAGACAGACTTATTCATTACTTTCTTTGGTGCTACTGCCCATTGGTATCCATTTTTTGTAGACCCCATGGGCTGTAGCCTTTTCTTTTTCTTGCTTTCATTATTGTGCTACCTATTGGCATAATCACTTCAACTCAATCAAATGACAGTCTTTGTTCTGTTAACAGTGTAAGGTCAAACACTCACGACTGATAATATCTCACAACTGTAGTCTGAGCTCTGACTTTCATTTCGGGGTGCTATATGCTATTTTTGGAAACATCTTTTGTTTTCTCTGTTCAAGTTTACAACAATAATATGTTCTAAAATATCCTATAGGATGACTACAGATGCTAGATGTTTTCATTAATTTACATTTTCCATTTTACAAGTGAAAGATTCATTTCACAAAATACTGAATGCTAGTGAGAGCTAATGCTCTCACTACACTAGCTAATGCTAGTGTAGCTGAGTCTCACAAAGCTAGTATCTTTATTGACATGTTTGCTAGCTTGCTTGCCACTACTGTGACAAAATAACGTGACCAAAAGCAACTTGGGGAGGAAAAGGTTAATTTGACACATGATGAACTTCATCACAGTCTATCATGAAAGAAAATCAGAATTGGAGCTCAAGCAAGAACCTGTAGGCACCAACTGAAGCAGAAAGAATAAGGAAGAATGATATTTCATGGTTTGCTCTCCATGCCTTGATCAGTTTACTACACCATACAAGCCAAGAACACCTGTCCAGTTCTTTGTTTTCAAATAACTCTAGTTTGTATTATATATCATTATATAGGATTTTTATTATAAAAGTAATATTGTTTAGCAAACAATAATAAAAAGGAAGATATTTTTCAATGTCAATGGCTTCTTAATCTTTTGGGGATAAGCCAGAAACTCGGTTGACCTAGATAGCGGTCAGACCCACCTTGCTCACTGAGCCAGTCACTGCATGCTTGTAAGACTTAGAAGAATAAGCATATTGTTTGACACTGGTGTCTTTTCTATGTTACCTAAAACCCCACTGAGAAGAGCTATAAATGAAAACAGGTCATGGTAATGATCACTACAAACACTGTTAGTTCTTTTGGCATTTAGCAGTTTGAGTTCTAAAAAATAATGTGTGAATGGTAATACATCGCTGGGAGATGTCAGTGTCCTTGCAGAGGGAGAGTGACAAGGAAACCTGTTGTCGTAGGTCAGACATTTTGTTTCTGTCTTCTTTTCACTGCAATAAACTGCCTCTCATACATTCACGTACATAAATCCTTAATTTATCAAATTATTAGATCTCATGTGTGTGTGTGTACATGTGCTTGTAGGAGTAAGTTCTCTCCTTACACCTTGTGGGTCCTAAGGATTGAACACACTGTCAATCTTGGAGGCAGTTACCTTTACCCATTTGGCCTTTTTACTGCCCTTTGTTCTTTCCATTATTGAGGAATTAATTCCGGACCTATTAAAATGATGAAGAACATGTAGAATTTAGCTAAGCACCTCAGTTAGACAGCAGAATCTTGAATAACCACCTCAATATTTAACATATTCATCATCACGGGAAGTTTTAGGTCCTTATGGGGGTTACAGTATGTAGATAAAATGTTCTGGTATCCTTGGAAATAAAATATAATGAGGAATAGTCATAATTTGTTAAACATACTCAGCAGTAAATGAAGTAAAAGCATTATGGGGGCAAAAGTATTCAAAGGAGACAGGAAGTGTAGTGGGTTGCTGTTTTAAGATGAGGGATCAACAGAAAAGCCTCACTGAAGAGGCAACAAATGAATACATTTCTGAGGCTGAAGGAGCAAGCAATTTGGGTACAATACGTGAAATATTTTGGGTGATCCATGGGAGGAACCAACAGAAATGCCTCTGGCCCAACTGTGCTTCACGGGTTCAAGAACTAGCAAGCAGATTTCTAGTTCTGGGAGGAGGAAATGCACCCAGTGAGGAGGGAGAGGAAAAATGGTCACAGGAGGCAGGGAATGGGAAACTCATGTATGTACCCTGTGGCATAAATGGGACTGTGTGTTTCTTCTGGGAATAAATTAAATATGCACTTGTGAACAAAACTAAATTCTATTCTTATGAACAAGTTGAAGTCAGATTCTAGAGACAAATATTAATGAAGTATAGAAAGTTTGGGAGACCTGGAGAATGGGAAGGAGTCTTATGAAATTTTGTCCTCTGGGTGTGGCAAAGCTGTTTTATGTATGAACTCACTGAAATAGTGGTCATATGCACAATACTTACTCATGATCAAGCTAGTTAAAATTCCATCATGGAACTTGTTGTGTTGGTTGAAACCTTTAATCTCAACACTCAGGTTGCCAAGAAAGACAGATCTCACTGAAGTCTGTAAGTTCAAGTCAAGTCTTGTCTACATAGCAAGTTCCATGGGTACCAGAGCAACATAGTGAGATCAAATCTACAAAAACAATAAACAAACAAACAACCCAATATCAGTGGGGAAGGACTACCAAGGTCCAACCCTAGACACGGAGCTATTGATATTTGTGAGTAGAGTTTAGAGAGTCACTTTTACTTGGAATAGTGGCCAATGGTACATTGTCCATGAGGCAGTGGATGGAGTTTGCACCAAGCACACATGGACATAATCAACTGGACTCCATGAATTACAAATTTAAAAAGAACACTAAATCATACATTCTGGATAGAGATGAAATGAGGGAAAGTTATCAGGGTATATACAATTTAGATATCCTTTGTATATGTAAGAAATTTTCAAAGTATAAATCAAAACATCATTTAAGCAAATGCAGAAAACAAAATTAATAAATGCTAAAGTAGGAACCACTGTACCAGGCTTTTTCTTCTGGGCTACTAACAAGCTCCCAAATCATGACATGGAGACTTATTATTAGTTATGAATTCTCAGTCTAGCTTAGGCTTGTTTCTGGCTAGTTCTTTGATCTTAAATTAACATGTTTATCTACTTTTTGCCTTGGGGCTTTATACATTTCTTTCATTCTATATATCTTACTTTCACTGCTTCTCGTGTTTGGCTGACTGGTGACTGCCTGCGATCTTGCCCTGGGTGTTTCCCTTTCTTTATCCTTGGTTCTCTTCTCCTTCTTTTCTCTTGTTACTCCTAGAATCCTCCTATTTATTCTGTCTGCCTTCCAGCCCCATCTATCCTTCCTTTGCCTAGCTTTTGGATGTTAAGCTCTTAGATTTGATAGAATTCAGTATATAGAGAATTAACTTTCAACTGAGGCTAGGGTTAGATTATACAAATATTTGACCTCAAGAGTTCTGAGCTTTAGAGTTAATAAAAATAAACTACTTCTGTAGATGGCAAGTATTTCTTTTAGAACCTGAATACATGTAGAAATAAAGCCTTATATCATTCAGGACTGCATTATTTTTTTCCCCTGAATGATGATAAAATATCCCCAGTTTGAATATTGAGCCCTCATTCTTCTCAGTTGAAAGTTGTTTTCGCCCAAAATTCATTTTTAGGTTTTTAATTCTTAAAAATTCTGTTTGCACAATATAGAAAAGTCCCAGAGACTTCTAGATGATCTGTCTCATAGGAGCTGTCAATTACAGTCAGTTCACTGATTGAAGTATATTTTGTGTTCAATGATCTCTAGTGCCCTTTGCTTACTGATAATATGATGACTCTAACTGGTATATTCGTAACTTCTGATAATATGTTACAAGAGATATTCATAAGCATTTAATAAACTTATCACTTATTTATCTCAAACATTGTATGCAGCATTTTTCATATGCAAAATGTATGCACATTTGATATTTTCTTTTTAAAGAAGGATTGAAATCTTATTTAACAAAAGATACTTTGAAAATGAACTTTCATTTTCTATGTGTATTCTTTCAGTGTCTGTGAAGAAACAGATGAATTTGGCAGGTAATGCATTTCTAGAATGAGTCCATACCACTCCAGAGAGAAAGAATTAAGAGTGACCAAGTCACCAACAGAGAATGGTGGGTAGAGAATTTGGGCTGGTGTCAAGTGTTGGTACATTAGCACTGACTCCTGTAGCAACTTACTGTGAATACTCACAGTGGAAGCAAATGTGAGCACTGTAGGAAAGATACCTATGAGAAAGATACTGAAGCATTAACTCAAGAGGCCTGAACCATGGCATATGCATTATAAACCTGCAATAATTGAATCAGTGTAATAAAAGTCAAAATGTAAATGATGTAAAAATTTCTGAAATAGACTGGATTATGTTTAAAATGTGATGATCCTGTTAGCATGAGAAAGGCTGAATGATTTACTCTGTAAAGAGTATTGGACAATTTCCTACCTATTTTTAAACTTGAATTTATGCCTTTATATTTTAGAGTACAGTCATGTAAATTTTACTGCTCATGAAGAAAAAAGAAACTTGAAGCTGGTGAATCATAACCTACACACTGATTCTTGATACAAGAGGCATTTATAAGCATTTAATAGCTCATCAGTTGATTTGCCTCAAACATTATATGGATTATCTTTAAGATGCAAAATATGTACTTGTTTTATTTCTTTTCTTCCCCAAATTTATCTGACAGGAAAATAACAGAGGTGAAAGATAATATATTTCTAATTATGCTAAAATGGGAAATGAGGACCTCAGTAGGTTAGAGATTTGACAAATTCTTGGAAGAAGAATATTAGATTTAATTATGGTAGACAATTCAAGTGACAGAATTATTCTTAAGATCACTAGCCACCTAAGAAAGATCAAAGTTCCAGAGAGATGACAAACTCAGGCTGACAGATTGAGACAATGGTGATGAATGCAAATTGTGGAAATGTCTGTCGGAAAAGGCTGCCTTTGAATTGGTAGATATTATAGCAAACGCATCCCTGTATACCATGGATAAGTTAAGTTGCCTAGATAAATTGGTGGTTGACTTAAAACATTCCATGTGCTGTCTTTAGAATTATGTATAAGAGGGATGAAGAGGCCAGGTCTGTGTTGTCTATACTCACACAACTGAAGACTGAGTCAGAGTTCATGGTCAGATCAACTTTCAGATAAAAGAATTATTGACAAATGAAGATTTGTCTCTGGAACAGAACCACTGTCTACTTCCTCTTCATACATACAGGTGACCAATATCTGTTTCAAGTATTATTTATTAAAAATCATGTTAAATTACTCCTTTTTATTTATTTTTTGACATTTTATTTTCAGCTATGTGTATGTATGTGGGTTTGAAGTTTGAATGGTACCACACACAGGTATGTCTAGATGACAGTGGAGTCCAGAGGAGAGTAAAATCCCCTTGAGTTATGATGTGGGAGTGTCAATATCAATCTGTCATATCAATCTGTTGATTTCATTGGTTAAAATAAAGAAACTGCTTGGCTGGTCCTATAGGTTAGAACATAGGTGGGTGGAGTAAACAGAACTGGGCAGAAGAGGAAGTGAGGTCAGAACGCACGCAGCTCCGCTCAGAGACAGCAGGTTCCTGTCTAGCGGGCAGACAGGATAGCCCGGCTCTCTGAGGCACACGTGCGATGAAGCTCCGACCGATCCAAGATGGACGTAGGCTAGAATCTCCCCGGTAAGCGCACCTTGGGGTGCTAACACAGAATATTAGAAATGGGTTAGACCAGGTGCGAGAGTTAGCCTGTAAGAGGCTAGAGCTAGTGGGCCAAGCAGTGTTTAAATGAATACAGTTTGTGTGTTGTTATTTCGGGCATAAGCTAGCCAGGCGACTGGTGTGTTGGGGGACGCAACCTCGCCGCCCCAATTTCAACAGAGTTAGAGTTTCAGGTACCTTAGAGCTGATTAACTTTGATACCAGAAAGTGAACATGGATATTTGGTAATATCATGAAGCATTCTTACATGTTGAGCCATCTCTCTAGCCACATAAATCTATTTTTCCCACATATGACTTTGATAAGTGAAGCAAATATTCTATTTTGGAGATGACAATGCATGACTATGGAAAGGTATGAGAGAGTAGCATTTGACTTAGTGGATGGGGAGTGCACAGGAATTGATGCTCTTCAGAAGCAAAGCAGAGTACATGTTTCTATTAAGCACACATTCCAAGAGAACCACAGGTGGTGATTGTCAGGTGCAGAGACCTGTGAAGTCATGGGAAGGGCTGAATGAGAGCAATTGAGATCTTTAGGTCCTTATGTTACTTTAATTTCATTTTGGTAAGACTAATTGCCTTTTGTCACCCTGTAGAGATGTGAAGTTTAATAAAAGACTGGATAAGGATTGGAGATGACTAAGTGGTTATAGCACTTTCTGTACAATCTTGAGGACCAACATTTGTATCCTCATATCCTGTTTAATAGTGGGTGGGTGTGGTGGTCTACTTGCAATTTCACCATCTAAAGGTAGGAAACCAGCTGAGAACTCTAGCTTGTTATCATTGAACAAGCTCTGAGCTTAATTGCAAGAGCCAGCTCAGAGCAACAATAAATAAATGGGACCTCCTGATAGTGAGAACCTTCTGCAAAGCAAAGGAAACAATAAGACAAAAAAAAACCAGAATGGGAAAAGATCTTTACCAACCCCACATCAAACAATGAACTGATTTCCAAAATATATAAAGAACTCAAAAAATTAAACATCAAAATTCCAAATAAACCAATTAAAAATGGGGTACAGAACTAAACAGAGAATTCTCAACAGAAAAACCCCAAATGACTGAAAGACACTTAAGGAAATGTTCAACATTCTTAGGCATCAGGTAAATGCAAAACAAGACAACTCTGAGATACCATCTTACACCTGTAAAAATGGCTAAGATAAAAAGCTCCAATGATAGCTTATGTTGGAGAGGATGTGGAGTAAGGGGAACACTCATCCATTGCTGGTGGCAATGCAAATTCATGGAACCACTTTGGAAATCAATATGGTGGATTCTCATAAAATTGGGAATCAACCTACTTCAGGATCCAGCAATACCACTCTTGGGAATATACCTAAAAGATGCTCAATCATACTACAAAAGCATATATTCAGCTATGTTCATAGCAGCATTATTTGTAATAACCAGAACATGGAAACAACCTAGATACCCTTCAACTGAAGAATGGATAAAGAAAATGTGGCAATTTACACATTAGAGTACTACTGAGCAGTTAAAAAGCAATGACATTGAATGGAAATAGAAAAACACCATCCTGAGTGAGGTAATCCAGACCCAAAAAGATAAATATGGTATGTACTAACTCATAAGTGGATACTAGCTAATAAAAAAGGACATTGAGCCTATAGTTCATGATATTAGAGAAGCTACGTAACAAGGTGAATCCTAAGGAAAACATTTTTTATCCACCTGTAAAATCAAAATAGACAAGATTGACTGACAAAATCAGAAGCATAGGGGTGGGGAGAGAAGGGTGGATGGAAGGGAAATAGGAGGAGAAAAGGGGAGGGGCAAGGAGAACTAGAGGGAATGGGATAGTCAAGGTGGAGGGAAAACAGAGATGAGAGCAAGGATGGAGATATCTTGATTGAGGGAGTCATTATGGGGTTAGAAAAAAAAATGGCTCTAGAGAAATTCCCAGGAATCAAGAAGGATGACCCCCAACTAAGACCCTAAGCAACAGAGGAAAGGGTGCCTGAACTGGCCTTGCCCTGTAGTCAGACTGATGAATATCTTAAATATCACATAGAACCTTCATCTAGAAACAGTTGGAAACATAGGCAGAGACCCATATTGGAGCACTGGACTGAGCTTCCAAAGTCCAGTTGAAGAGTGAGAGGAGTGAGAATATAAGCAAAAAGGTCAAGACCATGATAGGTACACCCACTGAAACAGTCTACCTGAGCTAATGGGAGCTCACCAACAGCTGGACTGGGAAGGAACAGCTTAGGTTCAAACTAGTCCCTCTGGATGTGGTTGATAGTTGTTTGTCTGGGGCAGACTGTGGGGCCAGTGGCACCAGGATTTATCCCTACTGCTTGTACTGTTTTCTGGGAACCTACAATCTTCAGATGGCTACCTTGCTCAGCCTAGTAGGGAGGGCCTCGAACCTTCCCCAAAGCAATGTGCCTCACCAACTCTGAAGAGTGTATGTGGGTGGGGGAGTATGTGAAGGGAGTGGGAAGAGGGAAGGGAGTGGGAACTTGGATTGGTTTGTTTAATGAAAAAAGATAGTTTGTTTACTTTTTTCCTTAAAACAGAAAAAAAATATAAGATAGAAGTGTAATGAAGAATAATTCCTGATACCAACCTTGGTTTCAGTATTTATGTTATACCCATGGTATGCACAGTCACAGACATGTGTGGAGAAAGCACATGTGAATATGAACACACACACATGTACAACACACACATACACACACACACAAAGGGGGTGAGAACTAACTGATTAATGGGATCAGAGAGCCACATGGGTACTTAGTATGCATAAGTCTATAACCAAAAAAGGATATTCAGAATACTGAGCCTGACATTCATTACTGGTGTTTTCATTTGAGTATTTTCCAGAGAAGAGTTGTGGCAGAGGAATAGAAGATGAAATGAATAGATGAACTTTTGGAACTTTTCCACAAATTTTGTGCAAACCTCTCAAAAAGGAAGCAATGGTAGAAATGAGTTTTGTTGCATCCACTCCCTATTGAGCATGTTGAAGATAATATCACCAATTGTATTCCTCTTGAATTAGGTTGCTGCTTTTGGCATTTAAGTATGCTTTTGTGCATCCTCTACCACATAATGGTGGAACAATTAAGGCACGACCTATGAATCTTTAACTATACACTACAGCTACTGGACACTTGTGGATGGTCTTCCAAGGCTCCAGAACCATAAGCAATAAATTTTTATTGTTTATAAATTATCCATTTTAATGTATGTCCTTATAGCGACATGAGTGTTTGAAGACAAATGACAGTGGCTCAATGTCATACAAACAACCACAGCTGCTGATAGGTTGAGATCTTGTTCTAAAAAAAGACAGTATGTCCCTATACTATAACCACTGAAAGTAAAAGATGATGCTTTCCATAACAGGGAGATATCATCAAGAACTTCAAGCTAATTATGTTATTTATTTTAAAAGATATATTTACTATGAACCCACATTGATATTCTTATTAAGGCTAATGACAATTCTAGGTGAATCTGTTTGCCTCTATTTCCTTCTTCCTTTTTATTTCTCTTCTCCACTGAGTCCTTACTTCTAGAATAGCAATGCATTATCATTCTTATGTTATTTTTTGTTTATCTCATTATAAAGAAAATTAGATGTGGGTAATCAGAGTATGTTTTATTATTTTTATCACTATGTCAACCATAACTGCAACAGTTCCTGAACTAGAATTTGAGTTTATTAAGCACTTGTTAAATAACATATTTCCTTTCATTTATATAGTGTCTTCAAGGTTATTATTCTTAATGAAAATAAGCCCCTTTTTTGTGGTTAAATCTTGTTGGTATGGGGTTACAATTTTTCTTGGATATCTCTTTATTTTTTATATTTTCAATCGATACAATGTATTACTTACAAAAGCAACATTTTTGAATTGACACTCATTGAAATAGAAAATATAAAAGGTTTTCCCTCTTAAAATTTCAATGCACCAACTCAGAAATAGATTCTAAAATTTACTATGGTATTTTAGCACTGTGAGGTGGTGTATAATCACATCACTGCTGAGTTACCATTGTGACACACCTATGAGTTGGCCTGGGAAGGTTGGAAAACAAAGGAGATGGAATAAAGCCAGGTTATTCAGACTGCAAAAATTATTCTCTCTAGTTTATTTGTACAGTCCAGGAGCCTACAGTCTCAAAAAGGGAGTGTCAAAGCTAAATTAGGGTCTGTTGAGGATATAGTCCAGCCCATATGTATGCCTCTACTATATCTCACTACCTGTCAATTATTTATTTTAGTATATTGAAAAAGACTCTCCCTCAGAGTATACATAGTCCATATGTTTCTTATATATTTCACAGTCTTTCAATCATTTATTACATTTTATTGGATTGCAAATTCTCTGCTACAGAGATTACACAGTCCATATGCTCCATATATATTCAACTGTCAATCATTTATTATATGTTATTATATTACAATAGATTCTGCTGCAGAGACTTTGGAGTCCATACTGTTTCTTAGGGATTTTATATATTTGTTAGTCATTTATTATATTACAGAAAACTTTTTTGCAGAAGCCATACAGTCCATATGTTCCATATGTATTTCATTATGTTTCAGTTATTCATTATATTTTTCTCCTCCATGGACTTGGCATTAAGAAATATTTATTTCAATTAAAATTACAAGCTCTTATTTATAGGCAATGATTAATAATAGTTAAGCATCTTGCCAATAGGAAATTATTTGTATTAGTTCATTGTGTAGCTTTACTTATAGCACAGAACTAGATATAGTGATATTTTATTTACATGTGCTGTTAAATAAGATGTGAAACTTTTTCAAATATCAGCAGTGCCTTTTCGATTAATAATGCTATTTTCCTGAACATATGTTTGGGCAAGTACTCCCCTGTGTAGAATATTGAAAGTCAAATCTCACCAGTTTACAGTATAGATCACTAAGAATCTTCTGCCCATCACCAAACCACAGTCTAGCACAGTCAGCAAGACAGTTATAGGCCCAAAAGTGGCTCTTTGAAAATGGTTATATAGCGTAGACATTGCTGTTCTCTAAGGAAAAGGCCAAGTCTATCTCACTGTACACTCTAAACTCTGGTTTGTCAGTTAGAAAACAGCCAGCATGAATGTTTTCTTTCTAAAAAAAAATTATGCTTATTGTTACACAAAGAACAAAAATAAAAGAAGAAAGAAATAAAAGAAAAAACAATTTGCTAGATATTTTAGCCATTTTAATAATGTTTTTGACATGTATAGTAGGCATTAGCATGAATTTTATAGTGACAATCTCCTTGAATTAAAGAAAATACACCATAGAGTAGAATATCTCAAAATGATTTTTAATAATAGGTATAAAATATGTTTCCTTGATGAAAGAATGCAAGATGTTTCCAAAAATCAATATTTATCTAAAATGAAAAAATGATAAAGAGAATAAAAGTATTTATAGTGGAAGGAAAAAATACTAAGGAGAAGTTTGGTGTCATATACCTGTCATCCTAGACCTTGAGAGGGTGGGGTAGCACGGTTCTAACTTGCCCATTTGTCCAAACTACACAGGACTCCCAGATCAGGATGATGTTCTTAGCAAGACCTTATGTCGTAGGTAGAATAAATAAACTGCTATAAAATTATCTGTATCTGGGAGCTCAACATATCATGAATGTTCCAGGAGAATCAGACAAAACAAAGGGGAAGGAAAGTGGGCAGTAATCAGAAAACAAATAACAGAGCTAAGAACCAGCCATTTTATTTTTACAAATTTTCAGAGCATATAATATTTGTTGATACAAATGACAACAGAATAAAACAAAGGGGAAATAATCTAATTCATTGTTTGAGGTTAGAAAGTCTTCAAAACTGCATATAGTTAAACCGAATTCCATAGGACATACAAGTACATAAAGAATAAATATCAAAAAAATTATTTGCAAGCTAAATTTGTACTTTATTTTAAGAATAGATATATAGGGTACTTCCCACTTTCTCTTCTATCAGGTTCAGTGTGTTCAGGTTGATATTGAGGTCTTTGATCCATTTGGACTTGAGTTTTGTGCATGGTGATAGATATGGGTCTATTTTCATTCTTCTACAGGTTGACATCCAGTTGTGCCAGCACCATTTGTTGAAGATGCTTTCTTTCTTCCATTGTATACTTTTAGCACCTTTATAGAAAATGAGGTGTTCATAGGTTTGTGGGTTAAAATCCGGGTCTTCTATACGATTCCATTGGTCGACTTCTCTATTTTTATGCCAATACCACCCTGTTTTCATTACTGTAGCTCTACAACAGATGGGCACAGGCGATCGCTTCCTAGGTATAACCCCAGCAGCACAGTCATTAAGGGCAACATTGAATAAATGGGACCTACTGAAACTGAGAAGCTTCTATAAAGCAAAAGACACTGTCACTAAGACAAAAAGGGAACCCACTGACTGGGAGAAGATCTTCACCAACCCCGCAACAGACAAAGGTCTGATCTCCAAAATATATAAAGAACTCAAGAAACTAGACTTTAAAATGCTAATTAACCCAATTAAAAAATGGGGCACTGATCTGAAGAGAGAATTCTCAACAGAAGAAGTTCAAATGGCCAAAAGGCACTTAAGGTCATGCTCAGCCTCCTTAGCAATCAGGGAAATGCAAATCAAAACAACATTGAGATATCACCTTACACCTGTCAGAATGGCTAAAATCAAAAACACCAATGATAGCCTTTGCTGGAGAGGCTGTGGAGAAAGGGGTACCCTCATCCATTGCTGGTGGGAGTGCAGACTTGTGCAGCCACTTTGGAGAGCAGTGTGGCGGTTTCTCAGGAAAATTGGGATCAACCTACCCATGGACCCAGCAATGCCACTCTTGGGAATATACCTACGAGATGCCCGATCATATGACAAGGACATTTGTTCAACTATGTTCATAGCAGCATTGTTTGTAATAGCCAGAACCTGGAAACAACCTAGATGCCATTCAATGGAAGAATGGATGAAGAAAGTATGTAATATATATATACATTAGAATACTACTCAGCGGTAAAAAACAATGACTTCGTGAATTTTGCATGCAAATGGATGGAAATAGAAAACACTATCCTGAGCGAGGTAACCCAGACCCAAAAGGATGAACATGGGATGTACTCACTCATAATTGGTTTCTAGAGATAAATAAAGGTCAGTGAGTCTATAATATGATATCCTAAAGAAACTAAATAAGAAGGTGAACCCAAAGAAAAGCATATAGCTATCCTCCTGGATATGGGAAGTAGACCAGATTGCCGGGCAAAAATTTGGGATCTTGGGGGTGTGGTGGGAGGGGGGTAAGGGGAGAAGGGGAGAGAAATGTGAGAAGGGGAGGGTGGGGGGAACTTGGGGAAACGGGATGATTGGGATAAAGGAAGGTTGGTTAGGGGAGCAGAGAAGCACACATCTTAATTAAGGGAGCCATCTTAGGGTTGGCAAGAGACTTGGATCTAGAGGGGCTCCCAGGTGCCCAGGGCGATGTCCCCAGTTAGCTCCTGGGGCAGCTGTGGATAGGGAACCTGAAATGACTCTATCCCATAGCCATACTGATGAATATCTTGCATATCACCCTAGAAACTTCATCTGGCGATGGATGGAGATAGAGACAGAGACCCACACTGGAGCACTGGACTGAGCTCCCAAAGTCCCAATGAAGAGCAGAAGGAGGGAGAATATGAGCAAAGAAGTCAGGACCACAAGGGGTGCGCCCACCCGTGGAGACAGTGGGGCTGAGTCTTTGGGAGCTCACCAAGGCCAGCTGGACTCTGACTGAAATAGCATGGGATAAAACCGGACTCTCTGAATTTGGCGGACAATGAGGGCTGCTGAGAAGCCAAGGACCATGGCACCGGGTTTTGATCCTGCTTCATGTTCTGGCTTTGTGGGAGCCTACCCAGTTTGGATGTTCACCTTCCTAGACCAGGATTGAGGGGGGGAGGACTTTGGACTTTCCACAGGGCACGGAACCCTGACTGCTCTTCAGGTTGGAGAGGGAGGGGGAGGAGTGGGGGGAGGGGAGGAGGAGGGGGAGGAGTGGGAGGGAAATAGGAGGTGGGGAGGAGGCAGAAATTGCTTTTTTTTTCCAATAAAAAAAAAAGAAAAAAAAATAAAAACATTCTTAGAGTCAAAAAAAAAAAAGAATAGATATATAATGTATGGACCTTATTTCAGAAACTACAAATGTTAAGATAAACTTAATAAGTCATGTAATGTAATTAAATTCTATTCACAGAGTAATGGATAAAAATAATTTGATGGAGAAAAATACTACTTAATAACATTCAAAACTCATTATCTGAAATATAACATGTATTAACAATGAATTAAACCCTTAATTAGTTGGAGAATGCAATAATAGTCTTAAGATTCTGAACACAATAAGAATACTAAAAGGTTTAATTTAATAAGGAGTTTTAAAAACCTTCATTTAAAAGTAACTAGATATCAATGAAAAAGAAATTAAGTAATAATTTACTAGATGTGTACCACCTTAAAAGAGAAGAAACAAATGTACATAAGTAATGCCACTCCATGCAACTTGAGATTCTATTATTGCAGAAAAAAAGAAATAACTTACTACAATAATTAAAAATGTTGTAACATAATTTATTAGGATTGCTTTTACAGGGACTCTTTGATAATACAGAGTCAGACAATTATGATTCTAGATAGAATCCAGTAATAGAGGTAGGACATTTTCTATAAGCAAAACATAATACAATTTCAAACTGAAATTTTGTCTACATGATTTTATAATTCTAGTGGGAGAGAAAGGAAATATGCAATAGCAGTATGGATAATAACCAACATTCTATTAAAGGGAGCTAAAGAATATCCAAACAGTTCTGACACTTATATACAGCATCTCAATAATACAATGATGTAATTTCACCAAAAGTAACTTTAAACATCAAGTGCTAGGTCATTCATAGCCCTACCAGAAATTTCAGTACTCTGATTCTAAAAATAACTGCATAAATGGACAATTCTTACAAAATTTAATGGGGGTTTGTGGAAATGGAAATTATATTGGCATTAATAGTTTAAACTGCACAGTTAATTTGGAAAACTACTATACTATTAAGAAGTCAATCTGGAGGTCAATAGACATACCTTAGAAATTCACATATGAGCATGTTTACATAAATAGAAACTACACTGTAAATGCTAAACAACTTACTATACTAAACTAACATTCAAGAGAAATGTTTTTCAGCAGAAGGATCTATAGCAGGTTTTCCTTTGGAGTGTCACCTATCAATAGCGTGGGGACTTCTCATTAATTGTGAAAGCTTGACCTTAGCTTATTCTTGTTCCTAAAGAACTCTGAAAGTTAAAATTATTGCTTTATATTAATCTATGCTCAGCCATGTGGCTCATTATCTCTCTTCCATACAGTATTTTTGATGTTTTCTGTGTCTGGCTGGCAAAACCTCCCACTTCAGATGGATTTTTCACAGAGTTCCTATATCTGCCTGCAAGTGCTTCCTATCCTCTCCTGCCTTGTTACTGCATATTCATCTCTTTATTAAATAAATCAGAAGGTGCCTTAGGTAGGTGACAAAAATCTCATCTTCACAGTGTGGCCATATATCCTGTAACATTTCTCCCCCTTTTCTAAATAAAAATGAAACAGTAAAACTATGTACAATATGAATAATTATCGGGTAAGAATTACATACACAATGTTTAGTCCATTTGTATTTGACAACTTTGAAGAAAGCACTTTATTATCTTTCCTATCTTGGTGAGTCCAAAGTTTTGTATCTAAATCACAATCTATCATAATTTGTATTGCCAACCTAAAAATATATTTTTAGGTCTTAAAATATCTTCTTAGATTAGCAATTAGATTGTGTCTCTCAACCTTTATACACTTTTCATCTCTTTTGTGAGTTTCTCTTTTTGAATTTGGTAACAAAGAAAATGGTAAAGCTATAACCATCTAGTCCTCAATACCTGTCAGAGACTTGAGAAGGACAAAATATTACCTAAGCAAAGAGGAAGTCACACTATAATCTATAGAAATGTCAGAAATAGCTGACTATCTGGATGGTCACCCAAGGTTCTTTGCAATATTAGGGCATCTATCTTTGGCCTACAAGCCTAGAATATGTGTTAGACTTTTCTGTGGAGAAGGAATTTTGAATGGCTGGCCTATTTTGTCTTGTCAAAGTTTGATAGTTGACATCATTTGTAGCCTGCTTGTTCAGTTTGGACACTGTCTGCGGTCGAGGCAAGAGAAGATTTTTGCTCAGTGACTAACTTTGCTGCAATCAAAGCAAACTCCATATGGAGGTTCTTTGATGCCCAACATTTTCTCTTAAGCAGATTGGTTGGTGCTACCAGGAACAAATGCTTCTCAGTGTCATAAAAAGCCTTATGCTGTTAAAACATCTTAAATGCCATGTTCTGTAGGTCTCTGAAGTGCTTGAAAACCACCTATTTCAAATACACGAGGCTAAGTAAAGCTTATTTATATCAACATCTAAAATCTTACTATAAATTTGATTGTTATCTTAATTATTCTAAACAGTTTATAATAGTAGTTTTCAAGAACTAGAAGTTTACATTACAATTTTAAATGAGTTGTATTGTTACAATATTGTACAGTATGTTCTAGTAAAAATAACCTTAAATTTGTATTAATATACAAAAATCCATAGCATTTTAAAATGTTTCATACTATTAGTTGCTTCTTAGTTTAAAAATAGATTCAATATTATTCCAGTTTATCCAATCATTTTAATATCCCTCCCTTTTTTTAATATAAGAAAGAAAGAAGAATAAAGGAAAGGAAATAAAGAAAGAAATTAGTTAATCTAACCTTTGTTTAGTTTCCTCCCTGATCATGACCAATAATGACTTACAAGTAATGTAAAGCAATTTATGCTGCATTAACAAATATCCAAAAACCATGGAACCAGCAAATAACCACCCAACCCACCACTTGCATATATATGGAAGTCATATTCTTAAAATTACTTCTTGTTGTCTGGGAATGATGGCATCTTTAGGAAACCCTAAGGAAATTGGAATTATGGTCAAATCCTGTGAGGGCTAGTTCTATCATTTGTTGTCCATTCTCCATGTGACAGGAAAGTGTAGGGTTTCCCTGAAGCCTGGGTAGAATAGTCTGTAAGGATGGACCCATTCAGATAGCAGCTTTGAAGTTGTTCTGAATACAGATGTATATTTTTGAGGAAAGTACAAAAAAAAGGCCTTCTGAGAGGTTAGATTACCTGGGTTACTTGTCTTCAGACTTGTGGTCTTGCTTCCCCTTTGTTAAACCTGTGATTTTTTTTTAAACATACATATTTGCATTAACACAAATAAAGAATTGTGGTGTGCATAAATCCACTAAAGATGATTTTCTGCTCTGTATTTGAACAAGTAAAAGACATTTATCAACTGTATAAGTCCACTTAAACTGCACAAACAAACTGTAATATAAATCTTTATTCATGTCATATGAAAGAATGACACGTTATAAGTCATTAGGATTCTGTAACCAACAAGATTTAGCATGTCTCATTCAGTCTCAGCACTGTTCCAAAAGTAGAAAGAACATCTCATATGTTACCTATCTTGTAATTTTTCTTGGCTATAGTAAAAAAATTATTTATGTCTATAGCCAAAATTTTCAGAAGTTCTCCCTGGTAATATCTGGCTTTTATTAATTTTGAAGAAAATCATAGCTTTTTGTTTCCTGTGAAAACAAACGTATAACCTCTCCCCCAATGCAATGTCTTTCTCAACTTCTATTCAGAAGTTAAGGCATCCTTAAAATATATAGATTGGCTTAATTCAGCATCTTTTTCGACAGTCTAATTAAAGTCAATAAGGCACCATACATGATCCAGATGCCTTGTGTTGTGGTATTTTCCATTCTTACACTGTTTGTCCTTTTTATATTACTTAACTCTTTTTTAACAATTTCACTGTATTACCTGGAAATTATTTTTTCTATGACTTTCTATATCTATTTCCTTTTATTTCCTTAGTATATAAGCACATTTTCAAAAGATTGTACCCATTCAGAGGTTTTCTCAGTCTGGAGTTTGCTTTCTGTATGTCAGAAGTATGAGTCAAGTCTTCAAAGGCCAGGGCACAGTTTGTCTGTAGGTTCCATTTGCAGCTTTGTTTAGCTCATGATGCTGGCCCCTGACTCTGCTCCCCATCAGGATGGTCTGGTAGTTTCCCCATTGTTTCTGGTCTAAGGTTGTTGCTTGATTTTCTGTGAGAGTTAAGCCTTGTACTTGTGAGTGCTCTCAGGGAGCTGCATCTACCTGCCATGGCTCTGGGAAGCTGCAGGATCTATACTGCAGCAGGTATTTCTATCTACTCTCCTGGCACTAAGTAGAGTATCAGCTACTATCAGATCCTATGCTTGTATATATGTGCCCCACATTGGTTGTCAAATATAATGGGTCTCTCTTTAGACTTTCAGCACTCAACTAATGACATGAAGACTTATTTAGTAATTACGAAAGTTTGAACTTAGCCTTGGGTTGTTCCCTACTAGCTCTTAAAGCTGAAATGAACCCATTTATATTAATCTATGCTTTGCCACTTGTCTTGTTACCTCTTTACAGTATAGTACATCAGACTTCCTCCATGTCTTGCTGTCAAATCTTCCCACCTCAGTTTCTTCCCAGAGTTCCTTTGTTTGTGTGCAATTTGCTCCTATCGTCTCCATGTTAGCTATTGGCCATTCAGTTTTTTTATGAGCAAATCAGAAGGTATCTTATGCAAGTGACAAAGGACTGAGACTCAACTTCATATGGTGTGATCAAATAGCCTAAAACAAAGACCTATTCTATATGGCGATATATTCTTACAGAAAAAAATAACAGAGCAGCTCAACTAAACCAAAAATATTGAAGACTCCATGCTGGAATGAATAAGTAAAATTCAGAGTAATAGATAGTAGGAATACAACTAAGTTAATGACTTGCAGTGCAACAGCAACTGCTGTTTATTGACACAATTCCAATACACAATGAAAATAATCAATGTAAAAGATATATGCCACTTCTATTCAGTAGAGTACTCTTGCCAATGGTTTGAAAAGAATGCACGCAAGTTTTTATATCCATGTTTGACTTTTTAAAAAGATTTTCTTTTACAAAAATGTATATGGGTTTTTTGTCTTATGGTACATTCACTCCACATGTGTTTAGTAACCTAGGAGCCCCGACAAGGGTGTCTGTAACTGGGCAGACACTTATGAATTGCAATGTTGTAATGAATGTCAAATTTGCATCCACTGGAAAAGCCATCAGTGCTCTTAACACTGTGCTATCTCTTTAGCCCCACCTTCAAATATTGTGTAAGAACTTGTTTAATATGAGAATTGAGCACAAGTATGTTTGTCATATCATTTTCTGAATGTGTAAAAGTTTTGATTAAAATTTATTCAAATTAGTCATTTTCTACAATTGGTGAGTTTAAACTATTAAAAGACCATGCTATTTTGATTATATAAAAGTCCTTTTATAAATTAGGCTTGTACAAAATGTAGCTAAAGAGTATCTGAGGCAGAGGAGTTGTTTTTTATGTCTGCCACCACATCAATTAAAAAGAGGACCTTGAGATATTTGATAGGCACATTGCAAGGTAAATAATGTACAGAAGTTGCATTAGTTTGGTAAACTCATAGAGTTTTCCATCTGTAAATTTTTTAGAGCATCACCCCATTTTCTAAGTAAGTAGACAAATGAGTTATTTGCAAAATAAAAACCAATATAGAAGGTTGGCTGGTGATTATCTTCTACTGGGGACAGATGACTGTCAATCACTAGATACATATTTCATGCAGTTTAAAATGCCTGTTGACTTAGATGTGTGTGGCATATCTCCAGGAACATCAAACAGTTGACTTCAGCTTCTGAGAACAAGGCTAAACTTGCTGGAAGTCTTCTTCTGGCTGATGTGACTTAGGGTATTGCTATTCATAGCTTTCTTCTTTTTGATGTAATCCCATGCATACTTAGTGTATTCTAATTGGAATATAATGGTTTGGCTTCAGAGTCTCTGTGAAAGCATCAGCTCTCCCAAGGGAATTTTCTCATGTGTTTATAAATAAAAAAACGTAAGTTCTGACTAGTGTAATTGTAGAGATGAAATTTTTGCTATGCTAGTGCAGACTTTGACCTAAATGGTAGCTTTCTGGTACATTCTTCACGCTTCTCAGGATTCAATGACCTTAAGCAATGTTGTCAACTGCAACCTTAAACTTCAGGAAAATGTATATTGATATAACTATTTTAAACTCTTAAGTTCTTTTATTTTTCATTCTATTAGGATATTGAAGTCAAAATTAGTTTCATGAGAATACTTTCTCCAGTAGTAGTAACCAATGAAAAGTCTATTCAGTTTTTCCACACTGTTAGTACAAACAAAAGAAAACTTAGTGTGAACCTGAAATGAGTTACAGTTATTATTGTCTAAGGTTGCTAGAAACCTTATGCTAATATACCACATAACTGAAAAATGCAGTATATTTAGTCTCTTTGTCCCATTGCTCTCACATATGGTAGAAAGTGCATAAAAGGATGAACAAATATCCACATATGCGAAAATAGAAATAGTATTTGTGTTATTAAGCACATCAAGCAAAAGTTTTGTTAGACTAACATGCTTGACAGATGATTATACTTTAAGTTGTTAGGGAAAAACATGAACTCCACCTGAGTTGATCCACCATGCATGTATATACACCCTATTGCATTATTCAGGACTTCTACAGCAGTAAAACAAAAATCATGGCCTGGGAATATATATAGCTTGGGAATTTATGTGTGAGCCTGTGGTTAACTACACCATTTTGTCTCTATTGACTGTTTTTTTTTTCCTTTATAAATTGGTGGATAGTATTTAGTGGATTGTCAGTATTTAATTGTTTTTTCTGCATCTTTCTTTTCTAGAATCTTTAGTACATAGTAGGTATTTCAACTTCTATTCAGTATACATGTGTGCACATCTGTATATCCATGAATATATAAACAAATAAACAGTGTATTCTTTGTCACAAAGGTTGTTAGTACATATTTGTTCAAATTCTTGTAATGTCTACTGCCTTTAGCATAGGAGTGAGAACCAACCAAGTAAATAGCTATATTTGTTTCAAAAGTAATGAACAAAATATTGGAGCCAGCTTCAGCCTTCAACATTCTATCCATCTCTATGTATGTAATGTGTATATGCAGATGCATTACTAAATTATACTACTGCAGAGCATGTAACCATTAAGATTAAGGAACATGGTGAATTAAGTTAAGTAGGTTGAATATATGGAAATTCTTCAGCAGTATAAAATGAAAGTAAATTCTGATATTTTCCGTCTTCTCCAAATGCTGCAGCATGTGTAATATATGTAAGAGAATTGGCGTCCAATAAAAACTCTGTAAACTTCTTAATATATTATGCTCACTTTTCAGACTTAATATTCTCATGCATTAATGTCATTTAAAAGAATCAAAAACCTTGTCTATGATGTAGTGCATAGTTAAGTGTGTTTCAATAAATTAAATCTTCTAGGATAACATGGGATCAATATTTGTCTGCATGTCTTTTCTTACTCTCTATCATATACACATGGGGAAAGAGAAATGTCCAAAGAAATGCAGTTATTAACTTGGAGTTCTGGAGATAAACTTGTCTCACTCAGTGTGGAAAACAAAGACCCAATAGACTATGTAGAATTAGTAATGACTTCCAAACATTGAGGGGTACAGCATTTCCTCTGAATTGAAACCTTCCCTTCAATAATGAGGGAGAAAGCTCATGAAGTGCAGAAATTTGTTTGTTTGTTTGTTTATTTATTTATTTATTTATTTATTTATTTATTTAAGATTTCTGTCTCTTCCCCGCCACTGCCTCCCATTTCCCTCCCCCTCCCCCAAACAAGTCCCCCTCCCTTGTTAGCCCAAAGAGCAATCAGGGTTCCCTGCCCTGTGGGAAGTCCAAGGAACACCCACCTCCATCCATGTCTAGTAAGGTGAGCATCCAAATTGCCTAGGCTCCCACAAAGCCAGTACTTGCAGTAGGATCAAAAACCCATTGCCATTGTTCTTGTGTTCTCAGTAGTCCTCATTGTCCACTATGTTCAGCGAGTCCGGTTTTATCCCAGGCTTTTTCAGACCCAGGCCAGCTGGCCTTGGTGAGTTCCCGATAGAACATCCCCATTGTCTCAGTGTGTGGGTGCACCCCTCGCAGACAGAAATCTCAAGGTCCAAATCAGGAGAAGAAGGAGCGAGAGCACGAGCAAGGTACTCAGGACCGCGAGGGGTGCACCCCCACACTGAAATGCAGAATCTAGGAAAGCATAAACTAGCACGTCTTCAAGAGCTGCTCCCCAAGGTTATGGAAGCAAGACCAGTCAGGTACAGAGAGGAGATTCTGGCTGCAGAGCTGCTGCAAGCAGTGCAGAGAACACCAGAGATGCACCTTTTATGAGTCTTCACTCATGCTGTGATGAGGTTTTAATAATGCAGCTTGAGTTGTCTCTCCCTACAACAACTCATTGATTCACCAAGCACGACTTCCCTAGAATCTTTATATTGTTCTGTTATGGGTTCCTTATTTGGGTTAAGTAGACACATGTGGATTGTGTCTAACCAGAAAAGCTTCTCACACAGACATTATATGGGGGATTTGATCTTTCTCTTCATTTAAGAGTTTACAGCAGCAATGTAAGTAACTGCAAGCAAACTTACTCCTAGCATTACCAATTGTTAATTTTTTAGTGTTAGCGTTCAAAGCTTGTTTAAAAGAAGTCAAACCCAGCTAATTATGCAAGACTCATCTGAAATTTAAAAATAGTTAAAAAAAAATCTTGGAACTGAAAAGATTTATGATTTCCTATGTAAACGACAACAAAGCAAAATCTGAAAAATAGATTAGTGGAATAAAAGGCATGTTTAGAATAAACAAAAGATAAATTCCTTTGGGAAAAGTAAGTGCTATGAAGTTTTAAGGACTCCAAAAATAAAAGAAAGTATCAATAAATATGTAGCAGCAGATCATTAAAAAAACACTCAGAAAAATGGAAGGGGCAAGATGCACAACAAATCACAGTGCACAGTAAAACCATCATGCTTCTACACTAGTGGATCTGATCAAGTTTGAAAGTGTTGTGCTCTAGTTGGGCTCTGAAGCTTAAATAGCCCAAATGGGACAGTGGGATTCAATACACAGAAGTAATTAGGTTAGATTTATCAGCTTAGAAAGAACTAAGAATAGAACATTCCCATTGTCTCAGTGTGTGGGTGCACCCCTCATGGTCCTGAGTTCCTTGCTCATGCTCTCTCTCCTTCTTCTCCTGATTTGGACCTTGAGATTTCTGTCCGGTGCTCCAATGTGGGTCTCTGTCTCTGTCTCCTTTCATCGCCTGATGAAGGTTAATATCCAGGAGGATGCCTATATGTTTTTCTTTGGATTCACCTTCTTATTTAGCTTCTCTAGGATCACAAATTATAGGCTCAATGTCCTTTATTTATGGCTAGAAGCCAAATATGAGTGAGTACATCCCATGTTCCTCTTTTTGGGTCTTGCTTACCTCACTCAGGATAGTGTTTTCTATTTCCATCCATTTGCAGGCAAAGTTCAAGAAGTCATTGTTTTTTACTGCTGAGTAGTACTCTAATGCTCTTTGGGCTGAGGAGGGAGGGAGACTTGATTGGGGGAGGGGGAGGGAAATGGGAGGTGGTGGCAGGGAGGAGGCAGAAGTCTTTACTAAATAAATAAATAAATACATTTAATAAATAAAAAAAAAGAAAGAACTAAGGAGCTTCAACTTCCTCCTCAAGTCTACAGGCATTGTTTCTGCTACTCATGCCTAAACCTTCTCCTGGATAGAATCATGGAGATCTATCTACTGTGTGTTTGAAGCATGGCTGGATGCACAGGCCAGGGACTCTCATATTCAGCTGCTCTCCATGCTGTCTGACTGCCTGATTATTATTAGCCATTTACTATAGATGTCATTTGATGGATAACATTGGATTAGGTAAGTGAATACAGATGATGGCAGTACCTACCTCTCACCACATACAGAGAATGCCTTCCTTTCTTATGGGCAGGATGGCAGGAAGCCTGAGGTACCAAATGATCTCACTGCATTATTTTAAGTTTTATAGTGTGAGATCTCTGAGCAGAAAAACCAATAAAATTAGAAAACAATAAGAGAAACTTATGTGGGTGCTTTGCTCCACAGTTGTGATTTAAGATTCTGTTTAGGAAATGAAGGGAGTTAAAAGTATCATAGTCACCGTTAATAATTGTAAAGGAGACACTGTAAAGCTACAAAAGACCAATGTGATTGACATTTATAAAATGATGTTCTACATTTTTATTCATTTGATATATTAACATTTAATAATATAACACAGTGGGAGCCCAGAACACATTCTTTTTTTTTTTTTTACAATTTACTTGATCTTGTATTTGTCTTAAAAAAATTAAGCAGGAGGCTGGAGAGATGACTTAGAAGTTAAACGTACTGTGCTTTTCCAGAGGACTGGGGTTCAATACCCAGCCCCATGTGACTGTGCTCAATCGTCTGTAACAATAACCTGGGCAATCTGGTGCCTTCTTGTGCTTCTTAAACACTGCATGCACACACATGACATACAAAGACATACAGGCAGGTAAAACACCCATACACATAAAATAAAAAATAGAGGTTGCATTTCTAAAAAAGAATAATTTAAGTGATAATAAGTTATTTTGACAGAAAGATATTAGTACACAATTGATTAAGACAGGTATGAAGTATAACAAATATATTAAATTTGCTACACTTTGCATTCTGCAAAAAGAAAACATAAAATGATAGTTGCTATTTGGTTTGCCGTGAGAGCACCATGACTGAAACTCACATCTGTGAAAAGAGAGAAAAATGAGACGCACGGTCTGCCGTTCCTCAGATCCTTGATCCCATGTTTGTGTTTTGCTTTGATGCTCAAAAAGGTAAGAGAAAACGCATTAGTAGAAAATGCAGAGAGTTGGTTTCCTTACTCTCACCACCAACACCACCTCTGTGGCCTTCTGAAACTCAGCATGCACATGCCCATGTGTGTGTTTCTGGAATTTCAAATTAAAGAGGTAGGATTGGTCACAAGACTTTCCTATGCATGGTACATTGTTCATGAGCACACATACTCATTCACACACATATATACCCACAATTGCACACACTCACACACAACTCAATAACTACAAGTACAAAAACAGTTAAGGTATCTTATTTGTTATAATCTTGTACATAGAAAAAACAATAAAGCTAGAATTGATGTCTCATTGTGTTTTTAAGGGTGTAATGTTAGTATTAAAATATGGATACTAACAGAAGACTATTTGGATAGAGGAAATGAAGAAAGCATTGAATATCCAATCTTCTAGGATATAATTGAATAGACAACAGGAAATTTAAGAAAAGTGAACTAAAGTAACTGAAGTTCCCTGTCCAAAATTAACCCCAAAGTAGATGATTGATAAACACAAAAACACAAAGGAGAAAGAGAAAGAAGGAGAGAGAAATAATATGAATATTTGGACAATTGAATTGCTTCCAGAATTTTTCTCAGATACCCAAACCTGCTTATATGAAATTACATGTTATTTGCATAAAATATATGCTATATAAATAGTTATAATTAGTTTTAAATACAGTCATAAAATAGTTGTTGTATTGCTTAATAATATTGTATTGACTAATAATAATATAATATTTAATGATAGTACTATATTTTAAAAATAATGCCAAAGAGAATTTGCACAAGATTGGTATAAATAAAGGATTTCCTGAATATTTCTATTTATTTATTCATAATTAAAATACAGTCACATTTTTCTCCCTTTCCATTTCTCCACCCCTCGATTGTACAGTCCCCTCTTCCTCTCTCTCAAATATATGACCTTTTTCTTTAATTGCTTTTTTTACAGTATGCATAAATAAAATGTGTTTAGTCTGTTCAGTTTTACTTGTCTATAACATTTCCGACTGGAACACTATGACCCAAAGAAGTAATACACAAAACGGCATGCTAACAATTAAAGTGGGGTATCTCCTGGGACTCAAACATAACTACAGGCAAGTAAATAATGATTAAAGAGAGAAATAGTCCTTTCTGGGGATGATCTCTCTAAGTGGTTATTAAGTACTCTCTTAGTTAATATTCTATTGTTGTGAAGAGACACCATGGCCAAGATAACTTCTAAGACAAGCATTCTTTTGGGGACTTGCCTACACTTTCAGAGGATTAATCCATAATCAAGGCAGTAAGTAGACAGTCACAGTGCTGGGACAGTAGCTGAGAACTTTATATCATGGTTGACAGGAAGCAAGCAGAGATTAGATAGATAGATAGATAGATAGATAGATAGATAGATAGATAGATAGATAGATAGATGGATAGATAAATAGACAGATAGACAGACACATACATACATACATACATACATACATACATACATACATAGAAATAAAGAAATGTCAGGAGCCGTTTCCCTCCTAAAGATCATTTCAGGAACCATCACCTTGGGGAGTCTGCAGAGAACCCCACACCCATAATTATGTTAAGAATAGTTCTATTAACAAAACCTGCCCTACACCCAATTAGCTATTCGCTAATTGTTAGCGAACCTAATCTGTTAGCGGAACTGCCTTACATTCTAGCTATCCAGGGAACTAGGTGTGTCAACTCGCGACTTCCTGGCCGAAGAATCATCATCTAACCACCTCGCCTACATGACCGGGACCACGCGGCCAGATTCCTTGCTCCTGTGCCCTGCCCCCCAAGCCCTCATCCAGGGACTATATAAGCTGTAACCCTGTCCCTAATAAACGGAGGCCGTGACAAACTTAGCATGGCATCCTTCTTCTTTTCTAGCTCATTTCCTTCCAGGTAGCACCCCTCCGAGACCCTGGAATAACGGATTGAAGGGTGGGTGACAAACCCCTAGACTGAATAACCCACCCCAACGCAATCGACAAAGAAAGAATTGACCTGGCATGAATTTTTGAAACCTCAAAGCCAGTGACACACCTACTCCAACAAGGAGATACCTCCTAATCTTTTCCAAACCATTCATCAACTCGGGACTGGAATAAAAGTATAAGAGTTTGTGATAATCATACTTCTTCAAACTACCACAATTACTAAATGATTAGCCCTGAATTCCTGAATATTTTTGACCTATATATACTTAGAGAGATGGAGATGAAATTACATATGAAAATACGATAGATCTAGAAATTACAAAATTGAGACAGAAGCAAGATGAATGGATTTCTTAAAAAGGAAATGAACATATTTTTATAGGATGTTATCTTCTTCTGTACACATTAAAATTTTATATTGAATGTTAAAAATATAAATCGGAAGATTGAAATATTACAGAAAAGAATTTCCAGGGATTAAAGTGACAGCAGAGAGAATGATGAAGTAAAAACCTGGAGCAACAAACGGTCAGAAGTATCCACAGGCTTGGGATCTTGAATCTCAGCCCATGCCAGTTTATGAGGGTGTGTATACAGCCTGCGTGCTGTGAGAAGTAAAAGTGGATTTACTTAGGAAAGTTAGAAAATGCCCATTCATGGATCAGCTTGACATAACTTGTAACTAGAGGTTTTTTTCCACTCTACCAGTTCTTGAGGCTGAATATTAATTACAAACTTTTTGCCCTATCAGCTCAAGCATGTTATTAACCAGCTCTTACAACTAAAATTAACTCATTTCTATTAATCTGTATATTGCCGCTTGCATCATGGTTTACTATTTTGTTCTGTCATTTTACTCCTTTGGTGGCTTCTGGCAGCTTCTCAATACCACCATCATTCTCCTTGTATCTCTGCTTGGATTTCCTGCCTGACAATATTCTGCCTGGATATAGGCCAAATCAGCTTCTTTATTAACCAATGGTAATAAAACATATTCACAGCATACAGAAGGGCATCCCACATCATAATTTTAGACCATGTTCCTGCCATACCTGCACTGGCTCCCTCATTCTCTTTGAAAACCAAAGGCTGGGCTGATGATTCATAGCATAGAATACTCCCTGCTCCAGGCTGGGGGACCTGAGGGAGGATTTCCAGAACACACCTAAAGCTGAATTCAGTAGCTCACTCCTATAATCCCAGTGAAGATAGAGGCAGTCTCTGAAAGCTGGAGGGTCAGCCCATCTGGAGAATGAAGTGGTGAATAGCAGAGACCTTGTCTCAAACAAGGCATAGGGTCAGGACTGACACCTGCAGTGAATTTCTAAAATGCACATTCCTTGGCATGTGCATTCCTGCAATCACATACATGAGGCATATACAGATTCAAAATCCTATGTTTATAGGCACACACTATATTACTAAAATTTTTATATTTTAATTGTTAAAATATTATCCTATAGATTATGAAAATTATACCTAGGAATCAATGAGAAAACTTAGGTTTTAGGCATATGGCTTTAGAGTGACTATAGTTCTAGTTACCAATTTCTTAATTTTCATTGTTGGATGGGTATTTTCTTCTTTGGTTTCTATTTCCTATCTGGTCTTCTGGTGATTTCTGTGACTTGTGGTTGAATGCATGGTCTCTGCCCCCAATGGAGGCTGAATTTCTAATGGCCTGGATAACCTCTGGTCCAGCAGGAATTGCTGTTCAAGTTTAGGACTAGAGTTCTGGCTATATGTATGGCCTGTGATCTGGCCAGGAGTCCTTTTTGGTTCAGAATGCTGGCCTTGCTTCTGGTGAGTTGTCTGGCTTTTGTTTAGTTTTCAGGAAATTGTTGTGAAAGACCCCCAGTTCTAGGGAGACTCTCACTCAAATCTCAGGATAACACGACCCCCTCCCCCCAGTAACTCATGAGAGACCGCCCTTGCTGCAATCACATGAGGCTTTAATGATGAGATGAGACAGGAACCAGTGCACTGGGGCCGAGACTCATAACCCAAGCAGGGGGAGAGTTCGACCCCAAGTGATCAGGAGAACCGATTTTTAAGGGAAGAAACCACAGCCCAGTGATCCGGAATTGGCAGGGAGTGTGTCACAGAAAATTCTGAAAATACCAGTGAAGATCAAAAGGGGGCAACCCCCTGCCTCTCAGGACCACTCCCAAGGTCATAATCAGCTAGTTCCTAAAACACATTGCAATGACAATCACAATGGGGAAACTCCCTGTTTCTCAAGATTATTCTCAAGATTACAATCTAACTTTATCTTCAGCTAGTTCCTGAAACACAGTCACTAAACTGGCTAATGCTAGATTCCTGATTCTTCTCTTCCTGGTTAGATTTTTGGCTACTTTCTTCTTGCTGGGGGGGGGAGGGGGGAGACCTGGATTTATCCAGGGCTTTCTTTGGGGATACCTGGAGTTATCCAGGTCTTTCAGGTATGATCCCTGGTGCTCAGTGTAGGCCCATATTTCTGTATGGCACAAAAACCATAAGCCTGATCCATAAGCTCTGCAGACAACCTGTCTTTGCCTTACAATAGCAAGGATGTACTGCTCCTTTTTTTGTTAGAAATGTAGATCGTCTGAGGAGAGGTGTTGGCTGAAGCTGGTCAGGATGTTTGGTGCTTATTTCTTTTGTAATTTGGAGGATGTCTTATAGAGATGCTAATTCAGGCCTATGTGACAGCCTACAGATGCGGATGTGACAAAAGCCATTCATCTGTTTACCTAATAGCCTAATGTATTTTCCCCACTCAACTGATGTGATGGTATATATACTGTTTGAATAATAAACACTGGAGATCTTCAGATCATCAGGAGAAAAGACCCTGAGATGCCCTTCCATGATGACCATGTAAGTTGTGTCTGATTATTCCTCACGACTCCGTTTCAGTCCAGTTAGGGAAGATAATTATCTGTGTTGGACCCACACAGGCTTCAACACTCAGGATGCTGGTTGTTATAGAATAATATTTGTACACTGCAAATACATATTACTCTCATTGGTCAATAAAGAGCTGAATAACCTATAACTGGGAAGGAAGAGATTGGGCAGGATTGCTAGATCAGGAGGACACTAGGAAGAAGAAGGGCAAAATCTTGGGAGTTTTCAGTCAAACACAGAGGAATTAGGTTGTATATGAAATTAGGTAACAAGTCATGTTTTATGTAGTAGAATTTAGACAAAAAATATGGGTTAATTTAAGTTGTAATAGTTAATTAGTAATAAGTATGAGCCATTGATCAAAAATTTATAATTAATATTGTCTCTTCACAGTTATTTGGGAAATAGCTTCATGAACAGAAAAACTCTACCTACAGTTGTCCTGACTTCTGATGTGGTAGAAGGTTTCCTCCAGAAGTGTGGGCCAGGTTATGATGATGAAGACAGGAGGGGCAGTGCAGGCCATGTGGGCAATAGTCTTACCAGAGGTTCAGGATGCTGACCTGGTGGCTAGTAGAAGAGGAGGCTTCTGCCATAGTTGTTGTTGTTGGCCTGGATATGGCAATGAGTAGAGGAGGAAGAGTTGGGGATATGCTGAATGAGCACAGGCAGGGGTGGGGGCAGTCTTACCTAAAGTTCAGGTTGCTGGCCAGGCTTCTGGTGGAGTAGGTGACTTCTGTCAGAGGTAGGCACTATATAATAAAATAGTGTTTCAATATTGCAATTTTATTTAAGAGAAACCTTTGGATTAAAAAATTAAATAATAAATCAAATATTGTAATATCTGAACAAAGCTGTTGGTGCTTAATATTCAGTTTTAAAATATTGTATGTATGGTGATGGACACTATAAAATAATTCAACACTAGCTCAGAATTGAGTATAATAAAGGATTAATTATTTAGGAGTAGACTCACAGATCACAGCCCTCTGCACGGCTGGGGAACAGGCACCAAATCCAGAAGCCAGGAGAGAGAGCATGCACAAGCTTTTCGACTGCATTTATAGTATAAAAGACCACGTTCAAGTGGGTTGGTATCTTAAAGGCTACTGGCTGAAGGAGTTCCACAGAATTATGTGTATGGATGCATAGCTTACATGTACATATGTGCATTAATTGACACTCAAGAGACCAGAAGAAGGTTCTGAACTCCTGGAACTAAAGTTACAGATGGTTGTGAATCTTCATGCATGTGTATGTGTCTGTCTGTGTATCTGTGTTTATGTGTGTTTGTGTCTGTGTGTGGAGGGTACTGAGATTTGAACCTTGGTCTCTGGAAGAACAGCCAGTGCTTCTGAACATTAAGCCATCTCTTAAGACCCCTTCATTTGTTTAAAATTTAGTAATATTCTCATAACATTTACAAAGAAACAATATTTTCAATATATAAATTATAAACACATATATACAGATATTCAACATATTTCTGTTTGCCTATATGAAGCAATGTGAAAGATCACCCAACTCTCTCAAGAATTGTATCTCTCAAGCAAAGTAAAGAACATACTTTGCTTTAGTATTCCATGTACACCTGTTATACCATTGCAACGTGATTCTATATGGAAGTAAACACTGTCCACTGTTCCCCATAATTACAGAATTACACATACTCTGTCTCTATCTGTCTATCCCTGTCTCTGTCTCTCTCTCTTACACACACATACATACACAATATGAATATAACAGCATGCCTGGATTCCAGAAAAAAATATAAAAGCATTTGGTGTACAGGTATTCATCCAGTCATGTCCTAGAAACACTTATTGAAAATGAGATTCATTTGTAAACAAACAGAAATATTGTCATGAGATTTAGGAACAAGGTATGGGTGAATATTGTCTTGGGTTTCTACGTCATCTGAACCTTAATATGTAGGTCCCTTTTCCTAGAAAATCTTCATCTTACTCAAACTTCATTTGAGAAAGTAGCAGGGATCTTTTTGGAACCCATTTGTAAGGGTGCTAGTTTTATTCAGGATAGTTTTATTTTTACAACCAAATCACATAGAGAAATCTGAGAATCCTAGTGTCATCAATACAAGGTAAAAAAATTCACCATATTACTATGGAGAGAAAATTAACATTTATACCATAGCATCCCAAACTGCCCCTAACCTCATTCCTTCTTAATACATTCAATATCCATTTCGAGATACAAGTCTAAATCTCATCTGAATAGCTCGTAACCCAAATATGCTCAAAACATGATAAAACATGATATAATTTATTCTGAATACAACAGTGGGGTATGGACAACTATGCATAAAAGGGAGAATTAGGAAAAATGACAGAAATTTTAAGACCTGCAAAAAATTCTTTTCTTTTAAAATATAAGACAATTCATTTTATTATTATTTTTTGCTTGTTTTTGATATTTTTTTTATTGAAAAAATTTCTGCCTCCTTCCAGCCTCCCATTTCCTTCCCCCTCCCCCCACTCCTCTCCCCCTCCTCCCACTCTTCTCTTCCTCCCTCTCTAGTATGAAGAGCAGTCAGGGTTCCCTGCCCTGTGGGAAGTTCAAGAGTAGCTTTTTTGATTCTTTGATTTTCTTCTCTCCAGGAAGTCTATAAAAGAAGGGTGCTCCTTCACATGGACAGAGAGAGAGAGAGAGAGAGAGAGAGAGAGAGAGGAGAGAGAAGAGAGGATAACAATAATAAGATAGAAACATTTGAGTCTTGGATGAAGGTTTTTTTGCAATGTTTTTTATGTAGATAGTACCCCATAGTTCTCAGGAAATCCTGTTTAAAAAATGTTTTTAGGAAATCCTCTTTTGATTAAACTATCTACAGTAGATATTGCTATTTATAACTAAGATTCTTTTTTGTCTTTTTTTTTTTTTTCTTTTTTTGGTTTTTTGAGACAGGGTTTCTCTGTGGTTTTGGAGCCTGTCCTGGAACTAGCTCTTGTAGACCAGGCTGGTCTCGAACTCACAGAGATCCACCTGCCTCTGCCTCCCGAGTGCTGGGATTAAAGGCGTGCGCCACCACTGCCCGGCCTATAACTAAGATTCTTAACACCAAAATAAACCCAATAACAATGGCCAGAAACAATAAGATGTGTCGTACTTCAAGAACATTATTTATGTACAACTAAATTTGTTCAGAAATCTGCAATATTTTTGGTGTAGTGATAAACTTAAGCTATAGTGTAGGCATGTTTATCCTTTTCTACATCACAGTCTTCTGTATATGAGGCAGACCTTAGGTTTCCTATGTAACCAATGACAATTCTGATCCTTTTGTCTCCACACCCTGGGTGCTGGTGTTTGAGATAGAGTTACTACACCTATTTTCATGAGGGGTGATGGGGACCAGATGCTCTATCCCACGCCTTTGTTCTCTTTTTTAATCCTCATTCTAACCTCAACACAACCCAACATCCTGAAAGGACACAGGGCTTCATGTTGTAAAAATATTCTTAGACTTCACTCTTTGTCAAATAGATTTTTCTTCCAAGCATTCTAAATTTGTCCTAATATACTCTAATTGATAAACATTTGAAAACATTCTAAGGCTATCAACTACATTCTAACATTCAATTCACAGATGACATTCAGATTTCCTTACTTTTGTAATTTTTGCTTAATATAAATTTATATTGTTTATATCAAACTTGCCTTGTTTCAAAATGTATTTAAACAACGCAAAGAGGCCTCATCTGCCACAAAAAGATTTCTGTACATATTTAATACTACATTTAAGATTTTCCTCATCTTACAGGGAAGGAAGAATACTTTGTAATAAACCACATATATGACATTATTCTTATCAAAATGATGTCCATCTAAGGAAAATAATGTCCAGCAGGGGTTCCTTCCAGATGACACAGCATGAATTACAGCTTGCCTCAGCTATGTATTTGGTATTTCTGGACTAAGTGAGTTTTCTTTTATACAAAGAAATTATATGACCGTTAAAAATAATAACACACCCTATGCATCAGAAAGCGCTAAAGCAAGTTTTTTAATTCACTTCCAGCTTAATTAAATGGGGAAGAATTAAAAAATAAACTATATTAACCATAACAATAAATAACTGTAGTTTTACAAATGCTTATAGTTTTTCCAAAATAAAGTGGAGAAAATGGTGAAGGTAGTTGGATCAAAAAAAAAAGTCTCACTCTGAAACAAAGACAGTAAAACCAATTTTCAGAATAGACTTAGACTCTTCCATATCATTGAGATCAACACTTTAATATTTCCCATGAAAGAGAGTAAACAAAAGTAAATGAAGGATTTGTTTTAAATCAAATACTTCAGGTCTCAGCTGTATTTGATTAGGAAGATTTGAATCCTTGATTAGCATAAGATATACAATATCTTTTTATTTTTTTTCCTCTGGAATTCCTCTGTAATTCAAACTTTTGGTAAGTTATATTCAAATACTTCAGTCAGTGTAAAAGAACTTTCTAAGAATTATAATTCCATTTCATAAATAAAAGTGAACGGAAATGATAAGAAAACATTTGACATTTTCTAGACACTTCCTCTCATGTCAAAACCTCTGTTGGTGTTATAAAAAAAAGGGGCATCCTTGAGTGTCTAAGTCTTTATTTTATCTCAAAGTAGAGATTCATACAACAAATTCTAGAGGCTTTAGTCTTTGTAAAAGTGTACAACTGTGCTATGGTGTACGCATAGTCATGGTCAGTACTGGAAACGGGAGATATAGCTGATCCGACAGAACTGTCTAGAAATCCAGTGGGCCGGATTTCAAGCCTAAACTGTTGATTTTTACCACTGCTCTAGGAACAAATCACACAATTTGGGAATTTAGTTCTTTATCATGCAGTCAGGAAAGCTTTGGAGCACTACACTGTAGATTTTCTATGCAGTCTAAGCAGGCCTTGTACTTTAGACCATTCTCCTTCAGCCTTCTACGTAGTTGGGATTACAGATTACAGAGATTTGCCAAGACAGAGAGCTTTGCCAGTTTTCTTAAGTAAAGAACAAATAATAAAGGAAAAGAGAAAATATTAGATTTGGGTCAGAATCAGAAAATAATGGTTCCAGCCCATGCATTGTCTCTGCTCTCCAAGATGGGTTTGGCATGGAGAGAGCATGGAAGTAGTAAGTCATCTCTTGCCTCTGGGTGGACCACTGGCTGTCTAAAACTTACAGAACTGTGGAAAGACACTGAGCTCCTTACAAATTTTCAGAAAATAGAATAAGGCATCTATCCTTTTTGTTGAATTATTCTTAGTTGGGTGTCCTGTTCTCTACATGTGAAATCTTACAGCTCTGAAGCTGCTATGATCCAAGCAAAAATTATTATAAAGAGAGGATGTATGTACATTTTTCAGCTTGAAACCATTGGTTCAGGGTTTTCTTAACATATGTGCCATTATGTAAGTCACTGTGGTTTAAATAGAATTCCCTATTCAACCTTCATATCCTAATTGAATCATCAGCGTAACAATTTGGGCAGGAAATTAAATAATGGGAATAGAGTCTTCATAGATTAAGGGTCCGCATAAAAATGACTTGACAGAAGGAACTGCCTTGCTTTCATCCGTCTGTCTTTCCTATCCTGTGAAGACATAACATCCTTTCTCCTGAAGATTGCTGTATAAAGGTATCAACTTGGAAAGAGAACTGTCTTCCCTACCTCGGTGAATATGCTGAGCCTTACCTGTGAGATTTCCATTGTCAGAACTGCTATAAATGCATTTCTCTTCTTTATAAATTACTTACACTCAGGTGTTTTGTTAAAGCAGCGCCAATAGATTACATTGGGGTGATCTGATCTGCCTAATGGTTAGTTGTGGATGTTTCCAGTGCTTTCCAGTGTCTAAAGAGACAGACACTGTTCAGCTGGGACAAATGTGGTCTGTCTCTTCCATATTACTGAATCAATGCATTGACAAACACAACAAAGATTTCATTGATAAGTTTGCAGTGCATTTAAATGCAGTAGTTAACCTAAAATAAGTGTTTTTATTTTGCAGAATATTTAATTTTAGCTAAATATGTCAGGAAGTATAGTGTATGATTATCTTTCCTGACATCTCTTAAATGGTGATGCTTGGGAGGGATCACAACTTTCTCCACATAAAACTCTCAGGAACTTGTTACAGTTTGGTTTCCCAAATCAAAATTTCTGATTTTCAGCTACAATAATTTTGTAAGAAAAGACAAGGTGTGATTACAGAAGAAAATGTGAGTAGTTGACACATGGTAGCAACCTTTTAATATTTCTCTACAGTCATAATTGGTGATTATTTTATGCCATGACACTTGGGAGGCCAATCAGTTTTAATTGCATAGAGATGCAATTTTGGATTTTAAAGATGAATATGCTTCTGCTGAAACTTAGCAAGTTTTCTTCTGTTCACTAACATGAAGCTGTGAAATGGCTTTCTTTGGAAAATGTTCCTAAAATAAAGTAGATTGCACAATTGGGATGTAAAACTTAGCATTAGAGTGTTGGCCTACTGTGCAGGAGGCTCTAGTTTCAATTCTAAGAACTATATACACCTCTAGTGCAAGCACACACACACACACACACAGACACACAGATAGACAAATACATACACAGTGACACATTCACACACACAAAGGGGGGAAGATACACACAGACAAATACATACACACAGACACATAGACACAGATACACACACAGAGGGAGGCTACACAGAGATAGACACAGATAGACAAATACATACACAGTGGCACTTTCATGCACACAAATGGGGGGAGAGACAAACACACACACGGAAAATACACACAGATACAAGACACAGATACACACACACACACCTACACACAGACGCATACACATGTACACACACACACACAGACAGACATACAGACACAAACACATGCACACACACACACACACACACAGAAGCACACACAGAGACAGACATGCCCACACTTGCCAGACAGGTTGTGTGTACCTGTATTCCAGCACTTAGCTAGTAAAGACAAGAAGATTAGGTGTTCCAGGCCATTCTTAGTTAATTGATACTGATCTGGGATATATAGGACCCTGCCCTAAACCAACCAAGCAAACAAACAAGAAAATAAATGGGTTGAGAAACCTAACCAAATCCAGTCTGCTGATGTTCAAAAATAACTGTCATTGTAAGAGCCAGAATGATGTTCCTTAGTCTTACTTTTACCCAGGGAGAATTGGAGCTTCGAGCATGTTAATGGAGCAATGTGTAGCTAGGTGTAATGTTTTCTGTGTATGTAAACATTTATTATAATCTAAATCATACTTTATAAAAACCAAAGCTTTACTCATTTGATGGTAGAACTTATACCCAATACAGCATTAGCCATTTTCAGCGATGGTTCTCCTAATTACTTGTTCATCTGTTCACCTGCTCCAGCACCTTTTTGGAAACTATTTTCTGTGTGTGTTTGTTCTGTCTTACCTTGTGTTACCTTGTGACACTGACCATCAATTTCCTTGGGAAGTTTGAAAACTTCTACATTTAATCTGTGCATACATTTTCCAGCCATTCCTCGTGTTGAGTTAAATCACTTTAACAATATAAAATTTTACCATACATGTGATATGAAATTTCAAATTTCTCAGGAGTTTGATTCTTTTCTGTCTCATGGACTAAGTGGATTTGCAATCTTTGCCTAATCCCTGGAAAATGTGCAAATTTTCTCATTGAAATGTATTTCCAGTAGTCTCATTATCAAGATTAAATGCATATTTGAAAATTATCATATTGGAAGACAGAATAGTAAGACTTGCTGAACCCAAATTCTCCAACACTTATTGTTGCTATTTGTTTATGATAATAATCTCATGTCTAAATCAACCAATTAAGCCTCAGGCCCCACCTGGATTAACATGGTAGGGAAATTTAAATTTGTTATTTTTCTTTAGCTTACAAAACATCAACAAATATTCCAAGAAGAAAATCTTCATCTTTCTTTTGGACACTTATATAGATTGTTTTAAAATGGAAGTGGGATGGTTATTACATAGATTTCATGAATAAAGACATGATCTTCGTTGATCTTATAATTTCCTTTCTGTTGCAGCTCGATGTGGACTTTTATGTTTGAAATATTGATGTGCAAATAGAGATCTGAAACAGAGGAAGATGTCTGAATTTTGGTGTCTAGAATCACCAAGACATGCCTAGGCATAATTATAACCTTTTAAAAATTTATTTACTTTGGCAAATGTAATACACAGATATAATATATTTAGATCATATCTCCCATTCTTTTGTTATCCAGGACTACCTCATACACAAACCCACTGCCATAGGAGGGAATTTGTTTCTAGTACTATAAACCTGGCCAAGAATCTATGGGTATGTGTGTATGTGGGGGGGCATAAACCCCAGTACTATTATTTTTCTAAATGGACACAGTAGCAAACTGCTCTCTCTATAAAGTGTGCAGTTTTTCTCATTGAAGTCTGCTTCAAGTAGCCTTATAACCATTAACTAGTACAACTCTTATTCGTCATCAGAGAAGATTCTTTATGAAATAGATGGTGGTTAATATAGAAACTCAAAATTGTTCCAAGTGTAGAGAATAAGGGACTGTGCAGTGCTGAGCCCTAACTGGGAGATTTACATCACATTGCCTCCTTCACAAGACTGAGAGAGTACCATAGAAAAGAAAGCAAAATATTGAAAGAGTCACCTTTGTGTGTGTGTGTGTGTGTGTGTGTGTGTGTGTGTGTGTTAGGAAGCTTCTACCATATGACTTTTCCATATGACATATCAAATGGCCCTTAATTTTAGCCATCCCCCCTGTATTCCCTTCCTCATGCCCTCTTCTCTCCCCTCCCTGTTTGATTCCAGCCTCCTACCCCTGCCTCACACATCCATAACTATCTACTCTATTTTCCCTTCCTAGGAAAATCTATTCCTCTGCTAAGTCCTTCCTCTCCACCTAACTACTGTGGTTATAGACACTAAAGCTTTCTCACCAAAGTCTTAGCAACTAATATCCACTTATAAGTGAATGCATGCCATATTTGTCTGCTGGGTCTGGATTTTCTCAGTCAGGATGATTTTTTCCCCAGATCCTTCCTTCTACTTGAGAAGTTCATGATTTCATATTATAATAGCTGAGTAATATATTTCTTTGTGTAAATGTATCACATTTTCTTTATCCATCCATTTATTTAGAAACATTTAAGTTGTTTCCAATTTCTGACTATTATGCATAGAGCAGCAATGAACAAGGTTGGCAAATGTCTCTGTAGTAGGATGAAGTTTCCTTTGAGTAATGCTGGGTCTTCAAGTAGATCTGTTGCCAACTTCCAGAGGAACCACCACGCACAGTCTAATCTCTATACTCAATACATGCATTTCTTTCCAAAGGCTAATTTCTCTTCTTGGTTTTTATCCAATCCAGTACATGTATTCTGGATAATCTGACTGGATTCTACACCTGAACATCTCCAAATTCCTATGTGTACTTTTACAAGGCACCTCTTCGTGACTGAAATTTAAATTTCTGGACCACTTTTCTTTGAAATTCATATCAGATCTTTAAAATGTGGATATCCATCAGTTCTGTTCAGACTGTCAATTAGGTTGTTCTCAGAAATGATATGGATTGAATTGTTTCTTTAGCCTTGTTAATTATATTTTGATGTCTAATTCCTAGTCCTCAGAATATGGCTTCACTTAAAACAGAATTACTATGGCAGATGCAGTTTGTTAGGGTGAGATCATGTATATATGATTTATTTAGATAGTACATGTGTCTTACTCTCCAAAGCTACACAGATAAACCCTGTCTTGAAAAAAAAAAACACACAAAAAATGTAAAGTATAGATGCATACCCACCCACACATATTCACGAATATGCTATGCCCATCTGAAGAAGGTACACAAAGTAAGGATGCTGAGGTTTGTCTAAACACCAGAAACTAAAACAAAACAAAACAAAACAAAAACTGGTGGGCTAGATTCTATTTGATAGTCTTTATCTCCATTGATCTTGAACTTCTAGTTCATACAGCAAAGATAACAAGCCTTTCATATTTCCACTGGTAAACCCATAAATGGAATTTGGCCAAATATTTCTGAAAATTTCCTTCCAGGACTCACATATTTTAGGTTTCTTTTGTGTCCAGAACATCATATCAGAATATCGACAATTCAACTACCATCCTTTTCTAATTTTTGTACATGAAGACACCCATTTTTTGAATTCTCTATTCTGTATTATAAAAGGTATAACTAGATTACTTACAACATCACAAATCAATTATTATCAGATTAGTGTGGCCAGGGATTTATCTGAGATTTGTATCTTGCATTGGTTGAGTGTTCTGTCATCTGTTTTTATGATTTGAACAAAATGAAAGAAATAAAGACTGGCTTTGCAGTCAAATTTATATGAATATATTCATAGGAAAGTTAGCCAAAATAATCCTTGCTTGTTGGTAGCCTTAGCTGGTATAAATGTGGAAAAATAATACATGTAATTTTTTTGTAAAAATAAATTATAGAGATTGAAACTGAAGCCTAAGTACAGGGAGAGGTGATATCCCAGACCTGACTTGTATTAACCTCAAATGTGATGTTTGACGTCACCAACACACATAGATCACAGTAGTCATATCAGAGAGGAAGAAATCATATCTTGTTACCTTTTTTGAGTAAATGTTAATTGACTAATTTTCAAGGGACTGGACTGTAGATTAGACATATGGGTCATGATTTATGCAGACACATATTCAGATTGACAGGAAATGCACCCAAGGTCTTGAGCAGAATGTTCGGTTTCTCCATTGGCTGCAGAGTCATTTCCTTGTGGGTCAGTCTTCTCTAGAATGTAACTGACATGAATGGCATTGAGAAAGGCTGCCTCCTTCAAATCAAATATGTCACCAGATTTCTTTATTCTATCTGTTCTGGGAAATCAGCTTCTGCCTTTCAATTTTGGGTTGGTTCTTCTGCCAGAATATTCATACTCCACTCCCATTATTCCATCCATAATTATCAGCACATATTTTCACATACTCTGGTTATGTGATAAGAATGCTTCCGAAGTTGCACAGTGGTGGCGCACGCCTTTAATCCCAGCACTCAGGAGGCAGAGGCATCTGCTTTCTGTGAGTTCGAGGCCAGCCTGGTCTACAGAGCTAGTTGCAGGACACCTAGGGTACACAGAGAAACCCTATCTCAAAAAAAAAAGAAGAAGAATGCTTCATAAACAAACCTACTAAATTTCTATCAAATGTGAAAAATTGTTTTGTTACTTGAAATGTGTTTGTCACACTTATATCTTTTCATATAATTAATTAATATTACAGAAATTACTGAGAGTCATAGGCAATAAAATGAATCTTAGATTCTAGAAAATGATATTTATGTGGTTATAAAATATTATTTTGAATTAGACATGTATTTCTATGTAAATACATTGTATCATAAGTAAAATAACATATGCATTTTCAATCTTATGTTGTAAATATGAAGCTGTTCTTTTTTTTTTTTTATTGGGAAAAAAAAATTTCTGCCTCCTCCCCGCTTCCCATTTCCCTCCCACTCCTCCCTCTCCTCCTTCCCTCCCCCTACTCCTCCCCCTCCCTCTCCAGCCTGAAGAGCAGTCAGGGTTCCATGCCCTGTGGAAAGTCCAAAGTCCTCCCCCCTCAATCCTGGTCTAGGAAGGTGAACATCCAAACTGGGTAGGCTCCCACAAAGCCAGAACATGAAGCAGGATCAAAATCCGGTGCCATGGTCCTTGGCTTCTCAGCAGCCCTCATTGTCCGCCAAATTTAGAGATTCCGGTTTTATCCCATGCTTTTTCAGTCACAGTCCAGCTGGCCTTGGTGAGCTCCCCAAGAATCAGCCCCACTGTCTCCACGGGTGGTCGCACCCCTTGTGGTCCTAACTTCTTTGCTCATATTCTCTCTCCTTCTGCTCCTCATTGGGACATTGGGAGCTCAGTCCAGTGCTCCAGTATGGGTCTCTGTCTCTATCTCCATCCATCGCCAGATGAAGTTTCTTTATTTATCTCTAGAAACCAATTATGAGTGAGTACATCCCATTTCATCCTTTTGGGTCTGAGTTACCTCACTCAGGATAGTGTTTTCTATTTCCATCCATTTGCATGCAAAATTCGCGAAGTCATTGTTTTTTACCGCTGAGTAGTATTCTAATGTGTATATATTCCACACTTTCTTCATCCATTCTTCCATTGAAGGGCATCTAGGTTGTTTCCAGGTTCTGGCTATTACAAATAATGCTGCTATGAACATAGTTGAACAAATGTCCTTGTCATATGATCGGGCATCTCGTGGGTATATTCCCAAGAGTGGCATTGCTGGGTCCATGGGTAGGTTGATCCCAAATTTCCTGAGAAACCGCCACACTGCTTTCCAAAGTGGTTGCACAAGTTTGCATTCCCACCAGCAATGGATGAGGGTACCCCTTTCTCCACAGCCTCTCCAGCAAAGGCTATCATTGGTGTTATTGATTTTAGCCATTCTGACAGGTGTAAGATGATATCTCAATGTTGTTTTGATTTGTATTTCCCTGATCGCTAAGGAGGCTGAGCATGACCTTAAGTGCCTTTTGGCCATTTGAACTTCTTCTGTTGAGAATTCTCTCTTCAGATCAGTGCCCCATTTTTTAATTGGGTTAATTAGCATTTTAAAGTCTAGTTTCTTGAGTTCTTTATATATTTTGGAGATCAGACCTTTGTCTGTTGCGGAGTTGGTAAAGATCTTCTCCCAGTCAGTGGGTTGCCTTTTTGTCTTAGTGACAGTGTCTTTTGCTTTACAGAAGCTTCTCAGTTTCAGTAGGTCCCATTTATTCAATGTTGCCCTTAATGACTGTGCTGCTGGGGTTATACCTAGGAAGCGATCGCCTGTGCCCATCTGTTGTAGGGTACTTCCCACTTTCTCTTCTATCAGGTTCCAGTGTGTTCAGATTGATATTGAGGTCTTTGATCCATTTGGACTTGAGTTTTGTGCATGGTGATAGGTATGGGTCAATTTTCATTCTTCTACAGGTTGACATCCAGTTGTGCCAGCACCATTTGTTGAAGATGCTTTCTTTCTTCCATTGTATACTTTTAGCACCTTTATCAAAAAATGAGGTGTTCATAGGTTTTGTGGGTTAAGATCCGGGTCTTCTACACGTTTCCATTGGTCAACTTCCTCTATTTTTATGCCAATACCACACTGTTTTCATTACTGTAGCTCTATAGTAGAGTTTAAAGTCAGGGATGGTAATGCCTCCAGAAGTACTTTTATTGTACAAGATTGTTTTGGTTATCCTGGGTTTTTGTTATTCCATATAAAGTTGATTTTGTGCTTTCAAGATCCGTGAAGAATTTTCAATGGGATCTTGATGGGGATTGCATTGAATCTATAAATTGCCTTTGGTAGGATTGCCATTTTTACTATGTTGATCCTCCCAATCCACGAGCAAGGGAGATCCTTCCATTTTCTGGTATCCTCTTCAATTTCTTTCTTCAATGCCTTAAAGTTCTTGTCAGATAGATCCTTCACTTCTTTGTTAGCGTTACCCCGATATTTTTCTGTTTGTGGCTATCGTGAAAGGTGATGCTTCTCTGATTTCCCCTCTCTGCTTCCATATGATAGGAGGAAGGCGACTGATTTTTTGGAGTTGATCTTGTATCCTGCCACATTACTAAAGGTGTTAATCAGCTGTAGGAGTTCTTTGGTGGAGTTTTTGGAGTCGCTTATGTACACTATCATATCATCTGCAAATAACGAAAGTTTAACTTCTTCCTTTCCAATTCGAATCCCCTTGATCCTCTTATGTTGTCTTATTGCTATTGCTAAAACTTCAAGCACTATATTGAAGAGGTATGGAGAGAGTGGACAGCCTTGTCGTGTTCCTGATTTAAGTGGGATGGCTTTGAGTTTCTCTCCGTTTAGTTTGATGTTAGCTGTCGGTTTGCTGTAAATAGCTTTTATTATATTTAGTGTATGACCCTTGTATCCCTAATCTCTCCAAGACTTTTATCATGAAGGGATGTTGAATTTTGTCAACGCTTTTTCAGCATCTAATGAAATGATCATATGGTTTTTTTCTTTCAGTTTATTTATATGATGGATTACATTGATAGATTTTCATATGTTGAACCAGCCTTGCATCTCTGGGATGAGCCTACTTGATCATAATGGTTAATTTTTCTAATGTGTTCTTGGATCACGGTTAGCCAGTATTTTGTTGAGAATTTTTGCATCGATGTTCATGAGTGAGATTGGCCTGTAATTCTCTTTCTTGGTTGAGTCTTTGTGTGGTTTTGGTATCAGATTAACGGTAGCTTCATAAAAGGAATTTGGCAATGACTCTTCTGTTTCTATATTGTGAAATACCTTAAGGAGTTAGGTATTAGGTCTTCTTGGAAATTCTGGTAGAATTCGCATTGAAACTGTCTGGTCCTGGACTTTTTTTGGTAGAGGTTTTTGATAACAGCTTCTAATTCTTCACAACTGACAGGTCTATTTAGATTGTTCACCTGGTCCTGATTTAACTTTGGTATATGGTATTTATCTAAAAAAAGTGTCCATTTCTTTTACTGTTTCCAGTTTTGTGGCATACAGGCTTTTGTAGTAAGATCTAATGATTCTCTGAATTTCCTCTATGTCTGTGGTTATATCCCCATTTCATTTCTGATCTTATTAATTTTCAAATTCTCTCTCAGCCGTTTGATTAGTTTGGATAGGGGTTTATCAATTTTGTTGATTTTCTCCAGGAACCAGCTTTTTGTTTCATTGATTCTTTGGATTGTTTTCTGTGTTTCTATTTTGTTGATTTCAGCCCTCAGTTTGATTATTTCCAGTCTTCTACTCCTCCTAGGTGAGTCTGCTTCTTTTTTTCTAGGCTTTCAGGTGGGCTGTTAAGTCTCCAAGGTATGCTTTCTCTGTTTTCTTTAGTGGGCACTAAGGGCTATGAACTTTCCCCTTAGAGACTGCTTTCAAAGTGTCCCATAAGTTTGAGTATGTTGATTCTTTATTTTCATTGAATTCATGAAGACTTTAATTTCTTTCTTTATTTCTTCTTTAATCCAGGTATGGGTCAATAGTTGACTATTCAGTTTCCATGAGTTTGCAGGCTTTCTGGGGGTAGCTTTGTTGTTGAATTCTAACTTTAGTGCATGGTGATCTGATAAGACACAGTTGGTTATGGATATTTTTTATAACTGTGGAAGTTTGCTTTGTTACCGAGGATGTGGTCAATTTTTGAGAAGGTTCCATGAGCTGCAGAGAAGAAGGTATATTCTTTCCTATTTGGGTGGAATGTTCTATAGATGTCTGTTAAGTCCATTTGATTCAATACCTCCATTAATTCTCTTATTTCTCTGTTAGGTTTTGTCTGATTGACCTGTCCATTGGTGAAAGAGGCGTGTTGAGATCTCCCACTATTAGTGTGTGCTGTTTGATGGCGGCTTTGAGGTTTTAGTAAGGTTTCTTTTACATATGTGGGTGCTTTTATGTTAGGGGCATAGATATTCAGGATTGATACCTCATCCTGATCAATTGTTCCTGTTATGAGTACAAAATATCCCTCTCCATCTCTTCTGATTGATTTAAGTTTGAAGTCAACTTTGTTAGAAATTAGTATGGCCACTCCTGCTTGTTTCTTAGGTCCATTTGCTTGATAAACCTTTTCCCATCCCTTTACTCTGAGTAGGTGCCTGTCTTTGTGGTTGAGGTGTGTTTCCTGTAAACAGCAGAATGTTGGATCCTGTTTGCGTATCCAATCTCTTAGCCTGTGCCTTTTTATAGGTGAGTTGAGTCCATTGACATTGAGGGATATTAATGACCAGTGGTTGCTAACTCCGGTCACTTTTTAGCCATAGAGTTTGTGTGTTTGCTTTCTTTTAGTTGCTGGTAAAGGGTGTCTAGAAGTTTGAGTTATTGTGGACATTGTTGGTCTCCTTGGTTTGTGATTTTCCTTCTATTACTTTCTGTAAGGCTGGATTTGTGGCTACGTATTGTTTAAATTTGTTTTTATCCTGGAAAATTTTGTTTTCTCCATTTATAGTGAACGAAAGCTTGGCGCTGGGTATATTAGTCTCGGCTTGCATCCATGTTCTCTTAGCTTCTGCAGTACATCTGTCGCAGGACCTTCTGGCTTTCATGGTTTCCATAGAGTAGTCAGGTGTAAGTCTGATAGGTTTACCTTTATAAGTAACTTGACCTTTTTCCTTTGCAGCTCTTAATATTCTTTCTTTATTCTGGATGTTTTGTGTTCTGATTATTATATGGCGAGGAGATGTTTTTTTTTTGGTCCAGTCTATTCGGTGTTCTGTATGCTTCTTGAACCTTCAAAGGAATATCTTTCTTTAGGCTGGGAAAGTTTTCTTCTATAATTTTATTAAATATATTTTCTGAACCATTGAGCTTCACATTCTTCTCCTTCTTCTATCCCAATTATTCTTAGGTTTGTTCTTTTTATTGTATCCCATATTTCCTGAATGTTTTGTGATGAGAATTTGTTGGTTTTTATTGTTTTCTTTGATCAGTGTGTTAATTTTCTCTATGGTATCTTCAGTGTCTGACATTCTTTCTTCTAACTCTTGTAATCTGTTGGTAGTACTTGTCTCTGTAGTTCCTGTTCATTTACCCAGATTTTCCATCTCCAACCTTCCCTCGGTTTGTGTTTTCTTCATTACTTCCATTTCATTCTTCAGGTCTTGAACCATTTCCCTTACCTGTTTGATTGCATTTTCTTGTTTCTCTTGGTTTTCTTGGGTATCTTTGAGCGATTTATTCATTTCCTCTACCTTTTTGTTTGTAATCTCTAATTGTTTATGGCAGATTTTCACCTCCTGTTTAAGGTCTTCTATTATTTTCAAAAAATTCACTTTTGAGTCGATTTCTTCTACTTCTTCTGGAGTAGGGTGTACAATTCTTATTTCGGGATCCCTGGGTTCTGGTGATGTCATGTTGCCTTTCAGGTTGTTGGAGGAATTCTTACCTTGGCGCCTTCCCATTTCCTCTTTCAAATGAAGCCAAGAGAGGCCTGGTTTCTTGGTCCAGTCTTTGATGTGACTGAGTCTCTGTGTGTATCTCTTCAGTGTGGAAGCAGGGATCGTCCTGCTGAGCTTGAACTCCCCAGTGTGTCTCTCCTGGCACCGGTTCTGATCTCCCTGCTGCTTGGGTGTCTCACGAACAAAGGGCCGACCTTGCTGCCTTGAGGGCGGCAGGCCACCTAAACAAAGGAGCTACTACCCTCCCCGGTTGCCCTCCCAATTCGGACCCTGTCCCAGCGCCCAAACAGGCTGAGCTGGGAGCTGTTGTGTGGTTCAAAGAGGGGGGGGGGGTCAGGAGGGGTGGGGGAGGGCAGTGGATGCTAGCTGGGTGGGATAGGAATAGAGAGGAATTCGGGCAGTATAAGCCCCTGCAGACTGCCCGGGAGGTGCAGGAGGGGTGAGGAATGTCTGAGTTCCCTGTCCCGGGCTGCCACCGCGGTCAGAAACTCACTCACCCGAGTGATGTCTCTCCTGGTACCCGGATCTGGTCTCCCTGCTGCTTAGGTGTCTCACGAACAAAGGGCCGAGCTTGCTGCCGCAGGGCAGGCAGGCCACCTAGACCATGAAGCTGTTCTTAAATGGAGAAAGCAGTGACATAGATCTGTTTTGACCCCAGTGAGAGCTTCTCTTCCTGTTTCCTGTGCTGTGGATTAGCCATCGACAGTTTCCTATTTCAGGCCAGCCCAGGCACCACTAATATTCCTGCAAATGACTTCACAAGTGTCATCATTCTCACTAACCCATGCCTCAGGCTTGAGATATCAATGATAACTTTTTACTAAGCCTTTTCCTAAAGCTCTGAAGAATTAACAGTTTTACATATTATTACATTCTGATATATTAATTATCTTCTGATATAAAAACATACAGCAAGACTGTAGCTGCTTAACGTACGTTGACTACCTCACCATTTCTGATTCTCCGAAAATGTAGGCTTACTGCTTAGCATGGTAAGAACCTCTTAAATGAAGTTAAGGATTTTTTCTGCAGGGATGCTCAGAACACAGCAACCTATGTCTAATAACAGTGATCCATCCTTTATCAGGCCCTCTTAACTTAGCTTCTTTAAACACAAATATATATTTAGTTGTAAAGTACAAAGAAATGCTCTCTTGTCCCCTCCTCTGTTTAACCCTCTGGGATCAGAGGGTGGAAATGTAAGTTTTCAAGTATTGTGTTTTGAGAGAACCACCATACAGTTAGATCTCTCCTCCACCTCTCCACCCTCCACCTCTCCTTCCTCACTGTGTCCATGCATGTATGCTAGTGCCCTTGCCTTTGTCTTTTTGTGGAGACCAGAGGTTTACATTGAGATTCTTCCTCTAGAGTTCCACCATATTCTTTGAGATAACAACCCTAGTATTAAATCCAATGCTCACAGTAGGTGCTAGGCTGTTGTCTATAGCAATTTTTTAGGATCTGCCTTTTAATGTTATTTCCCTCTGTCAGTGCTGTGGTTGAAGATGTGCCCTTACACAAAGCTTATTATTATAATTATTGTTATTGACAATTTAATACATTCATATAATGCACTTTGGAGCATTTTTGCCCTCCTACTCACTTTCTCATAACCACACCCCCTCCCTCCAAAAACATTCTTCTTCTTGACATTCTCCCTGCTTCTACTTCAATACATTTTTTTGTAATTCACTCAAATTAACTAAGTTAGCGTGCAAGAGCAGACATAAACATGGGAGTTATTGTCTGAACATTCACAGCCAGCTTTTCATATGGTACTGGGAGCCAAACTCAGGTCCTTTCTTTCCCCACTGGACCATCTTTTCAACCTAGAACTGCTTTTTTAATCCTATTGACTGATCTACATCAATTGATGAGCTGAGATGATTTAGGTTGCTGAGAGATGATTTCTAATGCCTGTAAATTTTTTGCTTGTTATTCTGGCTCATTAGATTGTTTGGTATGAGGGAATTGTTCAGGACTGTGTTGGACACAATGGATTCTTTCCAGCTCTTTTTTGTTTTTCCTCCATATTTTCTAATGGTATACAATTTTTCTTGTGAATATCTGTATCTTTCATTCAATAATGATTCTTTAACACAATCATAAAAGTAATTTTTAATTAATTTTTATTCTAATCAACCTTTCTCTTACCCTCTGTTTCTCATTCTACTTCTATTGTGTCATGAAATACAGTGTACTTTTGAAAAGCTAGAGATGAAACGCATTTAAAACTTTACAATATCTACTCTTCACCAATTCAAACCTGGCTAGGCAGGTCCCATCATAATTTAAGTTATTCACCAAAGAACTGGGGCAGGGCACTTAAGTGTTCAACTATTAACAGGGGGCAGGGCTAGGGATATTAAAGGATATGAGCACATTATGCCACAAGTGGAAGTGAATTATTAAAGATATTCTGGTTTGAACTTCCATATTTTCATCATCTAAGATCTGTGTCTTATATGTGGATCTAATAATCTATATGGGAAGCAGAAAAAGATAAGATCTCCTGAGTAAATTGGGATCATGACCATGGGAGAAGGTTGAAGGGGAGGGGAGAGGAAAATAGGGGAGCAGAGAAAAATATATAGTTCAATAAAATCAATTAAAAAAAAAAAAACTGAAAAAAAAGATTTGTGTCTCTGCTGCTTCAACAACAAAGAATGCTTTCAGTTTCAGCCAGCCTCTCTTTAATGTTCTTCCCAAAGACAAATGGGTGTGCTCCTACATGAGCACTTAGATGGCACGGAAAGGCTAAACTGAAGCTAACCTCGCAGTAGAGTGTCTGGCTTAATGACAAATCGCCCGGTTTCAACCCAAGATGATGAAAGATGTTACATTTGCTTTGAAGCACAGCAATCACCTACTGTTCACTGTCACTGATTACAGAGGTGTCTAAATAATTAGAGTAGATGGCAAAGTACAGCCACTCTTTTACTTAGAAACTATCATTACTGTTTCCTTTGCTGTAGAAAACACATCTGCTGCCTAAGAAATAATTTCTGTTGCTACCCTTGGAAGAAAATTCAAATAAGACTAAGATAGCAAGTCAAGTCAGCCTTTTAAAAAAGATAAATTGTTATGAAAAAGTGGAGCACAGAGCCATCAAAATTATTAATTTCTTATTTTCCAAAACCTTACATTTTATAAAAACTTATAATATGAATCATCTGTCAAAGAACCTTCTTGCATTTTGAGTAAACATTTTACATCTGTCAGAAAAGAAATTATTACATAATCTGTTTCTGAGATTTTCTTATCAGAGTAAAAATAGAATGATGACTTGCTTTTAAGGGAAGAAAAACATAAGCAAGAAAGGCCACGAATCAGGGTTTGAATACATCCAGGTGTCATGATGCCAACCTTAAATGTATTTTATTCAAATGTTGTTGGTATGGGGATTGTGATTTCTATTTTCTTGAAAGTAACTGTAAAAATGTATTGATACTGGTATATAAATGAGATTGTTTGAAAGCGAATGTAAAATTTAGCTCATATAGTCTAGAGAATATTGAAGAAAATATTTTCTTACGATAAATGATTTTGAGATTATAAGCAAATCAAAAATTAAGTAGCTAGAAATCTCTAACATGCTTTGACTATCTCTTCATAAATAAAAACAAATGTTTCTTTTTGGCTTATGCACCAATTTGTTTCTAATTAATTGTATGTATTTCATTTGTAAAAATGTATCTCATTTGTAAAAATGTGCATGTCAGTAAAATTTCTCTCATATGGTTTATTGGCTTGCTCACAGACTTCAGAGCATGACCTGTTCTCAGATTTAGGTATAACATCAACCATTTTCCTGTACCTACTGTGTTGTAAAGGCTAGACAAACAAAACAAAAGAGTGTCAAGGGAACATGTTATTGTGGACCAATGCTCATGGTTTTCTAGTGCTGTTATCATCACCACAGAGGCAAGCATGCCTCTTTCAGAGACCCTCTTGACTTCCACATGGGAAAGGAAATTTCCTTTTGTAGTATGTCTGCCATCATCCTCACCCTGTCATAGTAATTACTGTGTGCATCAGTTCTGGGCATGCTAAGCAATTTAAATATAATCCCAAAGCCCGATGGTAGAACTTGATGAGTTTTAACTAAATGTAACTCCAAGCTCTCTAGTTCAAATAGACCCCATTTTCATATACATTGCCTCTCTTGATTCATTCAGAATAAGTCATTTTTAGTTGCTTGCTTTTTCTGTCATGTGAGACTAAATTTACTACAGTTGTGTTAATTGAGTTATAGACAATAATGTCTTCATTTAGACCTCCCCTCATCCACTCTTTTGTAAGAGCAACCCTAACTAGGGAGAATTATGGAAGAATGAAGACATCAGCATTCTCATGAGGTTTTATAGTGTCACTTGTTTAAGCAGTCATATAAAAATGAAAGCACAGTGCAGCCATTCGCTTTATTCTTTAAAAAGGTTTTTACTACTACAGAACCTATGTTACCATTACTGTAGCTCTGTAATAGAGTCTGAAGTCAGGCATGGTAATGTCTCCAGAAGTTCCTTTATTGTATAGGATTTTTTTTGCGCTACATATAGAACCTATGTTGCTAATTTTTATCTTGTAAACTGGAAAGAAAAGTAAAAACACAATCAAAATAATAATTCCAGAGATCCAGTTTCTGCTCATAGAAATAAATTTCCCTCTCTTTCTCTCCCTCTCTTTCTCTGTGTACAGGCACACATATCTACATGGATATATAGAGATGTAGAGTCTTCCTTTCTGTGATACATGCTGATCCAATATTTCAGAGCACCCTGAAAAAAAGAAGGACTTTGCTAATGGAAACCAAAGCCACCTCTTCCCTGGTGAGTAACAATTGGCCATATTGTTCTGTATATCATCTCATACCTCTTCCTCTTCCCCATCAAGCAAACTCACATCATTCTAATTAACAATTTGTTCTAAGCGGCAATTTTATTTCTTCGCTCTATAGTACTCTGTCAACATTGTCTTTAAATTCTCTGAGATCTACCCAAATCAGATTGAGATTCATTTTGAATATACACACCAGCTGCTATCACAGCCACCATCTGTCCTCATCAATGATGAATTTAAGCACAATTTTATTCAAGGAGCATGGCAACCACTAAAAGAAGGGGGAGGAGAAGGTTATAACCTGGAAACAAAGCTCCCTTGAAGATGTGGGAGCCCCAGCGAGTCAGATGTGAAAATAGTTTTTTAGAAGAAGTCTAACAATTTCATTTTTGTTCATTCTTAACTTTCTGTCTTCCCAAGTGATCAAAAGGGACAAGGGATGAAAATCTACTTTTGTGTGTTCTATATCATCTCTGCATTGTTATGGTGACTATGTTGCCAACTTGTCTTTGGAAGTATGGCTCATCAGATGTGTGTGTGTGTGTGTGTGTGTGTGTGTGTACATGTGTTCTTGAACGGGCAGGTGCATGCATGTGTGTGTCTTTGCATATGGAGGTCAGAGGTTGATATCGGATGTCTTCCTTGATTACTTCCTACCTTACATTTTTGAGACAGAGCCTACCACTGAACCCTCACTGATTGGCTAGACTGGCTGTCCAGTGAGCTTCATAACTGGGTTTGCAGGTGTCATTGCACTCAGCCTATGGATGCTAGGAATTGAACTCAGGCCCTTATACTTCCATAGAAGGTCTTTGGTGCCTGAACCATTTCCCCATCCCCCAGGGAATTCTAATTTTGAGTAATGACATTTAATGCTGTTTCTAAACAGAACCCCAAGTGGTGTATTTTTGGGACACAGTTTGTTTCCTTAGAGCAGCAAGCTCAGCAAACGAGCTGACACTATTGAATTATTCCCTCTAATGCCTTTTAGTAGAAAATCAAACCATCCAGTTTTATTGGGCTTGAGGATCTTTGTCGTCTTGTTAGGGTTTACACTTTCTTTAGGAAAGAGGTTGTCAACAGATGCATTGACGAAGAAAACAAAAATTCCCTGTTTTTAATAATATTTGGCATAAAATCTGATGGAATATGCACATCTTTGGAACAAACTGCAACAATGCAAAAGGAACCCTTAAGATACCCCTTACAAATACACTTCCCTGCATTTTCAACTACTTTTTGTTTGTTTGCATTTGTTTGTTTGTTTGTTTTCTTATCTAAATCAAGACAACGTTATATACTTGAATATCTGGAGCTTTTCCCTTGCGAGGACTGGAGTATTGAGGATAAAGAAAGATCAGTTAGCTGAATAAAAATTAAGAACTCACAGAAATTATAGTGACCTATTTGTGGACATACAGTCTTATGTGTAAGTTATAAGGTTGTTTAAGACAATGCTAATTTTTTTATTACTTAATAGCATATTTATTTTATATGTCCTTATATTATCTCATTTAGGTATTTTAAATTTTTATTTATTTTATCTTTAATTATAATTATGCTTGTGTGTTTGTGTGGAGTACACACATGTAAGTGCCATTGCACATGGAATTCTAAAGAATGAGTCAGGCACCTGCAGCTGGAGTTACAAGCATTTGTGAGAAGCCTGATCTGGGTGTTGGGAAAAGAACTCCTGTCCTCTGCAAGTGCCATAAGCATTCTTAAAAGTTGATTCATTTCTCCAACGCCATGATTTGTATGTTTAACAATGCTTATTTTGTTGTTGTGTAGCTGACACTTTTTTTGATAGAATTGACAAGTTCTGTGCCATTCTATGGGGTGTCAGATTTATGGCACAGAGAACAAACTCATTGTCAAATATTAAGAATGCGAAAAAGGAAAACAAAAATGGAGAAAAGATGAGGTTGGAAGGAGGGAGGCGAGGAGGGAGAGAAAGTGAGAGACACACAGAGAGAAAGAGATCAGCATATAAAAATAAAAAGAAAGAAAAGTTGATTTTGGAATGTAGGAAGTGATGGTAAATGCTCTATTTTTTTCTTAGATTTAAGGGGCTCAAGGCTCACTAAAAGCTCTTGCTGTAGAATGAGTAAGAAAAAAGGTTTCAACTGACAACTTGAAATCCTCACAAGTTCAGTTACTGAATGGATGCAAGCACAGTTGGGACCACAGTCATTTCATTAGGATGCTTTGCTTTTTTACATTATTGAGACTATAATACAATTACTTACATCTATAATATAATTACTTCCCATTCCTCCCTCCAGTCCTCCCAAACTTCCAAAGGAAGGAGGCAACCAATTCTCCTTGCCAACTATGATGCTTTTTAACCCCATTGGCAACCAGCACTATGTTTTCTTAAACAGGTATTTTCAACAGTAATCACTTAGATAAATTCACACAAATTTATTTCCACTAATATTTTGAAAAACAAATATAACTGGAAACTTGTAAACACAGGCAGCACATTCACATGAGACAAAAATTTTCTGGAAGCGAGAATTAACCTTTTGCTTTAATAGGACCTGTTAATTAGATGTTCCAATTTGTTAAAGCATCATTTCATGTTTCCTTTAGTATTTTCTTGTCACATATTCAAAATTTCCATCTTTAATTTTACTTTAAATTTCACTTATTTTTCAATGTACACATGCTTTTCATCATCCCTGCTGACTATTATTCGTGGTACTGGTAGGTACTCTGTGAAAAAGGTCACCACTACCCCAGCTACAACCCTTTGATCTGCAATAGTGACCTTCCTGCATGATATGGTGGTGTAGTAGTGATTCAAATGTTGTGAGAGTATCCAAGCACTCTCTGATTGGACTTAAGGTCCACTTTACAAGATATAATCCATAAGAAAATAAGGTGGCCAAGAACCTAAGACTTCATAGACATAGGTTTAGGGGAAACGAAATATTCTACTAAAGGAATTCTTAATTCTGTTGAAGGAATATAGCAACAAAATGTTTCCCAATGACATTCTGCTCTACTCATAGGTCAATGACTCAGTCAGCCCTCAGTATCAAGAGAAGTTTCCTCTTTCAGTACTTGAGAACTAAGAGACCCACAACTGAACAATGTGGACAGAGAGAGAGAGAGAGAGAGAGAGAGAGAGAGAGAGAGAGAGAGAAAAATATTTGAGAATTTGGAAGAACTTATCTTAAATAGAATGTCTTCATCAAACTCTTCTTCTCAGGGCTTAGGGGACTTTGCAGAAGAGAAGGAAAAAATTGTAAGAGCCAGGAAAGTGAGAACATCAGAGAAGCAAGGCCTACTAAATATAAGAGGACTGATGCAAGAATGAACTCCCTGGGACTCATGCAGCACGCACAGAAACTGGGATTCCAGTGCTGTGAGGAGAACTGGACACCATCTCTCACTCTTAACCAACAATTATTTCCAGTTGTCAGACACTTGCAGTGGAAAAATCAGTATTCTCTAATGGTGTCTCACTGGGTAGACAAAACACACTTAATGGTAGGCCCAGTAGTAGACAACCAACATAAGAGAAACTCAATAGTGCTTTTATAGATTTTTTTTTGTCTCTTATTGCTTTGTTGGGACATTTTTAAATCTTTCTTGTTGGAGAAGAAGCTGCTTATTCATCCAGGCTCCCCAGAACAAAATATCCACACAGAAACTACATTAGTTAAAATACTACCTGGCCCTTTAGCTCTAGCTTTTTACTGGCTAACTCTTACATATTAATTTAACCCATTTTTATTAATCTGTGTATCACCACATCGCTGTGGCTTACCAGCTAAAGTTCCCAGTGTCTGTCTCCAGTGGCTCCATAGCTTTTTACTTTTATATTATGGTTTCTGCTTTTGCATTTTTATGTTTTGTTTTGTGTACACATGTATTTGTATGTATGTTTCTAATGTTTTGTTCACTGTTGTTGTTGTCCTGGCTTATTTGCCTTTTCATTTGCCTGTTTGCTATCTAAATAGAGAAAGAAAGAAGGTGTGGAGTTTGATATATTTGAAGGTGGGGGAGGATCTGGGATAAGATGGAGGAGGAGAAGTCATGATCAGAATAATGTATGAGTTTTCAATTAAAAAATCTGTATGACCTCTTTGATCATATTCTCATTCCTCCCACTCTTCAACTGGACTTTGGGATCTCAATCCAATGCTCTGATGTGGGTCTGTGCCTCTGTTTCCATCAATTGCTGAATGAAGATTTTAGCAAAGAGGTCAAGACCATGGTGGGTACACCCACTGGAACAGTCTTCCTGAGCTAATGGGAGCTCACCAACACCAGCTGGACTAGGAAGGAATAAGCATAGGATGAAACTAGTCCCTCTGAATGTGGTTGACAGTTGCATGTCTAGGGCAGACTGCTGGATCACTGGCAGCACCAGAATTTATCTCTACTGCTTGTACTGGCTTTTTAAGAACCTATTCTCTTTGGAGGGATACCTTACTCAGCCTAGGTAGATATAGTAAGGATGTCCTTGGACCTTCCTCAAAGCAATGTGTCTTACCTTCTCTGAAGAGTGGATAGGGGTGGGGTGGGGAGTATGTGGAGGGAATGGGAGGAGGGGAGGGAGTGGGAACTTGGATTTGTATGTATAATGAAAGAAGACAGTTTTCTTTTCAAATATTAATTGAAAAAATCCACATGAAAGTTATGTTTATATATATATATATATATATACATATACATACATATATATGTGTGTGTGTGTGTGTGTGTATGTGCGTGTGATATGTGTGGGCACATGGTCTATGGCTCCACAAGGAGGCCATATGGCAACTTTGTAGAGTTAGCTCTTTTTTTTAAAAAAAAAATAATATATTTATTGCTTATTTGGGAATTTTACACAGTGCATCCTGATCATACTCACTTCCCAATCCTTGCAGGTACACCCACAATGCTTGTGACCTCCCCCTAAAAAAATGAAGAAGAGAAAAAAATACCAAGTCCAACTAGTGTTACCCATATACTTACTGGATCATGGTCAAACTCCCAGTAGTCACCCCCTTAGAGAAAACTGAGTTCTTCTCCAACCCACCCCCAACAAAAGTGATCAACTGTGGAAAGCTACAGTTCAGCATCCCAATCATACCTTTTAAGAGTTGTCTTCAATAGCTTCCTGTCTAGACTATTCCTTTTTTGGGAGATGGAAGTAGGGAGGAGAGGTTGTCACAAAATCCTTTTATGTCTCTCATTCTCAACTGTGAGTCTGCAGTCAATCATACCACTAAAAAAGAAGCTTCCTTGCCTTTCATAGTCTTCTGCAGCATGGACCATGGAGTTCCACACAGCTCAGCACATACCACAGATCTCAATGTGGTCTCTGGCTGCAGCAAACATGGACACCATAATGGACCTTGACAGCAGCACAGGACACAAACATGAACATGACTTCCAGCCATGGACAAACCATGGATGTCCACCTGACCTCCAGTGGTAGCACAGGCCATGGATATTAACAGGGATCTTGGGTATCACTATGTCCTGTAGTGGCTGCAAGGACCAGGGACACAGAATGTCCTCTGACTGACCATAAATACCAACATAACCTTGCTGGGAGGCAGCCATGGACCATGGAAGTTTTTTGATCCAGCCTAAAAAATGAACCATTATCTATTTTGAACAAATTGTCATTACTCAGATCCAGGTTCATTGTTTGGCTTGTAGCATATTCAGGGAAGATCTTTTGCAAGTTCCAGGCTGTTAAACACCACCCTGTGGCCCTACTAGGCAATGGCATGCTCCCACATCCAGCCTAGTCTTCTCTCACACCTGTTACTGCCATCTACCACCTCTCTAGCTCTGCCTCTCTCTACTGCACATATGCATCTTCTTTCCTTCAACTTTCCCACTTACCCATTGCATATTTCTTCTCCTAAGTGACATTGCAAACTGCAGTGTCACACAGTATACAAAACAACTTTACATGCAAATATTCACTGCAATGAGTGAGTAAGTGGTTGGTCTAGTTTCAGGCCTCTTAAGCACCATAAATACTTGGCCTTCATAAATAACAGACATTCACTGAGACTCATCTTAAATATCTTGCTGCTGTTTGGCCATAGTCAGGGTGATCTGGGAACAAGGCTCCAGGTATGGGTTCTGACCCCATGGTGCACCAGGCATGACTATTGTGCTTGGAGTCTGAGGGCTGCCCCTTGGCCTGCTCCAAACCTTTATCATTGCTTCATAGTCTAGTCATCCTTACCCACAACCTCTGCTCTGGGACGTCATCTTGCCTTCCACTTTCATGAGTCCATATTTTTGTTTGTTTGTTTTGTTTTTTTGAGTCAGGGTTTCTCTGTGTATTAGCCCTAGCTGTCCTGGAACTAGCTTTTGTAGACCAGGGTGGCCTCTAATTCAGAGAGATACACCTGCCTCTGCCTTTACCTCCTGAGTGCTGGGATTAAAGGTGTATGCCAACGCTGCCTAGCTCATAAGTCCCTTTTAAAAAGCATCTTACCATAAGCCCTGCCTTTTTTACTTTTTCCAGAGTTACTGCAGAATCTGCAGTGTCCTCAGCTGCCACCTCTCCTGTCAGAGCCTCCTGAATCTCTCACACTCCTCACACTCGCTCTGTGGTCCCTCAGAGATAAAGGTGGCCAGCACCATCTTAATTCTCCTCATGCTACTTTTACACAGGTTTGGGAGATCAAACTCCAGTCACCAGGCCTGCCTGGAAAGTGCCATTGCGCAATGAGCCATCTTGTTAGCTCAATTGAGTAGGAACTTAACCATTGTTAACAATATTTCTAACATATCCAGGTCTTTAACATTGTAGTGGGTTCTAATACTATTTTGTGGAGAAAACAAGTTCTGTATAATATGGTTGTATGTCTTACTATTGTGACCCAGTTTATTTGACTCTTTTAATTTTAGTTTTCTCCCAGAAAATTATACTTGTTTTTTTATAAATAATCTATGAGAACCAAAAGTATGACTTTTGGGCTTTGGAGGTTCATTAAATATTTATTAATCATACTTGTTTTATATTTTATAAATCATCTATGAGCAATCACAGTTTTTCCCTTCTCATGTAGTGTACCTCGATTGTGGACATGTCCGTTTTCATTAGAAACCTTCCTCTTGTTCTCTGATCAGCATCCATACTTTATTTTTGTGTTTCTACCAACATGGGTTCTGTTCTGAGATTCAGAACTTTGGTGAAATAAAATCCAATATGGACTTTAATTTTTAAAAGATTCTCTCTCTCTCTCTCTCTCTCTCTCTCTCTCTCTCTCTCTCTCTGTGTGTGTGTGTGTGTGTGTATAGTGACCAGAAGTGGCCATTGGGTATCCTGAAGCTAGAGCTACAGGTGGTTGTAAGTTGCTTACAGGGAACCGAACTCCAGATCTCCACTTCAGCCTTGTGTGCTCTTACCTGCTGAGCCTTCTCTCCAGTCTCCCACTGTGTATTCATCTGCATTTATGTTTTAGTCACTGAAAATACTTTGTGAATCATCAACTGAACAAATGTCTCAGGAGTGCTTCCCAGAATTGTATACCTTTGTGTACATTACCACTGTTTTTTTTTTTTCATGCTTCTATAGATTTAGAAAATCTCCTAGTTGAGGTTACCATAAGTAACCATCTATTAGGGCTGTCTGGTTTCTTTTGTCTGCTTGGCATAGGTTTTTAAGGAGTACATGAGTGTTTGCCAAACTTTTGGGTATTAATAGTTAATTGGCTCAATGAGAATTAATTACAGAGAAAGCAATTCCTCACAACCTGTCACTCAGCCATTGAGGTGTCCTTCAGTAAAACACATTAGCAATGAATTATATATGCAGCACTAGAAACGCTAAGGTCCATCAGACCCCTAAGAACTCAAATGCACAAAACTTGTAGGAGTTTAGTACAGCAGATCAATAATTTAAATGTAAACTCAAAAGGCCACTACATAGCAAATATATGCAGCTCTGTGTTCAAACTGATGCTGTAGTCCACTTTAGTGAGGAAATGCATTTTTCTTGTAATTTTAGTGCAGGAATTTTGTATTAACAGTTTGAGGGTGACTTGAATAATCAGATAAACACATGCAGAAAACTTAGTGTGTTCGTAAATGTATGAAATTATGTGTATAATGATCACTCAACTTGTACCCAGGCTAAATCACAGGATAAAGGGCAACAATTATAGAAAACTTAGAATTAATTTGAAATATTAATGTGGGAGATGAACACAAAACACTCCTTCAATAAATCTGAAAAGGTATGAGAAGTAGCAACGGGAAGTAAAGCTGTGGTGTGGATTGCAGTTATCTCCTGATTCAGAATAAGCTAAGTTTCTCATGCCTCAGTTTGCTTTCCAGTTTTGAAACATGGTATTTAATGGTTAATTCATTTTCCATTCTGAGATGAAAATAGTGACTCACCTTGTGCTGATGCTTTAGGTGTTCCCAGAATTCATCAGAGGTGTGTAAGTAAATATCGATTAGTGTAAATGATGTGAGAACAATCTCAGTCCAAAGGGAGATTAAATTGAGCAAAACTGGCAGGGCAGGGTGATACATGCTGCAATTAACCAGCATAGCTTAACAAGACTCCAGAAACAAGGGAAGAAGACTTTCTTACGAGCCAAATGCCCTGACACTGCCCCCACCACTATGTATGTTTGTGGGTCTGATTTACACCAGTGGATATTTGCAGTTGAATAATGACATTCTGAAGGGGGGCTTGGTAACAGGATAATAATGCTCTTATATTGGATGAATGATTGAGTTCTAATTACTTCTGGTGTGTTTTGAAATTATTTCAGCTATTCAAGTTAGCCTTCCTGCCAAATGCTGTATTCAAAACAACTCCAGTTCACAGGGCTGGACATCATGTTTGAAATATCTCTTGTTCCAAATCTAGTGTTAGTACATACCAATGGACACAGAAACAGTTTGCTTAAGTAAGCAGTAGTACCAAATAATTAAACATGAAAGATTTTATTGAAAGTTAGATTTGGAAATAAATTCAGAAGTTCGCCAAACTTATAATTCTCATTATCTTTTATTTACCCAGTGACTTCAGCAAATTGTACTTAAAATGTATCTTAGTTTTCTGTGGGTTGACGCAATTTAGTCAGGTAATTTTTACGTGGAATCTCTCATGTAGCTGTGGTCAGGTGGTGATGGCCTTTATCTGGATGCTGAACAAGTGTAGACATTCAAAAATGGTCATGATCATGGTTGGCTATTGCAGTGCTGATAAGAGGGAGCTTCTTGCATTTGATATTTGTTTTAACAGATAGGTAAGGTCTTATACTGTTGCAAGGCAGTTATTTTTTTTTCTTTTTTAATTTATTTATTTATTAAAGATTTCTGTCTCTTCCCCACCACCGCCTCGCATCCCCCCCCCAACCAAGTCCCCCTCCCTCATCAGCCCAAAGAGCAATCAGGTTTCCCTGCCCTGTGGGAAGTCCAAGGAACACCCACCTCCATCCAGGTCTAGTAAGGTGAGCATCCAAACTGCCTAGGCTCCCACAAAGCCAGTACATGCAGTAGGATCAAAAACCCATTGCCATTGTTCTTGAGTTCTCAGTAGTCCTCCTTGTCCGCTATGTTCAGGAGTCCGGTTTTATCCCATGCTTTTTCAGATCCAGGCCAGCTGGGCTTGGTGAGTTCTTGATAGAACATCCCCATTGTCTCAGTGTGTGGGTGCCCCTCGCGGTCCTGAGTTCCTTGCTCGTGCTCTCTCTCCTTCTGCTCCTGATTTGGACCTTGAGATTTCTGTCCGGTGCTCCAATGTGGGTCTCTGTCTCCTTTCATCGCCTGATGAAGGTTAATATTCAGGAGGATGCCTATATATTTTTCTTTGGGTTCTCCTTATTTAGCTTCTCTAAGATCACTAATTATAGACTCAATGTCCTTTGTTTATGGCTAGAAACCAAATATGAGTGCTCCTCCTGGGCTTCAGATTTCCTCTGCCTCAGCCTGAGTGGCTGGGGCTACAAGCACTTACAACCACTTCTGGCTTCTACTGGAGCACTTAGCCTGTCCTTGTCAACATTGCCTGCATGTGGACTTCCTATAATGACTTAGACTTTTGGAAGCAAGCAGTGGGGTCCTAAGAAGTTGAGTCCTCAAAATTAACATATGAAGAGCTTTAAAATTGATCAAGAGTGATATGGGGTTTCCCTCTGTATGCTGTGAACACTATTGGTTAATAAAGAAGCTCCTTGGGCCTATGACAGGGCAGAACAGAGTTAGGTGGAAAAATTTAGCTATATTCTGGGAGAAAGAAGGTGGAGTCAGTGAGACTACATGTAGCTGCTAGAGGCGACAGATGCTGGCATCTTGCCAATAGGCTAACAACTTCATGGTTATGCAAAGATTAATAGAGATGGGTTGATTTCAGATGTAAGAGTTAGCTAGAAATATGCATAAGCTAGTAGGCCAAGCAGTGTTCTAATTAATATAGTTTCTGAGTGGTTATTCCAGGTCTAGATGGCTGGGAAATGAACAAGCAGCCTCCAACTATACAAGAGTGTGTCTAAGTTTTCTGGAGCTGCTATATCAAAATTCTTACACTCAGTGACTCGAAGGCCACATTTTATTACTAGTTAGGCTGCACAGTCCCAGTAAGTTCTTGCTTCCTGTCATGTTTCTCATTATCATGGGCATTCCTCAGCTTGTAGATGAGTCCCTTTTAATTTGTCTCACCTTTTACTCTCCTCTGCATGTTCCTATTCTATGTTTTTATTTACTCTTTTAGAAATGACCGTGGTAAATTAGGTTGGGACATTTCTATGAACTTTTTACAAATGTAAAGATGATATATCCAAGTAATGTCATATTCTGAGTTATTGGAGATTAGAGATTAGCACACAACACGGCATAAGGATCCACTTGAGTCCTGAGGCAGAGGATGCTGCTTGACAAAGTTCCAGCAAATCTTCACCCAGAGATTTGCTCTTCAGCATGCAGTCTTCTGTTTTCATTTTTAGGAGCAGTTGTTCGCATAATGGGGAGTTTTCTATTCATTCAGTCCCTAGGAAAACATATTTATGTTTCTTAGAGAAAACTTTGAAGACAGGGTGTCATAGCCTGAAAGGAATGTCACAGAATGAAGAATCTTTCTTATGCTCTAAGGATTATGGTACCAATAGGATAGATTCTGAGAAATTTCTTGCTTAGTTTTGGGTACAAGATGTCACCAGTATTTCCATTGCCCTATACTAGAGCCTATATAGAGGGAAGAAGAATAATGTGGGTTGATGATAAAGATACTGGAATCTTTCTTTCTGGGAGCACATGAAAAGAACAATCCCCTACTATAACACAGAGGAACAGAAAATGATAGAATCAGTCAGTTAAATGCTTATTATGAGATATTTCATAAAGCTTGCATTTTAGAAAATATCAGATGATTCTATATGTAACTTGGTTAAGGTAAAAATAATTTCAGATTGTCTAACATATTATAACTGCATGAACAACCAGCCTAGATACAGACTGTCAAAAGAGAATGTCCTATGCTTTGCAGACCCTGAGAAATTTGTAACTTTCTGATTTTAGAGACACTGTCTGAAGATGCTTCAGATAAGAGTGTCTGTTTTATTCTTTGCTTTTTCACTCTGGCCATTTAGTGGGGAAGTGAAAAAATATCTGACAAATGACTTATTTAGTTAATATTCTATGTAAATAAAGAGTTTCTCTGGTTGAGAGAGATAGATGCTAAACCCTCAAGTGTGCAGCCTTCCATTTTTTCCACTGCCGACTCCATGCCTCTTCTATAGGACTCTAACCCCTCTGAAGATGAACTTTGGTAAAAGGTTTAGCATATAATTTGTGAAAGATGGAACTCAACCTGTATTCAGCCTATACCACAATTAACACAGTATAAACTATTATATTCTACTGTTTAAAGCAGTTTTAGGGCATCATTAGAATCAATAGATAGAATATATTTACCTTTTTGAAAGTAGATTGTTCAGATCACACTGCAAATACTTTAAGGAATGACACATATTGGTGTAGTCATTTCTGGAAAATGAAACCAATTTTACCCTACCTTTCACATGGAGTGATATAATTTTCTTTCAAATGCAATACTTACCCAATATTAACACCACTTAATCAACCCCTGTCATGAATTAGGCCTCCGTAAGCATGTAGCTGTGTGATTACTGTTAAAGCTTCTTTGACAATCCCTGAACTAAAAGGAGATCTACTTTCCTCTCATGTGCTAACACATAATGTTACAAGGACAGATAGTTACTACAGCATTTCTAGTTTATGCAGTAGATACTATGACAGAATAGGGACTAGTTTACAGGTCCATTTTTAACCAGTTGGGCATGTGTCTTATCACTGGACTAATGAACAGAACTTCTCTCTAGTTGTGACACTTTGTGGCTCTTATTCCAAAATTTTAACTTTTACTTCTCATCTGAATCATCTATCCTTTTCTGTCAAAACCAAGATAGTTGATGAACTATTCTAACTCATAACTGGAATGCTATAAAATCTCGAGTTTCATCCTTACTGAGAACAAAAGGAATCTCCTACAAGGGGATTTCTTTTGTGGGTATCACAAAGACATCTTAACACAAATATCAACAGGAGAGATTTGCTCCTGTCTCATAGATACAAAGAATGCTCAGTAGGCTTGGGGAAGTTCCACATCTCCTTTCCTCAAATATTTTAGAAATGGTGGACAGGAAAGTTGTGATTGTTTATTTTTTAAGTATTTTTCAGAAAGGGTTTTTAATATGGTCTTGTGTTCTGATGACCTGAGTCCTGATGACCTCTGGGACCCATTTCCTGGCAGGCAAGAACTAATTCCTGGAAGTTGTTTTCTACCTTCATAGGTTTACTTTGCATTGGCATAACCCTCATATAATAAATTAAATGTAACAATAGAAAGTATTACTAATGTGCTGAATTTCAAGATAGTGCTCTTGAAATACATTGAAATCCTGATGACAGTTTTGTGAGCAAATGGATTGACATGCTACATGCCATTTAATAGCAACTATACTAGCATCTCTGTTTCAATTGAATAAAACTAGTATTTAAAAATAATGTTATATGCACATATATCATCTTTGGAGTTAGGATGAATTTTAAATATATGGCTAATAAATTTGATTATATATATATATTTCCATTATAGTTAATTTGGAACCAATTCAGGAGCTCTAGGAAAAAAGAACTCTGTTCAAATTGCTATTATTTTAGGGATACAAATATAATTCAAATGTTCAAAACAGTATGTGTTATATAGTACGTAAGCATAGCATACAGAAAACATGATTATCTCAGAAGGCTGTTGACAAAGTCTAACATTCTTTCATGATTAAAACCCCTAAAAAAAAAGGAATGCAGAGACTGTACCTTAATACATTAAACACTATATATGAAAAGCCCACACCCAACAGCACCTTAAATGGGGAAAGATGGATGACATTTTCTCTAATCTTAGAGAAGTCACTGTATCTATTCCCTAATATTATTAAATATTGTCCTCGATGTTTTTACTAGAGCAGTAAAATAAGAGAAATAAATAGAAGAGATACCGGTTGGAAAGTGAAATGAGAAATTTTTCCTATTTGAAGATGACAGGATCTATATTTAAAATATCCCAAATCTTTTACCAAGAAAGATTTGAATGTAATAATCACTTCCAACAATGTAACAGAATTCAAAATCAGGGTATAAGAGACAGTAGCTTTTGTATAGACAGTAACAATTTAGTTGAGAGAGAAACAGGAAAAACCCCATTCACTATTGATTCTAATTAAACCAACGGCAAACAAATAGATCTATGGACTAAAATAAACAAGAAGACAAGATTCCTCTACAATGACATTTGTAACAACAAAGAAAGAAATTTAAGAATACTCTAGAAGATTGTATGACCATCCATGCCTGTGAATCAACAATTAACATTGTAAAAATGACCAACTATTAAAATTCATAAAGCAATCTATGAGTTTTAACGGAATTGTCTTCAGGATTCCTTTGACATGGCAATAAAAGCAATCCTAAAATTTGTATGGAATAATAAAACACGTTTACTACCTAAAACAATCCAAGGCAAAAAAAGGCCAGTTTTTGAATTATAGTATAGAATCATAGTAAGAGAAATAGTGTAATATCTGCACAAACTACTATTTAGTTCAGTGACATCAAATAGATGACTCATAAAGACAACTATATAGCTATGCCAAAAGTGTAAAAGATGCATTGTAAAAAGATAGCAACAAATGATCCTAGAAATCTGGATCAACATATGTAGAAGGATAAAATGAGAACCCCGTAGCTACCCTGTACAAAAGTCATGTTAAACTGTATCAAAGACCTAAGTTTCACCCTGAAGTTCTGAATCTGCTGAGGAAAACACTTCAGAATATAGGTATGTGTAGGGACTTCTGACAAGGATGCTATAGTTTGGGAAGTCACAGCAAGTGTTGACATATGAGTCACATGAAACTAAAAAGCCTGTGTAGACAAAAAAAAAACCATACAATCAGCAGGGTGAAGCCTACAGAATAGGTGCAGAATATTTGCTAGCTATCCCACAGAATGGGGAACAATAATTAGAATATATTAAAAACTCAAAAAATTAAATTTCTAAAAATAGTCTTTCTGATCAGTAGGTAGGCTAGTGAACTGACACTGGTCACAAAAGAAGAAATACAAAACAAAAACATATTTAATGTTGTCAGTCATCAGGAAAACATCTTGCTTCGGTCAGAATGGCTATCATTAAGTAAAGATGGTGACAAATGCTGGTAAGGGTGGGGAAACTCCACTGTGTACTCATTGTAACATAATTGTTTTACTCACTCCTATATTGGTGAGCTTTGTCCATATCTTGGCTAGTATGAATAATGTAACAGTAATTATGAATGTACAAGTGTCCCAATGGTATTTTGACTGTACATTGATGATGGGAATGTGTCTAGTTTAGTTACTCTGAAAATAATAATAATTATAAGAAAACTGAGGGGCTTGGCAGATGATACAGTTGTTAGAATGCTTGCCATGTGATATTGAGAGCCTGAGTTTGGATTCCTAAACCTACATAAAAATTCAGGTGTGGTGATATGTCCTTTTTAATGCAGGCTGCAGAGGAAGATACAGGAAACTCCCTGAATCTCACTAGCTCTTCAGCATAATCAAATCAATGGGCTTTAGTTAAAGTGACAGATCCTGTCTCAAAATTAGACAGTGAAGGAAGGAGACAGACACTGAGTATCAATGTCTGGTCTACAAATGCTTGTGCACAAATGAGCACATACTATGAATAAACACACATGCACATACATGGTATGGAACAATGGTCAATATTCTGTCAATTATATTTTAAGTAAATGCTGATTGGCCAGTAGCCAGGCAGAAAGTATAGGTGGGACAACCAGACAGGAAGTAGAGGCGGGTCAAGGAGATCAGGAGATTTCTGGAAAGAAGGAAGCCCATTCCTCTACAGTTGTGAGCCTGCCACAGAAAAGGCAAGATGTGACTACCTCATTGAGAAAGGTACTGAGCCATATGGCTAGCATAGACAAGAATAATGGGCTAATATAAGTTATACGAGTTAATAAGCCTGAACTAATGGACCAATCAGTTTATTGTTAATGTAGCTCTTTGTGTGATTTCTTTGGGACTTAATGACTGTGGGAACTGGGCAAAACAAGGACTGGGCAGGACAGAAAACTCAGACAACACATACATATGCAGAAAGGGAAGCAAATTTAAGAACAAAAATTAAATAAAAGATGGAGGAGGCTCCTCAAAAACCCTGAAAATAGAACTACAGTATGCTCACTCTACAAGACTCTTAGCTGTATACCTGAGGGAATCTAAGTCAACACACTACAGAGATTCTTGCACATGTGGGTTTATTGCTACATTATTCACAATAACCAATAAATGGAAGCAACCTAGATGTCAATGAGCATGGGAATAGATACAAAACATGCGGTGTATTTATTCAGTGGAATTTGTATTCAGTTATAATTACGTCAGGATATTGTGTAGAAGCAGAGCTATCACTTTAGTTAAATAAGGCAGATTCAGGAAAACAAATGCCACATTTGTTTTCTTAATTTGGAGAATCTATATTCAAATATGAATACACAGGTATGGTTATTTTGTATGAACATGATAGAGCAGAGGACTTGTAGAGGGAATCTTGTCTATAGGAATCAGAGAAACAAGTGTAGGTCCACATTCAAGCATATGCCAAGTATGCAAGAACAGTACAGGGGTATTTGGAGGAATGGAGGCCAGAATGAGGGGATGAGGGAAGTGAAGGGGCATTGGTGGTGAACATGACCATCAAGATAAATGTGTATGTGAAATTATCATTGTGATATTTTGTACTATTTTGTTACAATAAATGAAATATGATTATTTTTTAAAAATTCAATGAACAAAGGAATTTCTTAGCAAAAATTAGAGATATTACACTAAGAAAAATAATATGCAATGGATTTATTTCTTATAATATTCTACTATGGAAGTGCTTCTACCAAATCTGGGCTGACATGCATCTGAATCAGGAGTGGAAATGAGTCAGGTCCTTGCTGCACAGCCTTCAGGAGTCTGCAGTCTGATGTGAGACGTAGATACACACGAGGATTACAACAGTTATTAGTAGAGGCTCTCTGGCAACTCATGGAAGGGGATTCAGTCAAGTGAAGTGTTCAAGGTTCTAATGAGCATGTTCCCAAAAAAATAATGGTGCCATTGATTTCTAACAATGAAATCAAGATGGTCTATATGTTCTTCAATCTCACAGTCTTAGAATTGTGCAATTCAAAGGGATGTTCCTAAAATAATCCAAGTTTCACTGCTTTCAATTCTGGTCAGGGTGAGTGATTTTAAACAAATTACCTTGCAACTGCTAAGGATTTTACTACTGAGAAGAATTCCCAGGATCATCCATCATATCTAATAACTGACTGTCACTTCATGATTGAATAATGACGTTAGCACCTATGAGCAGGGTCTGTAAGCTGCAGAGGGTAAGAAGAGTGGAGCACGAAGTATTTCAGCACTGGTATTTTCCTCAAGTTATTAATAGTCTTCTCCAAGGGATATGTTCCTTATCACATTGTGTAGAATCAAGAATGTGACTGTCTGATTGATGGAGAACTTGGTCATGAGGAAGAGCAAAGACTCTTCTCTGGATGATAACCAAGTCATAATTCCCTTCATGTAAATACTAGGAAGTATCCACTTGGTAGGGCACAGGAAGAACCTGTCAGGAAGGCTGATACAGGCATCTGGCTAAAACACATTTAAAATCCACAACAGTCAAAAATTGGGCATTCCAGGCAAGATTACCTGCACTAAGTTTATTTATTTATTTATTTTTGTGAAAGATTGTAGACATCATTGTTCTTAGGTAGCAAACCTGGAATATTTTATGTTAAAACATTTGCATTTATAAACATACAATTCTGTAATATAAACAAATAATAGCAACTACACAATAAATTTCACCTCAATTTTATTTTTGTTAACTTTTGAGTGGATCATATACACTACCAACCATAAGAACTGGCAGTATTCATTCAAATAGCATTGCACAGCTTAGGAAAAGCTATGCTTTTCAACATTTTATTATTATAAATACTTTTTGCTTACTTATGACTGCAGTTCTTAACTCAAATATCTTGGAATTCTTTAACTATTTCTTCTCTGCAACTTTTACTGAAGAATTGATGTTTTTCCAATCAAAATGCATATTCAGTTTAACTTGGTGTTAAACAAGCTGAAAGATTATTGTGTGGGAGAAGTGTGAAATACTGACCAATTGTGAAATCTATTTTAATATCAGAAATGGAATGAATCCAATTATAAATCTAGAAATCATATGCAATAAAAATTAGTGGATAAAGCAAAATGTAAAATATATCTCGTTTGGGATAGTAGTTCAGCAGGTAGAAGCACCTGGCACCAAGCCTGATGTCCTTAGTTCAATTCCTGGATTCTAAGACAAAGAAAGAGCCAACTTGTAGTAGTTGCTTTTTGCTCGCCACCTGAATTCTCTGACATATGCATACCCACACCTACAAACCCAACAGTGGCAAATTAAATTCCCTGTGCATGATTCTTCAGTCTTTGAGAGTTCAATTGTATCGCAAGCCTGTTGATTTAGAAGGCCTTGTTCTATAGGTGTACTGCATTCCCTTTAGCTATTGGACTGTTTTTGCTTCTACTTCCTCAGGTTCCTTAAGTCCTGAGGGGAAGGATTTGACAGAGATAACCCATTTAAGGCTGAGTATTTCAAGGTCTCTTATTCTCTGCATGAAGTATCGCTGTGGGACTTTGTCAAAAAAAGCAGCTTTTTTGATGAAGTCTGAAAAAGACACTGATTCATGAATACAGCAGAATGTCATTAGTAGCCATTTAATTGCTGTTTTTAATGATTTTCTTAGTTAGAATAGTAGTAATTGGTTTTCCCCTAGATTCCTGTGCTAGCTAGGTAGTCTCAGGTTCTTGGTCACCCAAGCAATCTCAGGTATGGGATTCATCTCATTGAGCAGGATTTAAGTCAGATCAAGGTTATAGCACCATTGCCGTAGCATATCTTGCAGGCAGGACACTATTTTAGACAAAAGTGTTTGTGACCGGGTTGGTGTTTGTTTCTCATTGGACAGAGTTCAGAATATATTCTTGTACCAAAGATACTTGGGTGAATGTTCTATGTAGGCATCAGCTCAATGCCTCTATGTTCAAGGAGTTGTGTAGGTGTTGTCTATGGGGACTTGCTGTCAGTTTGTGTAGAACAACCTATATCTTGACAATAGCATAGGTGTTTGGGAGATCTAATGGGTCCTTTTGACTAATTATTCAACTAAATGTAACACAATATAAGTACTGGAAATTTTGTTTTGCAACAAAAGATGAACAGTTGAGGTGCTCTCTCCACCATTATTTGGTGAGTTCATTTAGATCATATATATATATATATATATATATATATATATATATATATATATATATATATATACACTTAATATGTATATTTAATGTGTGTTCATAAAAATATGTGTATATATACATGTATGTGTATTTAATGAACCTTCTACTGTATTAGATATTTGTGCTATCTCTAAATGGCCCTTAATTTTAGCCACCTCTCCCCATATCTCTGCCCTTTTCCCTTTCCTCACTATCCCTGACCAATTGATCCATCCCTTCCATACTGCACTTCATGCATTCATAGTATCTCTTCTATTTTCCTTCCATTGGTAGATCTATCTGTCTGCTCTAGTCCATTACTCTTAAATCTCTGTGGTTTTTTTGATTTGAAGTCTGGTTATCATTTACTTAGCTGCTAAACTAAACATATATATACCATATTTATCTTTCTGGGTTTAGTTTACCTCATCCAAATGATAATTTTATATTCCATTTAGCTGCAAATTTCAAGATTTCTTTTTAAATTCCTAAGTAATATGCCATTAAGTAAATATCCCATATTTACTTTATTCATTCATCTCTTGAGGGACAATGCTTCCTGTTAGAGCTATTATGAATAGAATGGCAAACATGGTTAAGCAAGTGCCTGATGGGATGAAGCATCCTTTGGGTATATGCCCAAGAATGATATAGCTGGATCTTGAGGTATATCAATTTTCATCTTCTGAGGAATTGTAACACTTCTGTGCATAGTGGCTGTACAAGTTTACATTACCATAGGCAACAGCAGCATAAGCTGTAATTTGATTTCTTGGTCTTAGTCAGTCTGACACCTGTAAGATAAAAACTCAAAGTACTTTCCATTTTCATTTCAACGATGACTAAAGCTTTTGGAGTTTCTTTTTTATTTTATTATTTATTTTACATACCAACCGCAGTTTCCCCTCCCTCTCCTCTTCCCTCTTTACCCTTCACACATCTCTCCCAACCCACCCCTATCCACTCTTCACAAAGGGTAAGGCCTCCCATGGGGAGTTGAGGATGAGCAAGGCATCCCATCAGAGGAAATGAGCTCCAAAAGTCAGCTCTTGCAACAGGAATATATGCTGGCCCCACTGCCAGGGACCCCTAAAATAGGTCAAGTGATACAACTGTTACTCACATGCAGAGGACCTAGTTCAGTCCCATGCAGGCTCCCCAGCTGTCATTCTAGAGTCTGCGAGTTCCCATGAAAGCTTGTGTTCCTGTCTCTGGCTGTCCCCATCATGACCTTGAACTCTCTTGCTCATATAATACCTCCTGTTCCTAGGGATAAGAACATGAAGTAATGAAATGGTAAAGTTGGGAGGAGGAATGAAGCAGGAGAGCAATGAAAGTGATATCTTTATGTGAGCCATTATGTGGTTTGGGAGAAACCTGATGCTAGAAAAATTCTCAGAAATCTACACGGAAGGCCCAGCTAAGACTCTGAGCAATAGTGGAGAGGATGCCTGAACTGGCCCTTTCCTGTAGTTATATTGGTAAGTACCCCAACTGTCATCATGGAAACTTCATCTACTACCTGATGGAAACAAATACAGAGATTCACAGCCATGCGCCGGACCAAGCTCTGGGAGTCCAGTTGAAGTTTCTTCATGTGTTTCTCAGCAATTCAAATTTCTTCTTTTGACAATTTCGTTGAAAAATGAACTCCATTTTTAACTGGGTTATTTATATTCTTCATGTTCCTTTTTTGAGTTCTTTATATATTTTAGTTACGAGCCCTCTTTTGGGTATGAAGTTTGTAGAAACCTACAATTATGTAGGCTGCCACTTTGTAGCACAGTTTTTCAGTTTCATGAGGTCACATTTATTTACTTTAGTTGATTTTAGTGTTCCTGCTAAAGGTCTTCTGTTCAGAAATTCTATTACTGTGCCAGCGAGTTCAAGGCTATTCCCAATTTTCTCTTCTATCAGGTTCAGTGTATCTGGTTTTATGTTGAGATCTTTGTTCTATCTGGAGTTGTTGTACAGGATGACAAATATGGATCTATTTGAGCTCTTCAATATTTAGCCATCCAGTTTGACCATAGCCATTTGCCAGTGCTGCTGCCCTTTCCCCTGTGTGTATTTCTGATTAAGTCAGGGGTCCATAGGTGTGTGAATTTATGTCTGTGTCTTCAATTCAGTTCCATTGATTAACATATCCATTTTTGTATGGTGAATTCCATGTTATTTTTTATTACTGTGCCTTGATAGAACATGTTGAAGTCTGGAATGTGATACCTATAGGAGCAATTCAGTTCTTTTATCATTCAGGATTGTTCTAGCTACCCTGTTTTTTATGGTGTGTGTGTTTGTTTATGTATGAAGCTGAAAATTGTCCCTTAAAGTTTCATGAAGAATTATGTTGGAATGCTTATGGAGACTGCATTCAATTTATAGATTGCTTTTGGCAGGATGGGCATTTTTACTATATTAATCTATTAATTGATAAGCATGCCATGTATTCATTTTTATTCTTCTAGAAAAATCTCTACTTTTTTATTAATTTCTGTGATGACTCATTTTTCATTCAGCAGTGAGTTCAGTTTCCACGAGTATATATGCTGTAGTGATATCTTGCTTGTACTCTAACAAATAAAGTTCATTTGGAGATCAGAATGAGGCTAGCCATTAGTTAACCGTAGAGGCTAGGCAGTGGCAGCACATACCTTTATTCCCTGAACTTGGAACTTACTTTTTGTATGTATTTAAATTGTATGTGGTCAGTTTCGTAGATAGATTCATTAGGTGACGAGAAGAAGGTATATTCTTTTGTGTTTGTATAAAACACTCTGTATTTTAGGACTATTTTGTTTATAACCTGAGTTAGCTACAGTATTTCTCTGTTTCAGTTTTTGTTTGGATAACTTTTTATGGGCATAAGTGGGTTACTGAAATCTCCCATTTTCAATGTCCGAGATCAATGTGATTTAAGCTGCAGTAATTTTTTTTTTTTTTTTTTTTGTGTGTTCATGCTTTTGGTGCAAAGTTGTTAAGAACTGCAATATCTTTATGAGGAATTTTGTTTCTTTGATGAGTTTGTAGTATTCTTCCCATCACTTGTGATTAGTGTTTGTTTGATGTGTATTTTCTTAAATATTAAATTGGCTGTGCTAGCTTGCTTCTTACGTGTCTTTGCTCAGAATATATTTTGTCCCACCTTTTACCCTGAAGTGTTGTCTATTCTTGATGTTACAGTATGTTTCTTGGATGCAGCAGAAGGATGAATCCTGTTTTTAAATCAGTTTTGTTAGTATGTATGTATATATATATATATATATATATATATATATATATATAGAGAGAGAGAGAGAGAGAGAGAGAGAGAGAGAGAAATGAAGCCACTGAAGCTGAGAGTTTTTGATTCCTGTTATTTTCTGTTGTGGGGTATGTGTTTGTGTGTGTGTGTTTCTTTTCTTGGTTTGTTGGTCAGGGGTTATTTATTTCTTATGGATTTTTTTGGGGAGGGTATAGTTATCCTCTTTAGGTTGGAATTTTCCTATTGTAGGTCTGGTTTTCTAGAGAGATAATGCATAAATATTGTTTACCATGAATTATCCTAATTTCTACATCTGTGTTGATTGAATGTTTTTCTCATTACAGTATTCTAGGTTGGCATCTGTGGTCTCTTATTATTTAAAAACTATTTGCCCAAGTCTTTCTGGATTTTAGAGTCTCCATTCAGAATTCAGTTATAATTGTAATAGGTCGGCCCTTATATGTTACTTGGTCTTTTCCCGTTGGAGCTTTTAACATACATTTGTTTTGTACTTTTTGTAATTTGATTATTGTGTGTTATAGGGACTTTTCCCCCCTGATCTACTCTATTGTGTACTCTGTATACTTATTGTACCCCAATAGACATCTTCTGTAAGTTAGGAAATTTTTCTTCTATGATTGTATTAGAAAATATTTTTTTTGCCTTTGATCTACCCATGTTTCTTCTTCTCCCTCTATTCCTGTTATAGTTAGGCTTGGATTTTTTTATAATATCCCAGGTTTCTGGAATGGTTTGTGCCAAATTTGTTTTAGACTTAACATTTTTTGCTGTCATCTTCTATTTAATGCCATCATCTTTCTTATGTTCAGCTTCTGAGGTTTTTTTTTTTTTCTTCCATATCTTTTACTCCTGTTGGTTAGACTTGTCTCTGAGTTTCCGGTTCAAGATCCCAATTTTTTCACTTCCAGATTTTCTTCAGTTTTCTTTGCTGTATTTATTTCCACTCTTGGGTCTATTTTATTCACACTTTCCCCACTGTGGTTTCCTTGGATTCTTTAAGAGATTTATTCATTCTCTCTTTAAGGACCTCTATTATATCTATAAAGTCTATTTTATGGCCTTTGTTGTGTGCTTTAGTTATGTAGAATTCTCAGGACCTATTGTGGTAGGGTTGTTGAGCTGTAGTGGAGACTGCTATTTTTTATGTTTTTTTTTTAATTTTTTTCTTTGGTCTAATCATCTGGGTTTGGAAAGATTGTAATTCTAGGTACTGATTTCTGGTCTTGTCTTGGTTAGATAGATGTTCAATTCCATGGTTTTTGCTGTCATCCCCTGTACTTAGGAGAGTGTGGTATCAGTGTTTTGCCTGGTAGGGAGTTCTTCTGGATTCCATCTAGTTGTGACTTTCTAATATATGAATACCAATATGCCAATATTTTTGAATCTATGATTGTCTATTACTGGATTCATCAGACTTTTGTGACTCTGGAGGACACACCATCATAGTCCAAAGGGTTTGTGAATTATTATTTGTGAGATAAGTGACACTGATGGGCAGTGCTTTTTTATGACTTTCAAATAATAACTTTAAACCATGTTTCATCAGTAAAGCCCAGAACATGTGTGTATGGTGATGTGATACTTGCATCTTAGTGTTTCCTGTCACCTTCAGTTATTTATCTACTCTTAGTTATTTATTTTCATGCTGTATCAGCATCCATGATACAGTCATGGATGTTCATATGAAATGCTAGTTTTGCGAATATGTAAGAATAATCCATTTTACAGTGCAATCCTTCACTGGGAAAATGATGACAGTTTTATTGAATTAGATACATAAAATAGTTTATAGTCAGAGGACATTGGAGGGCAAATCTCTAGTAGGGGTGATTATTCTTGCATGATGTGCCACACACATCAAGGAAATAAAGTAATGGGATTGTAGGAACAGTTAAAACGATAAATGAGTGTTCCAAAGCCATTGTGGGTTACTTTTCTTTGCTTCATTCTGGAGTGCCACACTTAAAATTATGTATTAGGGGTAGGTGACAAGAAAGAAATACCTTGTGCTGTAGGAATTAGCTTTTGTTCCTTGGAAAGCCGATTTTTGTACTTTGTGGCCACAGATCAATTTAGATGATGCTTCTCATCAAGTCTGCACAATTTATTGCCTTTCACCTGAGTGGACTTCAGACCCTGATGTCAACCGATCCATCTGTCATTGGTGTATCAGCCATATTTCAGTTTGATATGCCCTGCACTGAAAACAGCTTTCTTTTAGGTATGATTACAACTACATCCTACAATTACTAAGCAATAAGAAGCTAGGCATATCTTTGCTTTAACTGGATCATCAAAAATTTATTCTCAGTTTTATTTTACATAAGGGAATGGGGAGGATAAAGTGTTAGGAGCCTCTGAACAGAGCTGAGATGTACTCATAAGTCAGGTGGTTTGTTCAACCATTTCTTTCATCAGGGGCAAATGAGCTGAGACTTTTCCAACTAGGCCCATCTATCTGTCTGTCTATCTATCTATCTATCTATCTATCTATCTATCTATCTATCTATCTATCTATCTATCTATCATCTATCTATCATCTATCTATCTATCTATCTATCTATCTATCTATCTATCTATCTATCTATCTATCTATCTATCATCTATCCTCATTTTAAATGCCAATCTCAGTTCCCACTCCCTCCCCTTATCCCACTCCCCCCACCTCCTCCTCACCCCTCCATTCACTCTTCAGAAAGGGTAAGGCTTCCTATGGGGAGTCAACAAAGTCTGGCATATCACTTTGAGGCATGGCAAAGCCCTTGCCCCCACGTCTAGGCTGAGCAATGTAACCCTCCAAAAAGAATGGGCAGCACTAGGGATAAATCCTGGTCACACTGCTCGTGGCCACACAGACTACCCCAGCCACACAATTGTCACCCACATTTAGAACGCCTTCTACTAGGTCAATTTAAAACATGTCCCCCACTCCCCCTTGCGTCAATGGAAAAATCTGAGAGCATGCTAATAATTGTTAGATAGTTACGGTGCATTTGAAGGCCTTGTCATCATTTGGCACTAACTTATTTCATTCTTCATCCTTCCTCTGACATACTTGAGCATCACAATCACCTGATCCAAGTTACATCCATGCTCTTCAACAGCAGCTGTGTTGTACTGCAGTGAAGGTCAGATGAGCTCTAATTTCATCAATAGGAAATGTTCTATTGTGTTAAGAGACATTCATTAATCAGAAGGACAAATTCCTATGGTTCCAAGCTTCATTATTTGCTTCTATATTGGACTCTTTCAATCAGTATACCAGAATCCTGTAGCTTTTGTCTGTTTATACAGCTTGCAAAACTCTAGGTATATCATTCCTGACTCAGGCACACTCTCCAGCATGTCACCTTCACTCTCCACTCTCCTTCTCACCTCTTTTTTTTTTTTTTTTTTTTTTTTTCGAGACAGGGTTTCTCTGTGGTTTTGGAGCCTGTCCTGGAACTAGCTCTTGTAGACCAGGCTGGTCTCGAACTCACAGAGATCCGCTGCCTCTGCCTCCCGAGTGCTGGGATTAAAGGCGTGCGCCACCACCACCCGGCCTTCTCACCTCTTTTTGAAAGTTTTATTATCCGTCACCGAACTAATAACTTGTTTTGCCTTTGTCTCAAGCATTCTTGTAGTACTGTTCACATACAACTTCCACAGGTAGCCTTTCACAAATCAGACTATATCATCAAACTCTAATGGCTTTTCCTTTATCCTAGAATGAAACCTAATTCTTTTGTCTACTCAATAAAAATCCAACTTTGGCCCTTGCCTTTTTCTCAGTCGTCGCCTCTGGTGCTCTTCCATGAGTGGCTTGCATCTAAAGCATTGTTTCAACTGTTCTCACTATTCCTCTGTCTCTTGAACCTCCCAGGATATTTCCCTCTTTAACTTGCCATTTGACTGTGTTTATTTTTTTCATATTCTAATTTTTGAGTGATGTCATCTCTTCATCCATCCATTTCATCTCAATACAGCCATTCTCCATACAATTCAGCTTATTTTCTCCAGAAACTGAAAGCAGTAACTTTCTTTGTGAATACAAAGAGCTTTATGAAGCTCTTAGTATACATTTTGGAAGCTACATAAACACAGTTCCAGTATCTAAACAGGACAGGGCAGAATTTACAAATATTTTCTTATGTACTACATGGTCCAATACATATCAACACATTTCTTCATTCAATTTTATTTTAATTAGTATCATACTTTCAGAAAAAATAATTTCATCTGATCATTGTTTGATACACCTCTGTTCCAGTTAAATATTCAACTATTACTGATTACTTTCTAATTATAAAAGTTTCAGTTGATTATAGGACTAAGAACAAGTATTATGCAGACAAATTAAATTTAGGGTATTTCTTCTAGAAGGTTAAAATCTAGGAAGGAATATTTCTTCTCTGGGAATAAGCAGCTCAAAATGCAGCCAAAGAAGGTGATTTATCTTTTAATTGATTAATTACTTTATCTATTTTAATAAGAATACAGGTCTGTATTCATGTGCTTTCTTATAGTGAGAAAACAAATATAGTTTAAAAATATATAGCGAGAAAACACATATATAAAAATGACATAGTATGGCTGTAGAGACATCTTAGATGTTAGATCGCAGTGCTCTAGCAGAGGACCTGAATTTGATTCTGAGCATTCTCTTCTTGTAGTTCACAACTGTGTGTAACTCCAGGCCCAAGGTAACCCACACCTCTGGACTCTACAGACCCCTGTGCTCATATGCATATGCTTTACCACTGCCACACACACATAATTTAGAAAAAGAATGTAATATAGTAACAGGAATATCAGATATTGATTTTGCTCATCAAAATACTCTGAATTAATATATAAAAATATTCATGAGACCCACCATAATTTGCATAACTTATGTCATAATTTTTTTTTCAAAAAAGGTAGCTTGCTTAATATAATTGCATTGTATGCTGGCTTTTCAACAAGTTAAATATTAGATAAATCTCTTTGAGAACATCTGCCCTTATACTCTGTATAAATAATTTTCCAGCCACGAGTTTTCCAAAGAGGTTAATATGTCTCAAACTTGGCAGAGCATTTAGAACTTCTCTGGTGGGTCACTCATATCTCTATGATAAGAACAATGAAGTTTAAGAATGAAAACAAATGCTGGAGGATCACAGAGTGATATATGGGTTAGGTTGTTTAATTTGTCCTTCATATTGTGACTTACTTCTCTGTATCCTCTAAATGCTAATAGGACTGGAGAGATAGCTCAGAGGTTTAGAAAATTGATTGCTTTTTCAGAGAAACTCAGTTCAATTCCCAAAACACTCATGGTGTCTCACAATGGTCAGTGACTATAGTTTCAAGCTCTCTTGTAGCCTCTTTGGTCACCAGGCATGCATGCGATATTCACATGTACAAGCAGGCAAATAATTACAAAATAAAAATAAATTGTCAAAATTATTTCTAATAGAATTCACCTTACAAAATATGTTCACAAAATGATTAAGTCCTCAATCAATATCATAGTGATTATCAAAATCTTTTAAACACAGTGAATTTTAAATAATTTCCAATGTTTTGTGTGTCCTTTCTTTCCTTCATTTAATATATCAAGATGCTCATTTATATTTCTTTTTAATTAGATTATCATCTTTTATTTTAAGACACTAAGCTTCATAAAACATACAATATGGTGGCCCAGTCAATTCCTTTAGAAATTGATGGAAGAAAGCTCCTCGAGATTTTTTAAGAGAAGTTTTAAATATTTATCTAAGCTTTTAAAGCCAGCTATGGAGTTTATGAGATCAGAATTGACTTAAACATAACTGAATGGATCTATGTAAATTTGGTGACTTAAAGTGGAAGTAAATATAGATTTTTCACTGTAATGCTACTATAAGCCTGTTAAAGTTTGTTTACATAATATTGAGAAACTGGAAGAAGCAAAAAAGATATTTATAGATTCACTTCTAAGTAACATTATTGAAATTCAGTATTTTTGAAAAGATTTGTTTATTTTATTTTTGAGATTATAATCATCATGCTTCCCTTTTCTACCTACAAACCCTCCAATATACACATCTCCTTCAAATTCAAGGCCTCTTTTTTATTAATTTTTATTGCATACATTATATGTATACAGTATATATCATACATATACATACATATAATATATCATATACATCAATGAAGCATGATTAATAAAAACTCAGTGATAAAAATTGGGGTTCAACCTGAAGTTCTGAAAAGTAAAACAGCCAGTCACTGGCTCTTATCTTGACCTAAGTCCAAAATGGCGATCCTGCCTTCCGAAATCTCAGAATGAGACTGTCTGAGAGCTGTCTCCTTAAATCTTATATTCCTTTCTAGTGCTGGGATTAAAGGTGTGCACCTCTGAGATTAAAGGCATGCACCACATGATTTCTACTGGGATTAAAGGCGAGTGTTACCATAACCTGGTCTGTAAAGCTAATCATTGGGACTGTTTTATTCTCAGATCTTCAGTCAGTATTTGGTTATTCAAATACAATTGAAATACCGCCACACATTATGTATACATATAATGTTAAGTCTTGATATGTAGCATGTGATCGATGTGCATTTTCAGGGGTGACCATTTGGCTCTGAACAAACTGGAAGGCTAGCTTCCCTACTTCCAGCTTTCTTCAGTTGCGGTTATTACTTTGTATTGGGTTGAGGTATCATCGACATTTTTTTTTTACCCACTTTGACACATTCATTAGTATAGTTCTTGTTCAGCTCACATTTGGACAGAAGCATTATGTGTATGCTTATCTTGGCTGAATCTATGTATGTCTATGTACCATATATGTGCCTAGTGCTCTTAGAGCACAAAAAGGCTTAGGAGCCCCTTGAACACAAGTTACAGACAGCTGTGAGCAACCATGTGGTTACTGGGAGCCAAACCCAGGTCCTCAAAAAGAGTATTAAGTGCTTTTAACAGCTCAGCCATCTCACTAGACACATTTTTTTTTTATTTTGACACAAGTCATGCTCAAGTTTTGAGTAATGGTCCAGATGGTAGTGTAGATATCATTTCCCCAGTTTTCGTATAATTGATTGCCTTTTATTAGCATCTTAAATTGATGTTCTGAAACTTGGACATTTGGAATTTAGCAGTGTCCTTAATAACAGCTGGCCTCTTCTAAGTTTTCTACTTTCTTTCCAGAAAAAGTCATTCAGAAGTAATTTAATTCAGTAGTGATTCAAATATGTAAAGAAGAAAAGAGGAAAATTTCAGACATTGTGTGATTTCTGATGACTGGCATTGTATGATTTGCATGAGCTGTCTCTTGTCCCAGTATCTACGACTGTTCTGTAAAATAACAAGTGGGTTTTTTTCTGGCCTCTAATTAAATACTTCAATATTAGTAAATAAGTCATTGCATCTGTTTTTTTGTCATCTTTTACTTATTTTTCTGTTTCTGTGCTCAAAATCTTATCTTACAAAATTGTAGGATTCTCCATATCCTTTCCTGTGTAGAAGCTTTGCTTTATTTCCACCAATAACCCTTAGGGATGCTGATCAAATTTCATTATACTGGAAACCTCATGGCCTAAGGTTTAAATTAATCTTTCATTTATTAAATCGTTCATGCACAGATACATTCACACATTTATTCATTTGCATATAAATTTCTGCATCTGTTCATAATTCCTTTGGAAGCATGCTAACGACTTTCATAGACCTGTAACCAAACTTACATCTAGCCAAACATTGGTGGGTAAAACATGTTTTTTGCCTGTTTTGCAAGGCAGAGAGGGGCAGAGAGGTATATAGTGAATTTGTCTTTACTGACTTCTACCCTCTTCTAACAACATGGAACCTTTGGGGAAGTACCTCATTGTCTCTTCACTTTAAATCTGCATATAATATTCTGTTTTGGTTATTTTGAGGTATCATACATCTGCAATCCCAATACCTGGGAATTGGTGGCAGAAGGATCAGGAATTCAAGGCCACCCTTAAGAATATAGCCTGGTTATGCAAGTCCATGCTTCCAAAACCAAAAAAAAAAAAAGCATCATTACTTCATTGCCGAAATGTAGTTTTCCATGTGACTGAAAACTCCCCTCCCTGAGATCTATATGAAACATCAATCAAAGAAACCAAAAAGCAGCACAATATAGCAGAACATGCCTAGTCATCATCAGTAGTATACCAGGAATTTGAGGATTAAGAACACTTTGATATCATCACTTCAGCAATCCTGAACATGTCATCTATCAAAAAGACTAGGCACTGTCACTAAATAATGCTAAAAAAAAGTCCCATTTCTTGGCAGTTAAGAAGAAACTGTAAGTTTTAGAATTTTTCATCTTGTCTTTGCTTGCTAAAAAGCTGACAGTGTGCTCTCGATATTAAATGCAAAATCAAAAACCAATCAGATGAGTTTCTCTTAAGTTTCATATAAGACCCCTACACTGAATAACCTCAAATATTGTCAGCAGAAATGCAAAATTTATGTCTTTCATGGGCTCAGAAAAGAAGGCAACACTATTATGGATGGACAGGAGAATGACTCACTAATCATTCTAGATGCTGAGAAGTCTTTGTGCTTAGCTGTTGACTACCTGAATTTCTAGGGGTTCACAGTTCTCCTTTTGACACAGTAGAGATCTCACAACTTGTTTCTCATTAGCGAATCCAGCTACTCCACCCATTTTTGAACCTGATATGTGTGTTTGTAAACTTGATTCAGGAGTTTTCCGGGTCTCGTATGTATGGTTAATTTAGGACATTTAGACATCGTTGCACTCTGCTACGTGGACCAGTAGGCAAGAGTTACTGGAAGTAAATAGCTTGAGGAAACATAAGAACAGCAATACCAAGCTGAGAACATACACAGAGATAGATGAATTTCTCTTTTCTTGTTATTTGGGAGGTAAAATTGCTTCTTTAGATTCTGACTTATTTGAACAATTAGAAAGCCCAAGAACGAAACTATAAAAGCCTGAGTTCATTTCTGGCAAACTGCTTTCTTAGCAGTCTAATTTCTGCATGCAAATCATTTACTTACTTTAAATTGAGCTGAATTTGACAGGAATAATTCACAGCATGATTCAGACATGTTTACTCATTTCAAGGACTGAAAGGTGACCAAACCAGCATGGACTGGAGAGATGTCTCAGAGATTGAGAGTACTTGCTGTTCTTGCGGAGGATGGAGCTTGTTTTCTAGCATCCACATAGTGGCTTATAAATGTATTTAACTTCAGTTTTAGGAGAATAGTGCCTTTTCTGATCTCTATAGGTTCATGCATTCATACAGTATGCATACATACCCCCAGGTACATAAAATAAAGTAAATTAAAAATCAAGAATTATATGGTATGTACTGCATGCTATGTTAACGGTATTTAAAATAACCACTATCAAAAATGTGCAAACACTATTTTGGTGGTTTGGATAAGATTGTTTCCAACAGGCTCATAGATTTGAATGCTTGGTCACTAGTGAGTGGCACAATTAGGAGGCATGGTCTTGTTGGATTAAGTGTGTCAGAGGGGAGTAGACTTTGAGATTTTCAAAGCTTCAGGCAGGCTCATTGTCTCTGTCTTCTTACTGTCTGCCAGTCCAGATGTAGAATTCTCACCTCTTTCTCCAGCACCATGTCTGCCTACATGCCACCATGCTTCCTGTCTTGATGATAATAGACAAGCCTCTGAGCCTTTAAGCCAACCCAAATTAAATGTTTTCCTTTATAAGAGTTGCTGTGGTCATGGTGTCTCTTCACAGTAATAGAAACCCTAGCTAAGAGTGAAGTAGGAACCAGGAGGGGATTATTGATTTGTCAGACCTGGCTGCACTTCTGTTGGCAGAATGTGAACTTTGGGACCTTGAAGTAGGAAAGCAGTTGAACATTTTAAGTAAGATTTAATGGGCCATCCTTGAAGGAATGGAAAAGACAGAGGAGCTGAGAGCAATGTCAATTATGACAGCCTGGCTCAAGAGATGGAGAATATTAGCATGTGGCTTAGAGATCTCTCTTGTGAAATTTTGACAAAGAACATAGCTGCTTTCTGCCCTTATCCAAAACAAATTTACCTGAGGAAAAATTGAAGAGCTTTTGGTTAACAACTTTGGCAGAGGAAGTTTCAAAATTACCTAGTATTGACTGTGTTGTATGAGTGCTCACTAAAAATTAAAAAAGAAAAAGCTAAACAAGGAAAAATACCAAATGTATAGTCTGAGGAAAATAAAACACCAGTTAAATGCAATATAGTGAAGTCCAGTGCTGAAGGAAATTAAAAGGTTAAGGAAAAACCTGATGTAGATGGGAAAAAAAGGGAGTGGTGACCTCAGAAGAAGACCCCGCTCAGCTAAGCTTCCAACATGTGAAAAGAAATTATAGTTTAGAGCCCAGTATGGGGACATACACCTCTAATCCGAGCACTCAGAGTCAGAGGCAGGTGACTTTCTGAGCTGAAGGCCACCCTGTTTTACAGATCTAGATCCAGGACAACCAAGTTTAAGCAGTGCAGGAAACCATCCAAACAGAGGGTCAACACACATGTAATTGAATGAGGGGGCCATGTTCCAGCCCCAGCAAGCGGAATAGCTTGGCAGCTTTGGACATGTGGTTCTGACTTGAGGCAAGGATAGAAGAGAAGGATTGAAAACTCTCCCTTCATGTCTAAAGAAAGCTGCTGTGTTAGGGGTCCAGAGAGGCCATTGCCTGAAACTGTGAAGGTGAAACTTGGATTGCCTTGGAGACCCCAAAATGTCAGAATGCCGGATTCATGAACTATCTTCCAGGCTGTGCTGCTAAGGGGCAGTGGAAAGAACCCAAGAGAGGGAAGTGAGCTGCAGTCAATGAAACTGAAAGGAGCTGGAAATCTGAGAGTGCTTTGACATCAGACATGGAGATGCAGAGTTTGTGGTTTGCCTAGTTTTGCTTTGGTCCAGAACTTCTGTGCTGTGCTATGCTCCCTTGCCTCCCTTTTGGAATGATAATGTAAATCCTGTTCCATTGTTTATTGGAAGCATAGAGGAAACTGCCTGACTCTACCTTGAAGGCAGGAGCCATTGTGCTGTATTGTTAAAAATAAAGGTTTCCATTTACTGGAAGGAATGAGTGATTGCTTTTAAGCCTGTTTCTTGAAACCTGACCTGACCCAATCCATGTTTTTGAGAACACTGTGACCCTCTGGGACCTTCTTTGACCTTCCTTCACCCTCTTTAGCCCTCCCTAATGACATGGCATCCAAGCTACCATGTGGTACTTTCTGAAAATTTTCTGTACTTTATTGCCCCATTGTCCATGGATTTGAAACTGCTGGTGATTTTACTCTGTAAAAGGGGCCCAAGAAATTGACTTGGGGCAGGCTGCTCTCATTAAAATGACCTAGGAGACAGTCAGTAGCCAGCCTCTTGGGTGCATCCTAATAAAAATCAAGTTTGCTTCAAATTTGACACAAAATTGTTGGAGTTGTCTTATTTTCACCTGGTGGTATTAACCAGGTATGTGGTCTATTTTTGATTTTGATTTCCCAGTGGGTAACAGTTAAGTGCTGGCCATGAGTCTCAGAGACTTTGAACTTTGACTTTTAAACAATGTTTAGACTGTGGTACACTATGGAGACTTTTGAAACTGGACTATTGCATTACAACATGACTACAAGCCAATGGGGGCCAGGGCATGGTATTTGCTTGTTTGAAAAAGAATGGCCCCTATGGGCTCATAGATTTGAAGGTCTGGTCACCAGGGAAGGCACTATTAAGAGGTGTGGCCTTGTTGGAGTAAATGTGACCCTGTTGGAGCAAGTTTGTCCATGGGGCGTGAACTTTGAGGTTTTCAGAAACTCAGGTCAGGAATAATATCTCTCTCTTTCTGCTGCCTGCTGATCCATATGTAGAACTCTTGGCTCCTTTTCCAGAACCATGTCTGCTCATGCTGCCATTAAGATACCATTATCAATTATTATTTATTTTAAAATTAGTTCTTTGAGAAATTTGCTCATTGTATTGTGATCATATTCATGCTTCTCCTCATCCTTCTCAGCTTAGTCCCCTTCCCAATCTTCCCAAAGTTATGATCTTTAAAAAAAATAAACATCAAGTTCAATTTATATTACTCATATATTCCTCCTGATTGTGTGACTTTTCAATACTGTATGGCCAATCTACCAATGCATCAAAAAAGGAAATTGTTTTCTCTTCTCTGAGAACCAAACAAATGTAAGTTCGTTGTGTTTATTTTGACAATAGAAACTATTTTAATTGTGATCATGAGAAATTGTTTAAAGCTCATTTTGTAATGTATTCTGTTCTTCCTGGTGAATACTCTGGATTACCCACCCCTAATTTTTTAAATAATTACCGATTGGATCATGACCACTCATAATCAGTAAAATAATGTAAACAGAATAAATAGAATTTTTCTGATGATCAATACAGCTATGGCATCAGAATAATGTAAGGTGCTTTTTACATGAGCTAAATTAGTGAATAATCAATTAAGTAGATGTACATATCTGAAAATAATATATATGGATACACAGTTGTAACTGGCCCCAGAACACTTATAAGGCACTAAACTTGAAAGTTACAGTATTAGTATGCAGGGAAAAAGCCTGAGATTCTGGGATTATTTCTACTAGTTTATTTGCTAAATCATTAGACTCTGTACTATGATGCCACTCAATAAAAGAACAGTTTCATTAATTAACTCTCAGTTGCTCTGACAACAAGTCACAACAAGACTAAACTCAAGACCAAACTTCTCAAGCCAGACAAAAATCCTTGCCTGGAGAGGAAGGGGGCATCAAGTTCTAATCCTAGCTGGAGAGCTAAAGACAGCTATAATCTGTTGGGAGAGGAAGAGTCAACTTTCTTTTTTAATTTAGACTTTGGTAGATTAGCCATAATATAATTAATGTCTACATAGCCAGGAATATATGGACAACATAAACTGACATCAAGGGTTGTTTAAAAAAAAGGAAGAGTTCATAAATCTAGGAGGCTAAGGAAGGGCAGTTAATTTGGGATGAGCTGTATTAAATTTTATTCAAAAATTTAATTCAGTGTCTAGATCGAGTTTATGGGGCAGTATTGTTTATTCTTTGCTCATCCCAATTTCCCACTTTTCACAAAATCATCTCCATTTTCAAAACTCCAGGTAAAATGCTCCATTCTCTTGACATTTTATTTCCAAATTAAGCTAAACTTGGCCAAATTGAAATTTCCCTTTCCTAATCACTACCTATGTTACTTATTATCTGTTCTGCACAAATGGCACAGTAGCTTGTTTTTCCTTTAAATTTATATTTAAGGCATTTTCATATCCTCATCATTATCATCATTTACAGTCTGTCCTGTTCATCAACTATTAGAAACATGTGAGGAGATCCCGTATCACATACGAATAGTAGGGACTGAATAAAGCTTGGTAAACAGATCTTACATGGTTATATGGAATACTTCCAGCATACAAAGTATTTACTTTCTCATCTCTCAAAATCTGACATACTTTGACCAAGACAATATAAAGGCAGGTTAGAAAAAGAATGGCTCAGAATTTTTACAAATGTATTTTTATGTTAGATCATCTACTAACATGGACTTTGTCAGAATATATTTTAATATTTATTTTTATTGTTAGTGATATATTCCTGAGTGTCTGTACTGGAGTTTGTGCAGATGAGTGCCATGCTCACAGTGTATAGAAAAGGGTATCAAATCCCTTAGGGTTGGAGTAATTGACAGTTTGAAGTTGATCAGCTTTTGTACGGGGAGTCTTAATGCCTGTTTTCTATTGGAGTACATTTTGTACCCTCTCTTCATCCTTGTTAGCATAATTTAAGAAACTGAACTCTTTTTTTAATGGATTTTATTGAGCTTTACATTATTCTTTGTTCCCCTCCCTGCCTCTTCCCTCCCCATTCAACCCTCTTCCATGGTCCCCATGCTCCCAATTTACTCAGGAGATATTATCTTTTTCTACTTTCCATGTATATTAGATCCATGTAAGTCTCTCTTAGGGTCCTCATTGTTGTCTAGGTTCTCTGGGATTGTGACTTGTAGGCTGGTTTTCTTTGCTTTATGTTTAAAAGCCACTTATGAGTGAGTGCATATGATAATTGTCTTTCGGGGTCTGGGTTACCTCATTCAATATGATGTTTCCTAGCTCCATCCATCTGCCTGCAAATTTCAAGATGTCATTATTTTTCTGCTGTGTAGTATTCCATTGTGTAAATGTATCACATTTTCCTTATCCATTCTTTGGTAAAGGGGCATTTAGTTTGTTTACAGGTTCTGGCTATGACAAATCTGATATGAACATAGTTGAGCACCTGTCCTTGTGGTACAACTGAGCATCCTTTGTGTATATACCCAAGAGTGGTATTTCTGGGTCTTGAGGAACGTTTGTTTCACAATTTTCTGAGAAATCACCATACTGAATATCCAAAGGGGTTGTACCAGCTTACACTCCCACCAGCAATGCAGGAGTGTTCCCTTTACCCCACAACTTCTTCAGCATAAGTTGTGGTCAGTGGTTTTGATCTTGGACATTCCTAAGGTGTCATGTAGAATCTCAGAGTTATTTTGATTTTCATTTCTCTTATGGCTAAGGATATTGAGCATTTCCTTAAGTGTCTTTCAAGAAACTAAACTCTTAAGATGAATTTGAAGCAAAGTCATTGAATCTGTCCCTTCTGATACATTTCCATATCTGTACTTTGACATTGTGGGCAATCATTTAGTTAGCCTACTAATTTGGCTTAAAAACCTACAACACCAAATAAATCAAGGTAATTGAGATTCAAATTTAACTGGCTTGTCATCTAGAGAGTAGCATTTATCTTAAGATGCCATCATTAATGATCACTTCCACAGGAAAAATTATTTTAAAGGATAGTCCAAGTTATGAAGTAGAGGACAGGAAACAAGCAAAGGAAGCAACTTTTCAGATATCTCAAACATAAACATGTCTCAGTGAGCTATGATGGATCTTCCAGTAAACGTCTTTGTGACGTGCCAGCTTTTATTGGTCCTGCCAGGAGGGACATTGCTTTCATCCCAAAAGCTTCATGAAATAACCTTCTGGCCTTTCTTTCCCTTTCTTCAGGGAAATAATATTTTCAGTAAATACTGAAGTGCTTTCCAGGTATCCGAGATTTAAAAGAATCTAATTCATTGTTAACCTCAGAACTCAAAGTGTATTTCTTACTAATGATAGCTATGTATTGAAAATACATTTGATGCCTAGCTATGCCAACCGCCCATGAAATGCTAGACAAACAAAGAGGGACACAGTCCTTTTCTTCTTCTTCTTTTTTTTTTTATTGGAAAAAAAAAAATTTCTGCCTCCTCCCCGCCTCCCATTTCCTTCCCACTCCTCCCTCCTCTCCTCCCCTCCCCCCACTCCTCCCCCTCCCTCTCCAGCCTGAAGAGCAGTCAGGGTTCCTGTGGAAAGTCCAAAGTCCTCCCCCCTCGATCCTGGTCTAGGAAGGTGAACGTCCAAACTGGATAGGCTCCCACAAAGCCAGAACATGAAGTAGGATCAAAACCCGGTGCCATGGTCCTTGGCTTCTCAGCAGCCCTCATTGTCTGCCAAATTCAGAGAGTCCGGTTTTATCCCATGCTTTTTCAGTCAGAGTCCAGCTGGCCTTGGTGAGCTCCCAAAGACTCAACCCCCCCACTGTCTCCACGGGTGGGCGCACCCCTTGTGGTCCTGACTTCTTTGCTCATATTCTCCCTCCTTCTGCTCCTCATTGGGACTTTGGGAGCTCAGTCCAGTGCTCCAGTGTGGGTCTCTGTCTCTATCTCCATCCATCGCCAGGTGAAGTTTCTATGGGTGATATGTAATATATTCATCAGTATGGCTATAGGATAGAGTCATTTCAGGTTCCCTATCCACAGCTGCCCCAGGGACTAACTGGGGACATCACCCTGGGCTCCTGGGAGCCCCTCTAGATCCAAGTCTCTTGCCATCCCTAAGATGGCTCCCTTAAGAGACACAGTCCTTTTCAATCAGAAGAAAATACTTTAAAGAAGTGGCTAAGAAATATTTAAAATTTTTATAAAATATATACAGTGTTACAAAAGGTAAGATATAACTCTATGGATATACAAGGAGACTTATGAAAATTGACCCAGAAAGAATTGTAGAAAGAACACATTGTTTCTTGTCACCTACTCTCAAAAGAGCTTATATTGTCTGAATTTAAAATAAGGGGAAATTTTCTTTTAAGAGTTTTTTTTTTATTTTTTATTTTTTTTTATTGGAAAAAAAAGAAATTTCTGCCTCCTCCCCGCCTCCCATTTCCCTCCCACTCCTCCCCTCCCCCCACTCCTCCCCCTCCCTCTCCAACCTGAGGAGCAGTCAGGGTTCCCAGCCCTGTGGAAAGTCCAAAGTCCTCCCCCCTCAATCCTAGTCTAGGAAGGTGAACATCCAAACTGGGTAGGCTCCCACAAAGCCAGAACATGAAGCAGGATCAAAACCCGGTGCCATGGTCCTTGGCTTCTCAGCAGCCCTCATTGTCTGCCAAATTTAGAGAGTCCGGTTTTATCCCATGCTTTTTCAGGAGCACTGGACTGAGCTCCCAATGTCCCAATGAGGAGCAGAAGGAGAGAGAATATGAGCAAAGAAGTCAGGACCATAAGGGGTGCGCTCACCCATGGAGACAGTGGGGCTGATTCTTTGGGAGCTCACCAAGGCCAGCTGGACTGTGACTGAAGAGTTTTTTTTAGATCAATTTTATTATTGTTATAGGTCTTAAGTCTTTCTTGACAGATAAACTGAAAGAAAAAAATAATTTAAAGGTTGGATGTGGGAGTCTAGATTCTGGGAGTGGTTTTTATAAGAATAAATATATTTTGCATATTGAGAACAAAATGTTTCTCTGGAAAAATTCCAGTATAAGGGAGACAGAGTAGCAAAGGAAAAGTCCAAGGACATGGGAGTTTGATTTCTGGTTCTGTTTTGATTAGATTTCTTCACTTTCTGTTCATTATATCAATGCTTCATGCAAAATTTCAGTTAAAATTAGTTTGTTTTCATGTGGTAAAAATCAGTTTCAAGAGCTCTAACATAAAAATTTACAGCCAATTACTATTGCTGTCATTTCTACTATCATGCACAAGTGGAGCTTCTCAACCTCCCTTCAAGATCTTCTGTGACCCGATTAAGGAGACCCCAGAAACTCTCAGGACATTACAGCATATTTGAATGCTCTTGATTGACCACCTGAACTGCACTGTAAGGTTCTGTTGCTGAAGATACCACACAATCCACACAATTAGGTTATAGAATGTTGAGAAATCAAGCTAGATATAAGCTGGAGATTTCTCTATGGTGGACAACTACCATAGTCCCACAAGGTGCTATGCAAACTGCTTGGAAGGAAAAGCCATCAGTGACCCTCTCCAGCTCTGGCGCTACATGATGCATCAATAACACACTAGTACCAGAGTCTCAAAAACAGGACAAAGCAAAGATGAAAGCAAGAAGAAGTGAATAAATGAGTTATTGTTCCTGTCTGTAGGGAATGTTAAGGCAGGTTTTGAGGAAGATGAATACAGAAATTCATATGCTCTCTCCTAATTTTATTTTGCAATTATTTCTGAGTGTGTGCATATGTCTGTGTGTCAATGTATGTGCTCAAGGTCAGAAAGGCATGCATGGGAAGCTAGAGGACTGAGTTTTCTTCTGACTATGTAAGTTCTGGGACTGGTAAGATCATCACTCTTAATAGCAAGTGGTTTTGCAGTTGGTCAGATAATGGGTGATTAGGTACTCAAGGTGTGCTTTAATGAGTAAAGAAGAGGTCTGTGGCAACATATGTAAAGAGTATGACATATTCAGTCATGACACTTTATCTGTACGCCTGCCTTATTATCTATGTGAGACTGGAAGTGGGCCCCAAATGGGTGCCAGTGTCCTTAGATATTCAAATTTCTTATTTAAAGTCATATTGTTGTATTTGCAAACATCTTTTCATATTTACCTATGTACTTTATATCAACTCATGTTTATTCATATTATGTAATTAAATATATATGGTATACAATTGCCTGTTATACATTTAGTGAAAGACAATGCAGTCTGCACATGTCTGACATAGGCATAACTCTTTTTCTCAAGGGTTTCAATTTTCAGTGGGTAGAATCTACTAGTTTGTAGCACAGGGACTGTAATAGTCAAGAATATTCTCTTTGAAGGAGTTATATTATTCTTTATTTTCATCAGAGTAAGACAAATCTGTGAAGAATAAATAAAGAAGGAGAAAATAAGATTGGTAGCTTAAGGTACTAACACCGTTAGTAGTGAAAGAAGCAAAAGAATTTGAGGTAAGCATAGGAAGGTGTCTTCTCAAAAGATCAAATGATCTAAACAGAGAAGTAAGAAAAAAATAGCTTGTGGAAATTTCCCATTAATTCTAGAGGCTGGGTGGAGTCATGAAATATCTCGTCACTTTCCACCATCCTGTCAGTGTAACAAATCTTGTAATTGACAAGATGCATCAGTGAAATGATTAATAGTGATTAGTTTGCCTGAGATTGAAAGATCCAATGGCAATATGACCCAATTATAATACCAACTAGGATTTTATTTTTCTCCTGCTCCTCATCCTCTTCCATTTTTTGAGATAGGGTCTTACTGTGTAGCCCTGGCTGTCCTGGAATTCACAGACCAAGTTGGCCTTAAACTTACAGATTTTCATCTGCCTTTGCTTCCCAAGTGCTGGGATTAAAAGCTTCCACCACCACTCCAAGCCCCCACTGTGTTTCTCAACTTTGACAGGTATTTGGTCCATGTGTGGATGGAGAGGCATTTCCAGTAAATATCTCTCTTTCTTTGATTCTGTTTGAATTAGACTTTGATAGAATCTAGTCTGATCTTGAACTGTCTATTTAGGCAAGTCTGACTTTGAACTTTTGATCTTCTGGCCTTACTCTATACAAGGCTCTCACAATATTTCTTGATTGTAGATATGACCCACATTGTCAATAAAAAATACTAGCAGTACTTTAAACTATCAAAATATCTTTATATGAGATCGACTTCATTGAACAACAAAATTATTGAATACTATTAGTTTTTTCAGGGTTGAGTGGTCAAAAATGTATTATCCATTTGGCATCTGACATTTACAGTAAACTAGGAAGTAGAAGAAAGCATCCATAAAAATTGGTGGTTGGACCCCTCGCTCCCTCCCACCCCCCTACCTCTTGTCCCCCGGATCCTTGAGCTACCAGACTGCCCTGGTTAGGAGCTGAGGAACTCCATCTGGACGGGTGAGTGTCTACTAGCCAGGGGCGGTGTGTCCCAGAAGCTAGCACAAACCCCCCTCCCCCAGCTCCTTCTGCAGGGCTGCCTTTTTTAGGCAAGACCCAATCCCCCCCCCCCCCGGCAACCCACCCCACCCCCAACCCTGCCCTACGGCTTGCTTGGACCAGTGCTCAAGACCGGTTTTAAGTTCCTTCACTAAGGCTATCCACCCAGAGCGGGGACTCCCTGCCTTCTGGGCAGGTCTCAAGGTTTCCTGTGGGAGAGCTTGGGCACCTACAGCTGGGGCTCCAGGATCTCCGGTGGTCTTCTGGACCCCTCGCTCCCTCCCACCCCCTACTTCTTGTCCCCGGATCCTTGAGCTACCAGACGGCCCTGGTTAGGAGCTGAGGAATTCCATCTGGACGGGTGAGTCTCTACTAGCCAGGGGCGGTGTGTCCCAGAAGCTAGCACAAACCCCCCTCCCCCCAGCTCCTTCTGCAGGGCTGCCTTTCTTAGGCAAGACCCAATCCCCCCGGCAACCCACCCCACCCCCAACCCTGCCCTGGGGCTTGCTTGGACCAGTGCTCAAGACCAGTTTTAAGTTCCTTCACTAAGGCTATCCACCCAGAGCGGGGAGTGCCTGCCTTCTGGGCAGGTCTCAAGGTTCCCTGTGGGGGGAGCTTGGGCACCTACAGCTGGTGCTCCAGGGTTGCCATCTGAGTTGTTGTGCTGAGGAGTTCCATCTGGAAGGGTTGGTTCCTGTTTCTACACTGAAGAGATACACCCAGAGAGTCAGTCACAGCAAAGTCTGGACCAAGACACCAGGCCTCTCTGGGCTACATTTGAAGCAAGAGATGGGAAGGCGCCAATACAAGAATTCCTCCAACAACCTGAAAGACAACATGACATCACCAGAACCCAGGGATCCCGAAACAAGAAGAATTCTACACCCTACTCCAGAAGAATTAGAAGAATTTGACTCAAAAAGTGAATTATATGAAAATAATAGAGGACCTGAAACAGGAGGTGAAAAACTGCCATAAACAATTAGAGATGACAAACAAAAAAGTAGAGGAAATGAATAAGTCGCTCAAAGATACCCAAGAAAACCAAGAGAAGCAAGAAAAAGCAATCAAACAGATAAGGGAAGCAGTTCAAGACTTGAAGAATGAAATGGAAGTAATGAAGAAAACACAAAAAGAAGGAAGGATGGAGTTGGAAAACCTGGGTAAATGATCAGGAACCACAGAGACAAGTACTACCAACAGATTACAAGAGATAGAAGAAAGAATGTCAGACACTGAAGATACCATAGAGAAAATAAACACACTGATCAAAGAAAATAGCAAAACCAACAAATTCTCATCACAAAACATTCAGGAAATATGGGACACAATAAAAAGACCAAACATAAGAATAATTGGGATAGAAGAAGGAGAAGAAGTACAGCTCAATGGTCCAGAAAATATATTTAATAAAATTATAGAAGAAAACTTTCCCAACCTAAAGAAAGATATTCCTTTGAAGGTTCAAGAAGCATACAGAACACCAAATAGACTGGACCAAAAAAAAACATCTCCTCGCCATATAATAATCAAAACACAAAACATACAGAATAAAGAAAGAATATTAAGAGCTGCAAAGGAAAAAGGTCAAGTTACTTATAAAGGTAAACCTATCAGACTTACACCTGACTACTCTATGGAAACCATGAACGCCAGAAGGTCCTGGATAGATGTACTGCAGAAGCTAAGAGAACATGGATGCAAACCCAGACTACTATACCCAGCCAAGCTTTCGTTCACTATAAATGGAGAAAACAAAATTTTCCAGGATAAAAACAAATTTAAACAATACGTAGCCACAAATCCAGCCTTACAGAAAGTAATAGAAGGAAAATCACAAACCAAGGAGTCCAACAATGACCACAATATCTCAAACATCTAGAGACCCTTCACCAGCACAACTCAAAGAAGGCAAACACACAAACTCTATGACTAAAAATCTGACCGGAGTTAACAACCACTGGTCATTAATATCCCTTAATGTCAATGGACTCAACTCACCTATAAAAAGGCACAGGCTAAGAGATTGGATATGCAAACAGGATCCAACATTCTGCTGTTTACAAGAAACACACCTCAACCACAAAGACAGGCACCTACTTAGAGTAAAGGGATGGGAAAAGGTTTATCAAGCAAATGGACCTAAGAAACAAGCAGGTGTGGCCATACTAACTTCTAACAAAGTGGACTTCAAACTTAAATCAATCAGAAGAGATGGAGAGGGACATTTTATACTCATAACAGGAACAATTCATCAGGATGAAGTCTCAATCCTGAATATCTATGCCCCTAACATAAAAGCACCCAAGTACGTTAAAGAAACATTACTAAAACTCAAGGCTGCCATCAAACCGCACACACTAATAGTAGGAGATTTCAACACTCCTCTTTCACCAATGGACAGGTCAATCAGACAGAAGCCTAACAGAGAAATAAGAGAATTAATGGAGGTAATGAATCAAATGGACTTAACAGACATCTATAGAACATTCCACCCAAATAGGAAAGAATATACCTTCTTCTCTGCAGCTCATGGAACCTTTTCGAAAATTGACCACATCCTCGGCAACAAAGCAAACTTCCACTGTTACAAAAAAATATCCATAACCACCTGTGTCTTATCAGATCACCATGGTCTAAAGTTAGAATTCAACAACAAAGCTACCCCCAGAAAGCCTACAAACTCATGGAAACTGAATAGTCAACTATTGACCCACACCTGGATCAAAGAAGAAATAAAGAAAGAAATTAAAGTCTTCCTTGAATTCAATGAAAATAAAGAAACAACATACTCAAACTTATGGGACACTTTGAAAGCAGTCCTAAGGGGAAAGTTCATAGCCCTTAGTGCCCACTTAAAGAAAATAGAGAAAGCATACATTGGAGACGTAACAGCCCACCTGAAAGCTCTAGAAAAAAAGAAGCAGACTCACCTAGGAGGAGTAGAAGACTGGAAATTGTCAAACTGAGAGCGGAAATCAACAAAATAGAAACACAGAAAACAATCCAAAGAATCAATGAAACAAAAAGCTGGTTCCTGGAAAAAATCAACAAAATTGATAAACCCCTATCCAAACTAATCAAACGGCAGAGAGAGAATTTGCAAATTAATAAGATCAGAAATGAAAAGGGGGGACATAACCACAGACATAGAGGAAATTCAGAGAATCATTAGATCTTACTACAAAAGCCTGTATGCCACAAGACTGGAAAATGTAAAAGAAATGGACACTTTTTTAGATAAATTCCATATACCAAAATTAAATCAGGACCAGGTGAACAATCTAAATAGACCTGTCAGTCGCGAAGAATTAGAAGCTGTTATCAAAAACCTCCCTACCAAAAAAAGCCCAGGACCAGACGGTTTCAATGCGGAATTCTACCAGAATTTCCAAGAAGACCTAATACCTATACTCCTTAAGGTATTTCACAATATAGAAACAAAAGAGTCATTGCCAAATTCCTTTTATGAAGCTACCGTCACTCTGATACCAAAACCACACAAAGACTCAACCAAGAAAGAGAATTACAGACCAATCTCACTCATGAACATCGACGCAAAAATCCTCAACAAAATACTGGCAAACCGTATCCAAGAATACATTAGAAAAATTATCCATTATGATCAAGTAGGCTTCATCCCAGAAATGCAGGGCTGGTTCAACATACGAAAATCTATCAATGTAATCCATCATATAAATAAACTGAAAGAAAAAAACCATATGATTATTTCTTTAGATGCTGAAAAAGCTTTTGACAAAATTCAACATCCCTTTATGATAAAAGTCTTGGAGAGATTAGGGATACAAGGGTCATACCTAAATATAATAAAAGCTATTTACAGCAAACCGACAGCTAACATCAAACTAAACGGAGAGAAACTCAAAGCCATCCCACTTAAATCAGGAACACGACAAGGCTGTCCACTCTCTCCATACCTCTTCAATATAGTGCTTGAAGTTTTAGCAATAGCAATCAGACAACATAAGGGGATCAAGGGGATTCGAATTGGAAAGGAAGAAGTTAAACTTTCGTTATTTGCAGATGATATGATAGTGTACATAAGTGACCCCCAAAACTCCACCAAAGAACTTTTACAGGTGATAAACACCTTTAGTAATGTGGCCGGATACAAGATCAACTCCAAAAAATCAGTCGCCCTCCTATACACAAAGGATATGGAAGCAGAGAGGGAAATCAGAGAAGCATCACCTTTCACAATAGCCACAAACAGCATAAAATATCTCGGGGTAACTCTAACCAAAGAAGTGAAGGATCTATTTGACAAGAACTTTAAAGCATTGAAGAAAGAAATTGAAGAGGATACCAGAAAATGGAAGGATCTCCCTTGCTCGTGGATTGGGAGGATCAACATAGTAAAAATGGCAATCCTACCAAAGGCAATTTATAGATTCAATGCAATCCCCATCAAGATCCCATCAAAATTCTTCACTGATCTTGAAAGGACAATAATCAACTTTATATGGAATAACAAAAAACCCAGGATAGCCAAAACAATCTTATACAATAAAGGAACTTCTGGAGGCATTACCATCCCTGACTTTAAACTCTATTACAGAGCTACAGTAATGAAAACGGGGTGGTATTGGCATAAAAATAGAGAAGTCGACCAATGGAATCGTATAGAAGACCCGGATTTGAACCCACAAACCTATGAATACCTCATTTTCGATAAAAGTGCTAAAAGTATACAATGGAAGAAAGAAAGCATCTTCAACAAATGGTGCTGGCACAACTGGATGTCAACCTGTAGAAGAATGAAAATAGACCCATATCTATCACCATGCACAAAACTCAAGTCCAAATGGATCAAAGACCTCAATATCAATCTGAACACACTGAACCTGATAGAAGAGAAAGTGGGAAGTACCCTACAACAGATGGGCACAGGCGATCGCTTCCTAGGTATAACCCCAGCAGCACAGTCATTAAGGGCAACATTGAATAAATGGGACCTACTGAAACTGAGAAGCTTCTGTAAAGCAAAAGACACTGTCACTAAGACAAAAAGGGAACCCACTGACTGGGAGAAAATCTTCACCAACCCCGCAACAGACAAAGGTCTGTTCTCCAAAATATATAAAGAACTCAAGAAACAAGACTTTAAAATGCTAATTAACCCAATTAAAAAATGGGGCACTGATCTGAAGAGAGAATTCTCAACAGAAGAAGTCCAAATGGCCAAAAGGCACTTAAGGTCATGCTCAGCCTCCTTAGCGATCAGGGAAATGCAAATCAAAACAACATTGAGATATCACCTTACACCTGTCAGAATGGCTAAAATCAAAAACACCAATGATAGCCTTTGCTGGAGAGGCTGTGGAGAAAGGGGCACCCTCATCCATTGCTGGTGGGAATGCAAACTTGTGCAACCACTTTGGAAAGCAGTGTGGCGGTTTCTCAGGAAAGTTGGGATCAACATACCCATGGACCCAGCAATGCCACTCTTGGGAATATACCCACGAGATGCCCGATCATATGACAAGGACATTTGTTCAACTATGTTCATTGCAGCATTATTTGTAATAGCCAGAACCTGGAAACAACCCAGATGCCCTTCAATGGAAGAATGGATGAAGAAAGTATGGAATATATATTCATTAGAATACTACTCAGCGGTAAAAAACAATGACTTCGCGAATTTTGCATGCAAATGGATGGAAATAGAAAACACTATCCTGAGTGAGGTAACCCAGACCCAAAAGGATGAACATGGGATGTACTCACTTATAATTGGTTTCTAGAGATAAATAAAGGTCAGCGAGTCTTTAATTTGATACCCTAAAGAAACTAATTAAGAAGGTGAACCCAAAGAAAAACATACAGCTATCCTCTGGGTTATGAGAAGTAGACCAGATTGACGGGCAAAAATTTGGGATCTTGGGGGAGTGGTGGGAGGGGGAATAAGGGGAGAAGGGGAGAGAAATGTGAGAAGGGGAGGGTGGGGGGAACTTGGGGCAACGGGATGATTGGGATAAAGGAAGGTTGGTTAGGGGAGCAGAGAAGCACACATCTTAATTAAGGGAGCCATCTTAGGGATGGCAAGAGACTTGGATCTAGAGGGGCTCCCAGGAGCCCAGGGTGATGTCCCCAGTTAGTTCCTGGGGCAGCTGTGGATAGGGAACCTGAAATGACTCTATCCTATAGCCATACTGATGAATATATTGCATATCACCATAGAAACTTCATCTGGCGATGGATGGAGATAGAGACAGAGACCCACACTGGAGCACTGGACTGAGCTCCCAAAGTCCCAATGAGGAGCAGAAGGAGGGAGAATATGAGCAAAGAAGTCAGGACCACAAGGGGTGCGCCCACCCGTGGAGACAGTGGGGCTGAGTCTTTGGGAGCTCACCAAGGCCAGCTGGACTCTGACTGAAAAAGCATGGGATAAAACCGGACTCTCTGAATTTGGCGGACAATGAGGGCTGCTGAGAAGCCAAGGACCATGGCACCGGGTTTTGATCCTACTTCATGTTCTGGCTTTGTGGGAGCCTATCCAGTTTGGACGTTCACCTTCCTAGACCAGGATTGAGGGGGGAGGACTTTGGACTTTCCTCAGGGCAGGGAACCCTGACTGCTCTTCAGGCTGGAGAGGGAGGGGGGAGGAGTGGGGGGAGGGGAGGAGGGGAGGGAGGAGTGGGAGGGAAATGGGAGGCGGGTAGGAGGCAGAAATTTTTTTTTCCAAAAAAAAAAAAAATTGGTGGTTGTGGAACTCACCAAGGCCAGCTGACCTGGGTCTGAAAAAGCCTGGGATAAAACCGGTCTTGGGAAAAAACAGAGAGACAATGAGGACTACTGAGAACTCAAGAACAAGGGCAATGGGTTTTTGATCCTACTGCACGTATCGGCTTTGTGGGAGCCTAGGCAGTCTGGATACTCACCTTTCTAGACCTCGATGGAGGTGGGTGGTCCTTGGACTTCACACAGGGCAGGGAACCCTGATTGCTCTTTGGGCTGAGGAGTGAGGGGGAGTTGATTGGGGGAGGGGGAGGGAAATGGGAGGCAGCGGTGGGGAAGAGACAGAAATCTTTAATAAATAAATAAATAAAAAAATTGGTGGTTGTAAAGAGAGTGAAGAAAGAAGAGAGATTTGTAATGAACATATTAATGGGGTGATATTATTTTCTATTCTATTTATAGAATTAGTAATAGGTAATAAAAATTAACTTGAGGGTCTTTTGATATATTAAATTTATTTATTTATTTTCTGATCAATAAATCTCAGAAGCTGTTATATAGCAAACAGGCATATTATTTATATATTATAAATGTTATATATGCATATAAATATTATATTATGATTATTAATATATTATTGAGTATATATTTTTATTCTATTGATAGAATAAGTAATAAGTTACACAGAATTAACTCAAGGTTCCTTTTTGATATATTAAATTTATTTTAGTATAAATTTAAAGTGGATACATGACAAGATCTTATAAATATTATACTTTGCTTTTTATTTTTTACATGTACTACAATGTATTTCTTGATAATGACATTAATGAAATTACAAAACTAAATACCAGTTTAAATATGTAGTTGATAAGGAGGTAGAAAGAAAAAGTTGTTATTCTTGTTTGCTAAACCTTGAGGAACAGATATAGAATAACTAAAAGTACCATGACGACTCTTATGCTCATAAGAATGGCTATGGGACACCAGGCTGGCCTCTCTTAATCATAAGCAAGAGTAATTTCAAATAATAATAACTGTTTGTTTGTTCTTCAGGTTCATTATTCATTAAGTTACTTATTTAATTAAAAAATTAAAAAAAACTTTCTTAAAACCTCATTATCACTTCATTAATCAGCATCTCTTGATTATTGAAGTGAAATATTGTCAGTAGTTACATGTTAGAACCAAGTTGTAAAGGACAGAACAGAAAAGAAATCAAAATTTATCAACTATCATCTATTAATTAATTATCTATTATCATATATCCCAACATCTATCATCTATCAGTTAACTGTCTAGCCACACATCATCTGTCATCTATATAAGTATCGATGTATCTATCATACCTGTACCAGTCATATGCATATTTACTCAACCCTATCAAGCTAACATAGTTTAAATTTGCACCATAAAGTCAACTACGAGATAGATGATATATAAAGACATATACTTTATGGCACTGCAGTAAATTCCCTGCGTTCATGATTTGTACAGTATTCATTGTGCAAATAAATGCACAAATAAAAGATGCATACCTATGGACTATGCACGTATGTAGACACATAAACTCATATACATACATCAAGTATACAGAGAAATAAAATAGCACCTGAATTGATTATAATCTATATTGATCTATATCTATTTTATTCTTTTTATTTATTTTACATGCTAAGTCAAGTTTCCTCTCCCTCTTCTCCTCCCAGCCCTTCCCCCACTTCCTCAGTTTATCCACCTCCATCCATTCCTCCATTTCTATTCAGAAAAGAGCAGGATAGTGACAAAACTTTGGCATATCAAGTTTTGTTAAGACTAAGCACTTTGGCTTGTATTAAGGCTGAGCATGGAAATCCAGTATGAGGAATGGGGTCCCAAAAGCCAGTAAAGTAGTTGGAAACAGCCCCTGTTCTACCTGTTATGAGTCCCACAAAAAGACCAAGCTACAAAACTACAAACTGTCACATATATGCAGAGGTCCTAGGACAGTCCCAGGAAGGCTCCCTGATTGTCAATTCAGTTTCTGTGAGACACTTTAAGCCCAGGTTAGTTGAATCTGTGGATTTTCTTGACCCTTCTGGCTTCTACAATCCTGCCTACCTTTTTTCATCAGGATTCCCTGAGCTTGTCCTAATGTTTGGCTGTGTGTCTGCATCTGCTTCTATCAGTTGCTGGATGAAGTCTCTCTGATGACTGTTTGACTAGACACCAATCTGAGTATAGAAGAATATTATTAGGCATCATTGAATTGATCTTTCGTTTTCTTCCAGTTGTGCTTGGTTTTATCTAGTCTCTGGGATATCCAGACTCTGGGTTCTGGTGTTCCAGGATATGTTAGGATGGGCTCACTCTCATGGCATGAATGTAAAGCTAGAACAGTCATTGATTGGCAATTCCCACACTCTCTGTGCCCCTCTACCCAGCACATCCCATAAGCAGGACAGACTGTAGGTCAAAGATTATGTGGCTAGGTTGGTGTCTCAATCCCTCTGCTTGAAGTCTTGCCTCGTCATAGATGACTAGTTCAGGTTACATATCTAAAATAGCCAGGAATCTTACCTGGAGCTGTCCTTGTAGATTGCTGTGAATTTTTCTTGTACCAGGTTTCTACCTGACCCCAAAGAATCTTTAAAATAAAATCAAATAATTTAAGATGGAAGAAAAAGTGTGAAAAAATAATGAGAGAAGAAATATAGGAGATAGAAAGATGGAAAATTGGGAAATAAGTGAATAGTAAACAATAATAAACAGTGTTGTCTTGGCACTAAAAGTAAGTCTGGGATGAGAGAACTTATTCCCTCCTGTCCCCTTCTTTCCCACTTGCTCTTCATATTCTATCTTCCTCTGTATTGTTCTCCAATATTATATTCTGTTTCTCATTCCTCTCCCTGGTCACTTACTAGGTATCTAACTTTTGTGGTCATTTAAATTGTAGTGGATACATAGTGAGCTTAAGAGTGAAAATCCACATATAAGAGAAAACATTAAATATCTGTCTTTTTGTAATTGGAATACCTCACTCTAATTGAGGTGATGTACAGGAGGGGATGAAAGGGATAGGGAGGAGGAAGAAGAAAGAGGGAAAAGATGTTTGGGAAAGGGGGAATAAGAAAGACAGAGAGAGGAAGGGGGAGGGGGAGAGAACAGGTTGGGAAAATCTAGCCTTCAATGACTGCTGGACACATGAAAGTTACTAGAGTGAGTGATTTTCTTCTTGTAAAATGTAAAATTATATCTTTTCAACTTCATTGTGTGTTAAGCACTTTCCCTACAGTACAATTTAGATTCTCTATCAGAATCAAAACCCCATGACCTTTCTACAGAACAATAGAGCAAAACACACATTATTCTCATCATAAGAACTACACAGAGGTGTTTTATTCTTTTTTTGATTTAAAGTCATTTTTTTCCACAGAATATATTGTGATTATATTTCCCCCCTTTCTTTACTCCTCTGAGATTCTCCACAACTTTCCTGTCATCAATTCTACACCCTTTCCATCTTTCCTTAGAAAAAACAGACATCTACTAAATAAAAACAAAATAAGTTAAAAAAAAACAAACACAAAACAGAATAAAAAAGCATTCCCCCAAAAAATATCAACCTGCAGGATACATATTTAGACACTAAGACACATGCTCCTATACACAGGAATCTCTTAAAAACATAAAAGAAGCCAAATTATATGCAAACAAACTGTAAGAAAAATAAAGCCTATGAAAATCTCATAAGACAAAGAAGCTCCAAAGATGCCACTGAGTTTACTTTGTGTTGGCCATTTACTGTTGGGCATCATTGTGACCTCAAGAGTGTTCTGTATTCCTAATGAGACACCAAAGACTTCATAGGAGACAACAGATTTTTTGTTTGTGAGCAGTTGTGGACTGGACGTAGCTTCTGAGTTAGGGATGATGACTTGTGTCTACTGCTCTTTTCAGCCCTGATACCCCATCTGGCACAGACACATGTAGGCCCTGTGCAGGCTGTACAATCTCTGGGAGTTCATATGTGTGACAGTTATGATATGTTTAAAGGTCTTGTTTTCTCCCTCACCTCTGACTAACATTTTACAGTCTTTCTGCCTTCTCTTCTGTGGGGTTCTCTGAGCTCTAAGTGAGAGAGATTTGATGGGCACATTCCATTTAGGACTGACTGTTCCAAGGTTGTTCACTCTCTGCACATTGTCTGGGTGTGAGTATGTGTATTTCTTCTCATCTACCACAGGAGGAAGCTTCTCTGATGATAAATGAGCAAAGACCTATCTATGAGTAAGTATAGCAGAATGTCATTATGAGTCATTTTATGGCTACATTCCTTTAGTAGAAGATTTGGTTTTACCCTAGGTTACTGACTTATCAGGCTTATGGTGACATGAACAGTGTCAGGGATGTATTCCATTTTATGAAGTGGACCTTAACTCAAGTTATATATTGTTTGGTTGCTCTTAGAAATTTTTGCCACTATTATAGTAGCATACCATTCGAGCAGGCCATCATTTTAGACTGAAGAATTTGTAACTGAGTTGATGATTACACTTTTTCTTTGGTATGAAAAGTACCTTCAATACCATGATCACTAGCCTATAGAATGAAGGCTCTAGGTAGGCACCAAATTGACTTCTCTTTCTTCAATGAGTTGTATATGTGTTTATTTCAACAAAAGAGCCTTCCTATTGGTTTTCGGAGAGCCACCAATAGCCTTTTCAATATCTGGGGTTGTTTCATGGGTCCCCTGGAATGCCTTTGGCAATCACCTTGATTAGATGTAACACATGCCTGGCACTTGAAGCTTCATTTGGTGACTATAGATGAAGAGATGTTCAAATTGGACTCTGTCTCCTGTTATTTGATAATTTCATTTAGATTGCCTTCTATATGTGTGCATTTTAGGATGCTTGTACTGTGTAAACTCCTTATGAACCTTCAAATAGCCCTTAGGTTTGGCTGCCTATCCCCATATTCCCTTAGTCATCCCCCTCTCCCCTCCTTCCTGCTTGATCATTCAGTTCCAGTTTTCTCCTCCCTGTTCTTGTACATACACAACTATCTATTCTATTTCCACTTTCTAGGTAGATCCATCCATTCCCTTAGTCACGTACTCTATACCTAGCTTCTGTAGTTATATAGACTGTAATATTTCCTATAAAAGACTTAACATCCACTTCCAAGTATATATATCACTGGATCTTGATTACCTCACCCAGGATTTTTTTTCTAGCTCTATTCATTTACCTGAGAATTTCATGGGTTCATTTTTTTTGTTGGCTGTAAATGTACTATATTTACTTTATCCATTCATCCATTGATACACATCTAGGTTGTTTCCAGTTTCTAGCTATATGAATAGAGCAGCCATGAACATGGTTGAGCAAGTGTCTCTATAGTAGGATGGATGTCCTTTGGATATATGTCCAATACTAGTATAGTTGGATATTCAGATACATATTTTCCTATGTATGTCACACTGATTTCTATAGTGTCTGTATCAAATTACATTCCCACCACAAATAGATGAGTATTCCCCTTACTCTGCATTCTTGCCAGTATGAGCTGTCAACTCTTTCACAAAATTTGGCGATTCTTTATGGTGTAAGATAAAATCTAAAAGTAGTTTTGATTTGTATTTCTGTGATAAATAAGGATGCTGACATTTCTTTACATGCAGAAGCCTTTAAAAAACTCAGTTAAACTTTCCCATTATCGTAACTACATTCAATGTACCCATATGCTTAGCAATTACTAAAATGCATGGCTTTCTCCACAAATTTTATAGCTATAATTTCATTTCTAGGTGGACATTGGAACTTTAAATATGAAATTTTAGAGAGGTAGTTTCACTTATCTAATTAATATACTAATGATGCCAATAATTGAAAGTAAGAAAGAGAGAAATGGTAACTACATTAATACATGTCCCTCCTTCCAGCACATATATTCTGATCATACATTCAGAACATACATCAAGGAATTGATACAGAACTCTTCAGGGCTTAGGTGCTGGCAGAGCAATTATGGTGCCCCAATTCCAAACAGTGTCCTTAGAGAAGTTTTATGGTCATGAACCTGACACAGACTGAGTTAGGCTAATATCAATAATGGCAACCGTGAGGCTTTTTTTCTGGTTTTTCAAGACAGGGCTTCTCTGCAATTTTGAAACTTGTCCTGGAACTAGCTCTTGTAGTCCAGATTGGCCTTGAACTCACTAGGTCTGCCTGCCTCTGCCTCCTGAGGACGGGGATTAAAGGCATGCACCTCTACCACCTGGCAAGACTTTGGTATTTTTTGAGTGATAAAACAAATCATCTTTTATTGTTTTGGTTTTCCTTCAGTGTGTGCACACATCCAATTTTTACCTTTCTATCACCTCAAAATAAACCACCCTGTCTTTTATTTGGGTCAATAAAGTCTTCTTAGTTGATATATGAGCTTCTATTATTTATCTCTAAAATGCTATTGTCCTAGAAGTATTGGTTATAGGCCTATTGTCTATGACTATATTGATCCATCAGTGTGAAGCTATAGTCAGCACAATTCATATAACATACATAGTTGAATACAATTGAATATATATTTATCATAACATTTTATAATATGATAAAATTTCATTTAGAAACATTAATTTACTCTAATTTGCATAATTATAAATATACTGTATTCATATTTTATATAAATGAGTATATCTGAAATTTTTCTTTAGGTAACAATGACCTAAAGGTTTTATGCATATTGACTTAATGCAGAGGATCCAGGTAGGTACTTGGTTTCTGAAATTTCACAAATTGGGTGATTCAGATGGGTGGTTTGCCCAGAGTCAGTGTTTCAACAAATCTCTCTTCACTCATGGTTTGTTTTCTTGTTTGATTGTTGGTTCATACTCTGAGTCCCTATGAGCCAGGATAGTTGTTTCTGTGGGTTTTCGTGTGATGTTCTTGATGCCTCTGGTTCCTAAAATTTTTCCTTCTTCCCTTCAGTAGGAGTCCCTGAGCTTGGCCTAGTCTTTGGGTGTGGGTTTCTGCATCTGTTTCCATCAGTTACGGGATGAAAGCTTTTTGATAGCAATTGGGGTAGTCCCCAATCTGAGTTTAGGAGATTACTCTCCAGCTTCATCCAGTGGGCATCCCAAACCCTCAATTTTGGAATCAAATCAGCCCCTAGTCCACTCAGGAGATCTCTTCTACTTCCCTTTCCCAGGGAGATCTATGTGCCTGGATGTTTGCATGTTGAAAAATGCAAATAGTTCCATATCTTTCATCTTGCACAATACTCATGTCCAAGTAGATCAAAGACCCCAACATAAATCCAATTACATAGAACCTGATAGAAAATAAAGTGGGGAATGCACTTGAATATATTGGCACAGGAGAAAACACTCTGAATAGAATACCAGAAGTACAGACACTAATATTGACAATTAATAAATGGGACCTTCTGAAACTGAAAAGCTTCTATAAGGCAAAGGACACTGGCAAAAGGATAAAATTTCAGCCTACAGAAAAGGAAAAGATCTTCAGCTACCCCACACCTGATTCCCAAGATATATAAAGAATTCAAGAAATTAGACATTAAAATACCAAATAATCCAATTACAAAATGGGGTACAGATGTAAAGAGAGAATTTTCAACAGAAGAATCTCAAATGACAGAGAAACACTTAAAAAAAAGATCAATATCCTTAGCCATCAGGGAAATAAATGCAAATCAAAATGACTCAGATTCTATTATCTACCTGTCACAATAGCTAAGATCCAAAACACAAATAACAGTTTATGTTGTAGAGGATGTGGAGCAAGGAGAACATTTCTCTATTGCTGGTGGAAGTGCAACTTTGAAAGTTGATATGGCAAATATGCAAAGGATGCTCAATCATTACCACAAGGATACTTTCTCAACTACATTCATAGCAGTCCTATTTGTAATAGCCACAGCCTGGAAGCAACCTAGATGGCCCTCAATCGAAGAATGGAAAAAGGAAATGTGGCACATTTCCACAATGGACTATTACTCCCCTATTAAAAACAATGATGTTAGGAAGTATGAAGGCACATGAATGTAGTGTGAGAATTGAAAGAAAGTAAAGAAATATCAGAACATGTTTATCGATCAGAATATTGCTTGTTGATGCGTCCTACAGTTGTTTCTAGTTTATGCTTATTCTTGATGAAACTATGATGACATTTGAAACATGGCACAAGTTGATGAATTTTATTTGCCAGTAAAATTTTCTTCTTATTACCAGGGAGGTGGCATAAACATTTAATCCCAGCACTAGGGAGCGAGAGGCAAGAGGATCTCTGTGAATTCATGGCCAGCCTGGTCTACAAGAGATAGTTCCAGGACAGGCTCCAAAGCTACAGAGAAACCCGGTCTCAAAAAACCAAAACCAAAACCAATAAAATCTTATTTCTAGATTTTCCACTGATTTTTTTCTAATTAGAGCTTGAAGTGTTAACTGAGTGCCATCCACTAAGACAGTTAATTAACATGTGCATTTTCTACTTTTACATTGATACTATGAGAGAAAAGTCTTAATTTTTCACACTTTGAATAAATAATTCAAAGAAAAACAGCTTGATCTTAGTAAACAATTAACTAAAAATGACAATTACTGCAGAGAAGCATCATGAGAACACACAGAGCAATTATGCATCACTTATCAGAAGATGGTATGATCTGACAAACACACTATAGCTATAAGAATATCATAGATCAGAGTTGCACAAACCAAGATGACTACAAGGTCAGTAGATCATTAGGTGATATAAGTGTATGGAGACACTGTTATATAGAGACTCAGACACTGACAAAATATCATTATATGAAATATGGTAGTATTTAGGAAAACCCTCTCGCTCTCATGCTGTTTACTCTTAACAGACATCTTATTTACTTTTAGACTGAACACTAGAATTATAAATAGTTTAAAAATAAATTTCTTCTAGGCTACGTGTAAAGAATAATAATATTTTAAATTAATGTATATATAAAATGAAATTTTAAATATATATAAAATTTCCATGTCTAAACTTATCACTGTTTACCTTAATTCAAAATCATGTGAACGATCTCTGAAATGCCATGCTTTAGCACTTTCCTAATTTTTCTTTCACTTTCAAAAGTAATTTGAAAATAGCAGTAATAGAAACAAAAGCAAGGAGATAAGAAGTAATAGAGCTCTAGATTCGGAATCGATTTGGATTCTATCTGCCCCAAGAGGTACGTGGTTTGCTTTTGTCTGATGTACTTTCTTTGTAAACATGACTGAGTTCAGAGTGGTCTGATATACATACATACATACACACACACATACACACACTGGTTATATTTATTAATATATATGTAGACACATATACCTATATACATGTAGCAACAATTAATGAAAAAAGAGGTAATGCATTTCTAGGAGACAAGGAGGGATATATGGGAGGCATAGGATGGAGAAAAAGAAAGGGGAAAATGATGTGATTATATTATAATCTCAAAAATGAAATAATTTAAAAAGAGCACTTATTATTCTTACAGAGGACCCAATTTGGGGGCCTAAAACCTGCTGCTGGTGACCACCACCCACACCAGGCGTTTCACATCTGCCTTTCTGCTTCCCTTCTAATCCTGAGTATTGACTCTTTGGGGCAAAGAACAAATAAGAATACATACATAGATCTAATCTACATGGGTAGTAGAAAAAGACAAGATCTCTTGAGTAAATCAAGAGCATGGGGACCTTGGGAGAGGGTTGAACGGGAGGGGAGAGAAAGGGAGGGGAACAGAGGAAAATACAGAGCTCAATAAAAATCAATTAAAAAAATAAGACTGTCATTGGTATTATCCTGAATCTCTGTATGTTCTTTTATGTTGGAATTGTTTCATTTAATGTAGTGATCGTGGCTTAGTTTTTAATATTTTGAATTACTGAATGATATTTTATGAGTTGACTCTATCTAAATGTGTTTATTTGCTTTCCTGTTGATACACATATGTGTTGTTTTCAGGTTCTGGTTACTATGAATGAAATGCTTTCCCATTTGAGAACAAAACAACATTAATGTAAAACCTAAAACTTTGGAAACTATGCCAAAAACATAGGGGAAGCCTTTTAAGTTATAACTATCTGTAGTTTTCGATATAGGTATACCTATATTAATTTCAAAATGATGAAAGGAGAACACAGAAGAGTGCAGTACTAAGGAGGCAGGAGGATTGTTCTAAGTTGAGATGACTCTGAGCTACATATACTTTCTCGGAAACCTAAAAAGTAAAAACAAGAATAACTAACCACTAGCTTTTTAACTAGCTTTTTAACTAACTAACTAACTAACTAACTAACTAACTAACTAACTAACTAACTAACTAACTAACTCTCTTCTATACAACAGAATAATCAAGATACTATGGGTGTTTGGGGATATTTGCAACCTTAGTGTACAAATACGTACTAAAACTATGAAAACATGTTTTAATGTTCCAAATCTTTAGCAATGATCAAAGTGCAAATTGAAACACAGTGAGATTTTATCTCATTTTGGTCAGAATGGCTATAATCAAGTAAATGAACAACAACAAATAGTGCTGATGGGATGTAAGTCATTACAACTATCTTGGAATTCAGTATAGATATTCTTCAAAAATATGTGAACCTTAAGTTTACTAAACTGTGTTGAACAATAACATTATGTTTATGAAGGAAAGTGGACTGAACTGGAGAGCATCATGTTAAAATGAAATTTTCCAAACCCAGAAAAAAAGCATCATGTACCATTGATGGGAGGGTGTCACCATGACAATAAGTAAGCCTAATCTGGATATGGAAAGGGAGAACAGAACAGGCAAGCAAAGATCATAGAAGTGGTAAATAGGATCTCAGTGTATTATATCTACATTCATAAATGACAAAAGTAAATCTCTCCCTTTGTACAGTTAATGTACCTTAACAATTGTTCTTTCCAGTTAAAAAAGACAGAATTAAATTAAGGATAAGAATACTCTATGAGTCCCTAGAAAATCAAGAGTCAGAACCTGAATGAATTAGGGAATTATTAAATCACATATTATTCTACCTGGAACTAAGCTTGCTTGGAGTTGAAAAGCAGGTTTAATAGGAATTTCTTATGAAGCACATTATTTGTTTTTCAAAGAGACACTAACAAGCCAAAAATATGAAAAGATACAACAGAAGTGAGAATTAATTATTCATTTTATCTGGCCCCTGGGGAAATGTTGCTTTGTAATGCACCTCTGATTTAAGTGGCCTTTAATTGTGCACGTAAAGGAGTGTTATTAAAATTTTAACACATCCTTTCAACCTTTCAACTCTCTTCTGTGGGTTCCTATTAGCCCAGCAGAAGTTGCTCTCATTCCATCCACTTTCCAGCTAATTTGTGCCCAATGCAGGTAAATACAGTTACGGTTTCAGCAAACTTATCAACTACCATTAAAGTTAACAGTAAAAGACAAAATAGAATCAAAATGCTCTGAACAGCAGCTGTATCAAGGTAATGATACAGAGCTCCCAATGTACAGATTCTCTCTCCCTTCAGCCTGCATCATTATCTCTTTGGAACCCAAGATTTTGGAGCCTGAGCACAACTAGGCTGGAGATCAGAGACAGACTATTGGGTGGCAAATTGTGCAGGTCCAATTTCCTCCTTCCTTTTAGAATGCAAATGTGTTTTGGCCTGAACACCCATTCCAAGAAAGCAGAGAAAATGTTCAAATCACCCAGCTATATCTTTCTAAGACCAACCGCAAAGAGAAGAATTAAAGAGTTAGTTAGAAAAGTGTAAGTAGCTGCCTTCTGATGGCCTGTTGTACTTTAATGTAGAGAAGAAAGGCCATGAAACTGGAATTTCCCATTGCATTTTGGAAGACAGAACCTTTTTTTGTCACTAAAAAATAATGCATCAGCAAATTTGCTAACTTTCTCTGGATGGAAAAGATGTTTGGTTCAGAAAGACAGTTTACTCTTAGAGTGTTTGCCAGGCATGCCAAGGCCTCAGGTTCCATTTTTACTGGAGAAACAGAAAGGGGAACCTATTAAAGAGTGAAGAAACCCATGTTTATACCCACCATGCATGTTAACTCACCACTTGAAGGAAACCATTGGGTGAAAGCACTGCTTAGGGATGAGAAAATGATGTTTTCACAACTTTAAATATGATGATTTTATTTAAAATTTTGTATTCATATGGAGTAATTGTTCTTACAGAAATATGAACATGCACAACTTTATTTGTACTTCTCTTGGAATTAGATGTGCAATTCCTTCCTGCAAAGGTTGGACACACAAAGCATGACCAAATCTACAGATCCTTTTAGGTATATGTTTATGTCTGTGCGTACTCATATGTGGAGAATGAGACTGTTTTTAAAGTAAGGGTGTCTCCCTGAAGTATGAGCTCACTGACTGGCCAGATGGCCTGGTCAGTGCGATCCTGTTAGCCACTGAGTCATCTCACCAGCTCCATATCTAGTTTGAATTCCAACCAACTCATTGGAAAAGAAAGTAAGTAAAACCAATTCTAGTATCTAAACTATTTTCAAATGATGCAGGCATTTGCTTTGTACCAAACAAAAGATTCCTGTGGAAGAAACCTACATAAGGAAATAGTTCACTCATGATTGAAAGCTTCAGATGATACCCTAGGCCTCCCTGTCATTTAATCCATTTGGCATTTGCTTGAATTCAATTTCCACTTTCATATCAACAATTAAACTTTATTCATGGCCCCAAATAAATACATTTGCCTTCTGTCTATATGATAGATTAGTTACTGGCTGTCTGGATAAATACTGCCAGTAAGTATTATAATATGTTGCAACTTCATAGAGGGACAATGACAACGAAGGATGACATCCTACTGCTAGAGTCATGGATTAACGGCAAAATTCTGACTTTCTTTTTAATATTAGTAATGTGGACTCATAAACCTTTGAAATATGGATGATGATAAAATACAGACATAATGATGTACAGAAAATATTGTCTGAAAATGTCATGAGCTATATAAATCAAACTGAATGGGAACTACATTATACCTTGAGTGTCTTAGGAGGGCATCAAATGAGAGGAGTGTTTTGCATACCTTAACCCCCCTATAATCATAGCCTTAAAGTTATCATTACCTTCACCTTCTGGCTATTTTTCATTTACAAAAAGTAAATGTATTCATTGTATTCTTTTTAATGTGCAAGTGTGTACATATGTACGCTTATGAAAGGTATATTGTATATGTGTTTTGATTACATATGTATATGTATATATATATATACACATTATAATATATTCATGGGAGTGTGCATGTCTGTGTGTATGTGTAAACATATGGAGAACTGAGGGGTCTCCATCAATTTCTTTCCATCTCATTTTTTTTGTCAGATAGAGTTTTTAGATCTAGAGCTCAGCCATCAGCTGGGCTGTGTGACTGATGAACTCAAAGTAACTGTCTTCACATCTTTCAATTGGTGTTTTATATGGGTGCTGGAGATCTGAACTCAGATGTTGCAAACACCTTACTAATTGTGCCATCTCCTCGGGACATAAATGTAATTATTACAAGGAATATTTGCATCTGGCTGTGCTGTTGGCTTGAAGGAAGACTAGATAAGACATTACTCATTGGGCAAAAACAAGATTAAAAATACATTGCAGTGAACAAAATGGAATCCATCTGCTTCTAGCAGTCCAAGTAAAAGCAAGGCAGGGGCTAGTGGAAATATGATAACTTCATTTTATCTCACTTAATCTTTGTTTCTCAGATTTTTTACAACATTACCAGTTCTTTCCTTCTTCATTTAAAACCTTCACCCATTAATTGTATTCATCCTCAGTTCAGTATATTTTTCCCATAATACAAAATGGGTGACATGAAGTTTCTACTTCAAGTTTATTAGCTGTATACATTTATTATACTAAACATATAGAAAGTGCAGGAATTAATGCAGTTTTGAGCCATCCAATCTTTCTTTCTACTGGGTGGCATTCTAGGTTTTCATCACCCATATCATAAACATATTCCAATGATGGAGGTGGGTCTTGTATCTTATCTGTTGCTTTCATTTGTTAACTAATAAAGAAACTGCCTAGGCCCCTTGATAGGCCAATCCTTAGGTAGGTGGAGAAAACAGAATAGGATACTGGGAAAGAGAAGCTGAGTGAGTGAGTCGCCATGATGTTCCCATGCCAGACAGACGCAGGTTAAGATCTTCCCTGGTAAGCCAGCTCGTGGGCTACCCAGAATATTAGAAATGGGTTAGATTAATATGTAAGAGCTAGCCAATAAGAAGCTGGAACTGATGGGCCAGGCAGTGTTTAAAAGAATACAGTTTCTGTGTAATTATTTTGGGGCATAAGCTAACCATGTGGGCAGCCGGGTGCCAGGGACACAGCCCTGCCGCTCCTCTTTCAACATTCCAATTCCCTCTATAGAATTGTGTTAAGTGAGAAAATGCATGAGAGGCATGTTGTGCATATCCTAGACCTCACCAATTGAAAGCATAGGACACACAGGAATAATTTTGAGCTATTATTCCTCAAGTGAGTGGGGGAGCAGTAAACCTACTTGAAAAGAATACTTTGTTTATCAAAGGGCCTTCTGGTTGACTTATGAGGTAAATCAAGTCTCATGCAGTGGGTGACTCTGGTGTCACTCTGTTGGGAAGCAGCCAGGGAGTTCTAAGTGATGGCAATGGAGACATAAAGCTAATGCCAGTAGTCAGAGTAGAGAATGGCAGCATGTTTTTATGTCCTCACTCTGATTTCATGACTACCTGAATAAACTTAGTGTTTATGAAGTACATGGAGAAAACATAAATATGAAACATGATTTTTCATTTTCTATTAAATTAATAGTAAGTGAAATATTTAAACTGTTTAATTAAGAATATCAAAGTTTTTAAAATAGCATGTATTTTGAGATCAGTCCTCTGTCTGATGTGGGGTTGATGAAAATCTTTTCCAATTCAGTAGGCTGCCTTTTTGTTGTTGACTGTGTCCTTTGCTTTAGAGAAGCTTTTCAGTTTCAGGAGGTCCCATTTATCTATTGTGCTACTGGGGTTATATGTCAAAGTAGTCTCTTTTGCCCATACATTGAAAGCTCCTTCCCACTTTTGCTTCTATCAGTTTTAGTGTGGTCGGATTTATACTGAGGTCTTTAATCCATTTGAACTTGAGTTTTGCACTTGGGGATAGATAAGGATCTATTTTCATTCTTCTACATATTGACATCCAGTTTTGCCAGCGCCATTTGTTGAAGATGATTTCTTTTTTCCATTGTATATTTTTAGTTTATTTGTCAAAAGTCAGGTGTACATAGGTGTGTGGAGTAATATCTGGCTCTTCTATTTGGTTCCATTGGTCAACCTGTCTGTTTTTATGGCAGTGCTGAGCCGTTTTCTTTATTATAGCATTATAATAGAGATTGATGTCAGGCATGGTGATGCTTCAGGAAGTTTCATTATTGTACAGGATTGTTTTCGCTACCCAGGGTTTTTTGATTTTTAATATGAAATTGATATTTTTCTTTCAATATCTGTGAATAATTATGTTTGAATTTTGATGGGGATTGCACTGAATCTATAGATTGCTTTTGTTAGGACTGACATTTATTTTTATTATGATGATTCTACCTATCCTAGAACATGGGACATCTTCCATTTTCTGGTATCTTTTTCAATTTCTTTCCTCAAAGACTTAAAGTTCTTGTCAAATAGGTCTTTCACTTCTTTGGTTAGTGTAACCCCAAGATATTTTGTGTTATTTCTGGTTATTGTGAACGGTGATGTTTCTCTGATTTCTTTCTCAGCTTCTTCATCATTTGTATATCGGAGGACTACTGACTTTTTGAGTTGATCTTGTATCCTACCACACTGCTGTATTAATCAGATGTAGGTGTTCCCTGATAGAGTTTTGGGGTCACTTATTTATATTATCCTATCATCTGCAAATAACAAAAGTTTGACTTTTTCCTTTTCAATTTGTATCCCTTTATCTCCTTTTGTTGTCTTATTACTCTAGCCAAAACTTCAAGAATTATGCTGAATAGATATAGAAAGAGTCTTTGTCTTGTTCCTGATTTTAGTGTAATTGCTTTAAGTATTTTTCCATTTATTTAATTTGATGTTGGCTGTTGTCTTGCTGTATATTGATTTATTATGTTTAGATATGTTCCTGTGTCTCTGATATCTCCAAGACCTTTATCATGAAGAAGTGTTGGATTTTGTCAAATGGTATTTCAACATTGAATAGGATGATCACATTGTTTTTTTTTTCAGTTTATTTATACGGTTGATAACATTGATAGATTTTCGGATGTTGAAACATCCCTGCATCTCTGGAATGAAGCTGACTTGATCATGATGGATTTTTTGATGTGTTCTTGGATCCATTTTTCAGTATTTTATTGAGTATTTTTGCATTAATGTTCATGAGACAGATTGGTCTATAACTCTCTTTCTTGGTTGAGTCTCTGTGTGGTTTCAATATCAGGGTAACTGCAGCCCCAAAATAAGAGGTTGGCAATCTTCCTTCTATTTCTATAATGTGGAATACTTTGAGGAATATACATACTAGCACTTCTTAAAAGTTCTGGTAGAATTATGCACTGAAACCATCTGGTCCTGGGCTTTTTTGTTTGGGAGACTTATAATGACCACTTCTATTGCCTTGCATGCTATAGGTCTATTTAAATTGTTCATCTGGCCTCATTTTAATTTTGGCATGTGGTATCTATTCAGTAAATTGTCCATTTCTTTTACATTTGCCATTTTGTTGAGTACAGGTTTTTGCAGTATTGCCTAATTATTCTCTGGATTTCCTTAGTGTCTGTTGTTTTGTCTCCTTTTTCATTTCCGATTTTGTTAATATGAAGATTCTATCACTGCCTTTTGATTAGTTTGGGTAAAGTTTTATCTATTGTGTTGATTTTCTCAAAGAACCAGCTCTTTGTTTCTTTGTATTGTTTTCTTTGTTTCTATTTTGATTCCAGCCCTGAATTTGATTATTTCCTGTCATCTACTCTTCCTGGGTGAGTCTGCTTCTTTTTGTTCTAGAGCTTTCAGGTGTGTTATTAAGTCACTAGTGTGAGCTCCCTCCACTGTCTTTATGTAGTCATTTAGTGCTATGCAATTTCCTCTTAGAACTGCTTTCATAGTGTTTCATAGGTTTGAATACATTATGCCTTCATTTTCATTGAATTATAGGAAGTCTTTCTTTCTTTCTTTCTAATTTGTAGATGTTCTGTAATTAGTGTTGTTGGTAAATTCTAACTTTGAACCATGGTGATCCTATAAGATACAGGGAGTTTCTCCAATTATTTATTTATTTATTTTTGTGTGTGTGTGTATGTGGAGGTTTTCTTTGTTAGCAAGTATGTGGTCAATTTTAGACAAGGTTCCATGAGGTGTTGAGAAAAAAGTATATTCTTTTGTTTGGATGAAATGCTCTGTAGACGTCTGTTAAGTTCATTTGAGTTCATTGATGTCTGTTAGTTATCTTATTTCTCTGTTAAGTTTCTCTCTGGTTGACCTGTCCATTGGGGAAAGTAGGCTATTGAAGTCTCCTACTATTAGTGTTTGGGGTTTGTTGTGTTATTTAAATCTTAGTAATGTTTCTTATACAAATTTGAGTGCTCTTGTATTTAGGGCATAGATGTTCAAGACTGAGACTTCATCTTGATGGATTGTTCCTGTGCTGAGTCTACAGTGTCCTTCTCTATGTCTTCTTATTGATTTTACTTTAAAGTCTATTTTGTTAGATATTAGTATAACTACACCTGCTTGTTTCTTAGGTTCATTTGATTGGAAAATCTTTTCGCAGTTCATACTCTGATTTCAGGTTGAGGTGTGTTTCTTGCATACAGCAAGAGGATGAATCCTCATTTCGCATCCACTGTCTTAGCCTGTGTCTCTGTATAGGTAAATCGAGTCCATTGATATTAAGAGATATTAATGACCAGTGATTGTTAATTCCTGTTATTTTTCTGTGGTAGTGTTTGAGTGTTTCTATTCTTTGGAGTTTGTGGTGTAATGTTATCTGTTACCTGTTTTTGTGTATCCAGTTAGATTTCTTGAGTTGCAGTTTTCCTTCTAGTGCTTTCTGTAGGGCTCAATCTGAGGATAGGTATTGTTTAAGTCTTGTTTTGTTATGCAATATCTTGTTTTCTCCATCAATGGTGATTGACAGCTTTGTTGGGCATAGTAGTCTGTGCTTGCATCCTTGGTCTCTTAGTGTCTGCAGCACATTTCTCTGTTCAGGACCTTCTTGCTTTTATGGATTCTATTGAAATGTTGGGTATAATTCTGATAGGTCTGCCTTTATATGCATGTTACTTGGCTTTTTTCCTTTGCAGCTCTTAATATTTTTTCTTTATTCTGTATGATTTGTGTTTTGATTATTATATTTTGAGGAGATTTATTTTTTGTTCCATTCTTGTAACAGCGTAAACGAATACAGACAGATTGTAAAAATATATACAGCTTTAATAGACTTACAGAACCACCATCTGGTGGAGTCTAGGAAAGCAGAAGAGAGCTCGCCAGATTTATAGGTAAACATTAGCCCTAGGCAAACACGCCCCCTAAGGGGTGGGACTTATCCCTACACATTCTATTTGGTGTTTTGTAAGCTTCTTGTACCTTCATAGGGATATTCTTTAGGTTGGGAAAATTTTCTTCTATGATTTTGTTGACTATATTTTCTGTGTCTTTGAGCTGGAGTTATTTTTCTTCTTCTATCCTAATTATGCTTATGGTTGGTTTTTTTATGGTGTCCGGATGTTTTGTGTTAAGAGTTTGTTGGATTTAATGTTTTCTTTGACTGATGAATCTATGTCCTCTAACAGTATCTTCAACCCCTAAGGTTATCTCTTCTATCTCTTATATTCTGTCGGTTATGCTTGCCTCTGTAGTTCCCTTCTTTTACCCACATTTTTCTTTTCCAGAATTCCCTCAGATTGTGTTTTCTTTATTGCCTCTATTTCAATCTTTTATTCTTGAACTGTTTGAACTGTTTGCTTCACCTGTTTGATTTTGTTTTCATGATTTTCTTGGGTTTCTTTAAGAGATTTATTGATTTCTTCCATTTTTGTCTGTATTATTCTCCATTTCTTTAAGGGAATTTTTCAGTTCCACTTTATAGGTCTCCATCATCTTCATAAAATTACATTTAAAATTGCTTTCTTCTGCTTCTTCTGGGTTAGGGTGATCAAGTCTTCCTGTTGTATGACCACTGGGTTCTGGTGTTACCATGTTGCTATTTAGGTTGTTGGATGAGTTTTTTGTATTGGTGCCTACCAATCTCTTCCTTCAATTGGTGTCGGCATTATCTTTGCATCTTGGTCCAATCCTTGAAGTGGCTGTCTATGTCTTTAGGAACTGTTCTTGGTCTGTCCTGCACTCTTACTCTATGTCTCAGGGAGCCACTGAGGTCTCTCTTGGCCTGCTCTCTTGGTCTATTCTCTAGGTCTGCTTTCTTGGTTCACTGTCTTGGTCCACTCTATGTAGTCACAGCCTGAGTTCCTATGAGGTTGTGGGGGATAGGAGGTTTTGGGTGCATAGTGGGAGCTATAGCTTACAGGTCTGATAAATGGGGTGGGAATATTGGAACAATTTTTCTTTTGTTCTTCTCTGTGTAGCTGAAGTCTGTATTTCAGAGTTCTTCTGAGGTCATGGAGTATAGGAGGGTTTAGGGGCAAGAGGGACTTGTAGCTTGCAGGGTCCAATCTGACAGCGTATTTTTGTTAAATTAGTTATCCTGTCACTGAAAGCACAAATGGAAGCATTAAATTGGATCCAAGTGGGGTTTTTATTTGTTTTTGTTTTTGAATAGGAGTAAGAGAATGATCCTAGTTTGAATCTGAAATTTCCCTCATTGGGTTCAAGTTTTGAAGCCTTCATCCTCAGCTTGTGGTACTATCTCCAAAGTTGTAAAAATATTAAGACAGTGGGACCTGGCCAGTAGAAGATGGCTACTTGGGGTGGGTCTTTGAAATTATGCCCATAGTTGGCTCTAGCCTCCCTTTGCTGCTTCCTTGTCTGCCGTGGTGTAAATAAAAGCTATCTTCTACTCCTATAACCATGCCTTTCCTACCTCAATAGATGGAAACTTATGAAATCATTAGCTGAAATGGACCCTCCCACCCTTAAGTTAATTTGGCAGAGTGATTTTGTCCCAGTAAAACGAAACAGCTAATCTAAGAAAAGGGATGAAAAATATTTCCTCTTAAATGTTTGGGACTGTTAAACTCTAACTACACATAAAAGCCAATAGCAAAACCATCAGGTAGCTGTGTAATGTTGAAGAATCAGCTGCCACCTTGGTAGTCACTAGTTGGCTTAGGTGATCTGACAATGTGCATTTGTGTTTGTTTCATTCCAGCATCACTAAGTGACCCTCATCCTGACAGATGAAGAAATAAATACTATTTTTTTTAAAAAGAAGTACTACTTAAGCAGCAGTTAAATTATCAATAGTCATCTTTGCAGCCCACCCTCAAGAAATGATAGTCTGATTGAAGAGAAAAATATAGGGAAAAGAAAATAACACAAAATATGTGGGTTTTGACTGGCACACAGCATACAAGTGAAATTATAAAGTTTTAGAAATAAAGCCAAGCACAGATGTGGGCAAAAAACTCCAGGACTGCATGTCAGTTGCATGCATAAGGGAGAGGGGGCAGAGAAAGTTTATTTCCAGGTAATGGGAATAAGAGCTGCGTGGAACCCATTAGTGGGGAGGGAAATATTTATCTCCTTTTAAAATGCTTCCCTTGGTTTGTAATCCCATTTTGTCATAGCTGTAAACTGCCATCATTGGTCATTCCCCATTTCTTGAATCTGATAGTGAGTGGAAAAGTCAGTGTACAGACTTAGATGGACACTCGGTCAGCCTTTATCACTGTCTCTGAGATCTCCCACCTTATCTGCAGAAGCTACCCTTACATTCTAATACTTTGCAGGTTTTATATCAGTCCACTTTTTTTTTTCTATATCTCACTCGTTCAATGTCCTATGGGGGAAGAATGTCATAGTGGAAGGCAATTTGGGTTAGTCCTTTCCCCTCACCACACAACAGATGCTATGTCAGTGGCTTTATCGCTGATTATCTACTCTCGTCTGCTGCTTTGTAGTGAGGCAGTTATAGTAGATGCTGTCTCCTTCCTTTGTTTCTGACCAAGCCATTTGATTGTATGGTGGTCTCCTGCATTGTCGTTAAAGGTCCTATCCTTAGGATTCATAATGAGACAGTCCCAGTGTTGAATCAGGGCAGGAGCAGTATTCATTCAGAGCAGTTGTATAAGGGGGCATTCTTACCAAGCTGAGATATGCTTGGATATTAATCCTGCACTTAAAAGATACTATTTATTGTTTTGCCAAGCAAGGTATACTTTAATATTGAAGAAGATCTCACATAACTCTAACATTGCGATGCAGATATTATTTAGTTTATAAACACTCATTGAGATAGTGTTGCCTTTATGACATATATAAATTGCTTGTATGGATAGCACAGCATCTGAAACATTGCAGCAGGCATGTCTCACTCCTCCTCCTGAAGTCCTAAAAAACATGAATGAACTGGGAAATAAACTCATGGGACTTGGACAGTCACTGCAGAAAGGGTTGACATTTTGTGAGTTCTGTGGATGAATGTGGGGAGCAATGTAAAGGTATTTTAAGGAGAAGCTGTTTCCATTTAAAAAAGCAGATTGTAGGGAGAGGACATGAGGAAATAATGCTCAAAGAAAAGCAAGAAGAAATAGCCTGAAGGACAGAGGTTTGGTGCTAGGGTACTAAAATCAGATTAGGGAAAGAGCTGACCCAGGGAAGTGGAGATAGATACTGCACATTGAATTTCCATTCTTTGTCCCGTTTTTAATTGTCTAGCTTAGGGTAAGAGAATCGAAAGATTCATCACACACCCAAACGACATACCTGGCTGCACCAACATATACAGAGACGGTTCCATGTGCTCCCTTATGTCTTTTGATTATTAAGGATGGGATGTGTGAATTGCTGCATTTGCATAGATTGTAATAGAATTGATTTAGGAGTCAGATATAATAAATCAAAATGTTGTTTTGAGTGGATGTGAGTTTGTGCAAGTTTGTGTGTGTGTATGTCAACTTTGGTTACTGTTTCTTAAGAGTTATTCATTTGTCTTGTATTTTGAGATAGGAGAGCTCACTGAGACTTGCAGCTTGCTGAGTAGGCTCTGAACCTCAGGATCCTTTTGTCTTCAGTACCCAGTGAGCCCCCAAAGTCGACATGTTTTTATTTCCTCAGTGCTAGGATTACAAGTGTGGCACCACACTCGGGTTTTTACTTGGAGTATGGGATCAAACACAGGTTCTCCTGCTTGGGTGGCAAGCAATTTAGCAAATTCTCTGTCTTCGCAGCTTGATTTTGATATGGTATAATGAATTTTTAATAGAAATAATCAAGAATTTGTTTAATACTGTTCAGAGTCAGACAATATTCTAATTTTAAAATAGCATTTTTTTTGAAAATTTCTATTTTTTCTCATGTTACCAGCCCGAATGCAGCCTTCCCTCCTCTCAGTCCTTTCACCCCTCTCCCCCACCTTCTCTCTCCCTCAGATCACTCCTCCAGTTCCCTTAAAAGAATAACAGCTTTCCTATGGGTACCAACCTAACATGGCATAACAAGTTACCTATAGAGATGACTGGAATTGGGGAAACATAGCTATTTTATGTCTACTTAATGCAAGTATTTTGCTGAACTCTATACACATATTGCTAATTTTTCTATTCTAACCACATAAAAACATACAGTTCATTGTCTCTGAGTGTGTTCACGATGTTATGTACTCATTCAACACGGTCTCATTTCAAAGTATTTTTATTGCAACAAAAAAGCTAGGGCTCATACTCAGCAGTTACGCACAGTCCCTTCCTCCCATTGCCCTCATCCAACACCCATTTGCATATTGTGTTCATATATTAACTAATATAGAGCTTTATATTAATTGATAGATTATGAATTGTCTTTAGTATCTGGCTGCTTTCATTTAGCATAATATATTCTAGACACATCCATATTGTAGCATCTATCAATAGAGCTCACTGCCTCTAATGGGTAAATAATATTTGTTACATGACTATAGAATATTTTATGCTGCATTGTTCAAATTATTGAATGTAGTGGTTTTTGTCAATAGTGTTCTTTACAAATAATGCTGCTAAGAAAACTCATGTATCATGCTTGCATTTCAGTTTTCAATTCTGAGTTGACTATGAGACATATATTCATAGTATGATTAAATATTTGTACAACTACTGAGTTGTTTTCTACCAAGTCTTTGTCATTTGACCTTCTACTAAGCACTAAGGCAAGTTCAGATTTCTTGAGAATCTGGCCAAAACTTGATATTTTCCACTTTTGACATTTAAATTATATCCATCCTAGTCGTAATAAGATGGTACCACGTTTCATTTTGATTTGGGTTCATTCATTAATAGTTCTACTGGCATACTTTATATATTTATCACTTGCATGTGTTCTTTAGACAATGATGCATTTTATTCAAGTGTCTTATACTTTGGTGGGCTGTCTTTTATATTGTCAGCTGGTGTGTATATATTTCCATATTAATGTATGTCTCTAGAATTACAAATATATCTCAAATATGTGATATTTCTGCTCACTTTTCATTCTCTAATCCTCTTGAATGCAGAAACAACTGTATTTCTAAGCAGTTCAATATCTGTGTGTGTATATCTGTATGTATGGGAGACTATGTTCATAAGTATTGTAAAAAATTATTAAATTTATAGTAGTTGTTTAATATTTTATATGTGAACATTTAATGTACTGTATGATATTGCTACCTTCTACCATACTCTTAGCTTGGTGGCTTGGTCACGAGCAAGACGAGGCTTTATCTGCCATCATTTTTTAATTCACACACAACTCTAGTGAACAGAAAAGAAAAGAAGATTCTTTCTTCAAGAGTGGAAACTACAGTTCATTTTTGGGGTCAACACCTTTTCTTTTGATTGGTGCTTTTTATTCTGCTTCCAATTTTACTAAGACTCACTTTGTACAACATGTAAGGTAAATGAACGAAAAGAATCATATCAAGGTTGAGCTGCAAGAGACAGTGACAACAGACAGAGGTCATGGGGAAAAGAGAACCATGGGAAACTGGACATGGTTGGTGACTACTATAACACTTCATTAATATTAGACCTTCATACACTTGGCATCCTGTTTGTAATAATGTACAGCAATTCACTTCTGCAATGAAGCTTGCTTCCTAAAAGTCAAGACACTCGGTGCTGATTAGTCTTTATTACAATTGCCCTTCCAGCTCATTTGTACATTCAGTTGTGAAATTCTGCAGACTCAGCACTTCTATCTTGAAAATCTGTGGACAAATGTACATTAAAATTCATTTTCTTCTGGATGTTAAAAAGTCAGTATAATATGTATCGATTGACAATCTCTGAGGAATGGAAAGATAGTCCTTGAGGAACAAGTCTATGGACAGTTTATTAATTCTGTAGCAAAATACATGTTTATTTCAAACCAGGCCAAATAAAATTTACAATGGAAATCTGAAAAGGTAAATGAAAACTTTTTTTTGTCTGTCCAAGAGCTGGTTTAGTTCTTATTCACGTCAGACCTTTTTTTTTCTATTTTTATACATGATCAATTTCATAGACTATCAGCCTTTAGATAAGGTCAAACTTAGACCATGATACAGTTAAGTAAAATAAAGCAACACTTTTGTGTTTAAAAACCAACATAGAAACAAAAGTAAGTAGATATTTTTGAAAGAAGAGACTAATAACTTTTCTAATTACTTATAAGATATCAATATATTCAATTACAATCATCAATCTCTACTAACTTACTCCATTTCCAATCAGCCACTGGAGCCCTTAGTTTCTACTCCCTCCTTGGTATGGTACTCAGTAGTATTCAGGGCATGATAAAATACCTATTGCAATGACACTATGCACGAAGGCACAGATTCAGATGAACCAAGCTGGAGATCCAGAAAGACACCTTTCTGTAATCCAGTTCCTATGGTGCCAGAAAGTAAATAAAAGCTGCCAAGGGAGAGATAAAATCAATAAGCCTGTTTAGTTACCATGCTTATGAAGCACAACATTGAACAGCATGGCAAGATATCCCTAAAGGAACAATAGTGGCACACATATCTTGACAGTAACCCAAAACTGTCTAATTAAACTCAAGCACCAATCAACAGGAGAGAAACTACCTGGTCTTAGAAACCCAACCAAAGACACATGACTAGTAGGGCCATGGATTTTAGAAAAGAACCTCCTACCACCCATTTTACAAAATCAGCATCATCTAATATATTTTAATCAGTAAGAAAATATTCTAAAAGGTATCTTTATACTCACAGATAAGTATAGCAGTCTCCCCTCAGCAAAGAAGCAGCCCTTTACAGCAAATAGAGGCCATTAAAGAAAACCACAACTGAACCTAATACAGAGATCAATGAATGCATAGACTGATGAATAAGTGGATGCATTTTCAACATGACTCCTGAGTCTAAAAGCTCAGGGACATCACAGAAGAGACAGCAGGAATCTTTTAAGAAATAGAGGTCCAGCAAGTCTGATGTGAGTTTGTTCTCCTAGAAATGGCTGCCTAAACAAGACATTAAACTATGGCAACAACAGACATGCTAACGTGGAAGGGGGAAACTCCACTGAGTTCCACCCCTAGACAAAAAAGTACAGGCAGCTGATTGATGGAGGTGGGTCTTGTATCTTATCTGTTGCTTTCATTGGCTAACTAATAAAGAAACTGCCTGGGCCCTCATAGGACAGAAAATTAGGTAGGCGGAGTAGACAGAAGAGGATTCTGGGAGAAGGAAGCTGAGTCAGGAGTCGCCATAATTTTCCTACCAGAAGCAGAGGCAGGCTAGAATCTCCCCGGTAAGCACACCTTGGGGTGCTACACAGATTATCAGAAATGGGCTAGTCCAGGTGCAAGAGCTAGCCAATAAGAGGCTGAAACTAATGGTCCAGGCAGTGTTTAAAAGAATACAGTTTCCGTGTAATTATTTCGGGGCATAAGCTAAACCATGCGGGCGGCCGGATACCGGGACACAGCCCAGCCACTCCTCATTCAACAGCTGATGACTGCTAATAGAGACTTAGCCTCACTCAAACTCAGAAATGAGCCCCTTAATTGGTTATCTAATACAAAGTGCTCAGGCCCCAAATCATAGAATCACATACACATATACAACAAAAATAGACTATTAGGCTTGTCTATCATCTATCTATCTATCTATCTATCTATCTATCTATCTATCTATCTATCTATCTATCTATCTATTATCTATCTCTATCTATCTATCATCTATCTATCTATCTATCTATCTATCTATCTATCTATCTATCATCTATCTATCTGTCTATCATCTATCTATCTATCTAATCTATCTATCTATCTATCTATCTATCTATCATCTATCTATCTATCTCTATCTATCATCTATCTATCTGTCTATCATCTATCTATCTATCATCTATCTATCTATCTATCTATCTATCTATCTATCTATCATCATCATCTATCTATCAATCATCTATGTAACAATAATAAAGAAACAGAGAATATCAACTTGAGGGGGATATGAGATAGTATGGGAAAGGCTAGAGGGTGAGGACATGGGAAAGCTTTAAAGGAAGAAAGAACAGGATAAATCATGTAATCATATTTTAATTAAAACATATTAAACAAGTTTTTTTGTCTCTGATTTTTTTGTTTATTTAAGATTTCTGTCTATTCCCCACCGCAGCCTCCCATTTCCCTTTCCCTCCCCCAGTCAAGTTCCCCTCCCTCTTCAGCCCAAAGAGCCATCAGGGTTCCCTGCCCTGTGGGAAGTCCAAGGACCACCCACCTCCATCCAGGTCTAGTAAGGTGAGCATCCAAACTGCCTAGGCTCCCACAAAGCCAATACGTGCAGTAGGATCAAAAAACCCATTGCCATTGTTCTTGAGATCTCAGTAATCCTCATTGTCTCTATGTTTTTTCCCAAGAGAACACTATCCTGAGTGAGGTAAGCCAGACTCAAAAAGAGGAACATGGAATGTACTCACTCATATTTGGTTTCTAGACATAAACAAAGGACATTGAGCCTCTAATATGTGATCTTAGAGAAGCTAAATAAGAAGGAGAACCCAAAGAAAAACATATAGGCATCCTCCTGAATATTAACCTTCATCAGGCGATGAAAGGAGACAGAGACCCACATTGGAGCACCGGACAGAAATCTCAAGGTCCAAATCAGGAGAAGAAGGAGAGAGAGCACGAGCAAGGAACTCAGGACCGCGAGGGGTGCACCCACACACCGAGACAATGGGGATTTTCTACCGGGAACTCACCAAGGCCAGCTGACCTGGGTTTGAAAAAGCCTGGGATAAAACTGTCTTAAACAAGTTTTAAAAAGTAACTTGTTCATCTGCAGGTATATATTTAGCCATGGTGTCTAGAAGGCTTTCAAATATTATGTGACATCAGTTCAGGTCAGAGTTTGACATCCAAAGAGCTCCAGTAAGTCAGTAGTTCAATTTTTATTATAAAGTGAGGAAAATATTTAGAGAACAAGTTAACTTAAATTTTGTAGTTCAAAACGTCTTTTTGTTCATAACCCTTTTGTGCTTCATAACATTTTGGGTAACTATTTACTAGCATGTATCTAAGCATAAAAATACAGATATTATTGTTCAGTAGCTTCCAATAAGAAAACATAAAGTTTAGTTATTTTTATGGTATGTTGTATAGCAGTTGATATGCTAAAATAAAAGTAGATATCTTAAATTATGCAGCTACATTAGAGAATATACTATGCAAAAATAAAACCTCATATAGAAATGGATTTAGTTTACAGAGGAAATAGTTGTGATATAATATTGAATTTAATAAAAAGATAATACTACATGCAAAGCAGAATCTCATGGAAACTTTCCAAATGAAAAACCAGACAATTCTGATCAATTTAAAAATTTTCTTTATTCTTTCAATTTTCTCTTCTCCTCATCTTTCTAAACTTATTATGAGTTAGAATTAACAGCCTTTTGAAGATGCAAACATCATCCATCTAATTTTACTACCCATTATTTGGGATGTAATCCCCATGAGGCCAAATGTGGAAATTAATTTAATCATTTAAGAAGCTTATAGGATCAGAGATATGATGAGGAATGAAAAAAATGAAATAATTGGAACCCAATTATCCACTTAGTATTGCAAAAATATATACAGTACATTGGTTGGTTTTCGTAAGCTGCGGAGGACTGAGAAAGGAGTTGTTAGGCATGGCGTTAAGCATAAGGCATGCATCTTGCTGCCTGTCTAAGAGGAGCAATGGATGAAGTGCAAAACTAAAGCTAAATTTGGTCTAGCTTCATTACGCCAATTACCTGTACTAGTCAGTCAAATGGACAACATACTTTTCTATTATTTTTTCTTTTCTATACTTTAAAGCAAATGATTTGATGTAAAGAAAATAATTGTTTAAAAGAGAAGGTTTATTTACAGCAGTTAAATAATTTAGATTGTCAACAGGCTTCTTCGAAAATACATTTTAAGTAGGGAAACTCTCAAGCGATTTACACTTTGAGGTGAGCATCTTTTTTTGGTTTTTATTCTCTGCAGTAATTCCATTAAAAGAGCACAATTTATTGCACATCTGTCTTTGCAGATTTTATCAACACTGAAACCTTTTAAACTGAGAATGGGATTAAATAAACCCCATTTACCAATGTGGTAAAATATAATAGACACCTACCCCATTAAATGGCCCACTGAATCAATATTTCCTCTTGGCAGCAATCTCCAGCAGATAAGGTGAAACTCTCCTGTTCTATTTGATAGATGAGAAAACTTACAGGGAAGAATTTACAGCAGGTTCACTGTGTACCTTGAAGGAGTGTTCATTATTCCCAAATTACCTCCTCATGTCAGCAAATCTGTGGCTAGTAAACAGAGAGGCCATTTATATTTGCCCTCCTGTGTGGCTGTAGACAGTACTTTGAGGCAAGTTACTTATGTGGCTGGCAAATTGCTATTTGATCTTACCAATGAAAGTGTTTCAGATACATATAAAAATATTTATATTTTGTTATTGAGTTTTTAAAAATGAATTCACTTTGTTTTGGGGGAAATGTTAATTGTGAATATAAACAAATACATACTGATAACACTTATACATCACCCTCTCTCAACTCCTTCCCATCTCTGTTTATACTCACCCTTTCCTACAAATCTCACTCTTGTATTCAACTTTTCTGTTTTATGAACTGCTAAGTTTTATCAAGACTGACTGTGTGGGCTTAGAATTATATACTAGAGTCTGGTTGTCTCTTCAATGGGCATACAACTAAAGACATTAACTTTCTCAACCAAGAATTGATCTGTATATATTAGTTTAGTAAGAGGAGAGGCAGGGTCCCATGAAACCCTCCTCCATCCACTCCAGATTACAGGTTGCTCTGTGCAGGCTCAGAGCAGGTAGCCATAGTTGCTGTGAGATCAACATTCTAGAGGCTATGTCAAGGCATTTTGCAACGCTTCTCTCTATCATCTGGTTCAAACTTACTTTCTGTCTCATCTTTCATGATTTTTCCTGAGACTTAGAAGAGAATGCTTGTCTGTCTTTAATTGTTGAAGCTGCATTTTTAGAAATCATTTCTTAATGTGGATATCTACATAAAAATTAATGGGAAAAGGAGAAAAAACTTCAGAAATTGCAAAAATATTTTAATTTTAGATTTGATATTGCTCCATATAGGTTTTGCTTATTAATTTAATAGCAGCCAACCAAATGGGGAGATCATAATATTTGAGGTATTCTTGATTTTTTTTTCTGGCAATCTGAAATGAATTACTGTTTGTTTTATCTATGCAAAAAAGTTTTTGAGGCAGATATAATTATTAGCCTGGGCACAAATAAACCCACGTAATTGCCTACAAATCACAATTCAAACATGAAACTAGTATTTTGGTTTAAGACTATTGTTTGGGAGATTCATTGTTCAGCCTAAGTACGGGAAGTACTGTTGCCTTCATTTTAAAATGCTTGCCAGTACTGACCATTTTCAGTAGAAGTTATATGATTATTGTAGTGAGAGCACAGATCCTATGAATGTAATCAATCCCCCTTAAATATAAATGTAAAGCTGGGTATTGTGGCTCATACCTATAATCCCAGCATTTAGACAGTTGAGGCAGTGCATTTGATATTTAAGGCTGACTACATAGCAAGTTAGAGAGAGGTCAAGCTAGCTGCATGAGACCGTATCAGAAAAACAGAAACAAACAAACAAAAAATAAACCCAATAAACAAAAAAGGAAAATCAAATAAAAATTCTTTAGAGTTAAATCATAACTTCAAACCAGTAAATAACTAGACTACACATATCTCAAAATTAGCAGTAACTTAGTCTCAGTAAATCCTTGGAGAATATAGAGTCCAACTGAACTGTCCAGACAGCATATATTCACATTGGGTCGTAGAGTGCAGATTTCAAGTCCCTCATGTTTCCTGTACTTCAGCTGAATGACACCTGATATTTCTCTATCTTAACCTCTCAAAAGCTCTGATAGAATAAACTCCTAGAAATTAATTCATGGATTTCATATAAAATATTGCATTTAGAATATTTAGCTTCTCATCTAACATTTAATATGTAGCCAATAGACATTTTGCATTCAGTACATACCCTGTGTACCAAAACAAGTATCTATGCACGTATATTCAAATAAGTATACAAGCATTTAGACATAAGACCTTTTACATATGCAAGCATGCTTTAATTATGTATAATATTCATTTGAATATATCCCATTCTTATACATGTGCTTGGACACATACATATATTTTATATAATCATGTGTTTATATTATTTCCTTAAAGATCTATGAAAATGTTGAGTAGTAGTTCTATACCATATTTTATTTAGGTTTTTCATATTTTAGCAACATTCCTTTACAAAAGAACTTTTTAGAGACTTTAAAACAGTTAATTTTGCAAGTGGCCATGACCAATTCATTATTTATTGGGTATTTAAGAAATTTTATCTTTCTTTATAAGACATTTATTGTTATAAAAAGTATGTTTATATTTGTTTTTTATCTTGTAGTTGTTTTATTATCATATTTTGGATTACTCTATAGAATACAAAAATTAAAAAAGAGATTACATAAGTACAATGTTTATATTATTCTACACAAAAAGAAAAGAATACAATAAGGGCTAGAGAGATGGCTCATTGGTTAAGAGAACTTGCTGCTCTTCCAGAGGACCTGGATTCAAGTCTCAGCTTCAGCATGGTTCACAGCTGTCTGTAACCCCTTTGTCAATGAAACCAGTGTTCTCTTCTGGCCTTCATGGACACTAGGAATGATTGTGGTGCACAGATAAATATGCAGGTAAAACACCCTACACATAACATAAAACTTCAAAAAAACAATAAAATAATGTCTATTTGTTTCTGAGCACCTCTCAAAGTGATGTTTGTTAATTTTTCATAGTAACAATTCCCTCTTAAAAAGAATGAGTTAGACATAGTTTGTAGGTTTATGTTTAAGATAATTATGCAGACACAGATTATTTTTACCAAATAAGCTACTAAGGTCAGTGAAATTAGCATTTGCTAAGTGAGGCTGATTATATTAATCTTTATAAGAGTACTTGATAAGATGTCAGGGTGGGTAGTCCAGTCTTAGACCTGAGGTAGATATGATCTCTAATCACAGTGAAGGAAACTGAGATTAAGGTATTGGAAGGAGGCCGCTAAATAGTTCCTGATTGCTCAGCCCCAAAATAATCACACAGATACTATTATTTAAAACACTGCTGGGCCCATTAGATCTAAGTTCATATTGGCTAACTCTTACATTTTAATTTTACCCATTTCTATTAGTCTGTGTGTTGCTATGTGGCAGTGGTTTGCCAGGTAAAGTTCCCAGTGGCTGGCTCTGGCTCTATGGCTTCTCTCTAACTCCACCTTTCTTTCTACCAGCATTTAGTGTAATTTTTCCTGCCTACCTAAGTTCTGCCCTGATATAGATCCAAAGCAGTATTTTTATTTATTAATTTTAATTACAGCATACAGAGGGGACTCCCACATCACTAAGGAGGGTGCTTACTGCTGTGGAATATCATGTTAACCTGTAAAGGATGTGCAACTTTTGCTTATGCTGCATTTGGTAATTATGCAAAAGATATGTTGCATTTGTTTCACCTTGCCTGCCTAAGGCTCTTGCTTGGTCTAACGAAAATCTAAACTGCCAGTATTTAAGTAGAGAAAGGATAGACAATGCTGGCAGAGAAAATAAAGGGAAGAGATATACATGCTTAAAAAACAAAGGAAAAGCAACGAGAGTAAAAGAAAGAGGAGAGAATGAGAGAGATGCCCAGGGCCAGAAGCCAGGTAGCCACGAATCAGCTAGAAACAAGAAGCAATGAAAGTAAGATATATAGAAGGAAAGAAAAATAAAATTACCTGAGGCAAAATGTAGAGATAAATGAGTTAATTTAAGCTAAAAGAGGTAGCCAGAAACGAGCTTAAGGTAGGCTGAGAATTACAACTAATAACTCCATGTCATGATTTGTGAGCTGGTTGGTGACTTAAAAGAAAAAGCTCAGCACAGCACACACTCCCCCAGATTATCAAATGGTTGTAAAGCAGAAAGGGGACTTGAACTCATTTCCAGTCTCCATTTCTCAGAAGAGAAGCACAATGAAGCAATGAGTTGACTGAAAAGTACCTTCAAAAGGAGCTGACACAGCAGGGAGTCACTAGGTCATTTCCCCATTGCTCATCTTTGCTTAAACTCTCCTGGCGTGTTTAGTTCAACTACCTCTAAGTGATGCAGTTAGAGGTGAAATGAAGGTGAGCTTTAAACTCTTGTATTTAGGTCTTTGAGGTAAAAGTCAGATTTTCAGTTAGGAAAAAAGTTCTAAGACTCCAGTCTTAAATCTCTTAATATTTACAGAGTTGGAGAACATGCTAGAAACAGTAAGCAAAGAAGGCTATAGGTGGGTGTTGGAGTTAAAGTGATTTTAAAGAAAGACCAATTGTATGATAACTAAAGCTTATCTCTTTGAAATAGAAGCTCCTCATAAACATTATACCTGGAGGAGGCTTACTACATACACAAAAATGTCAGCAGTGATCATGGAGAGTTGGACTGCAGGTGACCCCTGCTTTAAGGAACTGTTCTGAAGATAAAAGTCTCCCTTTGATGTGCTATTGGGCACACCATGCAGTGCTATAAACATCAGTCTCCATATGCACTAGGTATTCAGAAATAAAACATTGATTTTCTCTGTAAATAGGCATTTGAGTTAATTCCCTGCATACAAACGTATTAAGTATGATGTCCTTGAAGTCAATAATTCATTCTTGTGTCCCTGAAGTAATGGATTTTGCCCTGACATAGATAATTTTTTTGCCTTTTATGAGCATCCTGCATCTGACACCAAGTTAGGTATAAATATGACTTAAAGCTAAGTCTGTGAATAGCTTTTGGGGCTCTTGGTTGTTAGCATCTTCAGTTATTAAGGTGGCTTTAGAGAGATCCAGTTTACTAGGTTATTTTACATTTTTTACCTAGCTCAGCATAGATGCCCTCGCTGCCTGTTTCCTGATGTATCACGGCTAGTTTGATACTTTCTTTTAAATGTGGGTCTCCTTCCACACAAAAGCAAGGAGAAGATGATGTAGGATATACTTCAATTCCTTTAACTGTTCTGTACCACATACTTATGTAGGGATTCATTTAGAAATATTCAACTAGCTGTAGTCTACCTTAAAGTAATGACACAAACTTTATAATCTCATAGATCTATGAAAGCAATTCTTTCTGTTTCTATACTGATATTCTTCAAAACCTATTCCAACATTTGCAGCACACCTATATGGCCAAAGATTTTGCTCAAGATGAGTTTGAAGGAACCATACATTTCAGGGAATTTTTAAAATGCATTTTATTTTATATGTATATATGTGTGTATGTGTGTGTGCATGTTCATGTGTGTGTATGTATGCATGTGTGCATTTTTTACCTTGTGAATATTGGTATCTGTAAAGTGAGCACTAGATCCCCTGGAGCTGAAGCTACAGGTGGTTTTGAGCCATCTGATGTGGCTGCTGAGAAGTAAGCACAGGCACTGTGGAAGAACAATAACTTACTGCTTAACTGCTGAACCATTTAATTTTACATTTTTGAAAAGAAATTTGTATTGGAAAAAGAATTCTGGTTTGATAGGTCTTTCTTTCAGCACTTTAAGGGATTATACCATCATCTTTGTCTTGTAGAATTTGGATGAAAGCTCTGATATTCTCACTTCCTTTGCAATGTATTTTACTTGCTATGTGTTGCAATATTTTGCCTGCATGTTAAATTTTCAGCCATTTGTTTCAGCCATTTATTTGGATTTTATTTCCCTAGTTATCTACCTATTTGATATTTATATGCTTTTTCATTTGGAATTTATACGTGTCCTAGTTTCATTTATGTTGCTCTGAAAACTACCTAGCAAAAAGCGATTTAGGAGAGAAAGGGATTTACAATTTATAATTCCAGGTTACAGTCCATCATTGGAGCAGTGAAGACAGAATTAAAGCAGCTTGTCAATTATTACATCTATAGTTTACTGCAGAGAGCAATGAATGTATAGCTGCTTGCTTGCTTGCTTATTTCTCTGCTATTAAGTTTCTCCACTGTTATACAGTTCAGGACCCCTTGTTTAGGGTATGGAGCTGTCCTTTGTAGGCTAAACTTTCCCACACAAATTATTTCACTCACACACACACACACACACACACACACAGACAGACACACACACTCACAAACACACACACATGCTATAGGACAACAGTCTGTATCCTGTCAATTATATTTTAAATAAATGCTGATTGGCCAGTAGCCAGGCAGGAAGTTTAGGTGGGGCGCAGGAAGTAGAGGCAGGGCAACAAGAATTCGGGAAAGAAGAAAGTTTCATTCTGCATTCATGACCCAGCTACAGAAGAAACAAGAAGTGATTTCTAATTGACATTAATAAAAAATACCTGGAGTCAGATATTAGGATGTGAAAGCTAAAAGAGAGAGAAGAAAAACATCTAACTAGATTTCTTACTTCTATGAAATTCTCAGACTGGATGGGGTATCCTGTCTCTAAAAGCCCTTCTACTGAATGCCTTGAGTTTCTATCTCCTCTCACCTTAAATTTCTCACTCTGTCCAGCCATATCCCTTCCTGTCTCCACCTCCCTAGTGCTGGGATTAAAGACATTTGACTCTCAAGTACTGGGATTAAAGGTATGAGCTACACTGCCTGACTCTGTTTTTCACTGAGACTATATCAATTTCATGTAGCCCAGGGTAGCCTTGAACTCATAGAGATCCATTTGCTTCTGTCTCCCAAATGCTGGAATTAAAGGTATGTGTCACCACTGTCTGTGCTCTATGGCTAACTAGGATGGCTAGCTCTGCACTTTGATATTTAGGAAAGCTTTATTTGTTACAGCATAAACAAAATATCACCACATCTATGCTCAAAGTTATATTTGCTTTCAAATAAAATTCATATTATGTATCAGAAAGCAATTAAAATAGCAGAAAAGACAACAATTGAGCAAGACAAATGGAACTAACCTACAAAAGTTGGACCACCTATATAGGAATTTAAGCTAAATATAGTTGAAATTTTCAAAGATTCTTATAGAAAAGTAGGCATCGTGCATGAATAAATTGCAATTCTCCACAAGAGGTAAGAGGAGTTGAGAGACAGAACAAGTCAAAGCAAATATATGAAGACATTATGATGGAAATTTCCAAATTTTATGAAATACACTGTTTTAGACCATTCATGCCATTTGAATAGATTACTACAAATTAGGTAGAGGAAATTCATTTCTTTTAGTTTTGGAATTACTTTTGTGAGGTGGATTCTGTATTCACAGGTAGTGTCTTCTGCTTCTTTTTCACATAGTGTTAGATTAAATTCTCATAGGACGTTTTATAACTCCTTCTTACACTATCACCAAGGAGATCAGAATTTCAACATATCAATCTATGACATTGTGACACAATGGCAATCAGGTACAAGTAGCTAAGGAAGTATCAAACATTATTAGGAATATGAATGTGGTGTCTTCACAAGAGAGAAACCACTCATTAACTCAGGAACAGAGGAAAGGAACAGGCAATGGGGCCAGGCATTAAGTCTCAAAGCTTCCACAGTGATGAGCTTTCTCTAGCAAGGGTCCACCTCCTGAAAGTTTGTCTCTGATTCATGAATGTAGAAGAGTGCTTTCTACCACATCTCCTTTCAGCATTTCTGCAGTTCTCTTGGTACCTGTCATAGCAATCCCCAGTTTCCAGGCTCTCATCCTACTGTCAGAAGTGCACCTCTGTTTCTTAACGCTCAGACACTAGCTAGCCAGATTCACCTATAGAGCAGTGTTCTTTATTGTTGTGGTTCAGACCTACCTTCTAGACCTTCTAGACCCTTGTTTTCTAGAGAAAAGATTTTATCTATTCTTTATTGGTCTTAGAGTCAGTTTGTACCTAAGGATGATCATCTACTTATGATCCTCTAGCTGCTAAGTCTTTAGATCTGGAGTTATGGGCATGTACCATCATATTTGTTTACATAGAGCTGAAGATTAAAACTAGTGCCTCATGTGGCCTGGTAAGAACTCTGCCAACTAAGGTATATCCCCAGCCCTAGTCCTGATTTTGTCATTTTCTGTTTATCAGAATGTGACAGAGTGGAGGTATTATCTGCCATCCATTTCATCTCTGAGTGTGCTTCCAATGATCTGAACTCAGTGCACCCAGCCTATTACTGAGGGTAGATCTTACATAGCTGAAGAATGAAAGCTTTTATGTCCTTCCTCATTACCTTAAGCTGTTTCTCTATGTGGACTATAGTAACACAGGACACCAACAGTTTTGGATGATTCCCTGACATATCTGTACCAAGAATATGTCATGTCCCTATTTATCCTTCCTACAGTGTATTTTATAAACTCTTAATGTACCCCTTTCCATATGGAAAGATGGCATTTATACTCCCCAGAAAGCCTTATTTTAATTGCAAATATAAATTCATATTTCTTTTAGTTATGGTTTTAGCTGAATTCTTAGCAATGCCTGAAGTATCAAGATAAAAATCAAGTCCTCAAGGGTCACCAGTCTCTTTTAGACCTTTCCTTTCTTTTTGTACTCTATTAGTTTATTATTGATTCAGTGTTCCACATCTAGTACTCAAGTTAAATTGTGATTTTGCATATTAACTGTCTTTACATTGATATAAACTTGCAATACCATACATCAATTTCAAAGGCAATTAAACATTATTGATTAGCATTAATTGACCCAAACTCACAATCTATTTTTGTCTAATATCCCATTTCTGTTGCAGAATGTCATCTTTTAGTCACAGTGGTCTCAACTATCCTAATGCTGTGACCCTTTAATACAATTTCTCATGTTGTGAAGAACCCTCAACCATAAGTTATTTCCCTGCTATTTCATAGCTATAATTTTGCTAAATATCTGATATGGACTTCTGTGGGAGTCAGAACTACAAGGTGTGAACTTCGTGACACAGAATTTAGTTTTGTCTCCCTAGGCTCAAATCAGATGTGAAATGTTTTGAGATCATCTTTTTTTTTTTTTTATTTTCGAGACAGGGTTTCTCCATTTCATCTTTTTTGAAGGGAGGTATTAGTCGCTATGTTGTAGAATGATTCCACTTTTATTGTAATTAGACCAGGGCATTGTGTTTAAAGGAATAAGACTATTGAACTGAGTACTATCATCATCAGATCATATATAGGCCACCTTGGGGATTCTAAGGTTGTACCAATCATGGGATTAGTACAAGCCTTTTTCCCTCGTATATACTTGCTCATCTGTTTTGATGGTCAAGCTTTTTTTTTATTTTCTCCTTAATGTCTGTCTTCACCTCCTTGTTCTCCTGTGTATCCATCATAATGCTTAACATTATACTCTGTTCTCTCATTTTCACTCTCTCTTGTTTTTCTTTCTCACATTGCTAAGAAAACTCTAGCCATATTACTTTCTTACTTAATTGTTAGACTAACACTAGTTATGGCAACATGCAAGAGAATGAAATTAGACTTGTGTCCATCACCTTGCTCATAAACTGACTCCAAATTGATAAAATACCTCTAGGTGAAATATTGAAACTTCTAGATGAAAAACTATATATTCTAAGGTGTAACATAATATATATATATAATACATATTATAAAATTATGTGTTTTAATATATATATATATATATAATATTGTGTGACATAATATATGTGATATAGGAGTAAGAAAGAGCTTTTTGGATAGGACTTTATTTGCCTGAGTATTAATCTCAACAATTCACAACTGGAACTTCACAAAAATAAATGGTTTCTGTGTAGCTAAAGAAACAACCAGTTGGACAATGGTGGTGCACACCTTTAATCCCAGCACTCAGGAGGCAGAGGCAGGCAGATCTTTGTGAGTTTGAAACCAGTCTGGTTTAGTGAGCCAGTTCCAGGATAGCCAGAACTATAAAGAAAATACTTATCTTAAAAAACAAACAACAGGCTGAGATCGCACAAACAAACAAAACCAACAAAAAAGGAAACAAAAAAGAAGCAATCAACCAGGTAAAGACAAAGACTATAGCCTGGGAGAGAATTTTTACCAGTTATGAGTCTGACAAAGGTTTAATACCTAGAATATACAAAGTAGTCAAAAACAAAGAGAAAAAAATGGCCCACTCAAGAAATGGCCTGGGGACCTGAATAGAGCATTCTCAAAAGAAAGATAGAGATATGGCTTAAAAATGTCTCAAAATGTACATCATTCCTTCTCTTTGCAGCAGATAAAGACTACTACTACTACTACAAAACAAAACAAAACAAAACAAAACAAAACAAAGCACAGTCATTCAAATGCAGAGCTGTTGATCATAATCCCAATGGATAGATAACATTCCCACACCTAAGTTTCAGGAAAACCTGTGGAAAAAGAAGCTGAAAGACTATGAACCAGAGGATCTCGACGTTTGTTGTGATCTTGTGTTTCCTAGTACCATCGGAAGCTGTACCCATAATGTCTCACCAACATAACTGCAAATGTGAGCTAGAAAAGAAGGGCATCTATGAATATGACAAATGGATAGCGAAAACCCCAGGAAGCTTCAACCCTGCATGAAGAACTACAGGCAAGTAAAGGAAGCTAGTAGCAGGCGAGGTAGTCCTCCTGAGGTAAGAGCACAGAAATTGCTCACCCTATGCCAAATGGTCATTTCTGAAAACATGCATGTAAGTAACAATAAACAGAGCAGGTTATATTTAGAAATATATGTGTTCACACTTAAACATATATGCATGCAACCATTAGTTGAAAAAAAAATAAGAGCCCATGAATTTGAATGAGAGTGCAAATGTCCTCGAGAACATAAAAGGGCATTGGATCTCTGTAGCTGGAGTTACAGGAGGCTGGGAATCTTTTAACGTGGTGGTGGAAATCCTGAATCATCTCTCAAAACTCTGGCACTTATTCTTAGAAGAACCATGAAACCTTGGTTCTATAATTATTTTTAAAAATGCAGAAATGATTACATATATAAGGTCTGAAGCATTTTGGCCAGAAGCCAGTTTGTTACTCATTAAATCTTACATTGGTGTTAATGTGCTAATTAAACACATATAGCTATTTATACCTAAAGCTTTCTTTTATCTCCTTTGTCATCTCACTTTATAAATAAGAAAGTCTAGGTAAAAAAAGGATAGTTCTCCAAAGCAATAATAAGATATGTAATCCTTTCTTTTTCATAAATAATATTTTCCCTGAAACCTTACACAAAAAATTTCTTGAAGTATGAAACAATTTTCTTGCATTTGATGTGAACACAGTATTCATGAATTTTAAATATTCTCCATAAGCTACATTCTAAAAACGTTAAAAAGCTAAAAATGCATATAAAGTCCTAGGAAAGAAGGGGAGAGGGAAAGGGGAATGGGGTGCTGCTGCCTTTCTACAGTTTTGTATGGCATTTAAATGTCACACAGTAATGTTTGGAGACCAGCAGTTCTAAGATTTTAATGCTGCACCTTGAAGATTTGTACATTTAGCAGAAATAAGAATGTATTTTCTAACAATAGCAATATTTAAACAGTAAAACCATCTTTCACACAGGTAAAAAATTAATTTACTGTCTTGTGGGATCAAGGTTATGGGTCAAAAAATATAAAATTTCAAAAATGGCCTTTGTATTTATGTTTGGTCAGTGGACTGTGTGCCCTAGTCAATCATGGAGGTAGTTTCAGAGAGAAATTAAAAGGGAATAGTTGATAAATTTATTTTGCAGCACTTTCACATGTAGCTGTTTAGGGAACACTTATAAGATTCATTTTGTCCAAAGAGAACAAACTTAATACACGTTCCAGTTTGCTTTCTGTAGCTGTGATAAACATCGTGAGTAAAAAGCAACCTGAGTGAAGAAAACTTTTATTTTATCTTTCAGATCACATTCTATTATTCAGGGAAATTGAGGCAGGATCTCAAGGGAGGAATCTGGAGGCAGGAACTGAAGCAGACACTATTTGTGAAGGAATGGTGCTCACTGGTTCATTCCCAGGTTCACCCATCAGCTAGTTTCCTCTTTACAACTCAAGCTCATGGATATACGGAATCAACTTAGGGATGGTACTGTCCGTAGTAGACCACGCGCTCACACATCAATCATCTACTGAAACAATGTCCCACAGATATGGCCAAAGGCTATTTTGATCCAGTCAGTATTCAATTAAGACTCCCACAGATACCTCAGTTGTATCTGGTTGACAGCTGAAGAAACCTTAAATGTAGGTATTCTAGAGAAAAGAGCAAGCAAAACATCTTCTTATTTTAATCATGATTTATCTTTGAAATTACTATTTAGTACAATTTGATAAATAGAGCCTTGAGAAGTTATATTGTACTGATATAAGTACAAGGAATATAATTTATAAAGGTCTATAAGTATAAAAATTTCATTATCATAGTAGATAATTGGGAAGTGATGTGTAGAATTCAGTACCTTTTATACATTCATCTACATATATTATGTGATTATAATGGAATTAAATACTCCATTTGTTAATAGTTTTAATCACATATTAATTGTAAAATTGCTTCAGTTTTGTGCTGCTATAGCAGAGCACCTGACACTGAAAGGCAGATATGCATCTTCACTGTTCTAAAATCAAGATCAAGGAAGAGGGTGAATAGGATCAAAACACATCATATGAAATCCTCAATGAACTACTGAGGTCAGAGCTAAAGATGAGGACAAAAATATTAATCCTGTTAGATATTTGACTCATGCCTTCTCTCTTTGCAGACAGTCAGAGGCTAGCTTTCTTTGTTGGTAGCATGTATTAAAAGCCATAGTTCACTGCGTGATCAATCACAGTTTCTTTATTTGGCTGGATAACTTTTTATTTTATGTACTAGTACATAGTGATGGCTACACCATATCAATTCAACAGTGGGAGATAGGTTCCCACAGAGTAGCGCTGTCTTTGTCTGTGAGTCAGAAGCCTTCATTTGTCACACAGAAAAGGTTAGCTGCTTAGAATCCCTGTGTGTTTTGTGTGAAGAGATAGAGGTTTTATGGATTTGGAGGAAGTGTGCCATCTAATTCCTCCTGCATTTGTTGTGCTGGACTCTGACACAAAGAAGACCTCCAATTCTGCCTTGTCATCCTCAGGGACTCTCACCGGAGGAACTGTGGTGACCTGACTGTCAGAGGGGAAAGGTCTATGTGAAATGTTCACAGGGAGCAGGCAAGCTATTCTTTCAGGAAGTGTCTGCTTGACTGCCAAGAAGACTTCTGCATTACTCCAGCATTTGGGGGTATGAGTATTGATCAAACACCCTGCTTTGACAGCTAATGAGATCATACTTTCAACCAGTGTCCAGGTTACTTGCTTAAATTTCTAGTCTCAAAGAAATTCATCATTTGTGAGCTGTATGACCTTGGACAGCATACACAACCTTGCAGGTTTCTGTTCTCTGGGTCCATAGAACAATCATGCAGATATTTAAGGAGCTTCGATTGATAAAATGTGCAAAACACTGGGAACATGTTGAATGCTCAATAAATGGTGTTTTTCTCTATGTTTTCTCAGAACAAAAATTCTGTGGCTAATTCTGGAAAAATATCAAATGAATCATTGAATGTTAAACAGACAAGGACAACTTCTGGAATGAATGGCTTGTAAGTTTAAAGAAAATTCCAAAGTAATATTTAGCAATAAAACACAAGGAAAATTTTCAAAATAGAGAACTAGTCAATGAAAACTTCATAACCTCACTTTACAACATTGAAATGGTGGCAATTCTTTTTGAAATGTTAAATATTGCTTTATTAAAATCATGCATCTGTAAACAAGAGGGAAAGACTTTCCCAATTACCAAGTGTAATACTAGAAAATTCCAACGGCAGAGTTTTAGGGTGTGCTTGCAGCTCTCAGTACACAGAGGTCTATTGTCTCTAGTTTGCTCATATCAGTAAATGAAAAATAACAACCCACTGGAAGAAAATAATAAGGTTACTGCAAATAGTTCTTCTGCATGTGGAGAACTCTGAGTTCCATATATAATAAGATAAAGAAAATTAAAACTCTGCTTGTAGTTTAATGTGGACCTTTAGGGCTGATTTAATTTTTAAATTGACCAGTGCATAATACTGGTGAGGTCCATAACAAAGCAGGCGCAAGCAAATACCACTTTCTGAAGTCTAACTTGTAGCATGGGTATTTGGCGAATTTAATTAAAATTGCAATGATTCCACTATTTTGTGTTGGAGGAATATGTTTATGTTAAACACAATTCCTAGATATCTCCAATGACCTATGTCTTTTTCTCATCCAGGCTCCTCATGTGCAGTTGGGAACTATGGCTTCCTTATCACCCAATAATACATAAGAGGTGTTGGTCTTTCAGGCCTGTGGTTGTATAAACTAATAAGAAAAGATAAAGAAATTTTGCAATTCTAAGTAAGGTCTTTAGCAATCCAGATTTAAGTTATCCTTGGCATGACTGATCTAAACAACCTTGCCTTTATAGGAAGAACACGAAGAAGTAAGGCCTAAGAGGGTCAGACATATTCCTGCTGGTTTAAAATAAGTAGCAATCTGTGAGTTCCAGAACTACACAAAAAAAGTGGGTTTGTCAACAACCACAGTGAGCTTGTAGTTGACTCAGAGCCCTTAGATGTAATCCAGCTAGCTCCATTTCAGCTTAGTGTGAATCTGGGTGGAAGACTCAATCTATATTCTGTGTTCAAAAGAAATGTGGGAGCACAAGCAATATTTTAGACCTTTAAATTTACAGATTTTTTATGTGTCTATAGAAGGCTCATAGGTTATTTCTCACATAGGCATGCCAACAGGCAAAGCCATGTGTGCTATGTTAGCCATATTAGCATGTCACTAGGTAAACAAGTGCTGGTCTGTCTGTACAATGGGGTACTATTACATTTACAATAGAATTAAGTGATGAAACTATAAGGACTTCTCAAAAATGACTTGAGTTTATGGCACAAAACTTTCTGAAAGGATGAGTTCTCATATGAAACACATTTGAGGGCATGGTGGCATCTCTGCTTTATTAAGTCTGGATTATACTTCTGTGTTCCAAAGCTGGGGAATGACTTTGATGTTGCTATTTGATTAATTAATGTTTATATGCCTATATGGTGTATGAGTGTGTGTGTGTGTGTGTGTGTGTGTGTGTGTGTGTGTGTATGTGTGTATGGAATGCCATGAATATAAAGTAGTATATCTTGTGCTTGTGCATGGAGAGTCCAGAGCAAAATATTGATGCCTTATTTATTACTTTTCTTCTTATTGCCTTGAGGCAGTGCCCCTCACAGAAGAAGATGGTCATAGTTATGCAAAGCAGACTGGCTACTGGGCTCTTCAGATTAGTCTACCTATGTCCCCACCTCCCATCCCTAGATTGAGAAGTAGAGACATCTATAGCTAGATTTTCTTTTTTATTGATTTTATTAAGCTATACATTTTTCTGCTTTCCCTACCTGTCTCTCCCCTCCCCTTCAACCCTCTTCCATGGTCCCCATGCTCCCAACTTATTCAGGAGATGCTGTCTTTTTATACTTCCCATGTAAATTAGATCTATGTATGTCTTTCTAGGCATGCCTAGACCTTGTCTAGGCTCTCTTGTATTGTGATTTGTAGGCTGGTTTTCTTTGCTTTATGTTTTAAAACCACTTATGAGTGAGTACATATGATAATTGTCTTTCTGGATCTGGGTTACCCCACTCAATATGATGTTTTCTAGCTCTATCCATTTGCCTGCAAATTTCAAGATGTCATTATTTTTTCTGCTGTGTAGTACTCCGTTGTGTAAATGTACCACATTTTCCTTATCTATCTTTAGGTGAAATGATCCAATAAAAAATGGAGTACAGACTGAAACAGAGAACTCTCAACAGAGGAATCTAAAATGGCTAAGGGAATACTTTTGCATTGCTGGTGGGAGTGCAAGCTGGTACGGCCCTTTTGGATATCAGTGTGGCAATTTCTCAGAACATTAAGAAACATCCACAGCTAGATTTTCATATGAGTACTAGGGAATCAAATTCAGGTTAAAGTGCAAGTAGGCTTTCCCCTCTATGCTTAGATTCTGTATCTGAGTGTACTTCTATTTACCAGCCCTGGCAAAGAAACGGAGAAAAGGAAAAAAGTAGGTGCAGGACTGGTTTCATTCTCCACAATTCATTCTAATTGCCTACTGTTTAAGCTGCCACTTGGGAGCCATTATGTGCTGAAGGGAAATGTGTTCATATAGCAGACCACCCGGGAACTCTGTAGAGTTACAAGAGGAGTAATTTGCAAAATCCTCCCTGGAGAAGAAAACAAGAAACACAGTTTGTATGCCTCCTTGCTTCAAGGTGTTATACACTATGGGAAATAGATCAAACAAACTCATCATGTCACAAGAATTTTATAAACCCAAAGGATTGTTCATATAATGTCAAGCAAGGAGCTTAGGGTTCTCTTAATTCCTACACAAGCTACTACTTCAATACAAAAAATCCCTATCATTTTACAAGCCTCAGAAGAAAATTAGTAGCAAGCTCCTCTTTTACCTCTGTGGAATTTTCAAAACAGATATGCTTACTTTTGTTATTCTAATAGAATAAGTAGCCATTAATTAATTTCACTGTGGGCTGAGATTTTGTTTGCATGGATTACATATTTATGAAATTATTTTAATATATATTGTATGGACCAAAATGTGTTCTATCTTAGAGCATATTGTATGAGTATATTTCACCTACTTATTTAAATACAGTTTGTTGAAGCTATGATCAGTAGACCCAGAGAGTTTGGGTATAGAAGAAGGAATGGAGGGAGACACATGGATATCCCTGGGAGGGAGAAATAGAATAGGTCTAATGGGTGGACTGGGGGCAAGTGGAATGGGAACAGGAGATTCATATGGGGCTGGGGAAGGAAGATTAGGTTGAGGGAAGGAATACAGCAAGAGACAGCTAGAGTGGAAGGGCATTTGAGGGAGGATACGAGAACCTACTGCAGTGGAAACATTATAAAATATATAAAGGTTATCCTAATGAACTCTCTAAATAATGAGGGAGACAGAGTCCCAACTCACTATCTCTTGTCACTAAATAAGTCTTTGAGTAGAAAGCTGGGTTCCATCTAATTGAGTTGTTGACCAAAGTCTCTCATGGAAATCTCCATACAGGCTATTGCCAAGACAATAGTTTGCTCTCCACAAACTGATAGCAAGGTTCCGTTGCTGAAGAGAACACTCATATAATTCATTAAACAAGGATAGAGCAAGCTTGTACCTACTTAGAAACTTCACCCATATGTTCTCATTCCAGTGCCTTCAGTGCAGAAAGGTTCTCTGCAGGTTACCAAAAGAGGAATGTCAACATTAACTCAGCCACCAAACCTTTGATCTACCATGCTGTTCTTCCTGCAATGGTGGTACAAAGCTTCTGGAAGTAACCAACCAATGTTTGATTTGAATTAACTCACATTAAAAGAGAAGAAACCCAGAATTGATATTGCTTGGGTGATCAAGAACCAGAGACAAGATAACTCAGAGAACTAGAGTAAAACCAAATGTTGATTTTTTTTTTTTTTAGCTAGTGATAAAAAATCTTCTAATAATATTCTGGTGTACTCATAGAAAAGTACCTTATTCAGTGATCATTAGACAACCTTCCTTCTGCAGCAGATGGGAATAAATACAGAGACCCACAATGAGACATTATGCAGAGAGACAGAGAGATGAGGGGATCTAAATGGGATGTCTCCATTATCTCCATTAAATCCTACCCATCAGAGCTCAGGGAACCCAGTGGAAGGGGAGTGGAAAGAATTTAAGAGGCAAAGGGGTTGAAGGATACCAGGAGAACAAGGCCATCTAAATGAACTGAGTAAAACTCATATGGACTGACACACAGGGCTTACATGGGTCTGCATCAGATCCTCTGTGTATGTGTTGTAGCTTTCAGTTTAGTGTTTTTATGGGATTCTTGAGAATGTGAAGAAGTAAATCTCTGGTAACTTCCTTAAGAGTTCTCTTCCTTCAGTTGATTTTATTTGTCCAAATTTAATGTGATAATTTTGTCTTATTTTATATTTTATTTTGTTATGATTCATTGTTTTCTCTTTGATGCCTGTTCATTTCTAATGAGAGACAGAACAGGAGGGGGTCTGGAGGAGAGTTGAGATAATGAGAAACAGGCAGGAGTAGAGAGAGGGGAAACTGGTAAGCAGAATTATTTTATGAGAAAAGAATCCATTTAAATAAACAAAAAGTATATAAATACTGTTGGTTGGATAATTTCATGCCTATCAGTCAGTTTAAGCTAGTGGTCAGTGCTGCTCAGGTCAAAGACCTCTGAACTGAATTTCTTTTTATTGATTCCCATGGGGTGAGATAATTTTTCAATAATTATTTTTACTTGTAGAGTAGGAATTTGAAAGGAAGTCTTCCCTGGAGACATTTCAGAAATGTGACTAATGGACCAATCAGTTTAATAACTAATGTAGACTCTCTGTGTGATTTTCTCTGGGACTAAACGGCTGAGGGACCGGGCGGGACAGAAACCCCAATGAGCACGGCTCCTCCTCCTGTTACACTATGCCTTCCCTTTCAGTAACATGATGAGTTCTCTTGGTACATCACAATGAAAATCTGGTAAGGTTCTTACAGAAAACTCACAGATTATGTGGCCCACCCACAACTTTGGATCCAAAGGAATTTCTATCTTTCATGTTCAGCCTCTACAACATCATCAAATTTATTATTTTATTATCTCACATGGTTCCTAGCTCTAGTGACTACAGATGTGTTGGTTAACATCTTGCTTTGTTTGTCATTCAGATGTTGGTGAGGAGATCTGTCCATATCATTTCCACTATCTAAATAGTCTCACTGAAATTTTTTGTTCAGTATTTTCTTTTGTAAAAATAAGAATGTTATGTTGTAAGTTTTCATATATCTAGACCTGCAGGATATCAACCCAATCACATTCCACCGCAGATGTAAAGGGACTCACAACTGCCCATTGTTATTTATTATTTTAAACAATATTTTCTCATTTTATGTACTAAAACTACTTCTCACTCCCTCTCTCTTGCTACTCCCTCCACCTTTTGCCCCCCCCCCCCCCGACTCCCCAACCTCTCTTCAGAGAGGTTAAGATTTCCCATGGGGAGTCAACAAAGGCTGGCACATCAATTTGAAGCAGGACCAAGGCCCTCCCCTCTATATCTAGGCTGAGTATCCCTCCAAAGAGAATGGACTCCAAAAAACCAGTTCAAGCAGTAGGGATAAATTCTAGTCCCACTGCCTACACCACAAACTGTCATTCACATCTAGAGGGCTTAGTTTGGTTTTATGCATGTTCTCCTGAAGTTAGTCTGGCGTCAGTGAGCTCCCACTAGCTCAGGTCAACTGTTTCTGTGGGTATCCCCATAATGGTCTTGACCACTTTACTCTTGTTATTGCCCCTTGCTCTTTTCGGCTGGACTCTGGGAGTTCAGCCTAGTGCTTAACTGTGGAATTCTGTATCTTCTTCTGTCAGTTACTGGATAAAGGTTCTAAGATGACAATTAAGACAGTCATCAATCTGATTACAGGGAGGAGCAGCTCAGGCACCCTTTCTACTATTGCATAGGGTCTTCACTGGGATCATCCTTGTGGATACCTGGGAATTTCCCTAGTGCCAGGATTCCCAATAGCCACATAATGTCTGCCTCAATCAAGACACGTGGCCATTTTCACAAAAGATCTATTTGTCGCTAATGATTCATGGAAAAGGGAGAGTTATTTTTCTTTGGAGGTGTGGCTACTGATAGGTTTCCCTAGAGGATGACTCCACACTCAGAAGTCAATGCTAATGAGATACAATGAGTATAAAAATCAAAGCCAAAACCAAAACACAAGACCTCAAAATGTTTGAATAAACAGCTTTTACACTGAAAAATAAAACAGGTATGGCTCCATTTAATAGACATTTTTATATTTATGTTTTTGATCTCTTTTGATGCAACACTGAGTTTTGTGATGGTGATCCATCTATGAATTTGTATTTGGCAAATGAAATCCAGTGTAACTTTAGAAATCTCGCATGTTCCTGTGGGTCTCTGTTCAGAAGTGACTTAAAAACATTAAACTTTGAACATCTGAGCACAAGCATTTAGCCATGGCCAGAATCTGAGAAACATTAGAGGGTGGAAGCCAGAAATATAATGTATACATAAAAATAAAACAAAACAGTAATAAAGACCATCATATATCTATAATGACTATGTTTTCTAAGCAAAGAATTAAAATACACTAGGAGTTCACAATGTACTCCCTCAGGTTTACTAGAAAGTAAGATCAACAAAATGTAGCTCGTCATAAGGGCACATGCTGTGACCTCAGCATTCATGAGAGAGAGGCAAAATAAGTTTTGGCCCAGTCTCAGCTACATAGTAAGTCAAGGCTAGTTTGGAATACATAGCAAGACTTGTCTAAATAGACCAAAAGAAAAATAATCATATGGAAACTTTTGTCTAAAACTACACTTTTAGGATTATTTAACATATATGAAAAAAAGTATACATTCCAGTTTCTGATGTTGACCTTCATGGATAGTTCTGAAAAAAATCTGGCACCAATATGGAGTCTATTACTTATTTTGACTGATGGCTGTAAATGATCTTTGTAGCTCCAGATTGATATGTATTAATTAGTCCTAGATACTCCTCTAGGAAACCAGTGTCTGTTACAGAGACAAATCATACTCTCATAATGAGACATTTTTCAAAGATAAATAATTATGTTAAATTCAATTTTAATACCATTTTTAACACTAATATTCTCTGAAACATCTTCATTAGAAATGGCAAGAGTGACATCTATTTACACAGTTGATCCTAGGATACAGATACATACATACACACACACACATGCACGCACACACACATATCTACACAAACACATAACACATACATACACACAGAAACATACACATATGTATATCATATATTCTATAAATAATGATTTCCTTATGTCATTTTAGAAGAATAAGTCCAACGTTTACAGTTAAACTCAGATTAATTTTAGTTTAGGATTAAATCCCATGTTCTTCCATATTTCCTACAATAAATGCCAGCTAAGGTTTTGGAACTGTTCATAGCATTGTTTGCCTGATACTCAGCAGTGTCGTGCTGGGAAGTTGTAAGCACTTACTGAAAATTAAATTGCATAACTCCAAGTAGATCTACAGTTATTTCTTCCCCAGCTGGATTTCAGAGTGAAGACAGAAGTCATTTTGAACCTGAATTTTTTTTGTTAATAAACAGCGTCCCAGATTTGTGCATAGACTATACCAGTAAGATTATTTCCACAAATCTGTCGAACTTTCCCTTTAGATTTGCAATTTATAGCTTTCTGAGTTCACTGCAAAGAAAAGTACCTTAGTTTTGGTCAGGTTCTATGAATTTCTGAGCTGGAAGTTTTCAGTTTTAGATAAAAATGATTCCATGCAGCTGAATTGCATAGCTATCATTGCCTCAGGAATATATTAAATGGAAACCCACTCCAAAACAGATCAAACAAATGACCTCAAAGTGCGCAATTTCAGTCTACATTGAATAAAGTATTATTTTAATTTTTCTTCTTATCTGGCATTAATTTATTGACACATTTTCTACTTGAAAGATTATCTTTTAATCAATTCTCACAATTATCAAGCAATGGAGGAAAATATCTCAGATTCTTGACATGTAATTGAGGGAGTCTATGATTAAGAAATTGAACATCAAAATCATGTCCTTCAGATACTGGACATTCTTATTTATATGCTAAAGCTTGGACAACATTGGTGTTACAGTCACAATATTGAATAGCAGCTAAGAATATTATAGCAGAAGGCTGAATAGAAAGGATGTTAAAGGGAGCATGCATGCAGTTAAACATGGGCAATAATCCCTAATGTGCTATATGTCAGTAGCATGACTATGGGTGACAACTATTACGTTTTATAACAGGTAATAGGAAGATTTTGAATATTCCCATGATGGATTGAATTAGAAATGTTCCCTATTTCAAACCATAGACTGAGATATTTGAACTTCTTCCCCAGTTGGTGACAATGTCTGGGAGGTAATTGGGAGGTACAGCATTACTGATGGAATCAATGTGGTTGAACTTTGAGAACTGATAGCCTTGCCCTGCTTTCACTTCACCCTCTGCTTCATGTTTGTGGTTGACTGTGGTTAAAGGTGTAATCGCTTTGCCTTGCATGCTGCCATGACTCTGCTGTCCTGTGGACCTTCCCTATGAAACAGTAAGTCAAAGTAAAATCTTTTTTTTTTTCTGTGAGTTGCATGGTCATGGTATTTCATCTCAACAACAGAAAAATAACAAACACAACTCCCAGCACAAAAATAAAATTATGAGTTTGTCAGCCATGCTCATTTTGACAGTCATTACATATTAGGTACATACTGGTATATGTTCTCAGTATTGTTATTGAGCATCAATTAAAACAAATACAAACTAGCAGAAACATTCTCTTCAATGAATGGGCCAATAATCATCATAATTTGAATATTTCTTTGCAGTAGAAATGATCTAGGTAAACAGCACAATTTTAGGGTCCTGTGTTTTAGGCTGTCTCTATATGCCTAGAACTTTATTTAATTGTCACAGTACATTCTCACTGTGCTGAATAGTTTTATATCGACCTGATACAAGATAAAGTCTTCTGAGAGGATGGAATATAAGTAAGAAAATATCTATAAAATAGCAAGGTGTAGGCAAGTCTATAAGGTATTTTCTTAATTAGTAATTAATGGGGGAGGGCCCAATCAATTGCGGATGGTGCCATCCCTGGCTGATGTTCCTGGGCTCTATAAGAAAGCAAGATGAGCAAGTCAGAAGAGTCTGTAAGCAGCATCCTTTCATGGCCTCTGCATCAGCTCCTGCCTCTAGATTCCAGCCCTGCTTGAGATCCTGTCCTGACTTCATTCACTGATAAACTACAATGTGGAGGTGTAAGCCAAACAACTCTTTTCCTTTCCAGCTTGCTTTTTAACATAATGTTCCATTATGGCAATAACAATCCTAACTAGGATACGTAACAAGTTTTTCATTAATGTAACTATATTCATTTTGTAATAAAAAATGAATTCATATTATCTGGATAGTTTTGATTTAGTCTCTTGAATTGTAAACAATGTGGCTATTATTCTAAACTATAATTGCAGTATTCTATAGCATAGATATTTTCATTTATCTATTTACATGTGATTTTGTGCCTTTTAGGTCTGTTAGTACTTGTTTTTCAGTGAGAGATGAGCCACATCAAACACTGGCTTTCACTGGCATCTGTGACACCTGGAGGAGATAGCTTTTCTCATTATGACTTTGCTTTATTAATGGAATATTCTTCTTGTAAATGCAATTGTATTATCATTTTCACCTTGAACTTTGAAAAATCATGCTACATTGTTTCATAAAAATTTCACATCAGAAATGCACTGATGAAAAGGAATTGCTGGTTAATGAGATAGTTACTTGAGATATAAGGAAGTAACACTAATAAGACATCAAAATCATAATCCAGAATCCGAGCCCCATGTATCTGACATAAAGAGAAAGGAGTATTCAGGAAAAGAGATGGTGCTTTCTCATTTTCAAGAACTGATTTTATTTTATGTTGAAAATGTTGAGATAAAAATTATTGCAAAGAATGCTGCAATTCAGAATCTTTTTTATTCAGTTCCTGTTGTTGTGGATTGTCCTTTAAATATTTGTGATTCAAGGCACTTATGTAAAATTAGGTTTATTTTTGTTCAAATAAACCAAGAGCATTTCAATCATCTATCTATCTATCTATCTATCTATCTATCTATCTATCTATCTATCTATCTATCATCATCTATCTATCATCTACCTACCTACCATCAGTTACCTATATATTAATCATATATCTATAATAAATGTGTATTTTCCTTACCTACTATTCATAAAATACTTAATTAGATTTTTATTGTGGGTTTCATGATGATCTGGGCAACAAAGAAGATAATTATAATTACTAACCAGTATACATATACATGGTGTTTATAATTTATTATGTGAAGCACACTAATAAGCAAATAATTTTAACAATTTGCGGCCTAGAAAGTTTCAAATAGAGTACCCTAAATGTTTATACTTTAATACCTTCAGAAATGTAAATGATGCTAACTTATAAATATTCTAAAACCTTTATTTTAAGATCTTAGAGATTTATTTAAGAAATTTTCTACAATTTAATAGCTTTTACTTTTAACATCTATTAGTTCATCTGTTTAAAAGCACCAAGTGTTGACAGAAACATAACTTAAAAGTCTCATGAATATACACAAAATTGAAGCATTAAACCTACTAAATCATTTTAATTTTAAGTTAGTATCACTTATATTTGGGAAATGAGCATTATTTATGCCATAGTAGCAGATTGCCAGAAGTAATAACCTTGGAAAGGGGAATATTCTTTGCTGCTTGGATCATGAAAACAGAGATGGATTCCTTTGGTAACTAACCTATTGCTTTGGGCCATGGCAGGGATTATGTGTGGAATAACACCACTCACTTTACAGTATCTGGAAGGAGAGAGTGAATAAGTGTGTGGTCCTTCATGGGAAAGTTCAGTGACCTAGTCTTTTTACATTAAAGTCCATTTTAAGCACCTCTCCTTACCTCTTAATGGTGCTAAAGGCTAACATCAAAGAGTTTATAGCACTTGAGCATTTTCAGGGACATTCCATACACAAATTATCAGAGGAAATCAATGAACCTTTAAACTGGGTAAAAAGATTGAAATTGGGAAGTGCTGAGCCCCAAACGAACATGTATAACACACCACTTCCCCTAAGACTCAGGAAACTTCATGGATGGGGAGGTAGTGAATAACTTCAAGGAAACTGAGTTCTTAAACACAGTGAGGTGATGCATATATGAGTTCACAGTGGTTGTGACTACAAACATGAAAGCTATAAAAGCTCAATTCAGACAAATTCCAGCATGGAGGACGCAAGATAGGCAAGAAGTCCTTACACTAGCTAAGGATCTATTGATATTTGATAGCTCCTGAGAGAGGGAGAATTAGCTTTCATTAATAGTGTGATGGTCTACTTCCCATTACCAGGAGAATAGGAAGTAGACAAGATTGCCAGGCAAAAAATTGGGAGCTTGGGGGTGGGGTGGGAGGAGGGTAAGGGGAGATGGGGAGAGAAAAATTAGAAAGGGAGGATGGGGGGAACTTGGGGAAATGGGATGATTGGGATAAAGGAAAGTTGGATAGGGAAGCAGGTAACTTAATTAAGAGAACCATCTTAGGGTTGGCAAGAGACTTGGACCTAGAGGGGCTCCCAGGTGCCCAGGGCAATGTCCCCAGTTAGTTCCTGGGGCATCTGAGGATAGGAAACCTGAAATGACCCTATCCTATAGCCATACTGATGAATATCTTGCATATCACCATAGAACCTTCATCTGGCAATGGATGGAGATAAAGACAGAGACCCACACTGGAGCACTGGACTGAGCTCCCAATGTCCCAATGAGGAGCAGAAGGAGGGAGAACATGATGGAAGTCAGGACCACAAGGGGTGCACCCACCCACTTGAGACAGTGGGGCTGATCTATTGGGAGCTCACCAAGGCCAGCTGGACTATGACTGAAAAAGCATGGGATAAAACCAGACTCTCTGAATATGGCGAACAATGAGGGCTGCTGAGAAGCCAAGGACAATGGCATGTGGTTTTGATCCTACTTCATGTTCTGGCTTTGTGGGAGCCTAGCCAGTTTGAATGCTCACCTTCCTAGACCAGGATGGAGGGGGGGAGGACTTTGGACTTTCCACAGGGCAGGGAACCCTGACTGCTCTGCTCTTCAAACTGGAGAGGGAGGGGGAGAGGAGTGGGGAGGGGGAGAGAAGTGGGGGAGAAGGAGGGAAATGGGAGGATGGGAGGAGGCGGAAATTTTGTTTTTCAATAAAAAAAATAGTGTGATGGTGTAGGAGGTTCTTCTATGTGTTGCTTTCATTGGTTGAATAAAGAAACTGCCTTGGTCTTTTGATAGGGCAGAACTTAGACAGGTGGAGTAGACTGAACTGAATGCTGGGAAGAAGGGCAGTGTGGTAGATGCCATGAAGCTTCTTCCTGATACTGACACAGGTTAGAATCTTTCCCAGTAAGCCACGACCTTGTGGTGTTATACAGATTATTAGAAATGGGTTGAATCAAGATGTAAGAGTTAGCCAATAATAGGCTGGAGATAATGGGCCAGGCAGTAATTTAATTAATACAATTTCTGTGTGGTTATTTCGGGTGTAAGCTAGCTAGGTAGAATGAAACAAAAGGATCCATTATCCCTACAACTGTGTGACCTTTGACCCACACTTCTGGGCTGGTTGCCACTCTTAATAGCAGACAGGTGAGACTAACTGGATCTGATGAAAAAGTAAACCATTCTCAATCATGGGTGGGTAGAACTGTGAAGGTAAAGAGGTTGGATTTGAGAGCAGTAGATAGTACAGGAATTGTAAACAATTAACATTGATATGAAATTCTCAAATAATTAAATATTAGTTTAAAATCATAATATATTTATGACAAAGATTTAAAATGAACAAAAAATTAAAATATAGAAGAGAAGTCTTTCTTGTAACTGTATTAAAATACATAAGAGATGTCTAGGAAAAACAATAGAAAAAAAGTGAGTAGAAGAGATTGCATGCAATTCCTGGAATAAGGGTGTTTGACACTTAGGCATTGTCTTCTCACAACCTTGAAGTGATTTTGCTTCTATATTTTTTCCTATTCATACCTTTAGTTGTTGGACATTTATTTTTCCATTTGGTGTTACTTTATTGATCCTTTATTCTCATTTCCCTCAACACCTTCATGACAATATAGATAATTGACAAAACCATTTTGAATTCTTTTTTCATTGCCTGTTAACTCTCATATTGTTTGGAACTTGCCGATACCCAGAAATATATGCATCATGAAGCCTAATAGCTTATTGGATCACCCTATTTTTTACATATGTTCATTCCAACATTTCAGGATAAACATTTTCATCCTGACTTTAATAAAATCAACTAACTCCTCTAAATTTATGTCCAAAATATTTGTCAGTGTGCAGAGGAACAGAGTGAGTCAAACAATGCTCTGCAGTTTGTACTTCACATATCAGATACCATTGTGGTTTGAATATTAACACCAGAACCTCTTGCTCTGATATTCTGGTTGCTTGCTTGAGTCTTTGAGGACTTGTGTGGTTCTGGAGGACTCTGATTTAGTCAGTGGATTAATTTGTATTAATTTGATTGCATTACTGGTTGGTGGAGAAGATTTTGGTATCTGGTTAGTTAGGGCAAGTGTAGATAAAACCCTCTGAAATGGTAAACATAAACAAATCTCTCTTCTTTCAGGCTATTTCTGTGAACTGTTTTGTCCTATCAAGGAGAAAAGTAAACTAATACAGAAAAGTATGAATACCCACAGCCCCAAATCACCTATGAATTATTAGAAAAATGTTACAACTTTTAGAAATCCTTTTCTTAATATATTACTTTCCAATCAAACCCTTTAAAGTTAAACTTTTCAGCATGTAAAAATAGGAAAATGTTTTTAAAGATAAAATTATTGGGTTAAATGGCATAATAGAACCTATTTCTTTATCAATTGCCCCACACTGTTTCATTTTATTTTAACATGATAAGACTGTTTGGGGAACATCTGAGTTGATCTGATGCAAAGGAGCAATGGTGAGATAGATTTGAGTCACACATAGTGTAGAAAACAGGACCTCTGACCTTTGAAACATAAAGTCTGCAGTTGTTCTGAGGTACAGCCCTTACAGTGTAAGGCAAGCTTCCAACAACAATCCAAGGACAGCCAAATCTCCATTCCAATGGCTCTCGCCAAGGATTCATTAACCAAGAATAATTTTTCCAATCTAGGAAATTTCATGTTATGTCTGAGTAGCCAGGAGCTTCAAATTTTATCAATTCAAAATTTTTATCTCATTACTATGTCTCCATATTTTGGGGCTTAATTGGTGATTGATGGAAGCACAATGTGGGCTGATGGTTCTGGGTTCTATAAGAAAGCAGGCTAAGCAATGAGGAGCAAGTCAGTAAGCAGCACCCCTCCATGGCCTTTGTACCAGCTCCTGCCTCCAACTTTCTGCTCTGAGTGAGTTCCTGTACTAACTTCCTTTTCCTATGAACAATGAAGTTTAAGTGTAAGCCAATTAAACCCTTCACTCCCCTACTTGCTTTTTGGTTGCGATGTTTTGTTGCAGCAATTGAAACCCTAACTAAGACTTTCAGAAACTAAAGTTTATCTCTCCCCTTTACTATATTCTTCAGAAATGTCTAAAAATCTTAACTATGCTTAAAGAAATAAGTTGATTAATAATCCAGTAATATTTCTGATTTTATAACATTAAATATCTTAAACTTTAATTTACCACAAGGACAATGATACAGTACTTCTAGTATAAATCATATCAAAGATTTATAATGTGAGTTCAGTATGGCTTAGTTTTAGAGCTTTTTATATATCCCAGTGCTTAATAGTGGTTGTTGGAGTTTTAAAAATATTGATGTATAAATTTTTCTTAGACAAAATCTTCCACATATAACTCTATTGTAAATGAACATATAAAATGGTACCTGGGAATAAGACAGTATTCTAAATGTCTCAGGATTACATTTGGAATTGAAAGACATAACCCAGGGAATGAATGACAAATTAGTCATAATTAATACCAGTAGCCGAGGCTCAAAATTTTTGGTTTGCTAATAATGGATGTGAGTATTCTAAAATAAAATAAGAAGTGCATTTAAATATGACTTCTATAGGGAAACAAGCTACTGGAAAATATAAACAAAAGACCCATTCAAATGTCACATGATTTGGTCAAATTAACGCCATATCAAGATTTTCAGTCATTTTTTCTATAGGCTTTTATTTCCCACCTGACATCTACCTCCAGAGACTTTGCTGCGCATTGCATCGAACACTTTTAAGCAGTGAACACCAGCCAAATCACTCATTTGACCTTTTACAAACAACCTTTTATAATGGAGCACTAACTGAGATGAAAGAAGCACTGTTCTATGAATAAGAAAAATAGTATCCTACATCTCCAAATAGATTTAATTACCTTCCCTTTAGAAATTAACTATTTTTTTCAAAGTGTTTCATATGCCTCGCTCCTCATTGCTTAATAGAACTGTGATTAGGCAGTACCTTTTGGTCCTCATTCCTACCCTGAGGTGTTTGATAAGACAGGATAGATGTTCAAGTCATGCTAGATGCTTAGGATATATGTCAGCCCCATTATTTTATTATTAGTTTATTTGGATGAGGTTGCAGAGAAAGTCTTATACTTTGTTTCCTCATTCCTGTCTGCAAATACTTTGAAGTGATCATTTTTATGTATTAGTTGTAACTTTCCTCCCACTCACAAGTTTAATGAAAGTTTCATAATGTAATTGCATTCGAAATACATCTGCTGTAATGATGTTGGAGGTCAGGTCAATCTTCTTCCAAAACAATCTGAAACAACAAACAAGGAACCAGTGAGCAGGCTTAGTGGGCCAGGGTACATGCCACCAAGCCTTACTTCTTGTATAAAATAAGAGAGCTAGAGAACTGACTTCCACAGGTTGTCCTCTGACTACCACATGCATGTGATGGGTGATGGCATGTATGTGCACGTGTGTGCACCATAGGCATACATAATTTAAATGCAACACCAGCAGCCAAAAAAAGAGAAAAAACAAACCATCCAAATAAACAAAGAAAAAAAAAACAGCCTAACAACAACAGCAACAAAAACAAACCATCCAAACAAAGAAAAACAAAAATGGAAACACTAAAACGATCAAACGTTTTTAAGTATCTGTAGGTGCAGGAGAATCTGAGTGCTGGCAGAATCTAGAAGATGGTAGTGCCCCCAGGCAAGGATTTCATGTTTGTTGCTGAATATAGAATAAGCATCCCCAGTCATCACTTTTCTTCTCAGTGTAGACCTCAGTTGCTACTCTCAAGCTGGCTAAAATAGTGAAACATAACAGTGCATTCTCACAGTTCAGGAGTTAGAGAGACTGTTTCAGGCACCACACAGCTACGTAAAGAGAGACTGAAAAACTTAAAAGATAAAGATGTAAACATTGACCAGCAGGCTGGTGACTGCTGTAACTCTCAGCAGGACACACTTCAGCAAACCCTGCTAAGTTTGAAAGAACCCAGCAGATAATTTTGTTTCTGTCATCTCAAGAGACAAAGGTTTAGAGCTTGTTGAATCCTCTAGCTGACAACTGAATTTTCTGATATTAGCCATCTTGAATATTTTTATTTGTAGAATTTTTGCCAATGGAAAAATTCTCTGACCATCATCCGTTTTATTTCAAGAATAGAAGAGAAAGATGTTGAGAAGGATAGTGTTGGGGAGGTATTTCTGAAGAACTTTTAGCATACACATATGTATATACATACAATACAAATTCATATATAAGCAATATATTCTGTACATATGTAATATAATATATGTATGCAAAATAAACAGTAAACCCAGAATAAACATTATGGGTGTTACTATCCTTGCCACTTCTCATCTGGTAATTAAAGGCAAATAATATTTTTGTTTGTATACTGGTGTCTGAATGTCATCTCTGAAACTAGCCTGTTTTATAGTCTACTTTCTATATATTTTATCTAGATTTGTAGGCTATATATGACCATGAGAATTGAAACACAAGGCATTAAATTAGATATGGCCTCAGTTACAAGGGCAGGGCAACATGGCTCTTCATTTAGCAGTGATGGGATTGTTGGCTTTATGGTTTCTAGAACTTCCTTCATTTCTAAGTGTAGGCCTTCCCTTTGCCCTCCATTTCTCATGCCATGTTTTATTTTCCTCATTTCTGTGATTTAAAGCTGTACTGACCCCTCTATGGGATTCTCCCAATAATTCACTCCTGTCTTCCAATGTGTTTTCACAATGGGTAAGAAAACATTTAGCAAGAGGAGTTTCACCAGAACTTCTCTTCATCACCGTACTCCACACCCAATGCTCAACCCACACTGAAACTACCATTCTGGGTAATTCTGACCATGACAGTTATGCTGCAACTTTTATTATTAACTTTTACATATGCAGATAGAATCTTAAGTAGCCATGCTGAGCCTTTTATTTTGAATTCTCTATAGGTTTCTTCTCTGCACTCCTTTCTAAAGCATACAAATGTAAGATCAAACCTCTTTCTGCATTTTCAAGGATGCCAAAAATCATTTTCCAGAGTTAAGAAAACACATACCATTATATTGAAAAATACACAATTTGTTAAACAGGGACATGCTATAAAAAAACCAAGACTCTCAAAAGTGTATGATAGAAAATAGGTTATTTGAGGTTTTCAAGACAAAACTAAGATTTTCTTCTATTTTTTTTTAAAGAACTTTTGGTAGAAATCTAAAGTCTTATCATTTATAACTGAACACAAATCATATTTCTTATGAATAAAACTGAACTCTAAAAGGCAACAAAACACTGTGTTTAAAAGTCTATGTGAGACTCATTTTAAATGAAGACATCTCTCGCAAGATAATTCATCCCTAACAAATAAAAATAAGGTAAAGACACCGCCATACTTCTGAAGTCTCAGAAATGCTTTGGGAAGTATTAGTTCTAAACATAAGAGTGTTATAATAGGTTCACATTCAAATAAAGATATGGTTATTTAATACTAGAATTATATAGAGAAAATCGGTCTATATTTTATTGCTCAATAAGAGTATAATTGTGAAGATGGAAAGTGCAGTGACATTCCACTTCACAACTCTTAGAATGGCTCCAAAAAACAAAAAAGAGCAAAAACCAGTATTTGGAATAATACTCATATGCTAATGTTCTTTTTTTTTATTAGAAAAAAAAGAAATTTCTGCCTCCTCCCCGCCTCCCATTTCCCTCCCACTCCTCCCCCTCCTCCCCCCCTCCCCACTCCTCCCCCTCCCTCTTCAGCCTGAAGAGCAGTCAGGGTTCCCTGCCCTGTGGAACGTTCAAAGTCCTCCCCCCTTCATCCTGGTCTAGGAAGGTGAACATCCTAACTGGCTAGGCTCCCACAAAGCCAGAACATGAAGTAGGATCAAAACCCGGTGCCATGGTCCTTGGCTTCTCAGCAGCCCTCATTGTCCGCCAAATTCAGAGAGTCCGTGTTTTTCATATAGATAAATGGTGAAAAAAATCCTAAGTGTTTACCAACTGTGAGTTTGACATTATTATGGTCTACAGAGTGAGTTCTAGGACAACCAGGGCTACATACTAGTGGTTGCCATGGCCTCAATATAACTGATCTATGGTTGTAGAATTTAGTTTGGGGAAATGAAAAGTTGTAAAAATGGATGAATTATGATCAAAGGACACCAAGAGAGTAATTAATGATGGAACACTGAAAATAGAATGAGTATTTTGTTAATATGTTAGAATATATATTTAATATATAAATATTTATTAAACCTAAGTCAAAAATTTAATAATGCAGTATGCCCAGTAGCGTATTGTTAATGGATGAGTTACATGATATGTCATTGGAATTGATATTCAAATGATTATTAATGGTGATCTAAGGGTCCAAACAAAGGAAATGGATGCAGAAGATGAATTAATACCTGTAATGAGAACACCCACTGTTAAAACCCCAGCTCAGTGTCATGTTAAGTCTTTTCTCCAAAAAAAATTAACTGATACTCTCTATTTACATCTTTTTATTCCACCCTTTTCACGTAGACTGCATTAAAATTTATTAAAGAATAAGAAATAAAGTGCATATATTTTAGGTTCAGACAAAAAATTAATAAGCTGTAATGTTGACAGAGGTTTCTGTCCTGCCCTGTCCCATAGTCATTCAGTCCTGAAGAAATACACAGAGGTCTACATAAATTATAAACTGGTGACCTATTATGCTCAGGCTTCTTACATCATAAATTAACCCTTAATTCTTGTCTGTGCTAACCATGTGACTTGGTACCTCTTACTGAGGCATTCTCATCTTGCTTCCTCTGCAACTGGGTGACCACTACAGACTGAACCTTTCCTCTTCCTAGAATTCTCTTGTTTTGATTGCCCCACCTATACTTCCTGCCTAGCTACTGGCCAATAAGCATTTATGAAACCAATACAAGTGACAAATCTTTACAGGGTACAAGACCATTGTCCCAAAGCATTGTAAGGTTAAATCTGTCCTACCAATAGCTTCCACATGATCTATAATTAAGTTTGCTACAATTTTACATTACAATAAGCTATCAAATTATGACATCTTGATCAACAGGAGATGTTATATCACACATGGGTGTTGACCCAAAGTGCCTTCTTGTCTTCCATGTATCATTCGTTATTCTGCTGGCTGACATGGCCACAGAGATCCCATATTTGCACATTTGTGGAGATACTGCTGTAAACACATCCTGCTTCTCTGTGGGAAAACACAGAAATACAATTATGTGCAGATGCATGATGTTTTCTGGTGAAAATAGTTCCTAGCCTGTGTCCTAACTTTACCATTTGTGGATGTTATCTTAAAATGCACTCTTCCTATTTAAAAACTTTACTAAAATGCTGTGCTCTGGGTTCTTTTGGCACTAACTTCACACTTTTTATACTTAACTGCCACTTTTGTTCTATTGTGTTCTTCATGGCTCATAGGATATTAGGCAATACCAAAGTAATTATTTTGTAGCCTTGGCATATATTAGGTTATGCCATTACAGTGTGTATTTGGTATATACCACCATGATTTTTACCATGATAAATTTATCTAATTTATGATGATTTTTTATAATTGAATCCATCATTAATTGGCGAATGACTATATTACTTTTATACAGATATTTACATTGAATTTTGGAAGCGAGTTTGTTTCTTGAACTTGAAAGTATTTTTTATGTAGCACTTTCAAAGACAGTTTGTAATCTTTTGAAATTAATTCTGTATTTATTTATTTTTATTTTATTTATGAATGTTTGCCTGCACGTGTTTATGTGCTCTGCATACATGATGGTGCCCCTAGAGGCCAGAGTAACATAACAGTTTCCTTGGATTGGGAGCTAATAGAGTTGTGAGCCACTTGACCATAGGTGTTAGGAACTGAATTCCAGTCGTCTGTAAGAGCAGCAAGGGCTCTTAACTTCTCAGAGATCTTTCCAGCCCCATATCTCATTTTAAAATATAAAGTGGCAATAATAACAAACCCTGGGTTAAATATGAGGAACAAACATAATATTTATGAACTCATCAGAGAGTATAGCATATAGTAATGAGTTTATATTTTCTTTATTATCATCACCTCTGTATCTGCTTCAAATGCATTCTAAGGAATGAAAGCTTATGAGAACAGGGTGATATTTTCAGACTTCACAGACTTTGAACAATACATGTGTGTGACTAGTGTCTCACAAGTGTGTCTGGGTAGAGAATTTACCAAGTTTTCTTGAATGTATTGAATGAGTGCATTAGTGTTTGGTTTTAAAGCTCCATGCATGAAGACAATTCTTATAATCTAACTTCAATATAAAGCAAAACCTGATGCTGGACTTGTGTGCCATCTTAAGAAGGTGCATGGAGATAAGAAGATTCTTTTTGTTTGTGTATTTTTGGTTCAGTGTCTATTTTATTATTTTTAATGAACTACACAATTTTCTTTACTCCCCTCCCCTTCTTGTCCCCCCCTTCTACCCTTGTTCTTGGTCCCCATGCTCCCAACTTACTCAGGAGATTTTTGTCTTTTTTTATTTCCCATGTAGATTTGATCCATGTATCTAGGATCCTCTTTGTTGTCTAGGTTCTCTGGGGTTATGAATTGTGACAATAACTTTAAATCTTTGAAGAAAGAAACTGAAGAAGACACCAGAAAATGGAAAGATCGCCCATGATCTTGGGTAGGTAGAATTAACATAGTAAAAATGGTAATCTTACCAAAAGCAATTTACAGATTCAATGCAACGTCCATCCAAATCCCAACACAATTCTTCACAGACCTCAAAAGGAAAAACAACACTCAACTTCATATGGAAAAGCAAAAAAAAAAAAACCCAGAATAGCCAAAGCAATCCTGAACAATAAGGGAACTTCTCGAGATTAAGGACATTCTTAGGTTTGGGGATTTATTAGCAAAGCAGTTGCTTTTTAAGAACTAATTGCTAAATAAAATACATTGACCACTCTTGTTAGACCATCTAACAAGAAGCTACTTAGAATTGTCTTTTGTGAAGCTGCCAAGGAGGGAATCAATTCAATGAAGCCAGTTGAAGAATCATTCCATTGCATAACAAACACTGTTCTTGTCCAGGTGATGTGGAAGGGTCTTCTGTTTTGTGTTGATTTCATTGGATAATAAAGAGACTGCCTTGGCCCTTTGATAGGACAAAAAATTAGGTAAGTGGAGTAAACAGAACAGAATGATGGAAAGAAGGGAAGTGAGGTCTGATGCCATGGATCCAGCCACCAGGTCAGACATGCTGAATCTTTCCCAGTAAGCCACCACTTTGTGGTGCTACACACATTAATAGAAATGGGTTAATCAAGATGTGAGAATTAGCCAAGAAAAGGCTAGATATAATGGGCAGGCAGTATTTAAATGAATACAATTTGTGTGTTGTTATTTTGCTGCATAAGTGAGCCAGGTGGCCGGGAGCCGGGTGGCAGGAACACAGCTCCCAGCCCTTTCTATACCCAGGTCTGTGTTGAGGCTTGGTAATCAACATATAGCTTTACCCATGGGATCAATGCACAGATTTGAGGCAGGAGAAAAGGTTGCCTGGAGATGCTCTGTTTGCTTTATCTTCCTGTTCATATGCCATGTAGAAGTAGTCATCATAAGATCAGCTGATGAAACAGAAGATGGGGAAAGCTCAGGTAAGACATGATGCATAATACATTCAGTAGTAATGTACTTAAAATAATTACCACATTCTAATAATGCCATATTTTCAGAAAATAATAAGTAAATTGTAGCATGCATAAAATATAAAATCAAGTAGTATCCAATATTAACATTAATTGATTTGAAACTATGAATATATATAAACCAGTAATGATGCAATTTGTTGCAAGCATTTGTCTAGTTACAATGTTAATAAACTGTCATAATTTCTACATTTGGATGACTTTACATCTCCTTACTTGTGTCTCCATATGAAGATTGAGAAGTAATTCCCATCTTTTCACTGGTTGAAAAGAAAATAGCAAGTGGGGATGCTTTTGTAATGGATGGATGAACTTCATCTCCCTGAAGTCCTGCATCACTTGCAACCATTTGTTTTCTGCAGCGTGCTTGACTGCCACTTCCATGCCCCCAACGTGCTTTAGCACCCTCCTCTGTGTTTGCTTTCTCTCAAGTGATTGCTGAAAGGGAAGCAGCTGGTGTTTCCAATTCTAACCATGGCTGCTCAGTGCTAACCTCAGGTTCAGACAGCAAATCTGTCACTGGTTGCTTTCTTCAGTTTTTCTTGAAAACGATATTGTAACTCCTGCTCCAATTTTTAAACTGTTACAAGCTCAATATTATTTTCTTGTTGCTATGAGAAAGTAGTAGATAAAACAGCTAAATGACATTGACATGAAGATCATTTATTTCATTGGGTTTACAAAATGTTCTTAATTAAATTAAATTAATATTTATTTCGAATAAAAAATACCTAACAAGTCTTTACTGCAAAACAATAACATGATAGACAGGTGTAAGAAGCCTAAGAGAGAAACTGGTATTTGTAAAATTTGCTTTGCTGTTTCAGAAAATTGAAAACTTACTTTGAAAGAATATATTCATCGTGTTAAGAATTATATGGGGGCTGGAGAGATGGCTCAGTGGTTAAGAGCATTGCCTGCTCTTCCAAAGGTCCTGAGTTCAATTCCCAGCAACCACATGGTGGCTCACAGCTATCTGTAATGAGATCTGGCGCCCTCTTCTGGCCTCCAGGCATACCGACAGAATATTGTATACATAATAAATAAATAAATAAATTAAAAAAAAAAAGAATTATGGCAAATTCATAAACAAAGGACATTGAGCCTATAGTTAGTGATCCTAGAGAAGCTAAATAAGGACAACCCAAAGAAAAACATATAGGCATCCTCCAGAATATTAACCTTCATCAGGCGATGAAAGGAGACAGAGACAGAGACCCACATTGGAGCACCAGACAGAAATCTCAAGGTCCAAATCAGGAGCAGAAGAAAAGAGAGCACGAGCAAGGAACTCAGGACTGTGAGGGGTGCACCCACACACTGAGACAATGGGGATGTTCTATCAAGAACTCACCAAGGCCAGCTGGCCTGGATCTGAAAAAGCCTGGGATAAAACCGGACTCACTGAACATAGCGGATAATGAGGACTATTGAGAACTCAAGAACAATGGCAATGGGTTTTTGATCCTACTGCACATACTGGCTTTGTGGGAGCCTAGGCAGTTTGGATGCTCACCTTACTAGACCTGGATGGAAGTGGGTGGTCCTTGGACTTCCCACAGGGCAGGGAAACCTGATTGTTCTTTGGGCTGATGAGGGAGGGGCACTTGATTGGGGGAGGGGGAAATGGAAGGCGGTGGCGGGGAAGAGACAGAAATCTTTAATAAATAAATAAATTTTAAAAAAGAATTATGGCAAATTAAGTTAGTAACTTTTGTTTACTAAGTACAAGGACTTAAGTCCGAATCCCCACCAAACCATATAAAGTTCTAGGTGGGCATAGCAGGTTTCTGCAGTTACAGTCTTGGGAAGTGGCAATAGGAGGCCATCAGAGTGACCTGCTTCAGAAGATGACCACAGGGGAGAACTCAGTGTATGATCAGGAGACTCTGTCTCATTGAATAAGGTGAAGAACATGGGTGATAATTTCTGGTATGGACTTCGGGTCTCTGCATGTATAAACACAAATGGGTGTCCCATCTATGTGTACTCACACCTGCATAAATACATGCACACAAAACACATAAAAAGTTGATAAAATAAGCAATTACACATGTTATATTTCTTCATCATCTGACAGAGAAATCGCTGCTATTATTTCCATGTGCATGATTTCTCTGAACCAGAATTCCTGTCTTCTGACCAGTGGGATTCATACATTTTCCCAAAGAATCAATCCAGTGGCATAATTGGATGCAAAGGTAGAGAGTCAAATACATATTCCTTGTTCTAAATCTCTGTCATATGTTATTTCCTTTGCTAGTAAAATAATTCTAGTGCATTTGATTATCAGGGAACTAAAACCTTATCTTCATTTTCTAAAGTTACTACAGACTGAGTGGATCACAAATACAGAAACTGATTTTCTTAGAGTTCTGAAATCTGGAAGTCCAAAATGAAGGTACTAGCAAGATTGATTTTTGAAGCCTTTATCCTTGACTAGTAAATGATGCCTCTCTATATAGCTGTTCACCTATCCATGCAACCCTAGCATCTGTATTGTATCTAATAAGAACAATGAGTCTTTTGGGAGTCCTGATACATTCAATATACTGTTTAGAGAAGCATAACAGTGGCTATCCAAGGGTGTTTCTTTATGTATGTGTGTGTGCTCATGTTTGTAGGAGTCTAGCTTGTATGTGTGTAATATGAACAGGGCCTGTTTGTTGGAGTTTCTGTCCCGCCTGATACCCCACAGCCAGCAATCCCCATAGAAAATCACACAGAGATCTCTATAAGTTATAAAGCTGATTGGCACATTAGCTCAGGATACTTATTAGTTCTTGTTGCTTATATTAACCCATTGTTCTTATCTATGCTAGCCACATGGTTCAGTACCTTTCTCAGTAGGGCAGCTCACATCTTGTTTCTTCGGAGTCTGGGCAGTAGTGTGGAGGGAGCTTTCTGCTTCCCAGAATTTTCCCGTTCTCATTGCATCATTTCCACTTCCTGTCTGGTTTTCCCACCTAAACTTCCTGCCTGGCCAATCAGCCTTTATTTAAAACATGATTGACAGAATAGACACAATTCTCTAGCACCACATGTATGTATGAATGTCTTTGCTGTGTATGTGTCTGTATGTGTGTGAGTGCTTCTGTATGTGTATGTATGCAAGCATCTGTGTGTCACTTTGTAAGTTGCTATATATGTGCATTTGTGTGTGTTTGCTTATCTGTGAATATGGTGTGTGTGTGTGTGTGTGTGTGCGCACGAGCACTTGTGTGTGTGTGTGTGTGTGTGTTTGAGGTGGAGATTTTGGGATTTAAGAGAACAACTTACTTGAAGCTAGGAACACATAAGTTTGGAAATTTACTGTTATGTAGGAGTGTTATATCAATCTGTTGATTTCATTGGTTAATCAATAAAGAAACTGCTTGGCCTGATAGGTTAGAACATAGGTGGGTGGAGTAAACAGAACAGAATGCTGGGAGGAAGAGGAAGTGGGCTCAGACACCATGCTGCTGCTCCCCAGGGCAGACACAATGAAGCAAGCCACCAGGTCAGACATGCTGAATCTTTCCCAGTAATACTGGTGCTACACAGATTACTAAAAATGGGTTAGACAAAATATGAGAATTAGCCCGTAAGAGGCTAGAGCTATGGGCCAAACAATGTTTATATGAATACAGTTTGTGTGTCATTATTTTGGGGCATAAGCTAGCCAGGCGGCTGGGAGATGGGTGGCAGGAATGCAGCCCGCTGCTCCTTCAACATTACTGTTTTTTCTTTTTCATTTCTTCTTATTGGTGCTTGTTTCTACTCTCTTTTTCACTTCCTGAATTCTTCCAACTCACACTCATGTCAGCAAGAGTGCTACCTCAAGTCACTCCTGCACAGAGTTTCTTTGCAGTTCAAAACTGGCCCTCCACAGCTATTCAGAATCAGTGTTCATCCTTAGGATATTCATGTCAAAGGAGTACAACACAGCTAGTTTCAGGCACTTTTCAGTTAGAACAGGGATCAGGGAGTTTTGATTCAGTAGTAGCCATAGAGGGTGATTTTTACCCTAAGGAGAACACTAACCAGATGTCTTTTTGAGGATGTTGATGCAGTTTATTGCTCTTTTAATGAAAATGAAGGGTGTCCTGTGAATTCTTCCAGGGGATACAGTCAGTATGTATACATGTGTGCATGTGTGGTGTTTATGTGGAGGGGTTCTTTTTACTGTTTAATCAAAAAAACTCTAGTCTACTTTCCTATTATATTAAGATTCTGTAAAAGATGTGTATGTGTGTGTTTTTTGTATATGTGAGGAGGTGCCCATGTAGGCCAGAAAATAAATTATGAATATTCTATCATTTAGGTGATGTTTTAGTGCTTATTTAGACACTTATGTACATAACTTTACCAACTGAGATAAATTAGTTGTTCTTCAACTTTTTGGTAATGAATTATTAATTCCATGCCTGGTCCAGCTAGGGATTTCTTGATCATGTTACAATCATATTGTCATCATATTTATGAAAAATAAACAGGGGAAATATAGTGTCATTAGTACTGAACTTGAGAAGACTAATGTTGTGGTTAACATTGTCAATATGGATGGATCAGGAATCAGCTCTGGGCAGCTCTGTAAGGAATTTGCTGAATGGGTTTACTGATGGGGATGCCCTCATCAGAGTGTATGACACTTCTGGAAGTGGTCAACATAGAAGGGAGGGTCGAAAGAAATGGTTCCCTCTGCCTTTCATCACTTTCCATGGTGAGTGAACTCATGCTCTGGATGCTCTGTTGCTGCCACTCTTTGCTTATGTCACAACCCAGATTTTTCCAAAGTGGATTGGATATCAGCAGCTCTCTAGTAATCCCCTAACTTCTCAGCACCAAACTGTGCTGGGTGGGGCTTCTAGCTCTGTGAATCTAGCAACTGCGAAAATCTCAGTTTTTCCAATGTGAAAAAAGCTATAGTTGGACTACCCAGCAGGTGTGATGAAGACTAATCTAATAAACGACATCTTATATTATTATGTATCACATATTTTATGTTTTAATATATTATATATTCTGTATATTAACATATGTATTCATTCTATTTCTTCCTCTAGAGAACCCTGAAAATTACAGCTAGATATTATTAATAGTAATTTGGTTTCAATTAACAAAGACAAAGTTTCCATCGCTCATGAGAACATTGCAGGTCATTTTTCACCACACTTAGAACCAATATTTGAGCTCAGTTAAGCACACAACTGCATCTGTTTCTTAAAATCATTCCAGCTTGCATCAGCCTGTGTTACATGCATGGTGTATGACTTATCCATATTTTCTTAAGTGTTACCATAGCAGAATATAGTGCATCAAGCTGCCACTTCCTTTGGGGTCTTCTACAGGTCTCCATCCTCACTATCTACTTTCACAGCTGGCCAGAAAAGCTCAAAAATTGTTTCCTGGAAACAACAAACAACCTATTACAGACAAAAATTATATATATATAATCTTAATTTACTTGTCCCTTATTTAAGAGAATGTTGAAGCATGTTTTTATAACACTTCTCATAGTTCTCCAGGCAGTAATTTTCCTGGTAGAAACTGGTGGGTAAGTCACCTTATTAGTATCTACACTTCCTTGTCTGATTTTCCCAGAACCCTGCAGTGTTTCTCAAGATCTTTTGTGTCCCTTTTGTCATAAACTGTCAAAAAGAATATACGTAGATACAGATGACAATTTGGAAAATCTCTTCTGAACATAGCCAGTCATTTAATCTACTTCCCGCAATGAATTAAAAAAAAATTATACTTGAACAGTAGTTTGGTAATCCTGCTTTTCAGCTGGAAGAACTAGATAGCACATTAAATGTCAAGACCACAATGATCAGTATGCAGACTGAGAAACACACAGAATGATGTATGACTAAGTATTTTTATAATAAAGGACTGTTTGATGAATGTAATTTATTGTTAAAGTAGGAACAGAATTTGAGATTGTATCTTAAAGAGCGTTCGGAAACGCTATATACAACATATTAATATTTCACACAGGATAAGAACATTAGTTCCATCATAGAGTCAATGTATTATGCAAAACTTACTATTATCAGACAATGAATACAGCAATACTCCCTAATTTACTTGTATCTATTTTCACCATTAATGATGGCATTTCTGCCATCACAATCTATGGGAAAAAATTCATATGAATGATCTATCAGTGAGACTGAATGATACTCATCTCTCCATGGTTGGATTATTAAATAAACATAATAATTGACAGGTCCATCTCTTTCAAATATTTCATTGTGTATGTGTACCACACTTTTTGTACCTGTGACTCAGTTGATGGTTACAAAATTTGTTCCTGATTTGAATCTATTAGTGTTAGTCTAAGTATAGGGGCTGGTAGGAATTTTCATACTGGTTATTTGTTTGACTGTCTGTCCAGGAATAGGATGGCTGAATCAAATAGTAAGTCCATGTTGCATTTACTGAAGAACTTCTAAATTGTAGTAATTTAAATCCATGTTAGTGAGTAGGTATTATTTTCCCACACTCATCAGAACTCCCTCTGCTTGCTATAGTTTTTGGAAATAATAATTTCTGTTGGATTTATGAGATGAATGGCTGTGTCTTGATGAGTTTTTTTTTTCCGGCACTCTAGAGATGTTGACCATTTGTTTATGAACTGTTGGCCAGTGATGTGTCTGCAGAAATTTACAGTTTTGAGTATAACTCATTTAAAATTTTTATTTTAATGTGGGGGTGGGTGGATGGGTAGGTTTGGGTGAGAGGGAGGAGAAAGAGACAGAGAGACAGAGAGGGGGGAGGGAAGGAGGAAGAGAGAGAGAGAGAGAGAGAGAGAGAGAGAGAGAGAGAGAGAGAGAGGAGGGAGGGAGGGAGAGAGACAGAGACAGAGGAGAATACCTATACCTATAGTGGTAAAAGGAAAATTCAGCTCCAGGGATCAACTTGAATTCTAGTCATGGCAATAGACCCCCTTATGTGCTGATCCATCATGCCAAACCTCCTGTTCCTTTTGAGGTCTTAAAAAAAATCACTCAGTCAGGGGTGGCAGTACAAGTCTTTAATCTTGGATGTACTTGGGATGCAGAGGCAGGCAAATCTCTGAGTTTGAGGCCAGTATGGCCTACAAAGTGAGATCTGTGACAAGAAGGGCTATCCAGAGAAACCCTGTTTTGAAAAACAAAACAAAAATCACCTTCTCCAGTGTCCTAAACCACTTCCTTGGGTGCAGCAGTTAAGTAGTTTCATTTGGTTTCTTTTATTTTGGTCTCCAATTCATTATAGTTTAAATTTTGTAACTGATAAGATATAAGGGCATAGATTAATTTTTCTGAATGTGGATATCTAATCTTTCCATGATCATTTTTTGAACTGGCTGTCATTTCTCCAGTGCATGCTCTTGGCACTTTTGATGAAAATTAGGAAGCTACAGATCTCTTACTTCATGTCTACTTTCTCTAGTTTGTTCTTTGGATCCATGTGTTTATTTATATATCAATGCTGTGCTGTTTTTTTTTTTATTTATTAAACATTTCTGTCTCATCCCCACAGCCGCCTCCCATTTCCCTCCCCCTCCCCCAATCAAGTACCCCTCCCTCTTCAGCCCAAAGAGTCATCAGGGTTCCCTGCCCTGTGAGAAGTCCAAGGACCGCCCACCTCCATCCAGGTCTAGTAAGGTGAGCATCCAAACTGCCTAGGCTCCCACAAAGCCAATACATGCAGTAGGATCAAAAACCCATTGCCATTGTTCTTGAGATCTCAGTAGTCCTCATTGTCTCTATGTTTTTTCCCAAGACCGGTTTTATCCCAGGCTTTTTCAGACCCAGATCAGCTGGCTTTGGTGAGTTCCCGACAGAACATCCCCATTGTCTCAGTGTGTGGGTGCATCTCTCGCGGTCCTGAGTTCCTTGCTCGTGCTCTCTCTCCTTCTTCTCCTGATTTGGACCTTAAGATTTCAGTTCGGTGCTCCAATGTGGGTCTCTGTCTCTGTCTCCTTTCATCGCCTGATGAAGGTTAATATTCAGGAGGATGCCTATATGTTTTTTTTTGGGGGGGGTTCTCCTTCTTATTTAGCTTCTCTAAAATCACATATTATAGGCTCAATACCTTTGTTTATGTCTAGAAACCAAATATGAGTGAGTACATCCCATGTTCCTCTTTTTGGGTCTGGCTTACCTCACTCAGGATAGTGTTCTCTATTTTCATCCATTTGCCTGCAAACTTCAAGAAGTCCTTGATTTTACTGCTAAGTAGTACTCTAATATGTATATATTCCATACTTTCTTCATCCATTCTTCAATTGAAGGACATCTAGGTTGTTTCCAGGTTCTGGCTATTACAAACAGTGCTGCTATGAACATAGTAGAGCATATACTTTTGTTGCATGATAAGGCCTCTCTTGGGTATATTCCCAAGAGTGGTATTGCTGGGTCCAGGGGTAGGTTGATCCCGAATTTCCTGAGAAACCTCCACACTGCTTTCCAAAGTGGTTGCACAAGTTTGCATTCCCACCAGCAATGGATGAGTGTACCCCTTTCTCCACACCTTCTCCAGCAAAGGCTATCATTGGTGTTTTTGATTTTAGCCATTCTGACAGGTGTAAGATGGTATCTTAAAGTTGTCTTGATTTGCATTTCCCTGATCTCTAAGGAAGTTGAGCATGACCTTAGGTGTCTTTTGGCCATTTGAACTTCTTCTGTTGAGAGATTTCTGTTCAGCTCAGTGCCCCATTTTATAAATGGGTTGATTAGCCTTTTACGGTCTAGTTTCTTGAGTTCTTTATATATTTTGGAGATCAGACCTTTGTCAGTTGTGGGGTTGGTGAAGATCTTCTCCCAGTCAGTGGGATGCCTTTCTGTCTTAGCGGCAGTGTCCTTTGCTTTACAGAAACTTCTCAGTCTCATTAGGTCCCATTTATTCAATGAGGCCCTTACTGTCTGTGCTGCTGGGGTTATACGTAGGAAGTGGTCTCCTGTGCCCACGTGTTGTAGAGTACTTCCCACTTTCTGTTATGTCAGGTTCAGCATGTTCAGACTGATATTGAGGTCTTTAATCCACTTGGACTTGAGTTTTGTGCATGGTGATAGATATGGATCTATTTTCATTCTTCTACAGATTGACATCCAGTTTTGCCAGCACAATTTGTTGAAGATACTCTCTTTTTTCCATTGTATACTTTTAGCTCCTTTATCAAAAATCAGGTCTTCATAGGTTTTTGGGTTAAAGTCAGGGTCTTCTATTCGATTCCATTGGTCGACTTCTCTGTTTTTATGCCAATACCAAGCTGTTTTCAATACTGTAGCTTTGTAATAGAGTTCGAAGTCAGGGATGGTAATGCCTCCAGACGTTCCTTTATTGTATAAGATTGTTTTGGCTATCCTGGTTTTTTTGTTTTTCCATATAAAGTTGATTATTGTCTTCTCCAGATCTATGAAGAATTTTGATGGGATTTTGATGGAGATTGCATTGAATCTATAAATTGCTTTTGGTAGAATTGCCATTTTTACTATGTTGATCCTCCCAATCCAAGAGCAAGAGAGATCCTTCCATTTTCTGGTGTCCTCTTCAATTTCTTTCTTCAAAGACTTAAAGTTCTTGTCAAATAGATCTTTCACTTCTTTGGTCAGAGTTACCCCAAGATATTTTATGCTATTTGTGGCTATTCTGAAAGGTGATGCTTCTCTGATTTTCCTCTCTGCTTCCTTATGCTGTGCTGTTTTAATGACTACAGATTAATAATGCACATTGAAGTTATGTCATGTAATATTTTGCACTTTGAACATAGCTTTTTATTGTTTTAATGATAAATTTGGGGTTGCGGCAATGACCCAAGAGCACTAGCTACTCTTTTAGTAGACCCAGTTTTGATGCTCAGTGCCCACATAGCTGCTCATAATCATCTACATTTCTAGTTTCAGGGATTTTATATCTCTTTCTGGTCTCAGGCCTATACAGATAGAGCATAGATGTGTAGCAAAAATATCATACATATAAAATTAAGTCTATTTTTAAAGACGACTTTTATTGTATTTGTATTTCTACATATATCTTAAGATACTTTATAATAGACAACTTCATTTCTGTTTTGATAAGTATTGAACTAATCCAAAAACCATATTTTAAATAGCATTTATAGCTCCAATCTATGAATGTGGATGTATTTATATTTGCTGGGTGTATCTGTTTGTTTATTTCTGTGCTTATTATTTTTATTTTGTTATTTGGAAGATCTTTCACAGCATACTTAAAAATGCATGTAGGTTAGAGAGAGAGAAGAAAAATATAGAAAAAATGGAACAAATCTTTAAAGATACAGAGTACAGAGAGTCCTAGATTAAAGAAGTAAAGAAAAGTAAGCCACATAAAGATTGAATATCCACAGAGAATCCAGATCATGTATATTATTGTGTTTTCATTGAATTTTCTAACTGTGAATGAGCTAAGTACAGAGAGATATGTAATTCTGGGATCATCTAAGCTAAACCAACATATATTCTTCTAAGGTATCTTGACTTCAAAATTTAGGTTTAAAGATATGTTGCTTTGGAAAAGAGGTTTTGCTTTTGCTTCCACAGGAGACGAGAACCTTCAGATTCCTTCCAGCTTTATATGGTTTGATGAAACAAGACCCCCTGAAAGGCCTCTGGAACCCCAAAATTATTTCACCAAAAGCAGATAGCATTCTTTTGAGAAGTATGCCCAAATTTCCAAATATTGTTTATAAATGTTTTTTTATACTTAAAGGAGGATATGCTATAAAGATGAATACTTTGTATTGGTATTAATCTTGGTTTATTGATACAAATATAAGGTCAATTTTGTTATATGTATATTTATGCTCTTGATTAAGGTATTGTGTTTGTGTAACTAATTTCAAAATGTAATGTACAATTAAGAAATACATGTTAATAGATGGTCATTTATAAAAGTCAAGCTTGTCATGTTATTTAAGTTTTCGGGATGTACAGAGATATATTTCAGATATATAGGTATTCTTCAAATCTTTCAAGGACTAACAGAATATGACATTTTGAATGTTTCACAAATTTAGGACTTTTCATGACAGTGAGACATGTCTTCTCCTGGCAGCACCAATATGCTTCAGGAAAATTATTGGCATCAAAGAGGCTCCTTGTGGAGCTTGTTGGACATTTGGGTAGGAGGCTGCTCTTGACTGGACTGTTTAAAAGTAGGCTATATGAGCAAAGCATGGAAGACCCACAGAAAGATGACTGCTCATATTGCATAAAGAAGGTGAGACAGTCTTTCAGTGTTTCTTAGTCATGAAGGAAAGTGCCAGACATTCTTCAGGACACAGAAGAAAGCAACTGATGAACTTTGCTAGTAATAAGGAAGAACGGATCTTCAAATTTTCTGCCTCACTAAAAAGTCTGCTTGATATTATGGGCCTGTAGAGTAAGAATGGATGCCTCAATGTTGCAGAAGGACTTTGGGTGACTGTCCAGGCAGGGAGAAATTTCTGTCAATTCTAAAGTTTTGGAAGTTGTTTATAATGTACTTCCTGTTTACTTAGGTAATATATCATTCTGGACTTTTTGATGGAATTGAAGAAAGACAGTTACAGTTTTTTGGTTATGATAAAGGATAAGTTAGATTTGAAATTTTAGACTCATGAATCAGGATAGATGATAATTTTCCTTAATTAGTCACATGTAAATTGACTATACATTATAACTCTAATTCTTTCTTGATACTGTTTTTTTTTGTATGTAATTTTGCTGTGTTAAAATTGAAGCCTTCCTTTTTATTTGAACAGAAAAGGGGAGGTGATGTGTGATTCCCCTCTGTATACTTTGAATATGTTTTGTTGCCATTAATTAATAAAAAAGCCACTTTCAGCCAACGGCTTAACAGAGTGGAGCCATGTGTAAATCTGAACAGAGATGTCGCGAGAGAGTCAAGGAGATGCCATGTACCCACTAAAGAAGACAGATGCCCAGGATCCTTACTGGTAAACCACAAGTCTCTTGGTAAAATATAAAATAATAATGTGTTAATTTATGATATAAGAGCTAACTAGAAGGGCACCTAAGCTATTGGCAAAGCAGTCTTATAATTAATACAGTTTCTGTGTGATTATTTGTGTCTAGGTAGCTGTGAAGCAAACAAGCAGTCTTAGCCTACACTCCTTTTTGAGTTTCTTACAATTAATTGCTGTGGGAACTCCTTTAGCCAACAGTCTTTAAGATACCAACCTACTTTTGGCATGGTCTCATGCACTATAAATACAGATATAAAAACATGTGCAAGTCCCTTGGCTTCTGAATTCGATGCCAGTTCCCCATGCACACAGAGAACTGTGGATCACTACACTTTCTATAAGTTTACCCCTAATAAATAAACCTTTGTTATATTCCTTTCTGGGAGTCTGTAGAACTATTTTATATGGCAACAGAATGACATTCATATGCTTGGAGCTAACCCGTGTGGCCAGCCACACACTTCAGATCTGGGTACTTGTGTGCCTGTTCAGGGTTAGGAGGAAAGTAGCTGAGGGCATGTTTGCCCCTCAAAACCCCTGCCTGGGAAGGCAGCTGGACTGGGTCTGATAGACATGAACAGGCAGGAAAGCATGGCAGATTCCCTCTGCAATACAGGGAGACATTTCCAGACTGTGCAGCATGCTGCATGCAGATTGAGTTTTACTCACACAAAGTGCTTATGTGCTACACAGTGTGTCCCAACATTGAGGTGGGAGCACAGCTCCCACACAGCAGTCTCAGAGCCTGGGGTGAACATACCTCCATCATGTTGGAAGAGGCAGAGCTAATTAGCTCTAGTCAAGCTGCTTAGCATTTTAAAAAGTGCTCCTTGTCAGAAAATGATTACACACATGCAAAAAAGACATATTCAGAAAAAAGTAAACATCTAAACAGGTCATATGTGTTGAAAAAATATATGTAGGCTTTGGAGAGAGAGAGGAAAAGTAAACAGCTATAAAAAGAAGTAAAATCTTTAAAGAGACAATAAAAGTAAAATAAAAGAGTACCTACAGTTATAGATTAAAGGAGTAAAGAAAAATAAGCCACATGAAGATGGAATATACACAGAGAGTCTGAATTATGCATATTATTGTGTTTTCTTTGAATTTTTGACTGCAGAGAGATATTTGACTTTGAGGGCTAATATGCTAAACTAACATATTTTCAAGGTATCTTGACTTCAAATTTGAGCCTAAGGATATATTACTTTGAAAAAAGATTCTGCTTCTTTTTCCCCACAGAAAATGAGTACCTGTGGATTTCTTCCAGGCTAATGTGTTTTGATGGAACAAGACCTCCAAAAGGTCTCTGTGAACCTGAAAAATACTTCACTCAATAAATAGCCAGAAGCAGCTTGGAAAGAACAACACTCAAATTCCCAAAATAATTGTTTTTAAATGTTAGTTTCCATTTAATGGGGGTTATATATAATTTTACTATGTTAAAGTGAAATTCTTACTTTTAATTTAGACAGAAAAGGGAAGATGATATGGTATGTCCTTTTGTATATGTGTTGCTTTTATTGTTTCATGAATATAACTGTTTCAGCCAATGTATTATCAGGAAATCCAATCAGAGATTTAGAGAGAAAGTTGGCAGAGTCAAGAAGTTACAAAGCTCCTGAAGGAGAAGGACACGCCAGTAAGTCAGAGCCTTGTGCTTATACACAGATTAATATAAATGAGTTAATATCAGATATCAGAGTTAGTCAATAAGAATTCTGAACTAATAGCCAAACAGTATTATTTTAATATAATTTCTGTGTGATTATTTGGTTCTGAGTGGCCAGGGAATGAAAGAACAGGCTCCACCTACAGAATGACAGATAATTTAACTGAGCCCATCCTATGTTTTCCTTGGAATGTGGTTTTTTTTCTTTTTTCTTTATGTTCCATAGTTTTGGAGTATTATATTTATATTTTTAAAATACTTTCAAGCTATCTGTTTCTCTGTAACTTAAGAATCAGAAAGAAATGAAAAGACATATAAAAAAGAAAGCATGTGAATACAAATTTCTAAAGTTTGATTCATTCCTCCCCATAGTCCAAATTTTAGATGTCACACTTATTTCTCTATTGTCTTAATAGATGAAATAGACTAATTTTACACTAAATTTTTACAATCATTATTTATATTACTACTTTTACTTTTGGATCTTCATATTGGAGATAGGAATACTTTATGATCCACATTTACATGATCAGAATGATTAAAACATTACAAAAATTCTCTTCAGTTATTCTTACTCATGAATTTTACATCTTATGGCATTTCATTTATTTTTTAATGTCTATATCTTTCAGTTTGAAGAATTCCTGTTAGTGACAGGGAAGAGTCCTTGGTCTCTATCCCCAAATGGTTCTCTCTCTCTCTCTCTCTCTCTCTCTCTCTCTCTCTCTCTCTCTCTCTCTCTCTCTCTCTCGCATGCACGCCCACACGTGCACACACACAAATGAACACCCACACTTAGTATTTATAAGATAAATTTGGTGAAGATACATTCTGTCTTTAGTAGGATTGGATTGTCTTTGATTATTCAGTTTTAAAAGATAGTTTTGCTAATACTATGTTCTCACCTATAGATGTTTCCTTTACTGCAGAAATCTCATGGCAGTGTCTTCTGATATAAAGTTTCTTCTGAGAAGACTGCCAGATAAATTGAGGTGTTATGTGTTATTTGTTGTTTGTTTCATTAAGTTTTGAGATCTTCCTTTAAATTCTGAGAGACTGACCTTAGCAGTAGAATAGATTTCAGGTTCATTAACTATATTTTTCTTTTCTACCCATGTAAAATTTATTAAAAAAAATAAAGTATCACATACTTAAGTAACTTTATTAAACTCAACCTTTCGCCTTAGAGGATCTTTATTGAGCTTGAATAATTACAAAATTAATTGTGAGATTCACAGAAGTGTCTATAATTACTTAAGTATACAGGCAGGGTTCACGTATAAATTATGTGAACATATAAAATATGTTAACACATATAATTATGCTATTCATATATATGAGGTAGGTTTTAGAATAGAATTTTGTTGAATAAAAAGTTTAAAAAATGATAAAAGAAAAAGAAATGCTAGTAAGGACATAAGGAAAATAAAACCCTTCTTCACCACTCATGAAAATATAAGTTAACCACTACAATCCCTGTGGAAATTATTATGAAGGTACTTGAAACATTAAGTTGAACTATAGGAGCCACCTTGGTCTCTCCTGGATTTATACTCAAATCTCCCTAATTACTACTACAGAGGAACTTTCTAATCCACCTGTGTAGTTACAGTATACACCAGAACTAAGAACTAGAGCCAGTAATGAATAGATAAATATATGATGAAACATATGTATTACAAAGAAAATGATGAAATAATGAAAATGAATGGAATCAGAAACCATTATGTCCGAAAATATAAACCAGTTTTAGAGTGCATTTTGTATTTCTTCAGTTATGGTTGTGTATGTGAGAGAGGAGAGAGCAAGAAAATGAACAATAAAAAAGCAAGAAAAGATCTCGAGTGTGATGATGAAGCAAAATAAGCAAAGAAGAAAAGAGATAATAGAATCCATGTAATATTAAATAGTAGCTTAATAATGGAGAATATTGCAGGCAGAGAACAAGAGGATCAACAAAAGGGATTAAGAAAATGGGAGAGTAGCTGGAACCAGAGAGTGTATGAGTGCAATGTATCTGAATGCCTTGAAGAAGCACATACATCTGCAAAATAACTGTAGAAAACTAATACAAAAACAAAAACAAATTAAAATATGCTATTAACATACCTTTATCCAGTGACAAGGTGATGAAATCAGGACCTAAGTACATAAATCTATGGAGTGGATTTCTCCAAACCAGAGGCTGAACTGGGACCATGCCCAGTAGAATATGACCACATTAATAGAGCTAATACAAGATTGTGTTTGTGTCTAGTACGATTGAGTCCTTCAAGGAAGATACAATTCTTCTAACGAGTCGTTGCTTCTTCTTTTTGACTTGTGGCAGTTCTTTCATAATATTTGGTGGGTTATTATTTACATATTTTCAACATTCCTGGAATTATAAAATGGACAGAGGACAACTGCAGAATCTAAGACTGCTTCAAATTAAGTTGCATTAAGAAAGAGAAGATTATGTTCTGTTGTCTTATACAATAAAGGGTATTAGAAGAATCTCTTCTAATCCTAGACTTATAACCTGTTGAAAATGGTCAATACTTAAAGTTCTAGCAGTAAAATATAAGAGAGAGTCAAATGTGGGATACTGATCACATTAATCTGCTGCATATTTCAGTATGCACTGATAAATTTCCATTATCCTGGATGTATTATAAAGTATGGAATCAAGTCAACACAGACACTGCTATTTACCAAGATGAAATGATGATTATAGAAAAAAATGATTAAGAAACTCAATAGACCTTGGAAACTCAGTCCGGTGCTCCAATGTGGGTCTCTGTCTCTATCTCCTTCCATCGCCAGATGAAGGTTCTATGATGATATGGAAAATATTCATTAGTATGACTATAGGATAGGGCCATTTCAGGCTCCCTCTCCTCAACTGCCCCAAATGAGGAGCAGAAGGAGGGAGAACATGAACAAGAAAGTCAGGACTGCAAGGGGTGCACCCACCCACTGTGACAATGGGGCTGATCTATTGGGAACTCACCAAGGCCAGCTGGACTGGGTCTAAAAAAGCAGGGAATAAAACCGGACTCTCTGAACATGGCGGACAATGAGGGCTGCTGAGAAGTCAAGAACAATGACACTGGGTTTTGATCCTACTGCATGTACTGGCTTTGTGGGAGCCTAGGCTGTTTGGATGCTCACCTTACTAGACCTGGATGGAGGGGGGAGGACCGTGGACTTCCCACAGTGCAGGGAACCCTGAGTGCTCTTCGGGCTGGAGAGTGGGGGGGAGGGTCAGGGGAGAGGGAGGAAAATGGGAGGCAGAGGCGGGGAGGAGGCAGAAATTTTTAATAAAAAAGAAAAAAAAAAAGAAAGAAACTCAGTAGATAAACTCCTATGGTGTGGGAGGTCATTCTGTCTGGGTGCTGCTTTTATTGGTCAGTGAATAAAAAACTGTTTTGAGCCTGTGGCTGGGAAGAACAGAAATAGGCAGGGAAAGCTCGGCTGTATACTGAGAGAAAGAAGGGTGGAGTCAGAGAGAAGCCATGGAGCGCAGCCAGAGTTAGACATGCTGAAATTTTGCCAGTAAGCCACTGCCACATGGCATACACAGATTAATGGAGCTGGGTGAAATTAATATGTAAGAGTTAGCCCTTAAGAAGGTAGAGCTAACGGGCCAAACAGTGATTTAAATAATACAGCTTCTGTGTGATTGTTTTGGGTCTAAGGTAGCCAGGTGGCCAGGGACCAACAAGAAGCCTCCCATTCCCTATGGTTGCCAAGTTTGATAAATGTTACAAAAGGCTTTACTCTTTAACAAAGTTTGTAAATATTGAAATTTGAGTACTGGGAAAGTTAGGTCCTGCTTTGGGTCATATGATCAGAAAAGAATTTTTCTAAGGAGAAATGGTGCATTTGAGTCATGAACAACCATTGGTTTTGGTGAGGGGTAAGCCATACAGAGGCGGTGAGAACAGAAGACAGAAAGAACTGAGTTTCAAAGTGCAGGGATATGTAAGCCAATTCAATTGAACAGTGTTTTTGGTATACAATTCACGGAGAAAAACCAGGAGACAATAAAAAATGCACAGTTTATGTTTCATTTGTTTACTCTATGCCTTTAAAAGCATCTAGACACTGAGATGCTAATGTCATGGAGAAACATGGTGGAACCAGCATATAGGATACAGGTTTCATGGCCTTAAGTCAAATCTTTAAGACACCTATGGCCACTAAGAATATCTCAAAAGGTTAAAAACAATGGTCTCATCTTAGACAGTAGGATTTTTTTTTCAAACAGAAAATAGGGGTGATTGAAAACTAAATAGAATGTATTTATGAAGTATTGCTGTGAGGCACTCATTTCTGAGCATGGCTGGAGCCCAGAGTTGGATACCCAATGGCTCCTAGCACATACAGAGAAAAACAACAGGTGCAGACATGAAGTGGGAGAGACTATCAGTGCTCACAATGGCAGGGTGATGACTGTAGAGAACAGCTACAGATGACATAAAAAACCCAAGTGTGGCCACTGTGAGCCAAGCCTGCATCTCTTGAAGAAGACCTGTGTTCATTCCAGACCCAGTCTGAGCAGCTGGTAGGGCTTGTGTCTACTATCTTTAGCCTTATTGACTAGCAGAGCTCTTCCCTGATACTAGTCAATATTGCTTACTCATTCATAGGAGCAGGGTCTGTCTCTGCAGCACACACACACACACACACACAAACACACATACACACATTCCTTTCTTCTTCATAGCATAGTAAGGGAAACTGAACACAATGGTGGCGCATGCCTTCAATCCCAGCACTCGGGAGGCAGAGGCAGGCCCATCTCTGTGAGTTCGAGACCAGTCTGGTCAACAAGAGCTAGTTCCAGGACAGGCTCCAAAACCACAGAGAAACCCTGTCTCGAAAAAAAAAAAAAAAAAAAAAACCTTGCAAATTCTAAGGGTGCTGCACTATACCACAGTTTCATTTTCTTTAAAGCCCACATGTATTCATTTAACATATTCTTATTTCACATTTACTATGAATTAAATATCAAAATCACTATCTAGAAGAAACTTGTTTGCCATAGGCACACTTGCAATTCAGGACAGATCTTTGATTTATTTTTACTTGAATACTATTTTTTGTTTCCTTCGGACCAATATGTTATTCAAATTTCTGTTCACCCTTTCTAGCTTCAACATTCAGGCCCTTTGCTCTGGCAAAATAATTCTGTTTTACACTGGTCCTGTTGCTGTTAATCCTTCCATGAGTTGCATATCTTCTCTTTGAGTCTAGTCTAGATTCTCTGTTTCAACACTGCTGTACCCTTTGCTAAGGAGCATGATAAGGTCAGAGCCCCAGGTATGTGAGGAACTGCATCAGATATCCTTGCAACTGATGTTTAAAACATTTTCAGCAATCCAGGACAGGGGATTTGGGCACAATAATCTCTTTAGTCACTTGTTATTCTTGTCACTGTTTTATCAGCGTCTGTCAGGCAGGGACACTTGCTGTCTCTGTTTTGTATGACATGACCATCCTGGCTATCTAGCAAAGATGAAGCAAATCCCCAAGCAAGTACTTATCATTGATGGCAATGCCAGCACTGAGACCTGCTCATCAACCTTTCATGAATTACAAATATTTCAAGTTGGATTCATTTTATTTTTAATGTTTTCCAAATGCCTGGAGAGCCCAGCATGGTAGAAATCTCCTTGGAGTAGCAGCTGCTTTCCTTGCAGTTCTGAGCAATCAAATTTGGGCAGTCACCCTTGAGTGATTGTGCTAACCGTGATATTTTTGCAAAAATGCTGGAATTCTTTATATGGCTTAGTGACTATTCATACCACAGATTACCATATATATTTACCTTTAAAAATAAAAAATACATTCAAGTTAAAATCTTATGGAGTCAGAAATATTTTAAACTTTGTTTTACCGATTTGTTATCTAATCTACTCTTAACATTCAAAAATTGTGCTTACTAGAGTTTATTTCCTTGCAGTTCTCTTATCTCTAATAATGAGCAGTTTTAATTGTGACTAGGCTTAGGGGACATCTAAAGATTAACTACATGATCAATTTAATTGACCTCTTGAAACTTTTTTTCAGTGTGTGTATTTGTATAAACCTGGTCAAAAGCAGAAGAGGAGGAGACAAAGGGGAGAGTGGAAAATGCGCTGATTTGCATCAGGAAACTCAGGTTCATTTACTATCTGTAGTTTTTACTCATGTTGATATTTAAAACACAGGTGAAGGGTTAGAGCACTGTGGTTAAGAGCACTTTCTGCTCTTCCAGTAGACCCAGGTTTAATCACCAGAACATAATTTATAAATTACTGTAATTGTAATAATTATGTAATTGTTACTCTGTTCACAGGGGATTGTCTAGCCTTTGTGGGCACCAGACAAACATGTGATACACAGACAAACATGAGACAATAATGATGATGATAGTAGTAATAATAATAATAATAAATTCAAGGAATAAAATGTTATTCTCCCTAACTTAATCATCATTTAAAAAATAGTGTTAGGCTATGCAGATAACAATATGCCTAGTATAATGTCACTTAAGTAGAATAATTTATTGCTATTAATTTTAAATCATTGTTCAATTCACTAGAAGAGACACAGAAGTCAACTGAAGACCGCATATAAATTTTAGTCATTTCTTAGTCTCAAAATTTCAATTTGAGGAAAATCTTTTCAAACATATCTCCATGGATGTAAGATTATGCTAAAATCTGAAGCTTCAAGATGGCTACTTTCATAAGTTCTTTCTTACTCTAGAGAAATTTATTAATTTACTCATTCTGTGCTCATAATTAGACTTTGTCCTCAGCTTCTAGAGTTATGTCAGGATGAGCACGAGTTAATGATGATACCTCAATCAACTGTGATGGGATTGAATAACTCTAGACCTATAGTGCAGATCTAGAAAAAGATAAGGAGAATTGGTGGGTAAATAGCTAAATATGATAGATAAATAAATAGATAGATGATAGGTAGATAGATGACATAGTTAGGTAATAGGTGATAGAATGATCGATAGATAGATAATAGATAGATAGATAGATAGATAGATAGATAGATAGATAGATAGATAGATAGATAGATAGATATGTGAACTGGGAAGGTGGGAGCATAAGTAGTTTGAAGTCAGCTTGGGATACATGAGACCCTTTCTGAAAATTTAAATAAAATACTAAAAACACTTAAACATTTATACTTAAGTTAGCTAGTTTTTCTGTTCTTTTCAAGTGAAATCATCCTGAATAAATATTCTGTTGCCTTTTTATGAAAAGCAGTTTACATTGTCTTGTTTTCTTCGGCCTATGGACATTAAATGACTACCCGTGAGTTTCTGAATGTTCCTTGTTTTCCATGTTACAATGACCACAGCTTTTGAGATGGTCACTGTTGCAACTACTGTGGATCACAACTAACCAAAAACGGAATATTGTTATTAGTGTGAGCTGAACGTTAATATTTGACATTACAGGTTAAATACATCTTTGGGTTTTCAATTAAAGATAAATGTAGTTTAAGTTGATTTAAGAGATACATTATGGGCTGATGTGTAAGTCCTAAAAAAGTGTTGAAGTTTTAAGCCTCAAGTCCCTTGGAATGTGATCTTGTTTGGAAACTGGGCAATTGGAGAGTAATCAGGCATGATTTATGTTGCTGAAATGATGCTGGAGTTGTATGGCCAGTACAGTATGACAAGTGTCCTCATAGGAAGAAGGACTGAAGACAGACCCACATCATTTAATAGATTCATCTGTTGCATGTGCCAGCCAAGGAATTGTTGACAATAAAAATCAATGGTAGCCAAAAAGAGGTACAAGAGGATTATAATGCCACCACAAAACATAGTTCTATTTGTACTGTTTGGATATTGTCTTATTCTGTGTGTGTGTGTGTGTGTGTGTGTGTGTGTGTGTGTGTGGAAGGCTGGGAGCATCTTCATTTAGTCCATTTTTACTTCTACCATGGAGGCCTTGAAATGGAATTCATGTTATCCAACTCAGTGGCAATTGCCTTTATCTGCTGAGCCATTTCACAAGTCTTAGAATTATTTTAGATGATCCACTTAATTTCTATATATTAATATGACAGAGTAACTGCACACCACTAAGTAGGAGACTTTGGTTTGTAGACAGGGCTTTTATGTTAGGAAGAAGATTCTCCTTCCTGCAACTCAACTGAGAACAATTCACCAAAGACCAGTACCTGCTCCTCCAAGACTGGGGTAAATTAGGCCGTGCCCTGAGCCGAGAAGACTTCATTGACACCAATTACTTCTTTTTTAAACTCAGGAAGTCATGTTTCTGTCCTTAAGATTAGAACCATCAAAATAGAGTATCTATTAATAAAATTCTTTGGGCAGAAGCCAACCTCTTAGAATTTGGCATCACAATGCTGACTTCTACTTACTACTTTAATTTCCCATCGAGATTAATTAACTTTGGGTCATTTTATAAAACTCTGTTTCCTAGATGAAGGAAATAAAATTTCTTTTCAAATGACTGAGACAAATTTCTTAGGTTCCTCTAGGTAGAAAGGGGGTTGAGTAGGGTGGAAGGTTTTTTGCTCATAGAAATGATTTGGCTCTTGCTTAATATTTTACAAGTTATGTATAAGATTTGATTTATTTCTTAACAGTGTTAAGGAACAATATGAGACAAAGAAGGTGATGATTTAAAAAAATCTGTTCCCTGTTTCATATAGTAACTACCTTTCAAAACTCTGTTACCATTATGTGGCAATTTCAGATCCAGAATGTAAAAATCTTAAAGAACAAAATGATATTCTTATTATAATGGTTTGGGGTTTTGGTTCTGGGAAACTACTGCTGTGTCATATCCTTATGTTACAATGTATTTAATGTTAAATATTGTATTATATATGCTCAGAATTACTAGGTAGACTAGTTGCATTGGTAGACATGGAGTTCAGTCAAAGATTCTGCTTTATTACATAAAGAGTAGGCCATCTGATCTCAACCTATGATCTTCACACACACATACACACATACACGTATGCATGTGCACATGCATCAGGCCCACACATCTATATTTATACACACTCAAAAACATAAATGTACCATATACACAAAGAATCATTCTCTAAAATGCCTTTATTAGTTTCTTTTAGTTGGTTATTGAATGGACACTAGCCCATGCAACCAAGTTGCTCTGGCAGGCTTTGACCTTCTCCCCCATTTCTTCTGCTTTGCTAAATTTCATTAGATTATATTCCTGAAGCTAGCTCCCAGGCATACTCCCTTAGTTGGCCAATTCCTCCTCCTAAGGCAGACTACCAATGTTCAACTATCAAAGTACTGAAGTCTAGTGTTCAAAGTACTCCTTTGGCTTACCTAATTATCATGTCTAATTAAAATTAAATTTAAAATAGAAAAACCCCCTCAGGCTAACATGGTGTTTCCCATTTTACCTTGATAAACTGCTGTTTGCCTATGTGCCATATCTGTCTCCTCTCTATCCAGAGGCAGTCCCTTGTCCCACTGTGGGACAAAGACTTCTTACCCCTCTCCCTGCCCCTTTTCTCCACTCTCCTTTGTTTCCTTCCTCTTTCCCCCTCTTCACCTATCACCTGTGTCATCAACAGGTTTTGCATATACTTACATTAAAGGTAAAAATTAAGAAAGTGACTTTGAACATCTGGATTCTTAATCAATCTTAGGAGTAAGCTAATGTCCAAAACAGAATCATACAGGGAGCATTCCATGAAAAACATTCTGTCCCCTCTGTCTAGTAACTTTTGACTTCTCTAAGAGGGTTTTGTCAATAACATGTTTCTAAATTCCTAGAATATCTCATGACAAATGAATATTTTGAAGCTGGATAGGTTCCTATTTCCTTCACTTTTTAAAAATTTAAAGTATTATTTTTTTTTCATACAATGTGTTCTGATTATAGTTTTCACTCCCCAGCTCTTTCATACTTCCTCACCCACCTAAATCCATACCCTTTTTTCTCTCTCTCATTAGAATACAAATAGACATTTATAATAACAGCAACAATAACAAAATATAAAATAAAACAAAAGGAAATAGACCAGGTTATAATCAAAGAAAGCAGTAAATAGAGCCAAAGAAAAAGTACAAGAAACACATTCAGACAGTGAGACACACACGTTCACACAGAGAGAAAATAAGTAAAAACAAACCATAATAGATGAGCAAAAGTTCTGTAAGGTTAACAAAGAAAAACCTCTCCACTTAGGGTACAGGTGACTCTGCAGAAGAGGCGGTGGAGAGAGAGGGGATGGAGGACACCATGGAAATAGGCTTTCTGATGCTACAGGGCTAATGCCCGTAGGAATTCACCCAGAACGTGGAACATGCACAGGCTTAGCACAGGTCCAAGCCAGATGGGGTCCCAGTTCTGAAAGGGGAAATAGACATAGGACCCATCCCTACCTTGGATGCTATCTCTAATTGATAACCGTTTGCAAAAGAAAAATTAATTTTTTCCAATGGAATCTCAAAGTGTATACAAACCACACTTACTATCAGGCCCCTTGCCCAGCAGCAGATAATCAACACAAAACAAGTGCAAGGGTATTTTAGGAAGTTTTTTTGCATCACAATGCTTTGTCTGTGATCCTATTTCTGACTACTGGAAGCTAGTCATGTCTGAATCTGCTGGTCTTATCTTTAAACATCTATTATTTTAGAGAAAGCAAACCTATCCCCAATTCCAGTGCTGAATATAAAAATTGAAATGATTATAAATATATTGATGTGATAACAGGCTATATTCTGCCTGTCACTATTACAGATTCATAATCTGGAACATCTTTTATATAAAACCTGAGTTTTCTTAGATACAGAGTGCAATCCATTTTCTCCATGAGATGTACACTTGGGGGCATGGCTGCCAATGAAAGTGGGAGGCACAGACATGGTGACCACTTTAAGTCTGCAGTCAGTAGTTTCTCTCTACACATAGTTTGCAAGACTTTGAAAATATGTTTTATTTATTCATTTTTGTCTTCAGGATATGCAACTGTAACAGTTTTTTGAAAAATTAAAACACTTAACAAAAACCTTACATATAACAACTGAAGTTTTCTTCTTAATATGGAAAAATGTTATGAGCCCTCAAATCCAGAAAATCCAGAATACCACAGAGCATACAGAGAAAGTGTGCAGAGAAGATACAGTACTTATATATAAATATATATATGTATAAATGTGTGTTCATATATATATGTGTGTGTGCATGTGTATATATGCATACACATGTGTATTTTTGTGTATGTGTTTGTATATGTATGCTTGTATTTGTATATGTGTGTATTTTGACATGTGTATGTGTGTTGGTATATGTATATGCATGTGTATGTGTGTATGTATTCTGTTTATGTGTATGTGCGAGTATATGTGTATGTTTGTATATATATATATGTGTGTGTGCAAAACCAGATTGGAATAAAGACATTTTCTTCTTCCCATATAAAGCAGAAACTATCTAGTTCACAAATGCTTTCCCTTTGGGTTTGCATAAGCTTCTACCTGACTCTGTTAGCTTTTAGAAACACTACAAAAACAAGGTGGTGTAGGGTGTGTCTTTAGTTAAAGTCTGGCGAGAAAAGTAGGATTCGGTGTTAAAGCTTCAACAGTAAGTGGGCCATGAAATGAAAACATTTTCAAGTGCTGGTTCCATTGTGTAATGGTTAGCAATCTGAACTCTGGAAATGCTTTCACCTGGTTTTTAAAAGGCCTTCACCATAGAGTACAGGGTCAAAATTCTTCCAGGAATATAGGAGAAAAAACAAAATGTCCAAAATTGCACTTCCCCTAAAAGCCAACAGAAATCATGTTGTAATAATTGCACTTGAAAATTCTTCAATTTTATACACAATATAAAACCTATGAAAAAAGACTGGTGCATAGGTAAAGTTAATATCTCCTTGAGACAAATAGTAGGAAACTCATTTAATAAATGCAAGATTGTTATCAATTTAGAAACAAAAATAATTTTATGTTTAGGTTTTTAAAATAGTTTATCAATTACATCTATCTATTTAAAATTTTGGGATGGTTTTCACAATCTGTCCTGCTGACATCACATAATTGCACTCACATATATCCAACAATAAAGAAATTGCCCATAGTCGTCATTGCTTTTAGAACTCAGGATAGCACACAGTATACTGCCAACACAGCAATAATGTTTAATGATAATAAAATAAAAGTTTAAAAGTTGGAGGTTTGTCTGTTTATATTTTTTATGAATATCCTCAAGCACAAAAGTGTTAGAAAGCAGCGAGATGCAGGTATCCTTTACCACTAAGTCATAAAAGACTAAAACCAGAGTATATTAGGTATTGAAGTATCCGTGTCAATTTGCTGTTGAACTCATATTTCAGGTGTGCCCAACCTGTGTAATGAGAGAAATTTTGAGGTAGAATGTCAGATCATTCATTTGAGATCTATGGCTACTACTTAGTTAAAAATCCACTAAAGTTTGGGCAGGGGAAATGGCTTAGTGTGTAAAGTGCTTGTCAGATAAGCAGAACAATGGAACTTTGAATCCCCAGAGCACATATAAATCCCCTTTCTATAGCACACAGTCTGTGTTCCATGTCTTCCCATTGTGAGATGAGATGAGTGGCAGAGAGAATTCTTGGAAGCTCACTAGTCAGCTAGTCTGGCATACACAGCGGGAGGCAAAGACCCTTCCTCAGACAAGGCAGAAGGCTGGTGCTGTCTTCTGAAGTCTGTGTGTGCACTGGGGCTTACACATATACATACACAGAAACTAAATAAGTATCGCTAAATACACTGGTTGTTCTCTGATGAATTACGGGTAAAGGAAAAAATACTGAGATTTTTTCATGTAGAAAAAATACACTATTGTTTTATTATGCTTAAAATTATTTCTTTTCTTAATACTTTTTATTGGTCATAAATCTAAATCAAATTCTAGTTTAGCAAAAAGGCCAATAAGGGGAAGAGAGGCAGGTTTTCTCTTTCTTCATGTATTGCACTGTACAAACCTGCAGTGGAATCCTTACTTCTTAATTCCTAGGTAGGTTCCATTTCTAGAATGCTTTCAACACACTATCCATTGTAAGCTGAAACAAAGACTAGGTCAAAGATGATATTTGCTCCTGATAACTTATAAAGAAATTAGCAGTAAAAGAATCACCCCCTCCCCTCCCTGATACTTCCATCTAACCAAGGGCCAGTGCCGCACACAGATGTTTCCTTAGCCAGGAAGAAACCAAATTTGGTGTTAGGTTTACAAATGCAATCTGTTTAGCATTTTGCTCACACATAGCCAGAGCAATGATTGTGGTAAAGAGTGAGCACACAAAATGTATTATTAACGTTTGCTTCTGGTGTGATGCATATGCCACATGAAATACAGCCAAATGACTGCAGGGTAATGATTTCCTAAAAGCATCAGAGAGCAGATGGGAAGCGTGATTCCAAGGTCAATGATCTCACCTAGGAGATGGTTAGAAGACTACATATTTTACTGTTTACAGGAGATTTTCAACAGAATATCTCTTGGTAAGTTTTAATTTATTTCAGAATTATTTATTGAGATATACACACACATACACACACACATATATGCATATATGTATATGCGTATATGCATATGTATATGTATATATATTCATATACATGTATATATACAATTTTCTACTTGGGGGTATAATTATCATGGTATTTATCATAGTCACAAAATTGAACAATTATCATTGCATATTATATAACTTATTTAAAAATTATTTTAGAATAATATATTATTAATTGCTTGCAAATTTAATGAAATTATTTTGATCATATCCACCTGTTGTTACTCTTCCTGACTTCTGTCAGATCTACAATTGTTGTGGGAGGCTGCTTGTTTGTTCCTGGCCAGAACCAAAATAATCATGCAGAAACTGTATTAATTACAACACTGGTTGGCCTATTAGCTTATGCATATTCCTAGCTCACTCTTATCCCTCAAATTAACCCATTTCTCTAATTTTATATTTATATTTTCCTACAAGGCTCATGCCCTACTGGCAAGGTTCCAACTTGCATCTTGTGTCTTTCTCCTCTGGCGGCTCCATGTCATCCAGAGACTGTCTTCTTTCTCTCAGCATTCAGTTTAGTTCTTCCTGCCTAGCTCTACTCTACCCTATCACAGATTAAGGCAACATCTTTATTCATTAACCAATAAAAGCAACACATATACAGGACTTCCCACATCATACAATCTCTTTAAAAAACCACTAAATCTAGCCTATGATGTCTATATCTCCTGATTGTGGGGCTATTCATTGAAACATGGTCAACCTACGAAGACTGCACCCTTAGAGAAAACTGACTCTTCCTCCCCCTGAAGCCATTAATTGTAAATGGATCTCTATTTTAGAGATGGAGGGCTCATTGAGTCCTTCCCATTCCATGCTAGACTTGATCTTGTTCAGGTACTGAGTAGACAACCACAGTTGAATTCCTGTGTACAGTAATTCTGTCAGGTCTAAAAGAAAATTTTGCTCTACTACTCCCTGACCTCATTCTTACAGTCTTCCTGCCATTTCTGCTGTGATACTCCTTGAGCCTTGGTAGTTGTATAGACGTCCACTTGCAGCAGAATACTCCACTGACACACTTTTGACAAACTGTTTACAATTTTTCCTTATGATGTTTTGTTTGTTTGTGTGTTTGTTGTTTGTTTGATACAGAGTTGCCCCATATAGGCATGGATACTCTGAATTCCAGTTTGTAGAGCATGCTAAACTCAAATTCACAGAACTCTGTCTGCTTCTGCCTCACACATGCAGGAATTAATGGTAACTATCACCATACCCAGAAAGTAGTATGGTTTGTAAAATATTTTTGTTGAGAGTTTCATACATGTATGAAAATTTTCATTATTTCAACAGAAACTATTTCAATAGGCAATGCTTTACCCATCATCCTTTCCTAATGAATCCCAGTAACAGCCAATCATATTTTCTTCTTTTATACAAATCTGACAAACTCTACTATTTTCTCTAAGTATAAACATACAATATTGGTCCTCTCATTCAGAAGTTAATTAAAACAGTCTTCTAGGGCTGTGAGTAGAATCTAATGTCTGAGAGCTGGGTGAGCAGGCAGCAGACCTTTAGTTTGAACCCTTTCATTAGAAGGCTCTTCTAGAGTGGTTTTAGGTTTCTAGCAAACTCAGAGATGCTGATACATAATCCCATGTCCTATGTGTGATTCATTACTCCATCTTAATTATCAGCGTTCATACCACAGTCCTTTGACAACCATAATCTCCCTGAGTTGGATGTTCAAGGAGCCACTCTTGTTTGGAAAAACCTATGATGGGATATATCCTCTGTAATAGACAAAGGGTATAGTTTGGGCCTTATACTTGTTTTTTTTATGGTTCTTTCCTTAATTACTGGAAACTACTTATCTTTACTGATTTTTTTATTCCTTCATAAATTTATCATTTTAGAATATTATATATTTGGAAGCACACAACATGTAGTCTTTTAAGATTAGCTTCTTTCATTTGACAATATGCACTATTTTTGCACATGTAGTTCACATCTGATCACACATTTATTTTTTGTAAGTGTGCCACTTATTCATCCTGTCTGCCCAGAACCAAAATAACCAAAGAGTCGCTTGTTCATCCCAGTCACCTAGAACTGAAATAGCCACACAGAAACTGTATTATTTAAATCACTGCTTGACCCATTAGCTATAGCTTCTTAATGGCTAGCTCTTACATACCAATTTAACCCATTTCCATTAATCTGTGTACTGTCACATAGCAGTGGCTTACCTGGCAAAGTTTCGGCATCTCTGACTCTGGTGGCAGCTCCATGTCTTCTCTCTGACTCTGCCTTTCTTCATACCAGCATTCAGCTTAGTATTCCCCACCCAGCCTTGGTCTGCCCTATCAATCGGCCAAGACAGTTTTCTTTATTCATTAATGGTAATCACAGCAGACAAAGGGAAATCCCTTATCAGTACCATGATTTTTAAATCCACTAAACTACTGAAGGAAAATTGATGCAATCTCACACATTGGTCCAGACCAAAATTTTGAACTGTTTTTGTGAAAAATCAAAGTAGCTAGAAAGGAGGAAGCAGGAAATAAGGTAAGGGGAAAAATAAGAAAGAAGGTCAAGAGAAAGTAGAAAAATAGAAAAGGTGGAATTAAAGGAGTATCAAGAAATATGATTGAGAAAAAGCAACAGGGCTAGAAGGAACGGGAGGAGGAAGGAAGAGATGATACAAGGGAATGTTGTGTCCAAATGAAGATATAAATTCAGTGCAAAAGAAGTAGAAATAAATAGACTGTCAACAACAAAGCAAATATCCTGACCGTGATAAAGAAGAACCATGAAAGAAGATGGTGAGGCACATTCATGGACTTCATTCATACCAGTGCTGTGGAGTACCAGTGCTGCATGGCCTTTCTTACAATTTCCAGTCAATACAGCCACAGAGGAAATTCTTAAGTAGGCCCGAATTTTGCTGATGTGTCTATTTAGAGAGTCTACAGTTGAACATAACCTTTCCCTTTCACTTACTCCTCTTCATTTACTTATATTTCTAATGTGGATTCTCTGTGGAAAACTGAATTTGAATGAAAGAAATGTGTGGTGTGTGCTAATATCCTCAAAACTATTAGGTAGTTAAGTGTAAGGAATATTATGTATGGTTTTGTAGAAGAAGTGGCAGGCCTGCTTTTCATCCTGCCCAGCTGCCGCTTGGTTAGCTTTACACCCGAAATAACAACACACAAACTGTATTCTTTTAAACACTGCCTGGCCCATTATATGTAACCTCTTCTTGGCTAACTCTCATATCTTGACTAACCCATTTCTAATAATATGTATAGCACCACAAGGTGGTGTCTTACTGGGAAAGATTCTAGTGTACATCCATCTTGGGCTGGATCTTCATCACTTCTGTTTGAGGTGTCTTACCTCACTTCTTTCTACCCAGCATTCTGTTCTGTCTACTCCACCCACCTAAGGGTTGGCCTATCAAATGGGCCAAGGCAGTTTCTTTATTAACCAATGAAATTAACTCCTCCATCATGGTTTTTTATTTCCTTTTCCTTATTTCTACTTTTTGTTTATTTGTTTTCATTTTGGATAGGGGTAATATAGGGGCACTTGATTGTGGACATATTTCTTCATAGATCAGAAATGAGTTAGTATTCTCCTTTGTTCAACACCATCTACAAGTAACTTAATTTTGATTTTCATATCAACCAGAGTACATTGCCCAATTTAACCTGACAGCCATGACATTCATTTTTGTAGCACATTTAGGATTACATTTACAAGTCATTGCTTGCAAGAGTAAAGTATCTATTTGTTCTTTTATATTTTGATGCACACAACCCTTCTGCAACACCTGAAAATTTCTGTTTTATTATGGAAATTCCCTTCCCATCTAATCTATTGTCTTCACTCTTTTTTTTTCAAAATCTTATTTTGTTCTAAACCATTAACATATTGAAAAGCATTAAAAGAACAATATTTATGGAGAGAAGAAAAAGACTGAGCTCCCAAGGTCCAAATGAGGAGCAGAAGGAGGGAGAACATGAGCAAGGAAGTCAGGACAGTGAGGGGTGCACCCACCCACTGAGAAGGTGGGACTGATCTAATGGGAGATCACCAAGGCCAGTTGGACAGGAACTGAAGGAGCATGTGATCAAACTGGACTCTCTGAATATGGGTGACAGTGGAGGCTGACTGAGAAGCCAAGGACAGTGGTGCTGGGTTTTGATTCTACTACATGTGCGGGCTTTGTGGGAGCCTAGTCTGTTTGGATGCTCACCTTCCTGGACCTGGGGGCAGTGGGGTGGACCTTGGACTTCCCATATGGTAGGGAACCCTGACTGCTTTTTGTATTGGAGAGGGAGGGGGAGAGGGTGGGGGGAGGGAAGAGAAGTGGGAGGAGGGGAGGAGGTGGAAATTTTCAATAAAAAAAGAGAAACACACACACAAAGAAAGTAGAATTAGCCCACATCAGTCTGTAAGGAGATGGTGTTGTCTAGACCAGGGTGAGGCCACTCATAGAAAGCTATCTATAAGGTGGCCCAAGGGATGACAGGAGATGACCCCTGCTGGGTCATCACCAACATGGTGCTTGGTGCAGTGCTATTATGAGCACTGTCATTATCTATTCTGGTTTAGGAGGTCCTTCTCTCTATGTGTTGCTTGTATTGGTTAATGAATAAAGAAACTGCCTTGGCCTGATAGCGCAGAACTTAGGTAGGTGGGGAAGACAGAATTGAATTCTGGGAGGAAGAAAGCAGAGTCAGAGAGACACCATGGACCCGCCACAGGAGATAGACGTGCTGAGATTTTGCTGGTAGGCCACGACCTTGTGGCCTTAAGATTATAAAGTAGTAGTAAAAATTCACTAATAAATGTGAAGTGGTAAACCTGAAAATTTTCAAAACATACTCTAATGAGCAGAAAAGTAAACAGCATTACAGTGTTAATTAAACAGTGTACAGAAATTTAGGACAAACTCATTGATACTTCACTTCAAAGTTCATTTTATTTTCTCAAATTCACTTTTTTTTTTTTTTTTTTTTTTTTTTTTTTTTTTGGTTTTTCGAGACAGGGTTTCTCTATGGTTATGGAGCCTGTCCTGGAACTAGCTCTTGTAGACCAGGCTGGTCTCGAACTCACAAAGATCCGCCTGCCTCTGCCTCCCGAGTGCTGGGATTAAAGGCGTGCGCCACCACCGCCCGGCCCAAATTCACTTATTAAGGTGAAGTCCATTTACCTTAAGGTATGAATATATTCTCAAATATACCAGAAAATCGTCACTAAAACGGTAAATTATAGTTGCTATGAAGCAATTTGTCTTGTAGGCATCCTGGTAAGTTTGTGTATCTTCCTCCTTTTTCTTTTTCTCTATGTGGTATGCTTATTTATATACTGCATGTATATGTACAAATCATGAAAATATAACATCTATATAAGCATCTTTGGCCTCTCTTTTGACTTGTGATGATATCTTCTTTCATTAAAGATGATAAAATCTTTATAAACCTATTATGTTTATGTGACTCATAATAATGATTTACTTCTTTAGGATAGTAAGTAACATCTTATTTTGAGCCAACCCCAATTTTTAAACACTAGAATGGGTGTTTCTCATTTAGATTGTCAGCTTCCCTAAAACAAAGTCATTTTATCCTGTTTTTTTTCTCTCAATAATTCTGAGGACATGGGGAAATAACTACACATATTCTCCCCATGTTAAAGGAATCTGGCAATCTGAGAAAACGTTTCCTCCCAGAGAGGAAAACAGGTGGGTATTTATTGGGTGTATTCAGGCCTTTCATCTTGAAGTTCTTGTCTGTTAGTCTTTTTCTCCAAATAATTGAACTTGGATGATGTTATCCTGAAGTGGGAGAGCAGGCAAACTTTGAAGTGGCCCTGAATGGTAAAGGGAGAGAGACTAAGACTTTCACCAAGGCAAAGCGATAGGAGAGAATGAAGGATGATGAGCTTCTGCTCAGGGATTTGAGGACCAGGATAAAGAGATTTGATTAGCTGGTTCAGGGAGAAAGAAATCGATAGGAAAGGTAAGCCATTTGAAATCATGATTTGAGGGATCAATCTGGGCTAGGAATTACTTTTTCTAAAGCTCAGCCATACTATTTTCACTTAGGCTTAGAAAAAAATCATATCTAGTCTGAAGTAAAATCATGAATGCTTTACCTTATAAAATGAGAACAAATGTTTAGAATGTAAATACTGAGAGCAAGAAAATTTTTAAACATAGTACATCTGTCCCTCTTTATATTTTTGAAGCTGTATTCAAATTATTGACAAAATGGTTCAAAGGTTAAAACTGAGGAGATAAATAGACTGTGTTGAAGAGTATTTGAATATGCACATCATCCAAAATACGATTAGTTTCAAATGCATTTTTTTTTTTAAAGAACCATCAAGGCTGTCATCGTTTGGTGAAATAAAAAGCATGTTGTAATTTTTTGGATTGATGTATAGTGTATATAAACTAAGTACTTCAAAGTCACTCATCATCAATGAAAAAAATTATATAAGTTTTATTCCTTACCATGAATCTAAGACAAGTAACTCTTTCCCTTCTTCATCAAAATTCCATCTCCAAATGGTGTCATTTATTTTTGACTGCTGTCTTAGGGTATCATTGCTGGGATAAAACACCACAAAAACTGCAAGCTGAGGAGGAAAGGGGTTACAATGATTGATTTTTGTATATTGAACTATACCTGCATCTCTGGGATGAAGCTGACTTGATCATGGTGGATGACTTTTCTGATGTGTTCTTGGATTCTGTTTGCCAGTATTTTGCTGAGTATTTTTGCATCCATATTCATAAGTGAAATTGATATATGATTCTCTTTTTTGGTTGAGTCTTTGTGTGGTTTTGGTATCAGGGTAACTGCAGTCTCATAAAAAGAGTTTGGCAATATTCCTTCTGTTTCTATTAGGTGAAACATTTTGAGGATTATAGGTATTAGCTCTTTTTGAAAGTTCTGATAGAATTCTCTACTCAAACTTTTCAGCCCTGGGCATTTTTCCATTGGGTAGTTTTTGATGACACTATCAAATCGCAACAGTATTCAGTCAACTATACAAGCTCAAACCAGACAAAATTTCAGCTTAGAAAGTAAAATATGTGTGCAAAGTTCCTCCATTGACAGAGGAGCATTTGATAGCTACTGGGAGAGGAAGTCCGTTTTCTTTAAATATGTGGCACCTGGTTATTTGCCCATATTCCAAAAAAAGACCCACAGTCAAAAGCATTTGGCCAACACACATCAGAATCCATGAAGAAAAACAAAGAGGGAGAAAACTCTAAGGTGAGTGATAATGTTAGGAATATTTTCTACGCTCCCAACTTAACAGATAGGAGAAGTGATGGTGGCAATGAGGGTGGTAATAGGATGAATTTGATCAAAGGCATTGTTTAAAATTCTCAATTGCTTAATGAAATAATAATAAAAATAAACTATAGGTTAATATTTTTTTAATATTTTTATACTTTTGAATTGTTCCATTAAAATCCATTTGAGCAAGAATTTATAAAGTTGTTAGTTTTTAATAAAAGAACTTTTAGTTGACATTAAGTTACATTTATAAGAAGCACCTAAACATCTTAATTTTCATTTGTAATAACCTCAGCATGGAATTTTGAATCAATTTATTAATTTACTCCTAAATTTAAGATATTCATTGTGGAAAACTGTTTGAGGTTGTTGTGAGCTGTTAATGTAGCCCAAATGACATAATAATCCAAGTATTGTTTCCACTCTGACAACTGTTAACACAGTACAAGATAGAGTCATTTAATATCTTGCATTTTATAGTGTAAAAAGACAATATAAAAAATGTTTCAAGTGTCTTCAGACGTTTCAAGTAACATCAGATTGTGTGGGTCGGGTGGTCCAGGGTCAAGGGACTGCTGCTGTATATGGACCAAATCTGGGTCAGAAGTTCTGTCTCCAGCCCTCTCAAGTCTTATGGCCGGAGGGCAACCACTTAGTTTTTGTGATGAATAGTGTGTACTTTTACTTTAAAGACTTTTAGAATATTGACTTGGATAACCATTTTTAATTTTAAATTATTTAGACCTCATTTTAGGTGTATGGTCCAGACTCTTCAGTTCCAGGTTTAATATGCAGCTAAATAGTGGAGTTCATGATTAGAAGGCATAAAATTCTCCAGAAAAAAAGGAGGGATAAAAGGAAGAAATATCAAATGAGAGAAAAAGTAAAAGGAAGAAAGAGGAAATAAAGCAGCTTTGCATTATAATAGCACTTTTCTCCAAACATACAATGAAACAACAAACAAAATCCATGAATAATTTGCAAAGGTGGAGAAGCATATAAAATGTGTTTAGGCAATGAAAAGACATATATTAAGATTGCTACCTTTTCATTTCTGAAGTTAAACAGGTGGCAGTGCATACTGTTTAGAGAAACAGTTATGACCCAAAGTCTTCCTGCTAGTAATGGAGCCATGGATGGACCTCTAGGGAATCCACTTTTCTTAAAAGTCTCAAAACTGTCGGCTTGCTGTATATAGCTTTTATTATATTTAGATATGACCCTTGTATCCCTAATCTCTCCAAGACTTTTAGCATAAAGGAATGTTGAATTTTGTCAAAGGCTTTTTCAGCATCTAATGAAATGATCATATGTTTTTTTTTTCTTTCAGCTTATTTATATGATGGATTACATTGATAGATTTTCGTATGTTGAACCAGCCATGCATATCTGGGATGAAGTCTACTTGATCAGAATGGATAATTTTTCTAATGTGTTCTTGGATTCGGTTTGCCAGTATTTTGTTGAGGATTTTTGCGTCGATGTTCATGAGTGAGGTTCAACTATGCTCATAGCAGTATTATTTGTAATAGCCAGAACCTGGAAACGACCTAGATGCCCTTCAATGGAAGAATGGATGAAGAAAGTGTGGAATATATACACATTAGAGTACTATGCTGGGGTAAAAAACAATGACTTCTCGAATTTTGCATGCAAATGGATGGAAATAGAAAACACTATCCTGAGTGAGGTAACCCAGAACCAAAAAGATGAACATGGGATGTACTCACTCATAATTGGTTTCTAGCCATAAATAAAGGTCACAGAGTTTATACCTGGTAAACCTAAAGAAGCTAAATAAGAAGGTGAACCCAAGGAAAAACACATAATTATCCTCTTGGCTATGGGAAGTAGACAAAATTGCCGGGGAGAAAATTGGAATCTTGGGGGTAGGGTGGGATGGGGGTAAAGGGGGATGGGGAGAGAAAAATGAGAAGGGGAGGATTGAGGGAACTTGGGAAAACAGGATGATTGGGATAAAGGAAGGTTGGACAGGGGAGTACGGAGGCACAATTCTCATTCAAGCGAGCCCCCTTAAGGTGGGCAAGAGACTTGAACCTTTAGGGGCTCCCAGGGGCCCAAGGCGATGGCCCCAGTTAGTTTCTTGGGCAGCTGAGGATAGTGAACCGGAAATGACCCTATCCTATAGCCATACTGATGAATATCTTGTATATCACCATAGAACCTTCATCTGGTGATGGATGGAGATAGAGACAGAGACCCATACTGGAGCACTGGACTGAGCTCCCAAGGCCCCAAGGAGGAGCGGAAGGAGGGAGAACATGAGCAAGGATGCCAGGACCACAAGGGGTGCACCCACCCACTGAAACAGTGGGGCTGATCTATTGGGAGCTCACTAAGGCCAGCTGGACTGTGACTGGAAAAGCACGGGATAAAACCGGACTCTCTGAGGATGGCGTACAACGAAGGCTGATGAGAAGCCAAGGACAATGGCACGGGGTTTTGATCCTACTTCATGTTCTGGCTTTGTGGGAGCCTAGCCAGTTTGGATGTTCACCTTCCTAGACATGGACGGAGGGGGGAGGACCTTGGACTTTCCATAGGGCAGGGAACCCTGACTGCTCTTTGGACTGGAGAGGGAGGGGGAGAGGAGTGAAGGGAGGGGGAGAAAGGTGGGAGGAGAGGGAGGGGAATGGGAGGCTGGGAGGAGGCAGAAATTTTTTTTTTACTTTTCTCAATAAAAAAAAAAAAGAATGTCCAAAATCAAAAAAAAAAAAAAAAAAGTCTCAAAACACGGGCAGCGATGGTGAGAGTAAGTCCAAAAACCAGGGCTTTTTGTCATGGGGCCTGGCAGTTTTTATGTGTTGAAACTGCACTTGATCTTGTCTATAATATGCTCTAACTTATTATTGGCTAACTTTTACATCTTTATTTAACCTTTAATCTGTGTATCACCACAAGGTCGTGGCCTACCAGCAAAGTTCCAGCGTGCTATCTCAGGCAGTGGATCATGGCATCCCACTCTGACTCTACACTTTTCCACCCAGAATTCTGTTTAGTTTTCCCCACCTATGCTTGTTTCCCTACAGCTCTGCTCTAAACCCAAAGCAGTTTCTTTATTAACCAATAAAAGCAACATATAGACAGAAGGACCTCCTATACCAATGCCCCAAATCTATTATTTTAGGTTGCACACCACATAAAGAAATTGTCCAGCATAGTTTGCCCCACTAGCTGAAGTCAACTCCAATGATGAACCCTGAACCCTTATGTATTTATGAAAAATTGCATGATTTTCTACTTGATCATTTTCAATTACTGAAGAGACAGGACCCAAAAATCTATAACAGAGGTTTGAATCACAGCTTAACAAATGTTGGTAAGATTTTTAATGGTCACCATCAAGGAGTCTTCAAATAATGCCATTTATTTCTATTGGTATTATTTTTTACTAATATATACATATTTTTCTAAAGGATGACTATATATTTACTTTTTTAGGTAAAATAAAGCATTTAATCTTCGTTTCACAATTTTAGATGGTTAGTAAGTGACTATCTGTAGATAAACACTGTTGAAAATCAGTATGAAAGAGACAGTAGGGAACAACTATGAAAAGATCTTTCTACATCTCCAGGAAAAAAAGGTTTAGAGAAAAAAAAAAGAGGAAGTGACAGAGAAAGGAAACAAGGAAGGAAAAGCAGAAGGAAGACAGTGCTGCAAAATACTAAGGAAGTGAAAGACATCAAGAGCTCACAACAGCACCAAACTCGAAGAAAACAACAAACTAAGAAAAACTCTGAGTAGTTTGCAATTTATTTCTTTATTTACAAAACGGTTTTATTTATCTGTGTCTTGCCACTACCTGAATGCACCTAGTTCCTCAGAAAAATAGACTTTCTCCCATAGGCATTCAATTAATCTCTCAGCATTCTCTACCTGTGGCTGTCTTCCATGATCCATATTTGAACCACATATCTCAGCTATGTGGACTCCACACAGCATCCTTGTGTTGTCAACTGTCAGTGATGTCTCTTGAAGTCTGTAATGGAATTCACATCTTCCTCTGAGCTCTGAGATACACCTCATTCTTTTGATCTAAAATTCTATAAACTCACCTTTATTCTTTTCACATTTCTTTTACTCTGTTATTCGTGTTTGTCACACTATTCTCACCTTTTTAAAACATAAATACTATTTCCCTTATATATTGTATCCACAACTTATTTTTCTACAAAACATCAACCTCACTGTTTTCATAAATTTGAAGATTAATTATTTCAACATCCTTCCCCCAGTCAAGGAGGCAACATGTTTGTTTATTAGTTTATAAAGCAAGAACATGTGAAGTATAGATTATTTCCCAATGATGTGAGCACAGTAAAAGCAGGGGTAATCTAAACAGCAAAATTTACTTCATCATTGCATGCACTTTTCTATGTGGGGTTTGTACAGTAAGCAGAGACAGGTTATTACAATTGCCCTTTGTATGGAGAAGAGACCTTAATAATCAACTCAAGACAATTGGAATTCTCTAAGAACTATGACTAATGTATTCATTTGAATGACAAATATCCTCCATAGCTCCATAGGCTTCACTCTATACAGTCATAGGTCCTTTGAATTTTGTCCTTACCTAATGGTCATGTGTCTTTGATCTTATAATTGACCAGGATCCCTTGATATAAATTCATGTTTTATTATCAGTAATGATAGTTCTGTCACTGCATTGAAAGGACTCCACCATGGCAATTTGAAACTGCTCCTGAGGGCAACATATGAGCAGAGTGTTGGAAGGTAAGATGTTTTAAAATTCTCCCTTAAAATGTTCTTTCAATTGTAAAACTAGAGTCAGTTAAAATCCCTTTGACAGAGAACCACATCAAATGACTCAGTAAATACATTCATCATGCATTATTTAACAAGGACCCTGCTCTAATTTCTGCAGTCAGCATATTCTTGCATTCATTAGAGTCTAATACTAAGTGTTCTGTGCAATAGTCCTGATTTAGGTATTAGTCTTCTTGAGAGCTCATACCACAGACTAGTTGCCTGTATGGTTTAAATGAGAAATATCCCACAGGAGCTCACATGCTAAAATTTTTGGTTCCCATGTGCGGGTGGTATTTTGCAAGGCCGTGGAACCTGGAAGAGACAAAGGAAATAGTTCTTTTGCCTGGGGCTTGAAGTTTTCTAATCCAGTTCCCTTCCTATCTATTTTTTGCATTCACATCCATCAAGACTTGATTATATGATAATTGAGCACTCTCCTTATCCATCAAGACTTGAGCACACTTTTGCCACTATGGAGATGCTGGGTGCTGTGCCTTACCCACAGGGACAGACTGTGTCCTCTGAAACTAAGTAAAAATACCCACATCCTTCAGTTACTTCTTGTTGAATATTTGATCATAGAAAGCAAACAAGAAATACCAGGTCTGGACAGAGGTCTCAGAAGGAAGAGGTACTTGATCCAGATCCCAAATGGTGGAAGGAGAGAAGTAATTTGTCTTCTAACCCCTACATACATGTGTGCATTAGCATGTACATATTTGTGTGCACTTAATCACAAAAACCCATCCTCACTAAATAAAGAAATTCAAAAACAAAAGTTAAGACACGTCTATATGCAAATTCTCTAGGATCATGATAAAGGATGATAAAGGATGGATAGTCAATATAGTTTTCTGTGATGGCATGTATAGAACACTATGTTCATAACTTCCTGTATTAAAATAAGCAGATTTTTCCTGCTCTGTGTTCATTTTTTGATTTTGTTTTTAACTTTTTGTGCATGTTAAAGTTTGTGTGTTAGTCTAAAGTTTGTTCTGTACATAGTAGTCACATGGCTTGAACATATATAATTGTCCCTGTAAATGTCTATGGTCTAACATAAATTTAAGCTTGCTTTGAATATTGAGTGACCATGTTGTATCTAGTAACTTAATATTCTGTATTATTCAGTATGTTTGAGTTTATGATTATGTTGGCAATTAAACTATGACCTTAATTGTCCTAGGGTTAAGACAACAAAAGTGTTTATCTTAATAGGTGAAAGATGACTCTGTTTCAAGTGAGAGACAATTGTTTCACAGTGTGATCTGCAAACCAAGACTCCACAGTCCTTTGTGCAGAGATTTGTGGTTGAAAATTGAGTCCTTGGAAGACCCTGGAGAACAAAGAAATGATGACTCAGGAATCTGCAGCTCAGCAGTAGGAAAAAAAGCCCCACAGTGAGTAGCAATTTGGTTCAGTAAAATCCTCAGCTGGCATTTTAAACAAATGCTGTTAATTTTGGGCTATATTGGTTTTAGAGTTTGCTTTTATTTAATGTATACATTTGTTTTTGTTTATGGTTGCATAAAAAGTATAATGTTAGGAGCTTACATGTTATATTTAATTGCATTTAATAATATTATTGTCAACATAATTTAATGCAACACTGGGAGGTTGAGACTTTTTTTGCTTTCAACATAGGAGATTGCATATTAACCTGAAGTGGAAAGACAGTGTCCAAGAGCAACATTTGTACTTCCAAAATCAAATATTTCAAGGGTGTCAGGAAGCCTGGTCCATAGCTCTGAATACTCCCACATGATTTCTGTTGAGCATTAGGGTAGCTGGAAGCTCCTTCTAATGTGTTTTCTTTAATTACATTAGTGTCACTGTTTAATTTATATTGTATCCCCAAGCTAATATCTCACATAAAATGTAGCATTCACGGTGCTTTGAATTTTTATTTGACATTTTTTATTAATGTGTCATATACAATTCTCTACTTCATTTTAGTTTAACTTGGAGATATTAAATTTTTTGTTCCCTTCATAAAATAAATGAAAATTCCAAAATATATTTATATAAAGAATAAAAGAATCATTTAAATTTTTCTTTAAATTATGCCTTTATTATAAACATTGTGCTTCTATTTATTTTATATGTTTGCGTGTTTGGAATGTATACAACACTTGTATAGCCTGAACATTTTAGGGTCAGAAAAGGGTATCAGATTCCTTGGAGCTAGACTTACGCAGTATATATATGAGATATGTAGTGTTTGGAATTATGGTTGTGTCTGAGTGGCTAGTTTTAATGTAGTTTCATGCTGTTTTTTACTTGTGAGTACACTGCAATAAAATTATTTTTTTATTTAAAATCATTTAATGAATTTCTGTGGATCATAGGATATGAAAGGTAGCATAAATTGACTGCAGCAATATCTCCAATGGTAGTAGAGCCCAGGGTCAGTGACAGTGGCCGAGGAAGTATCCTTTATTTGTGATTAATGATATCATGGTGTCAATATTTGTTATACTTACAATGACACTGGGTGGCTGAGGGTTGCATTGCTTTGACTTTGAAGATCATTGGTTTAGTTTCTTTGCCATTGCATTGTCAAAATACCTGGGCAAACATCATTTAGTGGAAAAATGATTTATTTAGACAAATCTTGAACTGTGACAAACACAGTGTATTTGTCCTGTAGGAAAAAGAAGTCTGTCCGTGCGAAAAAGTCAAAGTGGCAGGAAGTAGAGACAGTGGATCATATTGTATCCATAGTTAAGAAGCAAAAAGCAAAAAATGCATGTGTTCCACCTCTCCCTTGATGCATTTATCAAATTACTCTTTTATCAACAACAACTTGGGAGTTAAATATTGGGTTAAAAACCTTATTCATTAGAGAAGTAGTGGATAAGTGCCCAGTGGCCTGCCTTCTCTCTCCTTTCTCAATTAATATCACTGTCTTCAATTTGATTCCATTGGTCAACCTGTCTCTTTTTATGCCAATACCAAGCAATTTTCATTACTGTAGCTCTATAATAGAGCTTGATGTCAGGGATGGTAAGGCATTCTGAAGTTTCTTTCTTGTACAGGATTGTTTTGGCCATCCTGCAGTTTTGTTTTTCCATATGAAGTTGAATACTGTTCTTTTGAGGTCTGTGAAGAATTATGTAGGGATTTTGATGGGGATTTTATTGAATCTGTAGATTGCTTTTGGTAGCATTACTATTTTGATTATGCTGATTCTACCTATCGAGGGACATGGGAGATCATTCTATTTTCTAACATCTTCTTTAATTTCTTTCTTCAAAGTCTTATAGTTCTTGTTGAACAGATCTTTCACTTCTTTGGTTAGTGTTACCCAAGAATATTTTCTGTTATTTGTGGATATTGTGAATGCTGATGTTTCTCTGATTTTTTTTCTAAGCTTCTTTATCATTTGTAAAAAGGAGAGCTACTGATATTTTTAAGTTGATCTTTTATTCAACTATGTTACTGAAGGTATTTATTAGATGTGGGAGTTCCCTGGTAGAGATTTTGGTCACTTATGTAAAATATCATATAATCTGCAAATAGTGATACTTTGACTTCTTCCTTTCCAGTTTGTATTCACTTGATCTGCTTTTGTTGTCTTATTGCTCTAGCTAGAACTTCAAGCACTATGTTGAATAGCTATGGAAGGAAATTTCAGGCTCATGGCAGAGGTACTGGCCAGGGCCATGTTTATTGCCACAACTCTATGGAGTTTCAAGATCCTTGCCAGCAAGCAAGCTCCAACAGTGTGTTCACAAACAACACTCAAGTGCTCTCTCTTATAGCTGGACCTCCTGTCTCAAAGAGTCAGAATTTTCACTGGTAGGATGGCCCAGAAAGCCAGCATTTTAAAACAGCACAGCTTTTTTCCTGTTATAGCTGAAAGACAAAAAGCATGCAGTCACCTTTTCATCAACATCACTTAAGTGTTTTATGGCAGGACCTCTTAAAAGAGCTGTAAGATTTTGCAGCTAAGTGCCTGCCTCTAGCAAGCAGAGTCCATCTGAGAAAATGCTGCTATCAATAAGCCATACTTAACTCTATTATTTTATGTCTAGAATTAGTTCCCAAGCTCTGTCAGGCTTTATTTGGATGTAGTCATCCATGCAACTACACCAGGTGACCAGCTGTGGGACCAGATGGGAGGAAAGAAACCAGGCAAGGCAGAAACTCAGTCAACAGAGCCTATATTCCATGATCCTAGAGAAGCTAAGTAACAAGGAGAATTCTAAAAGAAACATATACAGATTCTTCTGGGAATGGGAAATAAACAAATCGTCTGAGAAAATTGGGAGCATAGGGGTGGTGACAGTGTTGTGAAATGGGAGGAGGGTGGGAGAAGGGGAGGGTGGAGGAGAACTTGAGGCAACAGGATGGTTGAGATGGGGGAAGGACAAGATAGCGAGCAAGGAGAGACACCTTGACTAAAAGAGCCATTATAGGGCTAGCAAGAAAACTGGAACTAGAGAAATTATCAGGCTTTCACAAAGACGACCCACCTAAGGCCTTAAGAAAGAGTGGAGAGGGTTCATGAACTGGCCTTGCCCTATAGTTGGATTTTTGACTACTTTAAATTTCATCATAAAACCTTTATCCAGCAACTGTTGGAAGCAGAGGCAGAGATCTACAGTGGAGCAATGGGATAAGCTCCAAAAATCCAGTGGAAGACTGGGAGGAGTAAGAATGTGAGCAAAAAAGTTTACGATCATAATGGTGATAACCACTGAAACAGCTTACCTGAGCTAATGGGAATCCATCAACTTTGGCTTGAGGGCAAGGGAACCAGCATAGGACCAAACTAGGCTCTCTGAATGTGGGTTAAAGTTGTATGACTGGGGTAGACTGTTGGGCCACTGGCAGTGAGACCAGGACTTATCCCTACTACCATTTGGAATCCATTCTCTTTGGAGAGATAACTTGCTCAGCCTAGATATAGTGGGGAAGGTCATAGTCCTGCCTCAAAGCAATGTGCTAAATATTTTCGACTCCTCATGGGAAGCCTTACCCTCTCTGAGGAGTGGATGGGGAAGGATGGGGTATAGCTGAAGGGAGCAGAAATAGAGGAGAAGGAATGGTAACTGGGATTGATTTATAAAACGAGAAAAAATAGCATTTTAAAATAATTAAAAAAGAAAACAAACAAAAATTAAAGTTAATAAAGCATTTTGTTACTCATCATTAGGGAGTCTTTATTATCCCGTTCTGTTTATTAAGCAAATCTTTTAAAGTATGATTAGTTCTTACTCTAACTTCTTTTTCTATGGAATTTTGTTTTATACCTATCTTATGCTTTATATTGTATTATGGAAAATACTACTTCATTTTACTAGAGACTTATGCTGGGGCTATGACAGGCTTAATTCACACAGTATATTTATTGTGGCTATCATTTTTAATAAATGTGTTACTACAGAACCACTCTTTTTTGATTGTAAAGCAGTTGCCTATTGAAATCCTGGATATGTTTCTATGGTATGGTTCAAATACTTCAATTTTCTAAGTCTGCAAAATGAATCACATCCAGTTGACAAATTTTATTTATTTGAATACATTTTGGGTTACTTTTTTCAAGTAATGAAATTTGGTTATGCAAGAACAAACAAAACATTTACATAAAATTTCTGGGGCTTGTTGCCAAGTTTTAGAAAACTCTTCCAACTTTTGCTATTAACATGGCATTCTTTATGAAGTTCTGAGGCTTTTAGCACATTTTCTATTAACAACAGATAAATTTATTATTACCTTGTGCTAGAGGACATGGCTAACCCATATGGAATCTGATATGTGTTATATACAAGGGATGATTTCTATTTCTGATTAATTTTTATAAATTAGTAAATAACAGAGCTGGGTCACTTAAAATAATGTGGTTTCATGTTCTGGCTTTGTGGGAGCCTATCCAGTTTGGATGTTCACCTTCCTAGACCAGGATCGAGGGGGGAGGACTTTGGACTTTCCACAGGGAACCCTGACTGATCTTCAGGCTGGAGAGGGAGGGGGAGGAGTGGGGGGAGGGGAGGAGGAGAGGGAGGAGTAGGAGGGAAATGGGAGGCGGGGAGGAGGCAGAAATTTCTTTTTTTTCCAATAAAAAAAAAGATATCAAAACCTGCATAAAAAAATAATGTGGTTTCAGTATGTAAAACTATTCTTTCTGCATATTGAGAGTCAGTTACTATATTAAGAAGTTCTGGAAAATTTAATCACACCATAACAATGTTATATAATTCTGATTTCTAAAATGAATAGTAAGGGCTTTAAGCTACTTTACTTAAAATTTCTGACATATAACTCCCTTTTCTTATTTATGTATATCATTATAGAATGTATGAGCTCCAGATATTGGTGTTTCCCATAAAATATGAGGGAGGATCCAATTAGTTTTTTTATAAAGTGAAAGCTCTTGTTTTTTGGATATGTGTTGCTCATCTCTCCCCCCAAAATATGCTTGCAGCCTTTTTTTCCACAATGAGGCAATTTTAGCATTAGTAAAATGTGACATAATTTCTGCTGAGTCTATTACTGCTAATTGACAAAGTCTCAATTTTTCTTTCAGAATAAATTCAGAAATCTTTTCTACATATATCTTTAATTTTTCACTCTGTGTGGCAAAAATATTGATTCTAAGATATTTTCTTTCTTTGCAAGAATTTATATAGGAATGGTTAGAAGGTAAAATGGAGAAGACATAATAGAATTATGGATTCATGCAATCCACATTTGCATCCTGTAATTTCATTTCTACCAGAGCCAATTTTCTCCTTACCTCAGCTGATAATCTTTTTTTTAACTATTAAGTACTTATTACATTGTAAGGTTTGAAATAAATTACTAACTTCTTGAATAGTTAATCCAATTGTAAGCTATAGCCAGTTAATATCTCCCAGAAATTTTAGAAAATCATTAAGAGTTCATAAGTGATCTCTCTTGAATTTTAATTTCTGATTGAATTTTCTGAAAACCTTTATTATATGCCAAATAATTAATAGAATGTCCTCTTTGTATTTTATCAGGAGCAATTTGTAATTCCCAACAAGGCAAAATTCTCTTTACTTTATCAGACATTTTTTTCTAAAGTATCTACATCTAAATTACCCAGTAAGATACTCATATAATGGTAAATTATAGATTGGGGAAACTGTGTCTGAAATAGTTTTAATAAACGTTATAGAAAATATTGATACATGGTGGGGCTTTTTAACATTCCTTGTAGAAGAATTTTCCAATGGCATCTTTTAACAGGTTGAAAATTATTATAGGTAGGCACAGTAAAGGCAAATTTTCTCTTAACTGTTCTCGTAAAGGTATAACAAAAACAATATTTTTAATCAATAACTATAATAAACCATCCCCTAGGAACCATAGAAGGCAAGGGAATTCCATGTTGTAAAGAGCCCATTGTCTGAAACACCGTATTTATACCTCTTAACTCTAGTAACATTCTCTCTTTCCCAGATTACTTTTTAATGACAAATATAGGACAACTCTGAAAACTGGTAGATTCTTTAATATGTTGGAAATTTAGTTGCCCCTGTAACAGATGTTCAAGTGCCTGCAACTTTCTGATGTCAAAGGCCATTGTTACATCTACATAGGTTTGTACGTTAAATGTTTTAGAGATAGGACTGTGGTACCTTTGAAAAACCAGCAGCTGTTGTTCCTTGCTTATGTACTATTTTATCAAGGTTTATGTTGGGGTTAATCCACATTAAACTTCTCAGGATTCAAAAGGATCACTATAACATGCAAATACCTGACTAGTGGTACTTTATACTACCCTCTTAAAATATTTAATATTTCTTTGAGTTTTTTCTGTTCCATATGACTTATTATCAAAGGTAACAATTATGAAGACAAACTTTAAAAAAAAGTGAGCAGAAAATAGGAGGTGCCACAGTGTCTTTGCAGGAACATCTGTCTTCAGGACAAACAAAATAGTGTGATCAGGTTAATATGTGTTAGAAAAAGAGAATGTCTCCTCATAAAATTTTAGGGATCACATGTTCTGATGTTGTGACACTTTCTATATTTATAATATAGACATTCATATCTATTCATTCAGTATCTATTCATAATAAAAAGGTAGTATATACATGTAATATATATGTACATATATACTCATATACACATTTGAAGTGAAGTGTGTGCATACCTCTCTCTCTCTCTCTCTTTCCCTGTGTGTGTGTGTATGTTTCTGTGTGTGTGTGTGTGTGTGTGTGTGTGTGTGTGTGCATACGTATTGGTAGGAATGTGAAAAGGGAAATGTCTGTGGTTGGCACAGACACTGGTGATAGTAAGACTAGTAAGATATTTCAATCTTCCATCTATTCCAATATCATTGTTATTATTAGAGATAGTGTACTCCAACATATAGAGCTACAGATTTCAGATCATGACTAACTTGAAATGAAGTGATCAACCCACAGTTCCACCTGGCCTGAGGCCCTGGAGGAGAATTATTCTGCTAAATGGGTACAATAATAAGACGTCTTCTAGATCTTACTTTACATCTGTAGTTTGGCGACTCTCCTTGGTCTTATCCTTGTTGGTGACACTCCATTTGCTGTAGATGGTGATTAATACAGAAGATCATGGAGCAGTCAACAAAAAGAGAATAAAAGACTTTGGAAATCTCAGCTTTGAATTAGAAATTAGACATCTTTATCACAACAGTCTCTCATGAATCATCCTGGAAGAAGGGGAAGGAATATTGTAAGAGACAAAGGTGCTGAACATTTGCCATATATGACAGGGATGTTTTAGATGTGCTCACAGCTATACTTTATGCACAAGACTTGCACATGATGAAAAAAATAATAACTGTAAACAGAGACTGCACTTTGTTTCCCAGATACCTAGATCTGAATAATCATATAAGAAATATATTAATTACCACACTGTTTGGCTGATGGCTCAGGTGTATTTCTAGTTCACACTTACTTATTTTATTTTATTTAATTAATTTTTTTTTGAAACAGGGTTTCTATATGTTGCTTTGGAGTTTATCCTGGAACTATGTCTTGTAGACCATGCTGGCCTCCAATTCACAGAGATCTGCCTGCCTTTCCCTCCTGAGTGCTGGTATTAAATGTGTACATTACCACTGCTTGACTGTAGCTCTTAGATTATAAATTAACCCATTTCTATTAATCTGTGAATTGCCATGGGGCTGTGGCTTCCTAGTAAGTTTCTAGCACCTTTCTCCTTCAGCAGCTATGTGACATGTACACGACTCCACCTTCTTTTACCCTGCATTTAGTTTAGTTTTCCTGCCTGCTTATATTCTGCCTTGTCATAGGCCAACACAGTTTCTTTATTAACAATGATAAAGAAATATATTCCTATCATATAGAGGGAAATCCCACATCAAATTCCAGTGTGGATGGAGGGAGGGCTCATGAAGCCCCACCCATAACTGAACAGCTACTGACCATCTATTGCTGCTGCTAAGGTAGGGATATTCAATTTTCACCAGGGTTGTAGTCTTAGTAAGCAACCTTTGATGAGGCAGATGTTAGTATACCCATGCACAGACAAGAAGGACTAAGTGGACCTAGTAAGTCTCAAAGAAGAGCATGAGATTGGGAGGGAAAAGTAGTGGTATAATAATAGAGGAACTGGAGGGGAAGAGAGAGGGACTGAATTTTATCAACATACCTTATATGTATGGATGAAACTCTGAAACAATAACAACAACAAAACATTGAAAAGAAAGATAATAGTAATCAATAGCTCTATTGTTTAGAACCAGACCCAGTGCTAACTGGACAGTTTTGGTCAATTCATGTTCTTCCTTTTTCACTAAGAAAAAGTTAATATTGCCAGAGCCACTAGGACACACATGCAGAAGTATCTAGAAATAAAATTTTTTTAAAGCAAAAATCAAGGAATGTTTATAATTTGTCTTACAAAATAAATGTGTCTTGACATGAGCAATGAGGCATGGGTGTGTTCAGCTCTCTTATAATCATGAGGCATCCACAGAAAGTTACAGTACACAAGAACCTGAACATCTCTGCATCCAGTGACAGGAGTCCACGCCCCACACCAGCACAGTCTTTAATTTTCAAGAATGGGGATAGGACAGACTGATTTCTGTGAGAAATGTAGTGATTCAATTTCTGTTGTTAAAAGCTATATATATGGACATGACACAGAGTAAAAAGGGAAAAGGAAGGATGGATAAAAAACGACAATCTAAAATGAGATAGATCTGATACTTACACAGAGCACAGACCTGGTACCATATTTTTTTGTGAAAAAAATAAGGACATTTCTAATCATAGGAGTACTTTACTTCAGGATTTTAATACAGTGTAAATATGTAGGATGTGAACTATAGTTAATGTAAACTAAAAAAACTAGGAAAGGATATTTTACATTACAATACTTAGGCAGGAAAATAGGACATGTTAGAGATTAAAAACAATGGACAAGGGAGAAGCAACTTGGGTCTGTTTTGTTTTTACAAAGGAAAAGGCTAATCTGTAATCAATGATTACAATAAGGTTGGTTAGAATGAAAATGCTAAAGCATCCCCTTAGTCTAGTCATTATTGGACCACTAAAGGCTTTTATGTTCTCTCTAGCTGCTTCAGAACATGGTGAATGAATAGAATGCTTTGTAGTTGAAATAAAGGGTGAAATATTGTATTGCAATATTGAATAAGGATGGAGTTGTAAAATAAAAGGAGGTATTGGGTATCAAGATAACTTGAAAGTTTTTCAAGTCTGAATTAAAAAGAATAGAAACAAAGATTAACTACCCACTATCTTCACCTAAAGCACTCTCGGTGGATCATTTCATGTCTTTGTTGGCATCAGTTATGTCAGAAGAAAGAAAATGAATTCAAATATTTCTTTGCACTTCTCTCCTTATATCAATGATGTCTAGAAATATTTTGGAGTGCTGAATAAGTGAACTGCTATTTCTGAGGTCTCTAGAAGCATAATAAATGCACCAAGATCAAAACACTGGTGATAACAAACTCACTTCTGCCCTGCACTAGCCCTAAAACCAACATCTTCTGCTTTAACACTTGCCGAGAGAAGTTGTCTTGGGTCAGCTCTGTGGGAGCAGGGATGATGTGTATGTGTGCTTCTGCTTCAGAAAGCACTTTGACAAGAGGGTGCTGGAAACTAAACCCAAGTCCTCTCAAGATTAGCAAGTACTTTTAACCACTGAGCCATCTACCTCACCAGCTAATTTATCATGTTTTTTGTTTGTTTGATTGATTTTTTTATTTATTAGATTAAAAAAATATCCAAATTCTCACTCCCTCCACTCTTCCCATTCCCTCCACACACACTCCCACCCCATCCCTATCTAAACCTAAAAGACGGTAAGGCACATTGCTTAGTGGAAGGTCCAAGGCCCTCCTTACTATATCTAGGCTGAACAAGGTATATATCCAAAGAGAATAAGATCCCAAAAAGCCAGTATACACAGTAGAGATGAATTTCGGTGCCACTGCCCCTTCATCTATCCCTTCCTCCTATGCCCCCATACTACCAATTTTGTAGTAAGATTTCAGGAGATCTTGTCTGTTTCCAATTTCCAGTGGGTCTATATGTGTTTTTCTTTGGGTTCACCTTTTTTACTTAGCTTCTCTAGGATCATTAACTATAGGCTCAATGTCCTTTGTTTATATCTATAGAAAGTTGTTCTATTAAAATCACGGGCAAGACAATCACTGTCCACTTTATACTACTTAAAGTTTTGGTCAACGCAATTACAACAACTAAAGAATATTAATGGGATTAAATTGAAAAGAATGCAGTCAAAGTACCACAATTTGCAGATAATATGACAATATTCATAAGTGATCCAAAAATTTCTAGTGTGAAACTTCTACTGTGAATACACACCTTCATCAAAATGTCTGGATACAGGATTAACTCAAGAAATCAATAGCTCTCCTATATACACAATATAATAGCTATATAGCAAATAGAGTGAGAAAGAAATAAGAGAAAGAACATCATTTACAATAGCCAAAAATAATATAAATTATCTTGGGGTAACTCCAACCAAGGAAGTTAAAGATTTGTATGATAAACACTTCAAGTCTTTGAATAAAGAAACTGAAGAAGATATCAGAAGATGGAAAGATCTCCCATGCTGTCTTATAAAAGCAATCTACAGATTTAATGCAATTCCCATCAAAATTCCGATACAGTTTTATAGACCTTGAAAGGATAATACTCAACTTCATACAGGAAACAAAACCTAGGATAGCTCAAACAATAGCATGGAACAAAAGAACTTCTGGAGGCTTTATTAGAGAGCTATAGTAGTAATAAACACTTATGGTTGGCATTAAAACGAACAAATTGATCATGGAATCAAATCAAAGGCATGGAGATAAATCCACACACATATGGACACTTTATTTGTGATAAAGAAGCCAAAAAGACACAGTCAAAAGAAAAGGAAAGAGTCTTCAACGAATGGTATTTCTCAAACTGTTTATCTGCACATAGAAGAATGCAAATAGACCAATATTTATTATCCTCACAAAACTCAAGTATAAGTGGGTGAAAGACTTCAACACAAATCAAGAAAGACTGAACCTTATAGAAGAGAAGTGGGGGATAACCTTGGGACTATAGAAAATCTTTTGGCTTTAGCAGCTGCTATTGTTAAAATAGTATTTGTAACTGGGATGAAATTTTGTATGAGTTAAGTTGGAGCATTAAAACAATCAAATGAAAGAACTGTTCTGTGCTATGGGCTGGTTGCGAAACAGGTATCAGAGCATAATGGAGGAAAGGAGTTGTCAGTTATCAATCAAGGACTGAAATAACTAGTTCCTTCACTATTTGTCTCATTCATAAGAAAGCAAAACAAAACAAAAAAGTGAAAAGAACCCAGAAGCTTTAAGTGTGATTAACCTGAAGATGAAATAATTTATATTTATACAATACACAATGCTTAACCCCTAACTGTTGACTGAGATTTCTGTCCTACCCTGTTCTGTAGTCATTCAGTCCCAAAAAAAACACACAGAGGACTATATTAATTATAAATTGATTGGCCCATTAGCTCAGGCTTCTTATTAACTCTTATAACTAATATTAGCCCATAATTCTTGTTTGTGTTAGCCATGTGGCTTGGTACCATTTTTGAGGAAGCAGTCACATCTTGCTTGCTCTGTGTCTGGGTGATGACTGTAGCTGAAACTTTCCTCTTCCCAGAATTCTCATTGCCCTGCTTCTACTCTTGTCTCATTATTGGCCTATCAGTGTTTATTTAAAATACAAGTGACAGAGTACAGATCATTGTCCCACAGCACCTAACCATGTACTCCTGGGAAGATAGGGTACCTCTGAACTTCCCCTGATAATATTGACTCTTACTTTTCCTGACCCTAATTAGAAAACAAAACAATTCAATTCTTGCATTTGACACTCAAACAATCTCTGTTGTTTCAACCCAGGGCTTAAGGAGAAACCCACTAATTTTTGTGGGAGAAAGGGGCCTCCAGAGATGGTAAATATTGATTATGAACTAGGTAAGTTCTAGAATCATCCAGGATACAAACCTCTACCCATTCTTGTGATTAAATATCTAGATTAGATTACCTGTGTTAGGTGGACACATTCTGAATATGAATGGTGCTTTGCCATAAGCTGGGTTCCCAAACTACATAGAAAGGATGAAGCTAGCTAAGCACAAGCATTCATTGCTCTCTGCCTATTGAGTATGGATATGGTTTGACTGGCCATTACATTCCTGATGGACTGTATACCCTCAAATATAGGCCAAAACAAACACTTCCTTGAGTTTTCTATCATGGTACCTTAGCATTTCAATGGGAAAAACAGCCAATAGATCACAGCCATACTATTTGGGAGAATTTAGTGAATGTGCACCACAATCAAAGCATACTTCTTTGTGGATGATAACATTTAAATTTCATTTAGAAATTCCTTTTTGCATAGAAGCATTGTATGGGCAAACTAAATGCATACCAATCAGTTCCTGTTTATTTTTGTCCTTTTTTGTTTGTTTGATAGTTTGGTTGGTTTGGGGAGGGATATCATCTCTCTATGTAGCTCTGGATGGCCTGAAATTTCTAAGGTAGACAAACCTATGTCTGACTCAAGGGATCTTCTACACCCTGCTCTCAAGTGCATGCCACCCTTCTGGACTCCATTTTTTTTTCTGAAGCCTTACATGCCCTTCTATGTTACTAATAGACTTCAATACTCAGTACATTTTTAGTTCATATACATCTTCATTGACAATGTAATCCTGCGTTTCAGTTACTGATTATATGATTGTAAGTGAAAATGCTAAACACAAAAGAAAAGAACAGATGTCTAGATCACATGTACTCTACAGACAGCTATGAATAGTAGAAGTGATAGAAAAATGGTGAAATAAAGAAGAATACAACATGAGAGGCATGAAATGTTAGGGAGAGAAAGATTTGCCAAGAAACTTTGTCATTTAGCAATGACCTTGAAGTGCTAATAGTTTACCCACAGAAAGTAGATCTGGAAGCTTAAACAGAAAACGACAGAAGGCACCCAACTGTGATACTAAGCTATGATATGGGATGTTATCATTTTGTATTATGAAATTCCTTACTGTGTATAAAAAGACTTAAAGACAGATACAGAGCCATCAGGGAATCATAAAGCATACACCTATCACCTTCAACCATGTTGTTAACTTTGGTGAAATTCATCTTTCTAATTGTAATACTATGTGTCTCTTAATTGAATAATAAACAGCTACTTATTGCCTGTTATCTTTCTGGAAATACAGATCCTGGCCCCATCTCAATATAAGCAGCTAAAACAAACTAAACATTTTAGAAAGTTTGTTCATCTCTGTCATTTTTTCAATATCATTTGACATTCCTGATGATCTTGTAAATTTTCAATTTTTTGCTAACTAGATAGAACTTACACATTTCTTTCTCTCCCTTGAAATCCTGTCTTTCAAATATTGTTAAATATATTGCTATTTGACAGTTTAATATGTTTACATAGTAAATTAAATTAATTTTTATCCACCATTACTGTGCCTAATATCTTTCTTCTCCCTCTAGAATCCTTCTCAACAAGTCTCCATCTCACTGTTGAGTCTTCTTAAGCATTTGTCTCAATGAGTTTATGAAGAAATATTTGCCTTGTTAGCTTATTTATGGATAAAGAGCAATTTATCTGCAGCTATACATATACAGACAATGACAACCTTTTCCATTAATGACCTACTGTCAGTAGTTCCTCTGATACTGCAGAGCCTCTTCAGCTACTTCCCATTTGTGAGAAAGTGTTGAGGCATTGAGTACTGAGCATGTCCTGTGCAGTTAACCACATCTCTAGTGATTAGTCCAATAGCCATGTCATGTCTACAAGACATGCCTTTTGTTATTCTTGCTTCTTTTTCTAACTCGTTCCTTACATTTTTTTACTTCCTTTCTCATAATGTTCCCTAAGCCTTGAAGAAGGAGATATAAGCTGTTCAATTTAGTGACCATAGCTCCACCAACACTAATTCTGGCCACTTTCGGTCACTTAAGCATTTCTAAATTAACCACATCATGCTGAAGTAAGAATCTTCTCTCATATAGGCTATGCGTAGAACTAAGGACACAGGTATTTATAAGGTAGTGTGAGAACATGACGGTTCAGCAGAACGATGGTAGTCGGTGCCCCATTATGGCCTATGACTTCCCAGACACAATATTTATGCCTCTCAAATGGCTTTGTATTTATAAATGAAATCCCATTTTCATAAAATTTCAATGTGAAATTAGTAACACCAGTGCTGGGAAGATAGTTCAGTGAGTAAGAATGCTTGTTATGCAAGCAATAAGACATGATTTAAATGTTCAGCACCACATAGAACGTAAGGCATGGCTACAAAGGTCTGTAACTCCAGCATTATGGTCCTTTGACAGGAAGATTCTTGGAGTTCACTGTCTGCACATTTGAGGCGTTGGTTCTGGTTTTGGTTCATTTCAAGGCAGTCAAGATAAGAGTAACAAAGCAAAACACATAGGTTCTTTTTCTGTACTCTACATGTTCACACAGGGGCACGTGTACCCATATGCTCATTGAATGCAGTAGAAATACACACAAACCACAAACACATACACAGTTACATACAGAAACACACACCATTAACATACATTTCCTTACATAGCACAAACACAAACACACAACAAGCACACACAGAGCAAGCATATACATATATTCACAACACATATACCACAAAAACTCATAAAACACATGCTCACATACCACAAACACATACACACATATACCATAAACACACACTACACTATAATATATACAATTAACATAAATATGCCACACACATATCACAAACATATAACTCATGTTCCATATAAACATTCCCACAAATCTACACATACCTCCCACACTATAACCATATATACATACTACATACACTCATACACTTAACACACAAACACACAACACATACATACACAAACAGAGTTTCCCATGAGGTTTTTGCATGGGATCTTCTAATGTTTCTTCTCCTAGCTTCTGCTCTGGCTATCATGGTTACATCAGTGTCAAATGACTCTTGTAGTAAGATTACTTTGAAATGTCTCTGTGTCACATAAATCCCTACTTATCTATTGCTAAATCCAGTGCATATGAAAAAGGCAGGACTCAGTTTACTTCTCTGGCTTCCACAGTGCTCAGCGTCCTGATAGAAATTTGAATTTTATGCTTCAGTTCAATGAAAATCTTCAAGCATTCCAGATTTTTAAAAAAATCCCTGTGAAATATTCTGAACCAGTAATTCCATGTGCAGTACATTTAGCCTCTGGTTTTATTTATTTAATTTATTTATTTTATGTGAGTGTGAAAAAGAGAAAGAGAGAGAGAGAGAGAGAGAGAGAGAGAGAGAGAGAGAAAGAGGAGTTTGGGTGGGAGTTGGTTCTTTCTTTCCTTCCATTCTTCAGGACCAGGATTCTAACTCAGGTCTTCAGGTTTGGCAGAAGTGCCTTTACTTACTGAGTAGTCTCACTCATCATATACAGGCCTTCCATTTCCTGATGACTTACTGCTGTATTCAACTGTTATATGAGTTTCTTTTAAATTGTCATACATATAATACAGAGGAAGCTAAGCTTCCAGTACAGGAAGGGTACAAAGTTCTAACTGTCTGTTGGCTGTTTCACTTTTGTCATCTGAGAACATTCATACTATTACATTGAAGTATGAATTTCATTTCTTTTTTTTTATTGGAAAAAAAAAGAAATTTCTGCCTCCTCCCCGCCTCCCATTTCCCTCCCACTCCTCCCTTTCCTCCTCCCCTCACCCCACTCCTCCCCCTCTCTCTCCAGCCTGCAGAGCAGTCAGGTTTCCCTGCCCTGTGGAAAGTCCAAAGTCCGCCCCCCTCAATCCTGGTCTAGGAAGGTGAACATCCAAACTGGGTAGGCTCCCACAAAGCCAGAACATAAAGTAGGATCAAAACCCGGTGCCATGGTCCTTGGCTTCTCAGCAGCCCTCATTGTCCGCCAAATTCAGAGAGTCCGGTTTTATCCCATGCCTTTTCAGTCACAGTCCAGCTGGCCTTGGTGAGCTCCCAAAGAATCAGCCCCACTGTCTCCATGGGTGGGCACACCCCTTGTGGTCCTGACTTCTTTGTTCATATTCTCCCTCCTTCTGCTCCTCATTGGGACATTGGGAACTCAGTCCAGTGCTCCAGTGTGGGTCTCTGTCTCTATCTCCATCCATCGCCAGATGAAGTTTCTTTATTTATCTCTAGAAACCAATTATGAGTGAGTACATCCCATGTTCATCCTTTTGGGTCTGGGTTACCTCACTCAGGATAGTGTTTTCTATTTCCATCCATTTGCATGCAAAATTCGCGAAGTCATTGTTTTTTACGGCTGAGTAGTATTCTAATGTGTATGTATTCCACACTTTCTTCATCCATTCTTCCATTAAAGGGCATCTAGGTTGTTTCCAGGATCTGGCTATTACAAATAATGCTGCTATGAACATAGTTGAACAAATGTCCTTGTCATATGATCGGGCATCTCGTGAGTATATTCCCAAGAGTGGCATTGCTGGGTCCATGGGTAGGTTGATCCCAAATTTCCTGAGAAACCGCCACACTGCTTTCCAGGTGGTTGCACAAGTTTGCATTCCCACCAGCAATGGATGAGGGTACCCCTCTCTCTACAGCCTCTCCAGCAAAGGCTATCATTGGTGTTTTTGATTTTAGCCATTCTGACAGGTGTAAGATGATATCTCAATGTTGTTTTGATTTGCATTTCCCTGATCGCTAAGGAGGCTGAGCATGACCTTAAGTGCCTTTTGGCCATTTGAACTTCTTCTGTTGAGAATTCTCTGTTCAGATCAGTGCCCCATTTTTTATTTGGGTTAATTAGCATTTTAAAGTCTAGTTTCTTGAGTTCTTTATATATTTTGGAGATCAGACCTTTGTCTGTTGCGGGGTTGGTGAAGATCTTCTCCCAGTCAGTGGGTTGCCTTTTTGTCTTAGTGACAGTGTCTTTTGCTTTACAGAAGCTTCTCAGTTTCAGTAGGTCCCATTTATTCAATGTTGCCCTTAATGACTGTGCTGCTGGGGTTATACCTAGGAAGCGATCGCCTGTGCCCATCTGTTGTAGGGTACTTCCCACTTTCTCTTCTATCAGGTTCAGTGTGTTCAGATTGATATTGAGGTCTTTGATCCATTTGGACTTGAGTTTTCTGCATGGTGATAGATATGAGTCTATTTTCATTCTTCTACAGGTTGACATCCAGTTGTGCCATCACCATTTGTTGAAGATGCTTTCTTTCTTCCATTGTATACTTTTAGCACCTTTATCGAAAATGAGGTGTTCATAGGTTTGTGGGTTAAAATCCTGGTCTTCTATATGATTTCATTGGTCGACTTCTCTATTTTTATGCCAATACCACACTGTTTTCATTACTGTAGCTCTGTAATAGAGTTTAAAGTCAGGGATGGTCATGCCTCCAGAAGTTCCTTTATTGTATAAGATTGTTTTGGCTATCCTGGGTTTTTTGTTATTCCATATAAAGCTGGTTCCTGGAAAAAATCAACAAGATTGATAAACCCCTATCCAAACTAATCAAACGGCAGGGAGAGAATTTGCAAATTAATAAAATCAGAAATGAAAAGGGGGACATAACCACAGACATAGAGGAAATTCAGAGAATCATTAGATCTTACTACAAAAGCCTGTATGCCACAAAACTGGAAAATGTAAAAGAAATGGACACTTTTTTAGATAAATACCATATACCAATGTTAAATCAGGACCAGGTGAACAATCTAAATAGACCTGTCAGTCGCGAAGAATTAGAAGCTGTTATCAAAAACCTCCCTACCAAAAAAAGCCCAGGACCAGACAGTTTCAATGCGGAATTCTACCAGAATTTCAAAGAAGACCTAATACCTCTACTCCTTAAGGTATTTCACAATATAGAAACAGAAGAGTCATTGCCAAATTCCTTTTATGAAGCTACAGTCACTCTGATACCAAAGCCACACAAAGACTCAACCAAGAAAGAGAATTACAGGCCAATCTCACTCATGAACATCGACGCAAAAATCCTCAACAAAATACTGTCAAACCGTATCCAAGAACACATTAGAAAAATTATCCATTATGATCAAGTAGGCTTCATCCCAGAGATGCAAGGCTGGTTCAACATACAAAAATCTATCAATGTAATCCATCATATAAATAAACTGAAAGAAAAAAACCATGTGATCATTTCATTAGATGCTGAAAAAGCTTTTGACAAAATTCAACATCCCTTTATGATAAAAGTCTTGGAGAGATTAGGGATACAAGGGTCATACCTAAATATAATAAAAGCTATTTACAGCAAACCGACAGCTAACATCAAACTAAATGGAGAGAAACTCAAAGCCATCCCACTTAAATCAGGAACACGACAAGGCTGTCCACTCTCTCCATACCTCTTCAATATAGTACTTGAAGTTTTAGCAATAGCAATAAGACAACATAAGGGGATCAAGGGGATTCGAATTGGAAAGGAAGAAGTTAAACTTTCGTTATTTGCAGATGATATGATAGTGTACATAAGCGACCCTAAAAACTCCACCAAAGAACTTCTACAGCTGATAAACACCTTTAGTAATGTGGCCGGATATAAGATCAACTCCAAAAAATCAGTCGCCCTCCTATACACAACGGATATGGAAGCGGAGAGGGAAACCAGAGAAGCATCACCTTTCACGATAGCCACAAACAGCGTAAAATATCTCGGGGTAACTCTAACCAAAGAAGTGAAGGATCTATTTGACAAGAACTTTAAGGCATTGAAGAAAGAAATTGAAGAGGATACCAGAAAATGGAAGGATCTCCCTTGCTCGTGGATTGGGAGGATCAACATAGTAAAAATGGCAATCCTACCAAAGGCAATTTATAGATTCAATGCAATCCCCATCAATATCCCATTAAAATTCTTCACTGATCTTGAGAGGACAATAATCAACTTTATATGAATTTCATTTCTTAATTTGCTAGCTGGAGCCACTTTAGTGAGTTTAATGCTTTCTTAGTCTTTATGTCATTGTACCTATAGACAAATTGCTTCTCTACATACTAGAAATTTAAGGTTATATTTTTCACAACTAAGCTGTAAAAGTTTCCAAAGCTATCTTTACATTCTTAAATATGTATTTTTATTTTCTATGTAGATATTTTGCCTGCATGTTTCTGTGTACCACATTCATATAGTACCCGCAGTGTCAAGAAGAGAGAATCAGATTGCCTGGGACTGGAATTATAGATGGCTGTGAGTCATAACGTGTGTGCTCTCTTGAACCATTGAGCCCTCTACTGGGCTCCCAAAGTCATCTTGATTCACTTCAATTTTCTCTGGTGAATTTTGTCTTACAGTTGTTGTGTTCCAATGGGAAACACTGTACATTGTTTACAATGGTATTCCAACCTTCTTCTTCAGGTTTCTTCCTGCCAAAACATCCTCATTTTACCATAGCCCTTGTTCTGATCATTAAACCGTTTACTGAGCATGACATACTTGTGTATGTACTTTTCTCCCTCTAGAGTGACATATTCCCATTTTATGTGTGAGTTATCCTGAAATATGCACTCTCAATGCTTCATTTCCTGTAAAGCTATAGCTGGTCTAAAGACACAGTGTTACATACTTAACGCCAAACTGTCAACAAAATACATCACTGTGATCTTTGTTTGCATATATTTCTTTCAGAAAATTTAATTTTGTTGGAGAGACAATGTCTCAAATCTTATATGTATGTAGTTATATAAACATACAATCAATCAGATACATAATTTATAAAGAAATTTTTTAAATATGTGAACAATAATGATTTATGATGGGCTTTAAAGAGTATTTTTCTTGAGATTTTTGTCTTCCTTCCATTAGCATCTCTTTATCACTTTCTTAATCAGTACTCATGCTTAGAGCCCACTTCATTTGGCTTCTAAATTCATTTCCCATCCATCAGGTTCAAGTTATTGTTCTACGTAGATTTTTTAATCCTCCCACTCAGTATTGTAAAACAAACATTGCTTATGGCCTGCTCTAATTTGTCTTGGAATCAATCCAAAAATAGGTCATGATCATAGCACTCCCACCAGTGAGAATCAATACTCTACCCAGAACTTTTGAGAAACTGACAGAAAAGACAGAAAAAAGAATAATGTCCACATTTCCATTGTGAAGGGAGAAAATTGAAGTGTGTCCAAGAAACATTTATATTCTTTTTAGGATGTAACAATCAGCCATAATGTAGGACAAAGGGCATTTGCTATGTGTACATAAAATTCATCTTAGGTTCTGACTATTCCGTGATATAATCAAAAAATACTCAGGTTCTCACTATTTTGTAAACCACTTAGATGTATAGAACTCCCTCCTGAGATGCACTTTCTTTTTCTGCATGTGTCTGATAATGTGAAATGGATTATTTGCCAAAGGTCACCAAATGCTGGCAGATTTCTAGGCTCCATATTCTAGCTGAGATAAGATGTATTTTGGCTCATGCGGAAATGGTGTTTTTCTACAGTCTATTTCAGTAGAATTTCCAGACACTGGAGGGATTTCCTCATGCCAGTAATAGTGTCTACAAGGCTAGGAACCTGGCTGTCTTGCTGTGGGGCTCACAGGTTGCAAGTAAGATCTGAGAATGAGACCCTTTCTTTGGCAAAAAAAAAAAGGAAAGAAAAATAAAATTAAATAAATCTAAAGGTACCAAGTAAGTTTATAGTATTTTTTGCCAAAATAAATTTTACTATAATTTTTATAAGCAAATCATATTTATTCCTTATCAAAATTATATACAACAATCACAACATTTGTTTAATTGATAGACAAGTTGCCTCATATTAGATAATGTTCCCACTATCTGATCAACTCCAAGAATCCAAGTCAATACAATAAGCTAGATTTTTTTTTTAAATTTTTAAAACCAGAAACTGGTGAGATGGCTCAGTATGAAAAGATTCTTGTGGTGAAGCTGGATGATTTGAGTTCTATTACCAGAACCCATATAGAAGAAAAGAATCAAGTCTTGCAGGTTGCCCTTTGGCCTCTAGCTGGATGCTGTGGTGAACATTATATGCATACCCACACTATATAACTAAATCCATGTATTCATATACATACATATATCTATCTATCTATCTATCTATATTCTATAGAGTATAATATTATAGCATCTTTGTTACAGTCATATTTCTTCTCAAAGTTGAGTTTGTTTCATTTTAAGATCATTTTCTATTGTAGCATAATTTATTGTAGCATAATTTATTTTTAATTAATTAGTTAATTTATTATTTTACAACCCAGTATCAGTTTCCCTTTCTTCCTCTACTCCCATCCCCTCCCTCCACTTCCCTTCCACCATCACCCCTCCAATGCACTCTTCTTGTGCTTTTGTTCAGAAAGAGGCAGGCCTTCATGGGTATCAACAAAGCATGGAATATCATGTTGCAATAACAGTAACCACCTCCCCTTGTATAAAGTTTGGGTGAGGCAATTTAGTTTGAGAAAAAGATTCCCAACAGCCAGTCAAAGCATTGGGAGTCTTACATTTAGACCAAGCTACATAACTCTCACAAATATGTAGAGGAGCTAGGTTGATCTCATGCAGGCTCCTTGGTCATTGGTTCAGACTCTGAGAGTTCCTATGAGCCCAGGTGTAAAAGGAGCAGGCTGTGTCCCAGCCACCCTGCTAGCTTACACCCGAGATAACCACACAGAAATTGTATTAATTAAATTACTGCCTGGCCCAATATTTTTAGCCTCTTATTGGCTAACTCTCACATATTAGTTTAACCCATCTCCATTAACGTGTATCGTCACTTGACTGTGGCTTACTGGCATGAGTCTAACCAGTGTCCATCTTGGGCGGGAGAATCATGGCATTTGCCTGACTCTGCTCTTCTTCCCAGAATTCTGTTCTGTCTTCCCCACCTACCTGAGTTCTGACCTATCAACTAGGCCAAGGCAGTTTTTTTTTTAAATAAACAATGAAAGCAACACAAATAGAGAAGGGCCTCCTATAAAACCCAGGTTAATTGTTTCTGTGGTTTTTCTTGTGATGGCCTTGATCCCTTTAGTTCTTTCAAACCTTTTTCCTTCTGTTTAGCAGGATTCTCTGAGTTCAGCCTCATGTTTGGTTGTGGGTTTCTGCATTTGTTTCCTTCACTTATTGGATGAAGGTTCTCTGAAAACTTATTTGGCATGAAACAATCTATTTTATTTACTATATTTAAATAATTAATTCTGAAATTTCAGTATTTGTTCTCTAAAAGCTAAAGAATAAATCTCTCTATACCATGGTCCCTCACAGCACTATCATTAGAACACACACTTCTTCAAGTAGACTCATGCATCCTGGAGGAGAAAACAATCTAAAATTTAATATCTTTCAGATAGTTGAGGTTTTTTTTTAAGACTTCCAGAGTTGTACACAATTTTCCAAACATTACCATTAAGTCTTTAAATTACATTTTTATTGAGATAATGAGAGTAAGCGAGGGATGGGGTAGGGGAGAGGACATGTTTATACCAGAGTGCACATGTAGAAGTCACAGGAAAACTTGAGTGACTCTGTTTTCTCCTTCCCCTTGTGGGTCGTGCAGATTGAATTCAAGTCATCAGGCTTGGTTTAGTGGCAAGTGTCTTAACTCATTGACCCATCTTTCTCTCCATCTCTCTCAAACAATACTTATTGTGATGATTAGCTGAGTGCATTACAAACAACAAATTCATTTTGTTTCTTTGACATTGTTCTATAGCCTCACTCCAAATTGTCAAGCTTACTATGTTTGGAATTCTGAAACCAAATTTCGTCAATGTAAGTTTTTTATCTAAGTGTTCAAATATTTGCATGTTCAAATGACAATGAAGTGAACAGATAAATCATCTTTTGCACATACTTTTGTTAATTGCTGCAGAACCCAGCTGAGTGACTGACATTTCCCCTACTTGCTGTCTTACAGTTGCTTCCATTAAGCTAAATTCCAGGTTGCATGGAACCTATTACTCATGCCTTAGCTGATTTCTTGAATCATGAAGTGGTATAACATTTGGATGCCTTAATTAGATGCTCTCGCTTACTGAAAGAACAATTTTAGTGTTTAAAATCAGAAACACAACATCTAGACTGAAATGGATGACTGGGGAATTCCTTCTTTGCCTGTGTTGAAATGAAAGGAAGAACAGGAAAAAAAAAAGGCTGTAAAGTGTTCATATCAAAAACATGTTAACTCTTTCCTGTCTGTTGATAGGTTCTGATTTATAAAGTCTAAGTGTTTTATTCTAAGTTGTGGATTCAATGAATTTTATTAATTAAAGAACTATCTTGTATGGATTCATTACTTATAAACATTTAAAAATAGCTTTTAAAAGAAGTCATACAATGAAATTTTAAGGGTTGAGTGTTAGGCATTCCAGCAGTTTGGAAGAATCAATATTTCCAGTTTGGTTAAACATTTTGCTTTAAAACAAGGGAACACCAATTTCTATTTCCTTTATTGTCAGGAATTATCAATGTATAGTGAGTAATTAGTAATATTTCAGGGTATATGTGCTTTGTCTTTTCTTCTCTGAAACCACCAAATGTCAACCAATTAGTAGTTAAATATAGCAGGAAAAAATGTATTAAAATAAACTAGGATAAATTATATACTACAAAGATTTTTTATATCCCCTTTTGAAAACATTATCTACGTGCTTCTGTGTGTACCTAACAATATGTTTGTGTGACATATATGTGCAGGAGTTCTCAGAGCAAATAAGAGGCGCAAGATTTCCTGAAATTGGAGTCATAGGATGGTTGTAAGCCTACATGTGGGTGCTGAGAACCAAACCTAGGACTTTTGCATCATCAACCAGTATTCTTAACCACTGAGTCAACTGTTCTCCATCCCATCTTGAATGCGCATTGCTTTTTTTTTCTTTTCTGTTTTCACTGTTGAGGCTCAAACTTGAGGGTTTCACATACTAAATATTTTTTCTGAGTAGGCTGTACTTTTAGGCCCTAATCATTTGATGGGTGATATTGAATATTTTCCTGATTATTTAGTAAAGTTTTTAGATTATGAAGACTTTGTTTCAGAATATAAAACATCTGGACACTCAGTTTGCTGATTTAAGCAAATGAAGAATCTGCTTGTCTTTAAATTATTTATTTTTGTCCGCCATGTTCAGAGAGTCCGGTTTTATCCCATGCTTTTTCAGCCCCAGTCCAGCTGGCCTTGGTGAGCTCCCAATAGATCAGCCCCACCGTCTCAGTGGGTTGGTGCACCCCTCGCGGTCCTGACTTCCTTGCTCATGTTCTCTCTCCTTCTGCTCCTCTTTTGGACCTTGGGAGCTCAGCCCGATGCTCCAGTGTGGGTCTCTGTCTTTATCTCCATTCATCGCCAGATGAAGGTTCTATGGTGATATGCAAGATATTCATCAGTATGGCTATAGGATCCGGCCATTTTAGGCTCCCTCTCAGCTGCCCAAGGAAATAGCTGGGGACATCTCCCTGGACCCCTGGGAACCCCTCTAGAGTCAAGTTTCTTGCCAATTCTAAAAACCTGACTCTCTGAACATGGCAGACAGTGGGGGCTGCTGAGAAACCAAGGACAATGGCACTGGGTTTTGATCCTACTGCATGTACTGCCTTTGTGAGAGCCTAGCCTGTTTGGATGCTCACCTTCCTCGACCTGGATGGAGGGGGACGGTCCTTGGACTTCCCACAGGGCAGGGAACCCTGACTGCTCTTTGAACTGGAGAGGGAAGGGGAAGGGAGTGAGGGGAGGGGGAGGAAAATGGGAGGCGGGGAGGAGGCAGAAATTTTTAATAAAAAATAAATAAAAATATAAATAAATAAATAAAAAGAATGTTCAGCTTATAAATTCTCCTGGCAAAGTGAGTCTGACCAATAATGAAGGAAGAGGAATAAGAAGACTATGTGATGGTAGTAGCAGTACTTTTGATATTGTGTATAAAGATCTCATGGAATAATGTATATAACTTAAATCCAGAAAGGAAGTGGGGAGACAGCCAGACTTATGTTCTGGAATGTATGTGTGTGGGGTCAAAAATATCAAGTACCTGTGTCTACATGAGGGTCACTAGGCTATCACAACTTCACTGGGAATGCATGCATATACATAGGTGAGTTTGTATTTATGTGAACCTGTTCCTATGTGTCACTACTGGTGCATATGTGTTTCATGTGTCAGAGGACAGCTCTGGGTTTTGGTCTTTGCTGCGCACTGTCTTTGAAACAATGTCTTTTTATTTCATGCTGCACATTCCAGGAAACCTGGCCTGCAAACTTCAAAAATCTCTGGTCTCTGTCTGCTATCTTAATACAGAGGTGGATGATGATTTATATGGTTTCTGAGAATGTGAACTCAATTCATCACATGCATTTCCCTTTCCAGAGTACCATACCTGGTGCTCTAAGGATGATTAAAAAGCAGCGAATGTGGCTATGGAGAAGGCACCAGATAAGAAGTGTGAAGGGAATGAGATAAGTAACCTTTTTGGAGTCTGAACACACAGACAATAAAAACCATCAAAAAATTTAATTTTTCCTCTGATTGAGGGTTAAAACCAAAGGAAGTCCTGAACTGAAGAGTTGAGAACTGAAGTGAAATGCTGGAAAGTTTTATTTATTTCTACAGTGAAAATTTGGTAGCACTAAAGCACATAGCCACGTATTAAGCAGAGTTAAGTGGAAGAGGTAAGATCTAGGGTGGTTTGTGGTATATTGAGATGGAGCAGGCATAGCTAGAATTCTCAGTGTGGCAGATGTACTCCATCAACATCTGGCAGTTCTTTTCTTAACTGATCTGAATAACAGAGACTACTTGCTTTCTGTGGTTCTTGTTTTCTAGAATGCTTGCATGTAGAACACAGAGCTTAAGTTTGGATATGAAAAGTATTTTTTGCTTAAAATGCTTCTTAGATCTACACTATATGAGTCACCAGAATTGAATCAGAAAAATCTAAACATCTCTTGGGCAGTGGGTGTAGAGTTGCTATCATTAGGGTACTGTGTTCTATGAGTTACAAAATGTGCAGGTCAGGAGTGTGAGAAAGAATCAACAGATATAGGAAGAAGGTCTGCAAAATGGGAAGAATGGGGAAGTCAGAAGAAGGCAGCTAGGCATTTGAATCATAAAATGACAAGTTGAATTTTGTTGCTGTTCAAATCAACAGCAATTTAAATAAAAGACTAGAGAATATATTAGTCAGATGTTGTTAACAGGCTTAGAGAGGTAAAATATGGGGGTGGAATCACAGAATTTAGTAATACGTAATTCTTTTATAAAATTGGAAAGAATCTTAAATGTGTTAAGACAGACATGACTATGGTCAGAACAAAGGGATGAAGAGAACATGTGCACAGCTTCTTCACTACCAGCTAAAACAAACTAACTGGATGATGATTAGTTAGAGTCTAGGGTGGCATCCAATATCATACAATGTCACAGATATGTATATCTTATTTAATATAATGCTAAAATGTAGATCCGAAGAAGTAGATGGAAGATACGTAATGTCTGTATTTTCTACTAGATCCCAATATCCCTAACTGCTAGAAATCTATATGTGTTGCTATTCAAAATTTTATCTTTGAGAAATATATTATGGGAATATATCATTAAATATTTTTTGTACAAAATAAAACCACATTGAGTTTATTTTTATTTTGTCCAATCATTCCTTCAGTGTTCTATTATTTAGGGCATGGTCTCTTAAAGTTGACATGTTACACAAGGACCCGAACATGTTTCTACAGGCACTCTTCATTGAGTTGATTTAGGGCAAGTTTAAAGAAAATAGGAAAGGGAACATATTAAAAACCAAACCATACCAAACCAAACAACCAAATAAAAAACCCCAAAACCTTTTTACTATACCCTTTTACAGAATCCTAGTGAGATACAAATTCCTGCATGCTCTGATATAAATCCAAACCTTGGGGACTGTCTTTTCTTTCCCCTCATTACATTATTAGAAAATACAGTGATAGTAATTGTGAGCAGCAGTTGGTAAACAATTTTAAAACGGAGCCTGAGGGAACTAAAAGTGAAGAGCTAAGAAAATTAGAAAGAGCAGGGCTAGACATTAACATTTGCAAAGATGAAATGTTTTCTTTGTAGTTAGAAAAGAGTTGTCTGACCTGAGCACATCACGCTTTACTGAACTTGGATAATGGATATCTGCATTCCAAATTATAAATTGTTAGTTTTGCAATATGCTCCTGATAAGAAATGAACAAATGAGCAAATCTAATTCATTGTTCTAAATGCATTGTGTAAAATTTCCATATGTAACTGAAGACCAGCATTTTATTCAAAGTAATCCTGTAAAGGAGGCATTTGGGTGCCCAATCCTCAACACTAAAGTGCTCTGAAAATGAGTCATGTTTGAAAACTTTAATTATATCTACTAAATTTGTGTTTTCCACATTGCAGTTCAGACAGTGTCATCAGAATATAGAGCTTCATCCTTTGGAGCCCTGGTTTCTATAAGGCTATATTCTCAGGACTTTATCTGAATTGATTGTAGTACTTAACATTTGAATGGAGAACTCAGAGAGGACATTTAAAGAAAATAATAATAAAAAGAGAATATACATTTCTCAACTAAGGGAAAGAAATCTGGGGAATAAAGTCAAGCTCTGATGTGGGAGTGTCATATATGAATCTGTTGATTTCATTGGTTAAAATAAAGAAACTGCTTGGCCGGCCCTAATAGGTTAAAACATAGGTGGGAGGAGGAAACAGAATAGTATGCGGACAGGAAGAGGAAGTAGCTCAGAACACGCAGCTCCGCTCAGAGAAGCAAGACGCTCCTGTCTAGCGGGTGGACAGGATGGCCCAGCTCTCTGAGACACACTGGCGATGAAGCTCCGACTCAAGATGGATGTAGGCTAGAATCTTCCCGGTAAGCGCACCTTGGAGTGCAACACACTTTATAAGAAATGGGCTAGTCCAGGTGCAAGAGTTAGCCAAGAAGAGACTAGAAATAATGGGCCAAGCAGTGTTTAAATGAATACAGTTTGTGTGTTGTTATTTCGGGCATAAACTAGCCAGGCGACCGGGGTGTTGGGGACACAACCCCGACGCCCCAATTTCAACAAAGCTCTATTGCTTTTAAAAATTCTATTGAGAGTTGTGTATAGACCTTTCAACCTTTCAGTATTAAAATAATGGAAAGATGGAGCAGTAAAATGGCCTAGCACATTAATGTGTCTGCAGTTCAACTGAATTTGAACCAAGAGTCTCAAGTGATAGGAGAGAATCAACTCGCCCAAGCTGTCCTTAGATCTCATATGTGTCCTTTTCATGTGTTTGCCCATATGCACAATACATAATAAATAAAAAATCTTTGACACAAGTATTTTTAAAATAAAATAATTGGGATACCACTAAAATTAATGTCTGAGGTAGAAAGAGTTAAACATATGAATGGTCACTTAAATTAGACCTGAAAGTTCCAGAATGACTCTTTGACCTTGAGTCCATATTTGCAAACCTTAAATACATCTGCCTGAGTACATCTGTAGAAAAGCTTAACTTCATCACAGGCTATGTGATGGATTCACAATGGGCTCTTGCTGGCCTGATGGAACAGAATATAGAAATGTTCATGTCTACAGATACTGTGACATTGGTTTAAGCCAAACAAAAATCAAATACAGTTGATTAAAAAGAATTGTTATTTTCTGTATTAAACATGCACAGCATATTTTCTTTCCATCATTCTTTAAATAGTATTGTATAAAGAGTATTTCATAGCATTTCTATTTTATAAGGCATTACAGATGATCTACAAATGTTAGAAAGTATATAGGCACACACACATAGACCAAATGGTAAAACTACATAGTTTTATAGAAAAGATTTCATCAACTGTTGATTTTGGTGTGTGTGTGTGTGTGTGTGTGTGTGTGTGTGTGTGTGCATCCAACCACCAAACTTTTAGATTTCAAAACATAGACACAGTATTACAAAGTTTCCCATGTAGAAACTGAATGTATTAACCTAGTTGGACAATACAATTTTTCCAGGGAAGAAAAGTGACTTTCAAACATTTCCGAAGTCGTAAGAAATCAGAAAGTCATTCTTTATTAACTTCAAAAACATAATGACTGCTCTAGGATGCTCTGTGTTGGCGATGGTATCCCCTTTGATTCTACTTCAAATGAAATGGATAGACAAGTTTTGCCATGTTAATTCTTCCACTTATAAAGTTGCATACATTACTTAAATATTAAAATATGCCATTTTGGATGAATTCCCAAAATTTGTTTCTGTGACTTTGAAAGTAACCTACCTTTTACTTTTCTCTTGGATATCCCTCATGCCACTTTCCATCTTTTTTATATATAAAATTGTATGTTCTATGTGATATTGTTTCTGGGCACAATGCTTGTTTTGATTAGGCATCTGGTCTAATCAGAAGATAGAATACAGATTAATAGTGCTATAATAGAGTAAGATATCTTATTTACAATGGAGATCATTTTCATTGATATGAGGTATATCACAGAGAAAACTCTGAATTAAAACTTCTTTTGCTATTCAAAGATGTGTATAAATATTGAACAATTGGACTCAATTGAGAAGCACACACACACCAACACTGCTGTGTTTGAACAATTTTTGTTTTTGTCTTTAGCTCAAATATTATGGTTTCCAGCTTTGTGTTTCTGTTGGGTTTTGGGGAAATTTGTGTGTGAGTCTCTTCGGGTGTTTTCTTTGCTGTTGTTGTTTTAGTTTGTTATTTTTGTTTGCTTTTTGTAAAGCTAGAAAGAGTTGACAGAGAGTTGGATGAGTGGGTACGTTGTGGGGATCTGGGAAAGTTTGGAGAGGGAAAACCTGATCAGAATATATTGTATGAAATTAAAAACAAGCAAACAAACAACAAAACACATTTTGCTTAGCTCTAATGTTAGAAGTTTTCTCCCCTATCAAAAATGATATTTACATTTTGACGACCATACAAGAGTAGCCAATGTTCTAATGACTGTACTAATTTATGGTTGTTTTTTTAGGCCCTTAATCGAATACTCAACCATTTCAAATGCTTACACAATGATTTGTGTTCTATGTCATATAATAAACCAAAGAGAATGCTGTTTCAATGAAATGTCAAGCCAATAGCACAATATGCTGAGACAGTTGGAGAAAATAATTTCATTTTGTTTCTGACATCCATTAAAGTTTATTAAAATGTATATTTGTCCAGTATGAACCTCAAATTAGCTGAGCTGTAAAGCTGACTTGAATAACAGGTTTACAAGGTAAAAAAATGAAACTGAATGGCCTGTTCCATTCAAGACAACAAAGCAACAGAAAAATACAATGTTTCTGCGCAAAACTGCATATAAAGAAGAGCAAAACTGAAAGAACAGAGTCCAACTCCAACATTCATGAACTACGTTAGCAAGTTCTGTGCATGGACTTAGCAGTAAGATCAGAATCTGGGCACAACAGCAAAGGTCAGGCTCTGAAGTAGGGTGAACACAGCTGAGATTTTCAGATGAAGTGAAGACTGACTAGCAATAAGGAGCAAGTGACTATTATCAGAAACTGAGATAGGAAGGGAGATAACAATTGCCACTGATTTTGTTAACACCAAGGATAAAGATGTTTAGAAAAATTTTATTGTCACAAATGTGAGATTTTAGGAATACTCTGAGTGGATGTTGTTAGCATAAACACCTTGGAGGTATGCTAACTCAAAATGGGGGCATCTGATGTACTTGGTATGGTAAATATGACTTTATTTGACTCTTTTCCAGTTGCACATCAGATAAAAAAAATGGAAGTTGTCTGGCTTTTGTCCAAATTCTGGCTACATCTGGCAGTTGTTGTAAGGTGTTTTGACTTGCTTGGCCTAGTAATTCAAAATTTGTAAACCCAAATGATCTGGCTAGTATTTCTTATTTTATTTAGAGAGACAGTATTTTGAATTCATAAAATAGGAGTTTTCTTTTTGTTTTTGAAAGTCTTTTCCTAAACATCCTGATAAGTCATTAAAACTATGCATGAACTTGCTCCAGAAATGTTCACAAGGAAGAAGCTGTTATGCATGTTGCTTGTAATTCAATAAATCCAGTGCATTCTTCTTCTTGAGAATACCAAATGCAGTTACACACTGCAGGAGGTTGCCCATCTTGTTGGGTTGCTGTGAACAAAAATATTTGTGCTTTCTAGTGTTTTTTTTTTTCTCTCAAGACGGGTTTCTCTGTAGTTTTGAAGCCTGTCCTGAAAATAGCTCTTGTAGACCAGGCTGGACTAGAACTCATAGCAATCCACCTGCCTCTGCCCCTGCCTCCCGAGTGTTAGGATTAAAGGCGTGTGCCTCCACAACCAGGTCTTAATAATAATAATACCTAATGAAATACAACTTGTACTTCCTCAGCCTTAATTTCTTAAGGAATTTAAAGATAATATGATTACATATTGTTCCTGGCATCTCTGGAACTGAGGCTAGCAAGGATGAGAGGTTCAGGAACTTTCCTTCCATTATTTCTTCCAGAAAACCTAAAAATCTCAAAGTTTAATGACTTAATGTCAAAAATGTGTTTTAGTTGACATTATTTTTACATCCCTTAAAATATTTTTTACATTGTGCTATTTAAAGAACGATGAAAGTTTCTTTTTTCTTTCTATAAAATAGAATAATTAAGTATTATAATAGCATTTAAACTTGCGTGTAATTAACAAATCTATGTACTGTGGCAAAGAATATGATTTGGGTATATTTGAGAATGATAAAACAGGGCATATAATACTTGTCATGGCCTTCTGGGAAGGATGTGTGGGATTAATATTTATATAAACTGAAGATACTGAGACAAAAAGTTTTATCATCACTGCTCTATAACTCTAGACTTATATACTGAGTAACATTGGTGCTATTTAACAAAAATCTTGCTGGGAAGTCAAGTGTAGAATACCAACATATGAATAAAGAGATAAAGAATGAAGATATTTGTTAATCCTGGGTAGCATTTTTATTGGCTGTGTCAACACTGGAAGAATCATTATCAATTTTAAGAAATTCTTGTCACTGAGGCTAGCCATGAATTACATGGTTCTTTAATAAATTATTGGTTGAATATTTAACAAGTCAAGAATTTGAACATTATCAGAATAATATTTAAACATCATTTTAGTTCAAATTATTTATTTTACTTTTTCTCCAGAAGAGGTAATGCAAGTATTAACAAAAATAGTTAGAACTGGCTTTGCTGTATTTTTGAAAATACTTTATCTTCAAGAAACAATTGGTCATTTTAGCAGTTTTGTGAACCTAGTTCAGTGGTAGAATGGTTGCTTAGAATTCATTAAGCCATACTTTTAGTATGTAGAACTAAACACACACTCACATATAGATGCTTTCTCTGTTTTTCTGCCTCTCTCTCACACACATACAATGATAATTATGGTAATAGATGCCAAATTTAAAAGGAATTGTTTAAGTAGCTATGAAAAAGAAGAGTAAGAAAATAAAAAAAAACTAAAAACCAATGTTTTTCTCACACACACACACTAACAATTTTATTCATATGTGCACTTCCATTTGCATTTTATTCATCATGTCTCAGTAATCCAGTGTATACACATTGTGTATAGATGGTAGAGACACAAACCTGAATATAAAATATGAAAGATGTCATCTCAGATAACATCTTTCTTACATCCATTATATTGTCCTTTGTGTCACCTTAATATGTTATATACCTTTATAATGATATCTCAGAAAGAGAAAGACTATAATCTCATCAAAGAACAGAAATGAAGAAGATGAGTAAGGAGGGGGGTCACTGCTGACAGACGCAAGACTAGGAAGTGCCTGAAGATAAAAATGATTGGATGTTTCTGGGAAGAGCAGGTGATTCACTCATTCATTATTCAATAAATAATGCTGACCACCAGTTTCCAGGAACTCTTTTGGATTTTGGACTCTTAAGATTATAAGATTACGTGTGCATTTCTTCAAAAATTTACTATCTATACATTTCAGAAGACCATTACAATTTGTAGCATTTCCCAGACACCAAGGTAGTTCTGCCAGCTTTCACTTACAGTTTATCATGTGGTGTTAGGAACACACATCAGCACAGAAGCTTTGCAATAGCTGATCTTGGACTAAATTCTACATTGTAGCTCTTTTAACATGAACAAAATTAAAATAAACATCCCTAAAGATATCTTAAACTTTAAACTATTCCATAAGAGAATGTAGGAAAGCCAAGGGACTTTCTTGCAACAAAACCAATTTTATCAAAATATACACATGGATTTTTTAGTCTGTTGAGTTGGTAGCAAATTAACAACTTCATGAGTAAATACAAAATTATACCACTTATTACTTTGTAAGTTATAAGTCTAAAATAGGTATCACTGAATTTATTAAATAGAAGAGCTGGCTGGGATGTCTATCTTTTTGATGGACTTAAAAGAAGAAATATTTTTTTACTTGATTTGACATTTAGTTTGTGGTGGTGAACCTTTTTCTCATACCATTTTATCTATTAGTACTCTGAACCTCTTTTCTTCATTTATAAGAATGTTTTTATTATATTATGTCCATAAAATTAATCAAGAATAGTTACCCAGAATCATTACTGTTTCTATAAAGCTCCCTTCACTATGAACATAATATATTCACAAATTTTCTCAATTGGGATATGAACATTCGCATGTCAATTACTCAAGCCATTATAATCTTCTATGTGCCCCAGAGATTCATAACTGTCTTATATGCAAAATTCAATTATCATATTCCCCAAATTTTCAACTCTGTATCCAAATCACCTCAATGTTATCAGTTTAAGATCTCAAGTCAACCACCTCAATGAATCAGATTTCCAGCACAATGAAGGTTACAAGAATCCTGGGATAAAATTTCATTTTTTTTCCTTCAGTCTTGTGTAATTGGAACATAAGTTTCCATAGCTGAAGATTTTGTATTAGCTATAAAGAAAGGGCTATCAGGTATAAACACTGCCATTCTAAGGAGCAAAGTAGTCACCCACAAAACTTTTAAATAAAACAGAACAAATTCTAGTTCTGCCCTTTGGGTCTATGGATCTTTCCTATAGGGAATTATTACTTTGTCAGAAAGGCATAACGGTAAAAATATTTGCAATTGAGTAGTTTTATTAGCCTCTTTTCATGACAATAGAGCTTTGGAAATCAATATGTGAAAACTATCTGTGTTCAGCTGGTGTGGCATTATCAAAGCACTGTGGATCTTCTATTTTTATTGCAGCAGTTCATTCATTAGTTGTGTAGTTATAGACCTTTTAAAATGCAATCAGAGCAACAAAGTTTCTTGACTTTTTGATTTTCTGGAGTTTGACTTCATCACTCATTTCGGGTTCTCTTTCTCAATCATCAGTTAAATGACCAGTTAAATCTTCCCCAACATATTCCATAGTGAGGCTGACTCTGTCCTCATGTCTGTTCTTGTCTCTGATTCTTCGTATTTCATCTTCTACATTTAAGGTTCTGTGGGAATTCATTGAGCTTACCTAGATTATGCCAGTCACTATCCATAATATGTTATAGGCTAGCAAAGAGCCATAATTCCAACTGCAACCTACATTTTCCCTTGTTAAATAACTTCATATTTACTGCTTCTTTAGTGTTGAAATACCAACATCTATGACAAATAATCATTCTTTCTAGCATACTATTAACTCTCAACAGGCCAATTTTAATTTACTTTTAGAGACTCATAAGTCCACTGTTTGCTGCATGTTGTAAATGTAAATGTGCACATTGAGTTGGAAGAGATATTTAAAAAGATAACAGCTTTGTGAAAAAATGTAAAGTGGAATATGGCAAGATGGTGCAGCTTTAATTTCAGTATAAAACACTGCAACAGATACTTCATGCTTATTCTACAAAGTAAATTCTTAATTTTGTGACTTTAATGAATTGCTTGTGGAAAGATGAATCAGTGTAGTCATTGCTGAGACTAAATCAATGTGATCTGCAAAATTTTGTGTAATTATTCTCTGTGATAAAAGAATTTCTGCTCAGAGTACATAAAACAAACAGATATGCTGGTTTATAAAGGGTACATGCAAGGATATATCTCATGCTGCACTTCATGGAACTGGGAGCTAGAGGAAGGCTGGATTGTCAACATGATAGTAGATGGATAAACATGTAATAAATAATAATGTGAACAGGAAAACTTTGAAAGAATTAAGAGCAATGATCCTTTTCAAGGGTAAATTAGTATATAGTCAAACAAATGTATACTTTATTACCATAGAGTACATTTTACATAAGTATGTAAATCAATCAATATATATTTTCAAGAAAATATTTAGAAGACCCGAAATAAATACATTAAGTCAGGTTTCTTTTGAGCAAGTCATTTGACAAACATGGCCTTCAGTATATGGGACACCTGAATTCTGAGAACCTATAGGCAATACAGAATGGGAAAGGAAAAATAAAACACAATAACTAAAGGCATTCTAAGCAAGGAATTTAATGGTACAACAAATACAAACAATTTCAAGCAATGTGAAATGTATTTGGAATATCCAAATCCAATGTGATGGATTAGGGACTGGTGAGATAGGCCAAGTGTTAAGAGCATTCTGTACTTGCATAGAACTGGCCTTAGTTTTCTTACACTCACACCAGTAGGTTCCAGAATATCCAGTGCTAGCCAGTGTCACCAAACATACATGCACACACAGACATACACACACACACACACACACACACACACATACACACATACACAAACACACACACAAACACATGGAGGGCAGGAAGGGGGAAAGAGGAAGAAAGAGTGAGAAATACAATAAAATTAATTTTTGATGTAATTTTTAAAAATTATTTATTTAATTTTTGAGATCATAATTTAATCTTTTCCTCTTTTGTCTTTCCCCTTCTAAACATTCACATACATATCTCTTCGGTCTATTTCAATTTATATATATATATATATATATATATATATATATATATATATATATATATATTTTTAAATATGAACACACACGTATATATGATAAATATAGGAGAGGGGAAATTAAATGTTTAGTGTTGGGATTATATACTGTCTATCACAAAATACCACATGCTGTGAAGTCTTATAATACATGAGTTCATTCCTATAAATATTTATTCACTTGCAATTAGTTTCACATTTTTATACGCTACAATATATTATTTTTTGGATCTGTTTTTAAGTCTATTTTATAGTTCAAATCAGAAGGTGAAGTAGATGTAATTCATTGGGTGCAGCTCAAAAAGACAGAAGAACCAAGGGTTGTCCAGACAGAAAAAAGAACCACGGGTTGATAATTATGACTCAATTCTAGACTCCTTGTGAGTAAGAATCATATTCAGCAAGTGATGGACAGCTGTGATCTAAATACACATCAGGTATTAGAGACTTATTAATCCCTGTGTGTAGTCCTCAGACTAATAATACCTTGTCTTGCAGAGGCAAGGACAGAAGTTAAGTACTATGATATTATTTGTTGTCTGTAGTCTGTTCATAATCACATTTTGTAATGCTTTGTTTCCATGTTGATACATGTCCTCATATTGTAATCTATAAAATAGGAATTTTCTTATATACCAGAAAGTGCTGTGAGAAAATTATCTTGTACCCTGTAGAAATGTGTCAGTTGTATTGTTTTAATAAAAGGCTGTTCGACCAGTAGTAAGGCAGGAAGTGTAGGTGGGGTGACAAGAACCGGATTATTCTGGGAAGAGGAAAGTCTCAGTCTGCAGTTGTCACCCAGATGCAGAGAAAGCAAGATGAGAATGCCTTGCTGATAAAAGGTACCTAGCCATGTGGCTGATACAGATAAGAATTATGGGTTAATATGGGATGAAAGAGTTAATAAGACACCTGAGCTAATAGGTCAACTGGTTTGTAATTAATGTAGACCTCTGAGTATTTACTTGGGACTGAATGACTACAGGAACAGGTGAGACAGAAATCTCTGTCAACAAGAAAGCAAACCAGGTTTGTATTTTCAAATAAATAATAACAAGAACTATTAATAAGCCTTAAAAATTGAAGATAGACAAGTAAAGGAAGGAAACTTCAAAACCACAAAATGGAAATAGAAGCAATGAAGAAAACACAAACTGAGGTAATTCTTGAAATTCTGAATAAGTGAACAGGAATTAGAGATGAAAGCTTCAACAACAGAATAAAAGAGATGGAAGAGAGAATCTCAGACATTGAGGACATGATAAAGGAAATGGATTCATTGGTAAAAGAAAAATTTAAATCTAAAAAATTCCTATCACAAAACATCCAAGAAATATGAGATACCATAAAAAGAGCAAATCTAAGAATTATAAGAATATAAAAAGAAGAAACTCAGCTCAAAAACCCAGAGAATATATTTAATAAAATAATAGAAAAAATTTTGCCAACGTAAAGAAAGACATGCTTATAAAGATACATGAAGCTTACAGAACACAAAATAGATTGGATCAGAAAAGGAAATCACTGTGCCACATAATAATTAAATACTAAAATACAGAACAAAGAAATAATTTTAAATGTAGCCTGTGTAAAAGGCAAAGAAATATATAAAGACCTTTGAATCACACCCGACTTCTTAAAATAGCAACTAAAATGCAGAAGAGCCTGGAATAATGTCTTGAAGACTCTAAGAGAACATGGATGCCAGTCCAGACTACTATATCCAGCAAAATGGTCAATCACCATTAGATGGACCAAGCAAGATATTTCATAACAAAGTCAAATTGAAACAATATACATTCACTAACACAGTCCTACAGAAGGTACTGAAAAGAAAACTTCAACCCCAGGAATTTAAGTATAATCATGAAAACACACACAATATGTAATCTCACAGCAGTAGCATCACAAACTACACTGCTAACAAAATAGCAAGAATTGATAAACATTGGTCATTAATATCCTTTAATATCAATGAGTAGACACAGACTAACAGACTGGATATGAAAAAGGATACCTCTTTCTGCTACATATAAGAAACAACCCTCAGTGTCAAAGATAGATATTACCTCAGAGTAAGGAATGGAAAATTATTTTCCAACCAAATGGAAGCAAGCTGGTATAAGTATCCTAATATCTAATGAAAGGGACTTCCATTCACAATTAATACAAAGAGAGAAAAGGATTTCACACTCATCAAAGGAAAAATCCGTGAATATGATATCTCATTACTGAACATCTATTTCCCAAATATATGGACACAAACATTGTAAAAGAAACATTACTAAAACTTAAATCACACATTGAACCTCACACAATAATAGTGGGATATTTCAACATTCCAATATCCCCATCGGAGTGATCATCCAGGCAGAAACCAAACAGAAAAATAATTCAACTAACAGATATTATGATTCAAATGAATCTATCAGATATCCATAGAAATTCTCACCCAAACACACATACACACACATACACAGATACCTTTTTCTTAGCACACTTCATGCAGCCTTTTCTATAATTGACTATATACTTGGCCAAAAAGCAAATCTCATTAGATAAAAAAAAAATGAAATAACCCCCTGTACCTTATCAGACTATCATGAATTAAAGCTGGGTACAAAAAAAGAAAATGAAATAATCCCCTGTACCTTATCAGACCATCATGAACTAAAGCTGGGTTTCAACAACAGAAACTCCAGGAAACCTACAAAGTTATGGAAACTGTACAACTTTCAACTGAGTTACTGCTGGATCATGGAAGAAATAAAGAAAGAAATTAAAGCCTTTCCATAATTTAATGAAAATATATTGAGAAAACACCTAAACTTATGGGACACAGTGACAGCAATGAATTCAGATTCCTGACCCCCCTAATCTTCCTGGTCATACTGCAGGGTTTTCTCTCCCAGACTACTGCCTCTCTCTCCCTATCCCACTCCAGCTTCTGCCCAAGCACTGCTTTCCTTCTTTGGGGACATAAGACCCCCCAGCTCAGCCTGTTTTGAGGCTGGGACATGGTGGTGAGTACACCTGGGCAGATTTTCTTTGTTTCACTAAGCTTGCAGGCGCCAAGCTAAGCCTTTTGTCTGCAAGGACCCTGGCCAGCAAGGGGCCCTGATCCTGTAACAGAAAAGCCATCAGAGAGCATTTGAAAAAAGAGATGGGCAGGTGCCAAAGCAAGAATTCCTCCAACAACCTGTAAAACAACATGGTAACACCAGAACCCAGAGAATATTCAACAGGAAAACTTGAACACCCTAATCCAGAAGAAGTAGAAAAAAAAATGACATTATGAAAGCGATAGAATCCCTTAAACAGGATATGAAAAACTCCCTTAAAGAAATGGATGAGAAGAATAACAAAAAGTTTGAAGAAATGAATAAATCCATAAAAGATACCCTAGGAAACCAAGAAAAAACAATCAAACAGATATTGGAAACAGTTCAAGACTTGAAAACTGAAATGAAGGTAATGAAGAAAACACAAACCAAGGGGAGGGCCAGCTAGATATGAAAAATATAGGTAAATGAACAGAGACAACAGAGACAAGCATAACTAACAGAATACAAGAGATAGAAGAAAGAATCTCAGATGCTGAAGACACCATAGAGAAAATAAACACACTGATCAAAGAAAACAGCAAATATAACAAATTCTCATCACAAAACCTCCAGGAAATCTGGGACACAATAAAAAGACCAAACCTAAGAATAATAGGGCTAGAAGAAGGAGAAGAATTACAGCTCAATGACCCAAAAAATATATTCAATAAAATCATAGAAGAAAACTTTCCCAACCTAAAGAAGGATATTCCTATGAAGGTTTAAGAAGCATACAGAACACCAAATAGCCTGGATCAAAAAAAAAAAAATCCCCTCGCCATATAATAATCAAAACACATAACATACAGAATAAAGAAAGAATATTAAGAGCTGCAAAGGAAAAAAGGTCAAGTAACTTATAATGGTAAACTGATAAGATTTACACCTGACTTCTCTATGGAAACCATGAAAGTCAGAAGGTCCTGGATACATGTGCTGCAGAAACTAGGAGACCATGGATGAAAGCCCAGACTACTATACCTAGCCAAGCTTTCATTCACTATAAATGGAGAAAAAAAAATATTCCAGGATAAAAACAAATTTAAACAATACGTAGCCACAAATCCAGCCTTACAGAAAGTAATAGAAGGAAAATCACAAACCAAGTAATCCAACGAGGCCCACAATAGCACAGACATCTAGCAACCCTTCACCAGCACAATTCAAAAAAGGGAAACATACAAACTCTACCACCAAAAAAAGAAAAAAAAATAACCGAAGTTAACAACCACTGGTCATTAATATTACTTAATATTGATGGACTCAATTCACCTATAAAAAGGCATAGGCTAAGAGACTGGATACGAAAACAGCATCCAACATTCTGCTGTTTACAAGAAACACACATCAACCACAAAGACAGACATCTACTCAGAGTAAAGGGTTCGGAAAAGGTTTTTCAATCAAACAGACATAAGAAACAAGTGGGTGTGGCCATACTAATTTCTAACAAAATTGATTTCAAACTAAAATCAATCAGAAGAGATGAAGATGGACACTTTTTACTCATAACAGGGACAATCCATCAGGAGGAAGTCTCAATCCTGAATATCTTCACCCCTAATATAAAAGCACCCACTTATGTAAAAGAATCATTACTAGAACTCAAGGCAGATATCAAACCCCACACACTAATAGTAGGAGACTTCAACACTCCTCTCTCACCAATGGACAGGTCAATCGGACAGAAACCTAACAGAGAAATAAGAGAATTAATGGAAGTAAGGAATCAAATGGACTTAACAGACATCTATAGAACATTTCACCCAAATAGGAAAGAATATACCTTCTTCTCAGCATCTCATGGAACCTTCTTGAAAATTGATCAAGTACTTGGCAACAAAGCAAACTTCCACAGATACAAAAAAAGTTTAGCAACCACCTTTGTCTCATCGAATCAACCATGGAATAAAGTTAGAATTTAACAACAATTCTACCCCTAGAAAACCTACAAACTCATGGAAACTGAACAGTCTACTACTGAACCATCCCTGGGTCAGGGAAGAAATAAAGAAAGAAATTAAAGTCTTCCTGAATTCAAGGAAAATAAAGACACAACATACCCAAATCTATGGGACACTATGAATGCAGTGCTAAGATGCCCACATTAAAAAAAAAAAAAAAAAAAAAAAAAACAGAGAAAGCTCACATTGTCACATTGGAGACTTAATGGCACAGCTGAAAGCTCTAGATAAAAAAGAAGCAGACTGACTCAGGAGGAGTAGAAGACTGGAAATAATCAAACTGAGGGCTGAAATCAACAAAATAGAAACACAGAAAACAATCCTAAGAATCAATGAAAGAAAGCTGCTTCTTTGAGAAAGTCAACAAGATTGACAAACTTTTATCCAAATTAATAAAAAGGCAGAGAGAGAACATGCAAATTAACAAGATCAGAAATGAAAAGGGAGACACTGAGGAAATTCAGAGAATCATTAGGTCTTATGACAAAAGCTTATATGCCACAAAGTTGGAAAATGTAAAAAAAATGGAATTGTTATTAGATAAGTACCATATACCAAAATTAAATGAAGACCAGGTGAACAACCTAAATACATCTATAAGTCATGAGGAAATAAAAGCTGTCAGAAAAAATTTCCCAACCAAGAAAAGCCCAGGACCTGATGGTTTTAATGCAGAATTTTATCAGAACTTCTAAGAAGAGCTGATACCGATACTCCTTAATGTGTTTCACATAATAGAAACAGAAGAGTTATAGCCAAACACTTTTATGAAACTACAGTTACCCAGATTCCAAAACCACACAAAGACCCAACTAAGAAAGAGTATTACAGACCACTCTCACTCATGAACATCAATGCAAAAATTCTCAATAGAATTCTGGCAAACAGAATCCAAGAACACATTAAAAAAATTATCCATTATGATTAAGTAGGCATCATTCCAGAGATGCAGTGCTGGTTCAGCATATGAAAATCTATCAATTTGATACATCACATAAATAAACTGAAAGAAAAAAAAACATATAATGATTTCATTAGATGCTTAAAAAGCATTTGACAAAATTCAACATCCCTTTATGATAAAGGTTTTGGAGAGGTTAGGGATACAAGGATCATGCCTAAATATAATAAAAGCAATATATAGCAAGCCAACAGCTAATATCAAATTAAATGGAGAGAAACTCAAAGCCATTTCACTAAAATCAGGAACAAGACAAGGCTGTCCACTCTCACCATATCTCTACAACATAGTTCTTGAAGTTCTAGCAATAGCAATAAGATAACATAAGGAGATCAAGGGGATTTGAATTGGAAAGGAAGAAATCAAACTTTCATTATTTGCAGATGATATGATAGTGTACATTAGTTACCCAAAAAACTCTACCAAAGAACTTCTACAGCTGACAAATAACTTTAGTGATGTAGCAGGTTACAAGATCAACTCAAAAAAATCAGAAGCCCTCCTATACACAAAGGATACAGAAGCAAAGAGGGAATTCAGAGAAACTTCACATTTTATAATAGCTACAAATAGCATAAAGTATCTTCGGGTAACTCTAACCAAGGAAGTGAAAGATCTATTTTATAAGAACTTTAAGGCATTGAAGAAAGAAATAGAAGAGAAAACCAGAAAATGGAAGGATCTCCCATGTTTTTGGATGGGTAGGATCAACATAGTAAAAATGGCAATTCTACCAAAGGCAATCTATAAATTCAACACAATCCCCATTAAAGTCCCAACAAAATTTTTCACAGGCCTTGAGAGAAAAATAATCAACATTATATGGAAAAACAACAAACCCAGGATAGCCAAAACAATCTTATACAAAAAAGGAACTTCTGGAGGCATTACCATCCCTGACTTCAAACTCTATTACAGAGCTACAGTATTGAAAACAGCTTGGTATTAGCATAAAAACAGAGAAGTTGACCAATGGAATCGAATAGAAGACCCGGATATTAACCCACAAGTCTATGAACACCTGATTTTCGACAAAGGAGCTAAAATTATACAATGGAAGAAAGAAAGTATCTTTAACAAATTTTGCTAGCATAATTGGATGTCAACCTGTAGAAGAATGAAAATTGACCCATATCTATCACCATGCACAAAACTCAAGTCCAAATGGATTAAAGACCTCAATATCAATCTGAACACACTGAACCTGATAGAAGGGAAAGTGGTAAGTACTCTACAACACATGGGCACAGGAGACCACTTCCTATGTATAACCCCAGCAGCACAGACATTAAGGGCAACATTGCATAAATGGGACCTCCTAAAACGGAGAAACTTCTGTAAAGCAAAGGACACTGTCATTAAGACAAAAAGGCAAACTACTGACTGGAAGAAGATTTTCACCAACCCTGCAACAGACAAAGGTCTGATCTCCAAAATATATAAAGAACTCAAGAAACTTGACTTTAAAATGCTAATTAACCCAATTATAAAATGGGGTACCAAACTGAACAGAGAATTCTCAACAGAAGAAATTTGAACGGCCAAAAACATTTAAGGACATGCTCAACCTCATTAGCAATCAGGGAAATGGAAATCAAAACAACTTTGAGATACCATCTTACACCTGTCAGAATGGCTAAAATCAAAAACACCAATAATACCCTTTGCTGGAGAAGATGTGGAGTAAGGGGAATACCTATCCATTGCTGGTGGGAATGCAAACTTGTGCAACCACTTTGGAAATCAGTGTTTCGGTTTCTTAGGAAATTTGGGATCAACCTACCCCAGGATCCAGCAATACCACTCTTGGGAATATACCCAAGAGATGCCCTATCATACTATACAAAAGCATTTGTTCAACTATGTTCATAGCAGCATTATTTGTAATAGTCAGAACCTGGAAACAACCTAGATGCCCCTCAATGGAAGAATGGATAAAGAAAGTGTGGAATATATACACATTAGAGTACTACTCCGTGGTAAAAAACAATGACCATCTTGAATTTTGCATGCAAATGGATGGAAATAGAAAAAACTATCTTGAGTGAGGTAACCCAGACCTAAAAAGATGAATATGTTACGTACTCACTCATAAGTGGATTCCAGCTATAAATAAAGGACATTGAGCCTATAATTTGTGATCCTAGAGAAGCTAAATAAGAAGGTGAGCCCAAAGAAAAGCATATAGTTATCCTCCAGGATATTGGAAGTAGACAATCTTGCCAGGCAAAATTTGGGTCTTGGGGGTGGTGTGGGGGTAAGGGTAGATTAAGAGAGAAAAGTGAGAAGGGTAGGATGGAAAGAGCTTGGGGGAATGGGGCAGTTGTGATAGAGGATGGTTGGATATGGGAGCAGGGAAGTATATATCTTAAGTAAGGGAGCCATTTTAGGGTTGGCAACAGATTGACTCTAGAGGTTTTCAGGTGTCCATGGAGATGTCCCCAGCTAGTTCCTTGGGCAGCTGAGGAGAGGGAGCCTGAAATGGCCCTATCCTATGGCCATACTGATGAATATCTTGCATATTACCATAGAACCTTCATCTGGCTATGGATGGAGATAGAGACAGAGACCCATACTGGAGCACTGGACTGAGCTCCCAAGGTCCAAATGAGGAACAGAAGGAGGGAGAACAAGAGCAATGAAGTCAGGATAGTCAGAGATGCGTCCACCTACTGAAACGGTGGGGCTGATCTAGTTGGAGCTCACCAAGGCCAGCTGGACTGGTACTGATGGAGCATGTGATCAAACCAAACTCTCTGAAAGTGGCAGATAATGAGGGCTGAATGAGAAGCAAAGGACAATGGCACTGAGTTTTGATCCTAGTGCATGTACTGGCTTTGTGGGAGCCTAGTCTGCTTAGATGCTCACCTTCCTAGACCTAGATGGATGGAAGAAGACCATTGTCTTCACACAGGGCAGGGAACCCTGACTGCTCTTTGGACTAGAGAGAGAGGGAGGGGAGGGGTAGTGAAGGGAGGTGGAGGGAAATGGGAGGAGGGGAGGAGATGGAAACTTTTAATAATAATAATAATAATAATAATAATAATAATGTAAAATTAAGTAAAAAAAGAGAAAATTCAAAGCACTATGTACTTTCACGAAGAATTTGGAGAAATATCATGCTAGCAAGTTAACAGCATACCTAAAATCTGTAAAACAAAAAGAAGCAAACACACTCAAGAAGTATAGATGGCAGAAATAATCAAACTGAAGACTGAAATCAGATAGAAACAGAGAGGACAATAAAAAGAATAATGAGGCAAAGAGTTGGTTATTTGAGAAACTCAACAAGATAAAAAAAACCCTTATGCAAACTAACTAAAAGGCAGAAAAAGAATACCTAAATTCAGAAAATCAGAAATAAAATGGGCGTGTGACAACACACTGAGGGGAAGTCCCAAGAATCATTAGGTTGTACTTCAAAAGCATATGCACCACGAAATCAGAAAATATAAGGAACTGGACAAATTTCTTGATAAATACCATGTATCAAAGTTAAATCAAGATCAGATAAACAATTTATATAGACCTATAACCCCAAAGGAAATAGAAACAGCCATTTAAAGTCTTCCAAATGAAGAAAGCCCAATGCCAAAGGGGTTTAATGTATAATTCTACCAGAATTTTAAAGAAGTGAAGCGGTATAAACAAACGGCGAACAGAATTAACCAGGCTAGCTTAATATAATATATTCAGCTTTAATACGGGGAGAGGTTACAAAAGCAGGGTTCCATCCAAGAGCAGGAAACAAAAGGGAAGTGCGGGGAGCACACGCGCCAGATTTATAGGTAAAAATTCGCCTAAGGGGTACCCGCCCTATCACCCAGGTGATTGGCTGGGGCTTCCCCTACAAAAAAGACCTAATATCAATACTCCAGAAGTTATTCCTCACAATAGAAACAGAAGAAACATTTCCAAATTCTTTAAATGAGACCAGAGACACCCTGATTTCCGAAGAATACAAAGATTCAACTAAGAAAGAGATTTATAGATCAGTTTTACTCACGGACATTGATGTAAAAATATTAAATAAAATACTGGCAAACTGAATCCAAGAACATATAAAAATCATCCACCATAACCAAGTAAGCTTCACCCCAGAGGGTGCAGAGATGGATCAACACACAAAAGTCTGTCAATGTAACCCACCATAGAAACAAACTGGAAAAAAATTTCCAATAACTCAAGATCAACTCATTAGATGCTGAAAAGTCCTGTCACAAAATCTAACACTCCTTCATGATAAAAGTCTTGGAGAGAGCAGGAATACAAGGGAAATACTAAATCATAATAAAAACAATATATAGGAATCTGTAGCCAATAAAAATTAAATAGAGAGAAACTTCAAGGAATTCCACTAACATCAGAAACAGGATAAGATTGTTCACTCTCTCCATATCTATTCAATATAGTTTTTGACTTTTAGCTAGAGCAAAAAGACAACTAAATGAGATCAAGGGGTTACAAATTGGTGCTAGGGTTAGAGATGTATACCTCCTTGCTGCAATTTGGCATGGATTCTGCAGATTGAAACTCAGGTTTTCAGAATCCTCTATCTTATGTGTCAACCCTCTGTCCTCTAATTTCACTATATTTTCCATATATCTTACCAGCACCACAGACCTCTGAAAGTGGAGTTATTGTTATAACATGATTAACAAGGTAATGTTCATCTCCAGTTTACATAAAATCTTATGGAAAGTATGTGGCTTCATTTGATGACTCCCTTGGATACTTTCATTTAAAGGATTATAGTATTGTTGGGAATGAAAAGCTTTGTAAGGACAAAATAAACTTTTTGTTTGTTTCTGTATTAAGTGCTGTCAGCTCTGGAAAGAATTGCCATCCAGGGAGTCTGAGCAAACACAGCTGGGCTGCTGAAGCAACAATTAGTGAGAAGATGCTGGAAAAATAAATTTGACCCAGAGAGAAGATGCCTCTGTTCTTGCCTCCCAATATTTGATGTGCACTTTTTATCTAATTACAAGAAGACTTTTAGGGGACTGCTTTTAATTTCCTTTTATATATATAATAGAAATAGATACTTTGGTTTGCAATTGGCAATTGTGTCATCTGAAAAACATTTAAAAAACTTAAATTATTTTCTACGGTAATGGCAATGTAGAGGTACTTTGTTTTCTGCCCTTGAAATTTCAACTCAAGTTTACATGCTTGCATAATGTGCTCTGACCCATTACACACCTCCTCATCCTCACAAATGTAAGTCTCCTCCCTTGCTCCTGCCATGTTGTGGCTTATACTATAGTTTAAAAAAATACTAGGTGTTTTGGTTAATGACTGATTAATAAAGCAATAAAGCCAGGACTTAATTTTAAGCTGTTTGTTTCAATATTCCATGTATTATCTGATGCTGAGAAGTACAGTCTTAAACTTTGCAGAATTTCTTGACATGCCTAGTCAAGTGTGAAACAATTAAATTACAGAGGTGCATTCTATCTGACCTCAAGTAGACTAAAAACTAAAGTTGACAGAGCACATATTTGCATCTGCCTACTACTTTGCTTCCCATTATCTACCCTCATGTCAAAAGGTATATTTTGCATGACTGTCTATTCTTCCCTTTTATGTTAATCAGTTTTTTAAATATCCTCAGTTTTTTAAGTGCCCTTATCAAGACATCAAATGTCTTGATGTATCTATTAAATCATTAGTGGAGATTTTATATGTGACTCTTTTCCTACTCCTGTCTTGCTTGTGACAACTTCCTTTATTTATCCTTTTATTTTATTTATACCAGTTATTTTAGGTGACTAAATTTGTGATGAGACAAGATATAATATATTTGTAGAACCCTACATAAAGGAAACAAAGTAAACACTTTCTATGCTCTTATCTTATACTTCTTCATGGAATTCGTTTACTCAGAGAAAGATTTGGAAAGTGCAGTTGAAAGCCTTAAATAGTCAGGAATGGGAAATCCTTAGAAAATTGTCTAAGCATTTAGCACAGAAGATTGTAATTGAACTATAGCCTTGATAGTTCTGAATTTTCTTGCTTTAATGAATTTGTGAAATGGTAGTTAATATTATTATTCCTGAGATTCCATTTGTTTTAACTTTCTTTTGTGGAAAAGGCATATAATAGTAATACATTAAAATCCAATTTCATCATCTCATTATGACTATTAGATAAGAAAATGAATGAACATTACGATCCTCTATGGTCTACAATAGACTATAAATGTGTAGCTTGTCTCTGGCACTTCATGAAATTCTCTTTGGTATAACATGCTATGGCTATGACATTAAGTTGACACAGAAGTATGATTTTATAGTATACCACTGATGTATGTCTGAGTTTCTTTAAAATACACATGTCCTTTGAATCTTGGGGTTCCATGCTTGGGAGGAGACATCTTATCCTACTTATTTTTGCCCAACTTGATTCAGGATTAATAAAGCTATAGACCTTGGATGTTGGCTATCGCTATGGCCTGCTAAAGGGCCCACTCTTTTGAATAAATCACATCAAATGAGGCCAATGCAGGTGTTCAAAAGAAAAAAGAGAAAACACTTTCTTACCTTAATAACATCTTTTTTCCACTTGGCCCTGTCGCATGACAGGATTTGTTAATGCTGTGGCAGCTGCCATAAGCTTAGACAAGGCTGAAGCCCTGAAGTTTCGAGGTTCCTATTTTACCTTTTATGTAGGTTCTACTCATCAGAAACTACAACCTAAGAGGGATCTTTAAATACTTAGTTCCACAAGTATTTGGTTGTAGACTTGCTCTGTATTTACTTTATCATGTTGAGATGTATTCGTAGATTCTCTAGGGCTTTTATAATGAAGGGATGTCAGATACTGTTAAAGTCCCTTATGAGTCTAACAAGGTGATCAGATGGGTTATGTCCTCTAGTCTATTTGTATGGTAGATCATAATTTTAATATACATATATTGAGCCATGCATGCATCTCTCAGAAGTAGCTGACTTGTTCATGTTGAATAATTTTTTTGTTATGTTCTGAACTTTGGTTTATACACGCAAATCTATCAATTATAAAGTCTCTCTGCCTCTTTGTGTACGTCAGTCATTGTCATTCTGTATGTTGAATAGGATAATGGATTAAGTTCTCACAATATGTATAGATTTTATATTTGGAAGAAAGATATTGATACATATATTTAAAAATAAAATACAAAATGATTTGTTGTAAACAATGACTGCAGACATTTCAGCCAGTCTGAACTGAAATCACAAGTTAGTAGGTATGGCAATGTTTGAACTGGATATTGACTCATGCATGCAAATATAACGAATAAAATTTGAATCTGCTTATTCAATATTGAAATTATTTTATGAGAAAGAATGGTTTCTTGTCTAACATGTTCATATTCTTATTCCCTAATCCTAATTAATAATTTTTCCTTCTTATCCAAATTGTGATACATGCCACATATCTCATACTCAAAATGATTACACATTCCAGAAATTTCAGAAATTTTGACTCCTTGAGTAAGAAGGTATGTGTATGTGTGTGTGTTTGTGTTGTCTGTGCTCATAATACTTTAGAATGATAGAAAGATTAAAGTATAAAAGAGGATGTTCCAAATATCCTTCAAACCCTAAAATTCCTTGATATTTGAATGATCTGTTCAAATTAAACAAACTAAAATATTCAATGGTGATATTTCTAAAGATCTTATATGACAAAGCAGGAGCTTAATGTCAACAACGTATTGGGTAAAGGTCATCAATTACTTTAAAGGTTACTTCAAAAGTGATCCTAATGATATATTCAAATAAATATATCAGACTCTTATGTTGAAAATGGATCAATTTCAAATTATAATTTAAATGAATCTAAGAACAATGGTTGATATACTTTCAATTAAACAATATTTATACATAAGAATATTCTCCTATTTTATTAATTTGGGGGAGAATGTCATCAAATATTATAAGTCTGTAGATGTTTTTATATTTGAGAGGTTATAATGAATAGAAAATGCAAAACCATTTGCAGGGGTGATATAACTGGAATGATAAACCATGAGATTTGAGTGACTGAGATCATTTTTCAATTGATTAATTCATTTTACATCCTAGCCCCAGTATCCTTCCCTCCCAGTCCCTCCCACACAGAGACCCACTTTGTTCCCTTCCCCACCCTCAGTTCTGTTTCTGTTTAAGGAAGGATGGGTCTTCCATGAATATCAATAAAACATGTCATACCAAAGTTGCAGTAAGACTAAGCCTCTCCCATGTATTAAGGCTGGGCAAGGTGACCCAGCATGAAGAGTAGGGTCTTAAAAGTTGGTAAAAGAGTCAGAGATAGACCCTGTTCCCACTGTTAGGAGTTTCACAAGAGGACTGAGGTACAAAATTGTAATATATAGGCAGAGTGCCGAGGTCAGTTCCATGCAGGTTCTATGATTGTTGGTTTAGTCTCTGTAAGCGACTATGAGCCCAGGTTAGTTGATTCTGTGGGTTGTCTTGTGGTGTCCTTGAAACCTTTGGTTTCTACAATCCTTTATTCAGCTCTTCTATAAGATTCCCTGATCTCTGCCTAATGTTTGGCTATGGGTCTATGTCTCTTCCCATCAGTTGCTAGATGAAGCCTCTCTGATGAGAATTGAATTAGGCACCAATGAGTACAGCAGAATACTGTTAGGAATCATCACATTGGCATTTTCCCTATTTTAGTCATGTTTGGTTCTATCCCAGGTCCCTGGATCATCCAGCCTGTGGGTCCTGGTGCTCCAAGGAGTGTCAGGGTGAGCTTACTCTCGTGGAATGGGTTTTAGGCTAGAACTGTTATTGGTTGGCAACTCTTTCAGTCTCTAAGCCACCCTTACCCAGCACATTCCATAGGTAGGACAAACAATAGGTTGAAAGTTATATATCTAGGTTGATTTCCCACCCTCCACTTGAAGACTTGCCTGGTGACAGGATATGGTCAGTTTAGGCTTTGTATCCACCATTGCAAGGACTCTTATATGGGGTCATTTGTGTAGATTCCTGATTTGTTGTGGGACAATGGTCTTATACCCTGCCACCTGTATTGTATTATTTTAATAGAATGCTGATTGGTCAGTAGCCAGGGAGGAAGTATAGGCAGGGTGACTAGGCAGGAAGTAGAAGTGGAGCAATGAGAACAGGAGAATTCTGGGAAGAGAAAAGGCACGGTCTACAGTAGTCACACAGACAAAGAGGAATCAAGATGAGAATGCCTCGTTGATAAAAGGTACCAAGCCATGTGGCTAACATAGACAAAAATAATGGGCTAATTTAAGATGTAAGAATGAGTTAATAAAAAGTCTGAGCTAATAGGCCAACCAATTTATAATTAATGCAGACCTCTGTGTGTTTCTTTGGGACTGAATGGCTGTGGGACTAGCCATTAGGTGGGACAAAAACTACTGCCAACAGTGGTAAAATGCCTTGTACTAGGTTTTTTTTATTTTACCTGACCCTGCAATACCTCTCTTTTCAGTAGTCTCTTTCAATATATTCCCAGTCCATTCTCTCTCCCCAAACTGCTTGCTTATGTTCCCATCCTCTCCCAGCTGCAGCAATTCACTCACAAAATCCCCTCTATTTTCCCTTCCACAGAGATCTAGACATCCCCCTTGAGTCTTCCTTGTTACCTAGTCTCTTTGAATCTGTGGATTGTAGCACAGGTATTCTTTATTTTATGGTTAATATCCCCTTATGAGTAAGTATACACCATGTTAGTCTTTCTGGGTATGGGTTACCTTACTCAGGATGATTTTTTTCTTATTGTTCTATACATTTTCTTTCAGATTTCTTTATGTTCTTCTTTTTAAGATCTAAGTAATACATTATTGTATAAATGTATCACATTTTCATTATCCATTTCTCAGTTGAAGGATATCTATTTTGTTTCCAGGTTCTGGTTATTACACATAAAGCTGCTCAAATGGGAAAAGATCTTCAGCAACCCAACAATTGACAAAGGCCTGAATTGCAAAATATAGAGAGAACTCAAGAAACTAGACATCAACAAACCAAATAATCCAATTATAAAATGAGGTATAGATTTAAACAGAGAATTCTCAGCAGAAGAATATCAAACAGAAACATGGAGATGTTCAACATCCTTAGCCATCAGTGAAATGCAAATCAGAATGACTTTGGGATTCCATCTTATACCTGTCAGAATGGGTAAGATCAAAAACACAAGGAACAGCTCATGCTAGGAAGGATGTGGAACAATGGGAACATTCCTTCATTACTGGTGTGATATCAAATTTATACAGCCACATGGAAAACAGTCAGTATTGTGGTTTCTTAGAAAACTAGGAATCAATCTCCTACAAGATCCAGCTACCACTCTTGGGCATAAACCCAAAAGATGCTCAATCATACAACAGAGACACTTCCTCAGATTCATGTTTTCAAATCATAACACTTGAATAATGTCAGTTTTATTGTTTATCAGAAAATGATTTCAAAAATTGCCTAGCTACTTTTAGTGTATGAAAAACATACAGTTTGCAGTGCACTGAGTTTCATTGTCTTTCAGCTTTTTCCCTGGTGTCATTTAGATAGTTGAATGTGATCTCTTGATTGTTGTTTACTTTTGACAGGTACAAGTTGACTTGGGTTAGATGAAGCTTTTAGTTCACTATAACATTTCTGGTTTGGAATCTCACAGGATATATAAATCAATACTCTAACTACATTTGGTTAGAATGATTGTCAGAACACCCTTTCCAAACACTCAAATCCTACTTAATGATATTCTTATACATTCAACATTTGTGATTTGAAGGCTTTCATGGAAAACCCAGCTGTGGTTGATAGCCTTGTGGTATGATTTCATTACTAGGTCAGGACAAGAGGAATTCACATGTGCAACCTGCTAGAATCATTTCCATGCTGTGTGAAGGAGCACAGATTTCAGAACCTGGAGCCTCATTTGTCTCACACTAAACCTTGGGTATCTCTTGACTTTTTAAATCAAATCAATTAGTAATTGGAAGGCTGACTGCTTTTGTTTATTCAGGGCAGCTAGAGTAAATTGAGTTTGAAAACATAAGAATAAAAAAAAAGAAAACATAAGAATTAGAAAATGTAAATACTTCTATTTTTTTAATTTATTTATTTATTTAAGATTTCTGTCTTTTCCCCACCACAGCCTCCAATTTCCCTCCCCCTCCCCCAGTCAAGTCCCCTTCCCTCTTTAGCCCAAAGAGCTATCAGGGTTCCCTGCCCTGTGGTAAGTCCATGGACCACCCACCTCCATCCAGGTCTAGTAAGGTGAGCATCCAAACTGCCTAGGCTCCCACAAAGCCAATACGTGCAGTAGGATCAAAAACCCATTGCCATTGTTCTAGAGATCTCAGTAGTCCTCATTGTCTCTATGTTTTTTCCCAAGACGGTTTTAATCCAGGCTTTTTCAGACCCAGGCCAGCTGGCCTTGGTGAGTTCCCAACAGAACATCCCCACTGTCACAGTGTGTGGGTGCACCCCTCGCGGTCCTGAGCTCCCTGCTCATGCTCTCTCTCCTTCTGCTCCTGACTTGGACCTTGAGATTTCAGTCCGGTGCTCCAATGTGGGTCTCTGTCTCTGTCTCCTTTCATCACCTGATGAAGGTTAATATTCAGGAGGATGCCTATATGTCTTTCTTTGGGTTCTCCTTCTTATTTAGCTTCTCTAAGATCACGTAAATACTTCTATATTATGTTGGTATTTAATGTACAGTAATGATCTCTAAATGGTTATATAACTCAAAGAAATGTTAAAATGGCACGGTAAAAATTATTACACTTTACACATATTGATCCTTTGTAAGAAATAAGTCTGTAAAGCTAACACACAGTTCAACTAACCTTCTATGAACAAGCATGTTTTTGTCTTATTCATATATTTTGTAGAAATTAGCCATGTAGATATGTGAGCTTTACATGTAGAATTTTGCATTTCACTTTTGTCACTGTTATTTTGACAACGACATTGATAGCTTAGAAAAAGGCTCATGCATCTTTTCATTACATTATATTATTTTTATGTTTCTTTGCTTTCTCACTGAGTTTGACTATTGCTGTTGATATGCTCAAGAGTTTGGGGCTAAGTGTTAATAAACATTTTCTTTGCTTGTACTATGCATAATATTTTTTAAACACAAATATGTATGTCTTGTAGTAACAATAAAACTGTTTCATAGGAACTTTCCCTAGCTTTGAAGAAGAAACAAAGATATAGGTAATTAATCCTCAATCTCTGAAAAGCCACTGAGGACCAGGCATGAAAGCTAAGTCTGGGCAGGTCATCCAAAGGAAGTTTTTTACTTCCAACCATTATCACCTGGGACTCTGGCCACCTATAAATTTAAATGGAGTTTGGAGTCTCAATAGTTTACCTTGAGACAATGCCTGGCAGGCAGAGATTACCGGATTCCCACCCAAGAGCAGACATTCAAAGGAAATTCCAGGCATTCCAAACACTGTAGATAGAAACACCTGCCAGAACTTCACTAGGACACCCCTAGACAAATGTCAGTCAGTCAGGGTCCTGAACCTCAGAGGCCCCTCACCCCTACCTTTACTACTGTAAAAACACAATTCTAATTGAGCTTGGGGCTCTCCGGATATTCCAATATGTTGGACATGCAGAGAGACCGAGTTTGCAAACTTGATTAAAATAAAGGCTCTTTGATTTTACATATGGGACTCGGTCTCATTTTTTGGCTTTCTTGGGGACCCATGGATTTGGGCATAACAACCACATACAGAAATTTTAGGTCTCTACAAAAGTATTTTCCACCACATCATCTAAACCCTGAATAAATTTGTTCATTTCAATATATAATCTCAGTATAATGTTTTAAAACACACTTAATAAGACACAGAGACCCATCCTTTTCAGCCTTTTGGTCTTTTGTCACTTCTAAAAACCCCAAAACTTAAGTCCCTGTTAGGTCTAACTATTCCACCAATACTAATAAGTCTCTGAAAACAAACCAATACAGTGGATACTTCTAGAAGCCCAAGTAAGTAAGAGTCTGACTTAGTAACTTTTTCCTTATTGAAATGAAGCACCATGATCAACAGGATGTGGGGAAGGAAGGGTTTATTTGATGTTCACAGTTCCATTGTACCCATCACAGCAGGGAGCAAGGCAGTAGACAGACAGGCATGGTGGTTGCCCAGCTACTGAGAGCTCACATTTTGCTCCACAAGCAAGAAGCAGTGAGAGCCCCCTAGAGATGGCCAGGAGTTTTTAGAAGCTATCAGCTCACCTCCAGTGACACAATTCTCCAATTAGGATACACTACCTAATCATTCTGAATCAATCAGAAAAAGCCACCAACTGGTACTAAGTATTGAAATGCAGCATATATTTAGCGGTTCTTTTCATCCAAACCACAACAGGATTTTTTTCATTGTCTTTTCCTGGCTGTCATAATTTGAAAAATGTGGCACATGAGGGAAAGACTCCATGTGACAAAACTCTTATGGAGGGGTTTTCATTGGGAAAAGTGAATGGGAAAGGGGGGAAGGGGAGAGAGGATATTGGTCTCTGGGGACAGGAGAAAAGAAGAGAGGGGAGGGAAGGAGTGACAAAGGAAGGGACGGGGAGGCAGAAAGCACAAGTAGAGAAACAGACAGGCTGAGAGAGACAGACAGACAGACAGACACACACACACAGAGAGAGAGAGAGAGAGAGAGAGAGAGAGAGAGAGAGAGAGAAAGAGAGAGAGAGAGAGATGGGAGGTGGGCAGTGCCTTTTTAAAAGGGAACATGGTAAATGTGCAGAGGATGTGCTCTTAATGGCTAAAACTGAGAATATATACCCCAAGGCCAGACCAGTACAGATGTACAGATGTCTGAATACTAACACTGGCAATAAGCAAATTTAAAGTTCTCTCAGCAAAAAAAAAAAAAAATACCTTGCAATCCTCCTGCTCAGGAAAAGTAGGAAATATAGTAGTAGAGTGTCTTCAGATTATTATTATTTTTAAGAAAATACTTATTATGTGCTTATTTATTATTTTTGTATTTTGTCTTTTTTTAATTATTATTGGTATATACTTACTTCACTACTACCTACCTATAGTCACACATACATACACATTATATATATTTAAATATAACCTCCTAGGTACATTTAGTGTTGCTCCTATCTATATTTGTTCAGGACTGGTCACTTGGTATTGGATAATTAATTACATGACTCCTCCTTGGGCAAAACAGATTTTTCTCCCTCAGCAGTCATCAGTTGCCTGTGGCTCTTCATCTAGGTTGGGGCCTTGTGAGAGTTCCTCCATTTATGCTGGCAGGTCCCCTGGTACTGCTATTGTTCAGGTCTTCTTTAGGTAGCTATAATGTTGAGAGTTCAGCAGTCAGCTTTCTTCTCATCCAGAAGACAGCCTCAGATGCTTTACCGTATGTGTACTGCCAGAGTAATGTGCCTAAAACGTTTCATCCTAACTGCTGCTCCGAATGGGAAATTCAGAAGAGATCCTTTATATTTATACCTGTCTCTTTGAAATATTCAAGGGAACTTTGCTCTGCACCTTAAAGTAACCAAATATGGATTTTCTTCAGATTGACATAGAGAACAGGGGCAGAGTTGACACAAACCATATAAGTTTATGTTGGCAAAAGAAAGAAAACACACAAAATTTGATCTTAGAAATATAAAGGAAGTAATTATTCTCTCCTAGAATCACTTTTGAGATGCCTAGTTCATTTTAAAACTTCTCATCTCTTGTTGGTCTATGGAGGTCATTCTGTGCTGGGACAGGAGGTCAGTGGGAAAAGGTCTTAAGAAACAACTGACATCTTGGAATCTGAATGACTATCAGCTATGTTATTGCATATGTTAACTTACTTTGTGTATTTCTAATGATATCCCAGTAATGATGATCGTTCTAGTTACTTAGACCAAGAAAATCCAAGATAAGACATTTAATTTTTACTAATACATGAATTGCTCATTCTGTTGGATAAAAGCCTAACTAAGTATAATTTTACAAGTACAAAATTGATTTTGATTTTGTCTCTGAGCACCACTGGGATATTCTACCTTTGGTTTTCTCTAAGTATACCCTGAAATAAAACACATATTTTAATCATACATGGTTGTATATAAGGAAAACCACACTTGTTATTCATGTTGATTCAAGGACAAGAAACAAAACAACATATGAAAGAACTTATTAAAAATGTATATGATTACAGGCAATGTCCACCCTCTCAACATATTTAAGTTTTTGAATTTTTTTAAAACATTTTTGTAGTCTTCAGGATAAAAGTCCAGATGTCTTTCTCTTAATTTACATTTTTTAACAGCTTGGCAACACAAGTGAATAAGCATGTCCTACTGATTCTCCTGTGTCTCATGAAGGTGAACATCCCTAATTCCTGGTGATTGTATATATGTTTATTCCATCCTTTTAGAGTTCTATGCAGGTTAAATGCCTGTTAAATTTTATCCTTTACCATATTTTATTTCTTTATAAATACATCACTTTATTATCAAGGGTATGATCAGAAACAAATTATATGATCATAAATATTATATGATACACTAGTTTAATTACATGTGGAAAAAGTAGCATATTTCATTGGAGTATTAGCATATTAAACATGGTCACAACAAATGTGAAGAAATAGCATCTCTAAGTTATCAGTGGGGTTAGATGAGCACAATATAAAATCAGGTGTTTTATCCCATTTTGTCTTTATGTTGTTTAAATTTATGAATAAAGTACAAAAAATAGGTAAAATGTAGGACCCCCCACTGCTCACATCATTTCTCTTACTTTGGATAATGCATTCAAAGCAATTTCTCTTTATACCTTATTATTATCCACCAAGAAAAATTCCTTTTTCAGGACAGCTTGCCTCTAGGTTAACAAATTGTATGTTTAATTTCTTTTCTCATATAAGCATAAATGTAGATTTCTAATTTTAATTTTCACACATCTAATGTGAAGAAAATTATCAATAGAAATAAGTAATTATGAAACTAACTATAAGTTATTTCTATTTATTCATTTTTAGCAGCTTTATATACTATAATTCTCCAGGATTTCATGTGTATCATAAAATAATTTACAATTCATTGTACATATATTTTTTTTTTTTTGGTTTTTCGAGGCAGGGTTTCTCTGTGGCTTTTGGAGCCTGTCCTGGAACTAGCTCTGTAGACCAGGCTGGTTTCGAACTCACAGAGATCCACCTGCCTCTGCCTCCCGAGTGCTGGGATTAAAGGCGTGTGCCACCATCGCCCGGCCATTGTACATATTTTTTACACTTGCACTTTCTACTGTTTTCTCAGAGTTAAGTTTGTGGGTAAGAACTATCTGGATGAGGCTAGGTGCCACAGCATGTGAATGAATCCAGTGTCTCTTCGACTCCTCTAGCTTAATTGCAAAATAAGAAAATGAGGTGATTCTCCCATGCTTTTATTTCTGAAATCAACAATATAAAGGGGAGGAAATTGAGATTGCTAGTACTTCCTTCTTAAACAAAATGTATGTTTCAACATTATATTTGACAAGAACAATTTTAGGAGATAAAAATATTAAATATTAATATTCATGGAGTAACATAAAACCGGTAAAAACAGAGATCTAAACACTGTCAGGGATCTCAGCAATAAAGGAGTGTTCCCTTTACTCCACATCTTCTCCAGCATAAGCTATTATTGGTGTTTTTGATCTTCAATATCCTGATAGGTATACGACAGTATTTCAGAATCGTTTTTATTTGCATTTCCCTGGTGGCTAATGATTTTGAACATTTCTTTAAGTATCAAACAGATGCAGATATCCACATCAGAACACTGGGCTAAGTTCCTAAAGTCCAATCAAAGAGAGGGAGGAGTGAGAATATGAGCATTTTTCATAAACTAGTTTTTTTTTTTTCCACAGAGGTTTTCATTCTTCCTATTTTTTTTTAAAGTATCTTACATTTATATATTGAATTGTGGTCATTTTTACACCCATTTCGATGACTCACCATTTTCCCCAAGTTTTATGTGTCACTCAAAGTTCAATTAGGTTATTTTTCAAATGTGTGTGAATGGATAAACATATGGAACAATGACATCTGGTGTGTGGTCAAACCAGTGAAGAAAATGACAACACTCTCCTTGTTGCTAATAATTGCTCAGGGATGGGTGAGATCAAATGGGACTTTGCTATACTGGAGCACACTGTGGGTTAACAGTCTGTGACCACCTTGCAGAGCTTCAAATTCTTATCGAACTTTCCTGCAACATCTGACGTTTCAGTAGCATGTAAGTAGTGAGTTACGAGGTCCCATCTGGCATGTTTGAGAGCCATGGGAATATAATCACATTCAATTTTGGCAAAAAAAAACACACAAGTTTTTATATTAATAGCTTCTTTCATTTGTTGTGTCTGAGTACATGCATGCACGCGTGTACACATGGACCATGGTTCATGTGTAGAGGTCAGAAAATAACTATAGTAGTTTATGGCCCTATGGCCCTATGGCCCTATGGCCCTATGGCCCTATGGCCCTATGGTCCTATGGCCAATGAAGCTGCATACTTGCCTCCTCCTCAAACTCAAAAGGATTTGACATTTTGTTCTGGAATGCTAGGGTGCAAGCACACATGCGCGCACACACACACACACACACACATATACACACCTTTAAAAGATATTATAAACACAGATGGCTCTTGTGTATAGTTCTATAAGATTCAAGTCAAGTATGAAAATTTGAATATCATAATTATTGCAAAAATTTCAGTCACCTCACTGAATCCATGTCAATCAGTTCTGCAATGACTGTGTTTCTGTTTTGAAGGTTTCTAATATGCCCGTGAATATCATGCATGAATGAATTCTCATGACATTAATATAATTAAATAAGGCATATAAAATGCTACATTTTCATGATTTTTAAAATATGCCAACTGTATTCTACATAGGCTTTGGTGTATATTTTCATAGTAACATCAATATTGCAGTATTCAGTAATTTTCTAATTTTGCCAAGCATGCAAAAATAATGTGATGCATAGTATATTTATTTTGAGAAAGGTGTTTCTGTGTAATCCTGGCTGTCCTGAAACTCACTTTGTACATCAGGCTGGCCTCAAATTTATAGAAATCCACTTGCCTCTGCCTCCCAAATGCTAGGATTAAAAACATGTGCTACCACCACCCAACTGATACATACTATTTTTATAAAGACAAGCATTTCTCAAGTCAACATTATCTACTTTTATAACTCATTATTAACATTCTTAACTCCCAATGCAAAATAAACAAGAATTTCAAATAAAATACAGTATGTTAAACCTTGGCCTATAAGAAGCAATAATTCAAATAACTATGGCCTACTACAAGTTTCTTTTCTATGATGGTATGTCTATTTCAAGATTTATATTAAGAATAACACACTCATGCTGGTGCATCCATTTCAGAGGGTGTGGTGATTTGAGGAATTTTATTCTTTGCCTTTGGATCTTGCTTCAGTCTTCATCATTACTTGTGTTGCTTGAGACAGACAGCACAGGGTTTCCCTGATTCTTATCGATCCTAGTTAATGACACTTTTCATCCATCAGTATTCTGGATTCCATGGATTTTTCTTAGTTATTATTCTCCTAAGTCTGATTTCTCTTATGCTATAGTAACAAGTAATTAAAGCTGCTGTCATTCTCAGCATATACTTGAACACTAAATGGAACAACAACAACAACAGAAAGAGGAGCTCTTGATTAGCTTTTGATAGATCTCTAAGATGAAAAGATTCTGCTCCTAAGAAGTCTCTGGTTCTTGATCTACTGGGCATGGTAATAGCTACTAGGCAATGGGGTGAAACCTGTAAAACAATTATATTAGTCAAATTTTTATTTTGTAGAATTTTATTTAGTTTATGAATTTTAGAGAATATCTCATATACCCCATGGCATCTTCAGATTTGCTATTTAGCCAGTGCTATCTCTAACTCTTTACATTCTTGCCTCTGTACTTTGATTCCTGGGATTGCAGACAAGCACCATCACATTCAGTTCTGAACAGTGCAGGGATTTGCTCAATCTTGGCAAGTGCTCTACCAAAAGTGCTATATACCCAGAATAAGGTCTTTTATTACTACTATTTTATTATAATTGTTATTTGTGTATATACATGATGTGTGTGATGTGATTATGTGTCTCTTGAAACCACAGGTCCCAAACATTTTGAGCCTGAGAACCAAATCCCTTTATCCTATAAACCAACCTTCCTACCCCAAGGACCAGTTTATACATCATGGAATCTGAATCAGTTGTCCAGGTGTCATCAATTGGAAAATTCTGAATAGACTAGCCTGTAAAAATATGTAGAATTTTCCCATGACCCAGCTATTTAAAAAACTTATAGAGTTGTATATTTAGTAAAAAGCCCTGGGTACATGCAAATTACATACAAGAGTGCAATACAAAACCCATTATTGTCACTATCTACTTTTGAATTAAGACAGTCACTCCTGGATCTGGGAAAAAAGTTCAGGAATTAAAGGCCTTTTTAGGCTGAGAAGCACACACAGATTTACAAGGCTCTTGGTGTAGGAGTTCCTTCTACATTTGTGTTGATTTCACTGGTTGAATAAAGAAGCTGCCTTGGCCTTTTGACAAAGCCCGCCGCTCCTTTTACTACAGCAGCCCGCTGCCCCTCGTACAACAGGCTCTTGATCAAGGTTTGATGAATAATAAGCAATTACTGGAGGAGAGAAGGCTTGCTATGGTAGAGCTGCTATGTAGAATTGATTAGGGAGTTCCAAGGATTCAGCTTCTGTGTGTCTTCACCCTTATGTGATAGGTCTTTTATTGATAAAGGTGCCTTTGAGTCATTTATGCTTCTGAAAGTAGCCTCTTATCCGTGTGATGGTTAGTCACGAGTTTTTAACCACCCCTTGGGAGGGCATTTTCTGAATTAGGTTAATTGAAATGGGGAGATATACCCCACTGCAGGTGGCAGCCACTGTCCTGTAATAGTCAAGCCGCTGGGTCACAGTGCAGACTTAGAATCATTTTCATTTACTGTCACTCTTCTATCTGAGGTAATTGAAGATTTGATCGCATCTATCCAGGAAAACTCATAGAACAACAAAACCATTTAACCTTGGCTGCCCTTTTGTGGATGAAATTGATAGCTGACCTCACTATTCTAACATACAAGTCTTTCGATAGTTTGATTCTAACATGTTGCCCCAGTTTATAGCTCAGAACAGCATCTGTGTTCTCAGAATCAACTTTCAAAAGGGTGTTTTTTTTTTTCTTTTTAAAAGTTCTTTCTAAAAGTATTATTTCTCTGGAAGGGTTTAATTTATCATCAAAAACTCCAAATATACCTCTAATATCACTTTGTTTATCTAATAAAGTTGTTATATTTCCATTTCTAACTTTGTAAATACCTATAATTATGCTTGCAGGATACTTGAGATTACTTACATATAGTGAAAATTGGACATTGTTCTTTTGATTGCAACGATGTCTATTGCTCTAAATGTATGAACTTCATAACTACTCAGAGATTTACTACAGCTAAAGAGGAAAGGTTCACCTATGTGATGAAAATTTTTGGTAAGCACTGATGGACTCATTTCATTAGTATGAGGATGACATCAATGAGGGACTGTATGCTGTAAAGGGTCAAGTAATCTCCACACATTAGCATACACAGTCTGTACTATGCTTTATAAATTGGAGCACAATTGTGAGGTCATGTGTGCAAAATTAATTTTCAATATCCCCAATCTCTATGCATGATGATAGGATATTATATCCATTGATACTCTGTCCATAGAGGCATAATAGTTGAAGAATTTTATATAATAGAGGGAGGGAAATATGAAAATGAGCTATTTAATGGCTCAGCCACACCACTTTGGTATACATAGCCAAAATTTAATTAGAGAGATGGAAGTTCATAACCAAGAGACAAGAGTCAAAAGCAAAGAAGAGGGTTCTTTAATGAGTTCATTAAAAAAGCCAGGCAGTGTCTCTATTAAAAAGTAGAGGAAGTAGTTGTTTGTATAACTCATCATAAATTTGGGGTATTTATCATCCAGACCTGCCTCACTCTGAATTGAGAGCAGGATCAAGAGCCAAGAAAAGAAGTAGTTATATTATGCAAGTGAATAGCCAAGAAGAGAGGATAAAATCTGAGTTGTCCTTGAGAAGACTCTAGCCCACATTTCTGGTCAAGACAAACAGGTTGTGGAGCTTATTTGCTGATAGACTTGGAAATTAATTATGAAGAACTATACCGTGAATCAGAATTTTGTGAGTTTGACAGGTTTTGCAAGTCAATGAAGTGTCTAGCTAGCTGAATGAATTATGCATTGAAGGTTTTTCAGAGTTGAGCTGTGTGTATAAAATATTTCTGCAACCCTATGGAACTAAGAATACTCAAGGAACATGGACATAAGTGGAAAAGACGGGAATTACTAACATTTCATGAAACTTAAAAACTTAAGTAGCTTTTAAATGAATATATCGTATTTTGCTTTCAAACTTTTACTTAATGAATTTTCATTCAAGATAAAGCCTATAGGTGAGGAAAGGCATCTGAGTAGTAGATTATTTATATAGTCTCTTTGAATAATAAAGTACAACTTGTATGAAGTGAGGCTACTCATTACAAGATATTTAACACATCTTGTCCACAAAGCAATTCAATTGTCACTGAAAAGCTCAAAAGACAAAGATTTATGTTTCGATAGTCATTCTATCCTCACTGTTTTATAATAAAATGTCACCTATCCTTTACCCATACTGATTAGAAAGATTCTAGCCTGCTTTATAATAGGAGATTTGATGTCATTTTAAGATCCATATTTTAAGAATAGAATCAATTCTTATGCCCGCAGAATTTCTAGATCCATAAAGTCATATCTTCAGGGGTTCAGTTCATCATAATTAGTATACCAGTCAGAATGTGGACTCTGAGTCCCTCAAGAAGTAGAAGAACAGTTATGTCCAATTCACCTCATATGTAAATTACCTTTAGAAAGAAAGTTATGAATACAACTTTGCATTTGATACAATCTTCTAGAAATGGTAAATGTATATTACATGCATCTTTAACAAAAAAGTCATTATTTTTCTTTCCTTTTTCCTTTTATGGAAAAATAACATTTTGCTTTTGCTCATATAATTCCTGACTATACTTTCCACTCTCTCTTCATCTCCCAGTTCCTTTCGACCTCCCTTATTATCTGCATTATGCACTTTCTGTTTCTTTTTAGAAAACATACAGGCTTGTAAGTGTGTAATAAAATAAAGTATAATAAAACAAAAGCTAATACACTGAAATAAGTCAAAACAGAAGGAAAATATCCCAAGAGAAGGCAGAAGAAACTGATTCTTATAATTAGGAATCCCATAAAAACATAAAACAGGAAGCCATAATACGTATTCAAAGGAATTGAAGGGTAGAAAGAAAGAAAGGACATAAATAAATTAGAAATGAGATAAATAAAACCAATGAATATCTAATTTTACTTAATCCTCACTCCATGAGATGGGACCTACAATGATACTGCATGGGGGATAAAGAGCCAACTAGATAGTCCAGAGACCCAGGGAAAAACCAAATACTAATTATTTAAAAAAATATTAGTGATAAAGTAACTCCTAATGCTATTCTGCTATACTTAGTCTTAAGGCAAATCAGATATTGGTTATGCCCACAAACTTTGTACCACCATTATACCAACATATCTCGTGGGCAGGACACCATTGTAGAACCAAGGGTTTGTGGCTGGGTTGGTGTTTACTTTTCTCCTTTGCTAACATGCTGAGTATGTACTTGGACTAAAGACACTGGAACATAGAAATGAAACTTCTATGTAGGCCCAGTTTGACTTTTCTAAGCTCAATGAGTTCTGTAGGTGTCTTCAGCAATGGGGGGTTGCTGTCAGTTTAAAGAGAGCAACCTATATTTTTGGCAACAGCCTGGGTTGTTTCAGGTTTTCCATGGGACCTAATTGACCAACAGCTGAATTAGATATAACTCAATCCAGAGACTGGGCCAGGCAGTGGTGGCGCACGCCTTTAATCCCAGAGGCAGGTGGATCTCTGTGAGTTTGAGGCCAACCTGGTCTACAAGAGCTAGTTCAAGGACAGGAACCAAAAGCTACGGAGAAACCCTGTCTCAAAAATCGAAACAAACAAACAAACAAACAAACAAAAAACAAAAAACAAAACAAAAAGAAAACAGAGACTGGAAACTTCATTTGGTGACATGTCTAGTTGGTGCTCTCTCCATCCTGTTATTGTTTATATCTCCTTTATATTTTTTATTTCCAGAAACTTACTAGGTATTCATAATATCCTTCAAATTACTCTTAATTGTTTTCTCCTGCTATATTGACTCCCTCATTTTCCTCTTCTCACTTCCTTATTTGATCTACCTGTTCCAGTTCTTCCCATCTATCTATAACTATCCATTCCATTTTCCTTTCCTAGACAGATCCATCAGCATCTAGCCTCTTACTCTATACCTAATCTCTGTGGTTCTACAGAGTGTAGCTTTGTTATCATTTTCTTAAACCCATATGAATAAATGCATACCACATTTGTCTTGCTGGGTCTGAGTTACCTCACTATATTTTTCTAGCTTCATCCATTTACCTTCAAACTTCATGATTTCAGTTTTTAATGACTAAGTAATGTTGCATTATGTAAATGTACCATATTTTCTTCATCCATTCATCAGTTGATGGACATCTATTTTATTTTTAGTTTCTGGCTATCATGAATAGAGCAGCAATGAACAACATGATTGAGCAAGTACCTCTGTGGTAGGATAAGCACCCTTTGGATATATGTCTAATATATGTACCAATATGTACCATATTTTCTTCATCCATTCATCAGTTGATGGACATCTATTTTATTTTTAGTTTCTGGCTATCATGAATAGAGCAGCAATGAACAACATGATTGAGCAAGTACCTCTGTGGTAGGATAAGCACCCTTTGGATATATGTCTAAAAATTGTCATTAGGGTTTCTATGGCTATGATAAAACACCATGACCAAAAACAAGTTGGGGTGGAAAGAGTTTATTTGACTTACATGTCCACATTTTAGTCTATCATTAAAGGAAGCTATGATAGAAACTCAAACAAGGCAGGTGTTGTAGGAAGGCCACTTGTTCATTTCCTGGCTGCCCAGACTCCCAAAATAATCACACAGAAATTATATTATTTAAATCATTGCTTGGCCAATTACTTAAGCATATTGCTAGCTAGCTCTTACATCTAGAATTAACCCATCTCTATCACTTTATATTTCACATGAGGCTCATGACCTAAGGGCAAGGTTTCACTGTGTCTGTCTCTGGCAGCAGCTCCATGGCTTCTCTCTGACTCTGCCTTTTTTCTCCCAGCATTCAGTTTAGTTTTCTCTGCCTAGTTCTGTTCTAACCTGTCAGGCCAAGCCAGTTTATTAACCAATGGTATTCACAGCATACAGAGGGAAATTCCACATCAGGCAGGAACCTGAGAAGAGGAACTCATGCAGAGGTCATGGAAGAGTGTTGCTTATTGGTTTGTTCATATGACATGGCTTGCTAGGCCTTCTTTCATATAGAACCCAGGACCACCATCCCTGTGATTGTATCACCAACAATGGGCTAGGCCCTCAACTATCAACCAAGAACTAAGAAAATGCCCTACGGCTAGATCTTATGAGACATTTTCTCAGTTGAAGTTCTCTCCAGTCAAATAATTCTACCTTGTGTTATGTTGATATAAAACTTTCCTGAATAAGTAGTATCACTGAATTTTGTTCACTTTATCATGTATAGTGGTGCCATGCTTGTTTAGTTCATATTTAACAAACATAGATGAGATTCTATGTGTGTAAACACATACATACTAACAAGACTTAATGTGTAGCTTTTGACATTACCAGGACACACCAATTCACAGCAAATTCCCTGTTCCTTGGTCTCTTACAGTCTTTCTGTCTCTAGTACCAAAATATTACATGAGCCACAGGTAGGAGCTGTCTCCATTTGAACTGGGGCTCTACAACTCTGCATATAGATTGCTTGTAGTTTTCTGTGGTGGTCTCCCTCTGTAGCCAAGAGAACTTTCTTTGATGAAGGGTAAGAATTACACTTATTTATGGGTGTAAGGACAAATGTTTAGATTGCTGTTAGAAATAATGTGGTTTTAGTAAAGTAGTGATTGTAGATTCTCCTTCAGTAACCGTGACTTCACTAGCACTGGTTAATTAGCTCGGTTTTAAGTACCAGGCATGGTTTCCTTCTTATTCAAGGAGTCTTAATTCCAATTGAGAACTGTGGGTTACCATCCTATATCCAGCTTTCTCAGTCTGTATAATGTTATTTGTATGTATTGTATGTATGAGTGCTACTATTTTTTCAAATCAAAACAAACTTCACAAAGCAAAAATAAAGCATCGTTGATTTCCCTTTATTCCTTAAAATATCTTTTAGAAGAAAATAGAAAAATAATCTAGAATGCACTCAGCTGTTTAGTTATAATTAAGACTGTTGTCATAGGAACCACACCTGCATAAGAATTCAATACAAGGTATTATAGTTTTGATTTTGCATGTAAGACATTTTATTTACTCGTAGAAAAAAAACTCATATGTAGTTTTAAACTTCCTAAAAGTGTTATTTGTCTCATTTTGAGAACAACATGATTATGAGAAATATAGCTCAAAGGCCTCAGTAAATACCCATCTTCTTGTTTTCTTTCCTTATGTGTCTGTTGTATGATACAGTCTTAGGATTTCTATTGCTGCGATGAGACACCACGACCATGGCAAGTCTTATAAAAGAAAATATTTAATTAGGACTGGCTTACAATTCAAAGGTTTAGTCCATTATTCTCATGGCAGGAAGCATGAAGGCATGCAGGCAGACGTGGCACTGGAAAGGTAGCTGAGAGTTCCACATCTGAATTGGAAGGCAGCAGGAAGGGATAGAGAGACAGTAGGCCTTGCTTAGGCATTTGAAACTCCAAAGCCCAAGTAACTCAAACCCCAGGAAAATACCTACTCCATGGTCACACTTCCTACTGTCACTCCCTAAGCTTTCATATATGAGTCTATGGAGGCCATTCTTATTCAAACCAACACAGACTCTGTTCACTGTAAAATTTTAAGACATGAATGAAAGATATAATCACTGACACACGTATCACACTCCATATATGCTTATAGTTTTTATTACACAGGTCCCTACAGTGAGGGAAAGGAAAAAGACATGGCTACAAATTCATGAAGCCTAGTGAGTTGCAGGTGTGAAGTGTCTGCTTAGCACACTCAACTCAGGGACAGCAAATATGTGACGGAAACTAGAAGGTCCTTGAAAGCCAGAAATTATGCACATCAGGACTAAAGACCCAAACCCTTTGCAGATTTTTTTTTTTGATTTTTTGGTAGTTATTGATAGTTTATCAGGTTTTGAAATGTTTAGTTACTGAGACAGCTGTGGAAAGAACTGTGGTATGCTCTTTTTCCATTCACTCTATTAGGGAACTGACATTGCTTATCATGGTCGGCCAAAAAAATTCTCACTTTTTGTTTTAAATTCGTTAAGAACCATTAAGCATTTAAAATATTGTAGCATTCGATAAATATGGATTATTTTTAGTGTATTAATATATGGATATCTGGGCTGGAGAGATGGCTCAGTGGTAAAGGGCATTGTCTGCTCTTCCAAAGGTCCTGAGTTCAATTCCTGGCAACCACATGGTGGCTCACAACCATCTGTAATGAGGTCTGGTGCCCTCTTCTGACCTACAGGCATACACGCAGACAGAATATTGTATACATAATAAATCAATAAGTAAATAAATATGGATATCCTGGAGTATATAGAAGTTGAACCTGACAAGTTGTTTGATAGGATTTGAGTGTAACAGAAGGGATATGGGAGAGTGGATGGGGGGGTACAGGGGAAGGGGATAGAAGGAATGGAGGGAGTGGAAACTGTGGTTGGGGTGTACTGAAAACAAAAAGTACCTCTTCACCACGTACATAAAACCCTCTTATCCTTAATAGTAATAGAAAGCTGACCTATCAAGGGAGAATGTCTATGAGTTTTGGTATTTAACATACTTCATATGTTATAAATGTTTCTTATGTATTAATAGATTTATTTATTTATAAGTGGATTTATGTCTGAGAGGGTGTGGACAAATAGGTACACTGTATGAACAGACCAGAAGAGGGCATAGGGTGTCTTCTAAATTGTCCTCTTTCATTTGTAAGCCTCATCTAACCTCTTATATCAACCCCACATGGAGCTGGGGTCAAGGCATTTGTGTGGCCATGCCATGGGTTATATGTATACTGGGATCCCAATTCTGGCTTCTGAGATTGTGGAGCCAGTGATCCTAACCAATGAGTCTTTTCTTCATCCCCTGTTACAACCAGTTAAAGAAATGGAAATAAATGGAAATAAATGGAAACTGGAAAATTATTTGTTGATTTCAGTTCTTGGAAAAACTGTTGGCTTGCTAGTTGCATTCTGGATCATGTTTATCCATCACTTGGAAAGGGGCTTTGCCATCATCTGAAACCTCAGCTGTAACAACCAACATGTCCAGAGGTTTCAACCAGTCCAAAGGTCTTTAGCTTGTGTTTCTGGTACCTTTTCTCTTTGCTCCATTGCTCTTTTTTTTTTTATACACTTCATAAATATTTCTCTCTCCCACCTTCATCCCACCACCATGATCACCCTTGTTATCTTGTGTCTTTCTCCTGTGAGCAATCTTCATCTTTCATCTTGGGCACAATGAGTAGTGAATTATTAATGCCAGTCTTCTGCTGGGCTATGGGTCTCATTTTCTGAGTAAGACAAAATCTATACCCAGCATGTAAAAGATTACTAGTTGTGACTTATTACAGTAATGTGACTTATTTGGAGGAGGAGAGGGCTTACATTTTCAAGGGGGACATTTTTAGATAGCCATTACTAAGCATTATTAAGTCACATGCCGTTGATACAAACGGGAAGGACTGTCTTTTCATTTGCTTAGAATATCATCTTGATTCTATGTTTGGTATAAGGCAGACTTTGAGATTTCACTAATTATAATTTCCACTTCTCTATTTGTTAAGTATTGTAAATGTACTTCCCAGATATTTATTGTTCTATTAGCAATCAGTTAATTTCAGTAGAATATTCACTTATTATATTATTCCTGCCATTTTCTCCAATTCCTTGCTGTGACCATGACATTACAGGGCTATTAGGTTTTTGTCCAGGAGACCTGACTGTGCTTCCATATACAAAATCAGTTTCCAAAGATGAAAGAACTCACTTGCGTAGGCATTGATTCAATTCCTGTTCTGTTCTGTAAATGTGTTGAGATTCAGGAGGAAAAGTACAATCCCAAGCCTTATGGATAGGTTTACAGAATACATAATTAAGTATTTTGTTCCTTGTCACTTTAGCTAACAATTGGTAAAAAGTTTTATTTTTGAAAAAAATATGATAAAAAACATTCCCTCTCCTTTTACTCAAAGTCTTATTTCAATATATAGTATAAAAATAAATTGAAGGGGTAGGGCAGAAGATTCAGGAAGAAATGTGTTTGTGAGGACCTGAGTTTGAACCCATGAATCCATGAACAAATTGCCCAGCATGGTGGCATGAGATTAGATCCTAGCTCTTAGGAGATGGAGACTCATGAGATAGCCAACCTATAATAATGGCTAGTTCTCAAATGGTGAGAATTGTCTCAAAGAGGAAAAAAAATGGGAATGGAAGTTGAATTGTCTCCTTGCCTCCACACACTGAATGTGTGTGCATATGACACATGAACAGATACAAAAATTTAAAATTAATCAAATAAGGTGAAAACCTCTTTTAAATGAAAGTCTAAAGAGATATACAGATTAACAAAAGATTTTTATTTTAATTTGCAGATGCTATTTTTGGGATGGGATGGTTTGAAATAGGGTTTCTCTGTGTAGTTTTGGCTGTCTGGGAACTTACTCTGTAGATCAGACCGGCCCTGAACTCAGAGATCCACTTGCCTCTGCCTTCCCAGTACTGGGACAAAAGGTGTGCACCATCACCGTAAGGCTTAGTTTACAGTTTTTAAAATGAATTGGAAATGACTTTTCTTCTTCTTACTCCAAAGGACATTGTTGGTGGAGATTTCAAAGGTCTGATGTGTTATGTCTTGGTATGTCAGAGAAGAATACCTGATGCCATTTTACAGTTGTCCTTGGCATTGCTGTTAGCTTAGAGGCAATAGTATTGAGAGAGACCTCATGGATCTGGCACAGAAGAGTACCCATAGAAGGAAGAAAGCAGGCAATTGGCAGGAACAGAGAACTGAGACATGAAATGCTGAGAATTGGCCAAATATTCAATGGCCACACATTTGTAAATCAAGTGCAGTCTATAGTAGATTTCGCTGTGTGCTGTGGAAGAATGGGTGATAAACCAAAACCAAAGCAAAGAAGTAATAGTTCTTATTAGCCTGATAATCAAAATATGTCCTAGGACTCAGACCTACAAAGGTATAACCACTTTGTTTTCAATAACTCCTTTTCTTTTTTTTTACATACTAATCCCAGTTTTCCCTCTCTCCCCTCTTCCTGCTCCCCTTACTTTCCCTTCGTTCCACACCCTTTTCTTATGAAACCAATTTTAGTAGCCCTTTAATTGATAACATAAAAATGAATCTGGAAAATGAGGGCTTCTCTTTACTGAGTTGTAATTTGCCTTTGTATATGTAAATTTAAATCTCCTCACTTTAAATAAGGTTTACAGTTAGGAGTAATCATACCTACAGACAAATAGAAATGTCAATATCTTTAAAGATGTGTCAGTGCCTACGATAACCCAGGAAGTGGTGCAAAAGCTTTTCTGTATGCCTAGTAGCAACCAGAGCCTCCTTTTTAATCAGAAACTATCATTACCTTGTACATAATATGGATGTAACTTTCCAAAACATCACCTGCTTTACAAAATAAAAAGCTACCTACTTCAGCTATCCCATGTTATTGAAAGAAGCAACAGCAGCTCATTTGAGAGCCAGGTGTGGTACAATTTTAATATAGGTGTTTATATTTATTTGCCTTTGATATAGAAACAATCTCTCGAGGAAATCATTCATTTGATTTACTAATATTACAAAAAGCCACACAACCTGCTCCTGACATTTTTATTTTCCCATTTCAAAATTATATTGCTTTTGCAGCCTATTTGATTCCTGTGCTTTGTCAGGTGTAAGCTTTGATGTGTCTTTTCTTACCTGCATTTAAAAATGAGCAAAAGAAAACTTTTTTCCTTTGGAACAATTTTTAAGAGCCAGGGTGTAATTCTGCACGCTTTCTCTGCCAACATTGTCTCAGTGTGGGTACCAGGTTCTCCCCTGTCCATCGTAGGTTCTGGCATGAAGGCAAGAACATTGTGGAAGCAGCATTCACAGGCAGCAGAAAGAAGGATCCTTCTCTGCTGTGGTAGTCAGTCTGGGTCTTTCTGAGACACCAGTGTGTGGAGGTGTTACTGTGTTATAATTGGATGTGAAGGGTCAGTGTCTTTTGAGAAGGGAGACCTGAAGCAAAGATCTCCCATTATTTTGTAGAGAAGGGGACATGCAAATGTGTTAATGAGATGAGCATCATTCAAGAAACAACCAAGAAAAGAAATCAGGATTGAGCTAATATCCTTTATTATTTACTTATAATTTTATGCATTATATTACGATTTTCATTTATTTATTTATTTAGTTTGGTTTGATATGCCCTCATTCAACAACCATGTAGTGAAATTCTGCTTTATATGGCATTATTGGAAATAAACTAATAGGTAAATGGTTCAAGGCATAGAGATTCTAATTTTGATGAAGGAATATGTAAGGATTCTTACCAAGAAAGAATAAGAAATACAACTCTTACTAAAATAGAAAGAGATTGCTTCATTCTGATGAGGGAACAATAGCACATAAGAGTCACATTGAAAATGAGAGAATAATTTGAGGACAAAAAGGAGGTGAACAATAAAGTTCTGCAGCCATTATCAAAGAGGAACTTTAGTTAGTATCCACAGCCTGTCTTGGTAATTTTAAGTCATTTTCTCATTCGTCAGATATTTGAATAAAAGAGCATAATGGGCAGTGATACCTAGAGTTCTTGTTGGGAAGGACTCCACATTTGGAAATTCTCATAATGTATAATCTTTTATATACTTGCTTTTTATATTATTAGCAAAGTAAACACAGGGAGCACATTTAAATTTTCAACCAAGACCATGATACCTGTTCTTTAAAAAAGATTTTATATATGTTATTTCATATATAATTTATATTTCATATATATATGAAACATATATATTTCAGTTGGAAATAGTAAATGTGGGGGTTTGCTTCAACTCTGATTGTTAAGTCTTGAGCATAGCCCCAGCTCTTGACATCCATCCCAGCCCCCTGGCCTGGGAGTTGCATTAGTCTGGACTTCAATCCCAGCATGGTCTCCCACTCTTACAGGGTGTTTAGTTGGACTCCCAGAGGAGAAACATGTGGTTCTGAGTTTGCATGTGTTCCCTGTTTTCCTGTCTCCTTGCCATGTGCTCAGCCACATGAGAGTGCCGTATTTAATAAAACAATGGGCATTTTAATTTGGATTAAAATTGGATTAATTTAATATTAATTGGATTTCTTTGTGCCGGCATAGTCGCCCCCTTAGTATTTTTTTCCTAGCACTGATAATCTAAACTTTAAAGATATCAATCGTTTTTTTCCAATAAGAAAAATCAGAGACACACTGATGGTTAATGAAAGTGATCTTTCTGGAGAGTTTGAGAGAATTGATATTACACAGAAAAGCACCAATCTAAATCTGCAGTAACAGAGCATGACATCACAACTACCACGACTTAAGCTATGGTTTTCAGAAGGCACACGGATGACATGCATTTAGTAGAACATTATGCTTAAATTTCAAGCTGTGATCTTTTCTCTGGCTTGTATTATAAGGTGTCATGTTCTCTTGTAAAGTAGCAACAGCATAAAGCCTCATTTCCCACTTACACAAAAATTTGGAGGACAAACAACATATACCTTTTATTTTCTGCAGGTAAACTTTTATGTTAGACAAGTCACACCTGTTAACTACATATGTTAACTTCATGTATTGTAAGCTAATGAGTTTATGGGATATGACTCCATTGTACATAAAGTATCATTTGTACAAAGAATCACAATGGACATTTATCTAAATAAATAAGAAATTGGGTGACACTTAGAGTACAAGGAATGTTTAAGATGACGTTTAATCCAATACTGGAGTAGATTGATACTTTTCAAGGAGTCCAACCTTAAATAAGCCTCCCATTGTTTCTGTGATTACATGCAGAATCTTGGCTCTATGATATCATGAAGACATGTCAGTTAATTTTTGGTGCTTTTGAAATATAAACAGTATTTTCAACAAAAGAATTTTAAATGGCCAAAAGACACTAAAGGAAATGCTCAACAATCTTAGCCATCATGAAAATGCAAATCAAAATTACTCTGAGATACTATCTTATACTAGTCAGAATGTCTAAGGTCAAAAACACTAATGATAATTTATTCTGGGGAGGATGTGGGGTAAGGAGAACACTCCCCCGTTGCTGGTGGGAGTGCAAATTTGTATAGCCACTTTGGAAAGCAGTATGGTGATTTTTCAGACAATTGGGAATAAACCTACCTCAAGATCCATCAATACCACTCTTGGACATATACACAAAGGATGCTCAATCATACTACAAGGACATTTGCTCAACTATGTTCATAGAAGCATTATTCATAAAAGCCAGAACCTGGAAACAACCTAGATGCCCCTCTACTAAAGAATGGAGAAAGAAAATGTAGCCCATTTATGCAATGAAGCACTACTCAGCAGACTGCATGCAAATGAATGAAAAAAAAAACACCCTGAGTGAGTAACCCAGATCCAGAAAGACAAGCTGGTATGTATTCACTCATAAGTGGATATTAGACATAAAACAAATGATAATGAACCTATACTCCACAACCCCCAGAGAAGCTAGGTAACAAGGAAAACCCTATGAGAAACATATGTGGATCCCCCTGGGAAGGGGAAATAGACAAGATCTCCTGCGAAATTGGGAGTGTGAAGGTAAGAGAGAAGGGAGGGTGGAAGAGAAGGAGTACAGGAGGAGGAGGAGACTTGAAGGCACAGGATGGTTGAGATGGGGGTAGGACAGAAAGACAGAGCAAGAAAAGAGATGTCTTGATTGAGGAAGACATTATGGGGCCATCAAGAAACATGGCACTAGAGAAATTCCCAGGAATTCACAAGGATGACCATAACTAAGACCCTAAGCAACTGTGGAGAGGGTGCTTGAACTGGCCTTGCCCTGTAATTAGATTTATGACTATCTTAAATATCAGCACAGAACCTTCATCCAACAACTGATAAAAGTATATGCAGAGATTCACAGTGACTCACTGGATTGAGCTCCCAAAGTCCAGTAGAAGAGGAAGAAGCGATAATATTAGCAAAGGGATTAAGACCATGATGGGGATACCCACTGAAACAGCTTACCTAAGCTAATAGCAGTTCACCAACTCTAGACTGACAGTGGGGGAACCAGTATAGGACCAAAGAAGGACTTTTGAATGTGGGTAACAGTTGTATGACTGTGGCAGAATGTGCGACCACTGTCAGTGAGACCAAGATTTACCCCTACTGCTTGTACTGGCTTTTTGAAATCCATTCTCTTTGGAGGGATACCTTGCTCAGCCTAGATATAGCAGGGAGGACCTTGGACTTACCTCAAAGCAATGTGCTAGATTTCATTGACTCCCCACGGGAAGTCTTACTCTTTCTGAAAGTGGAGGGGGTGAAGTGGGAGGTAAGGAAGAGGGAACAGGTGGAGGGGAGGAAGTGGGTACTGGGGTTGGTATGTAAAATGAGAAAAGATATAGCTTTTTTGCAGTTTGTATTTATTTTATTGAGCTATACATTTTTCTCTGCTTCCCTCCCTGCCCTGCCTCCCCCCTCCTTTTCAACTCTTTCCCATGGTCCACATGCTCCCAATTTACTCAGGAGATTTGTTTTTTTCTACTTCCCATGTAGATTAGATCCATTTATGTCTCTCTTAGGGTCCTCATTGCTGTCTAGGTTCTCTGGGATTGTGATTTGTAGGCTGGTTTTCTTTGCTTTATGTTTCAAAACTACTTATGAGTGAGTACATATGATAATTGTCTTTCTGGGTCTGGACTACCTCACTCAATATGATGTTTTCTAGCTCCATCCATTTGTCTGCAAATTTCTAGATGTCATTATTTTTTTCTGCTGCTTAGTACTCTATCGTGTAAATGTACCACATTTTCCTTATCCATTCTTTGGTCAAGAGGGGCATTTAGGTTGTTTTCAGGTTTTGCCTATAACAAACAATGCTGCTATGAACATAGCTGAACACAAGTCCTTGTTGCACAAAGTGGTATTGCTGGGTCTTGAGGAAGGTTGTTTATTAATTTTCTGAGAAATGGCCACACTGATATCTATAGGGGCTGTACCAATTTTTCTCCCAACAGCAATGCAGAAGTGTTCTCTTTACCCCACAACCTCTCCAGTATAAGTTGTCATCAGTGATTTTGATATTGGCCATTTATAGGTGTAAGACGGAATCTCTAACTTGTTTTGATTTGCATTTCTCTGATGACTAAGGACATTGAACATTTCCTTAAGTGTCTTTCAGCCATTTTAGATTCCTCTGTTGACAGTTCTCTGTTTAGGCCAGTACTCCATTTTTATTGGATTATTTGTTCTTTTGATGACCAGTTTCTTGAGTTCTTTGTATATTTTGGAGATCAGACCTCTGTCTTATGTGGGGTTGATGAATATTTTTCCCATTCTATAGGCTGTTGTTTGTCTTATTGACTGTTTCCTTTGCTTTACAGGAACTTGAGAAAAGATATTTTAAAAAAATAATAAATTAATTAAAATAAATATCAAAAAAGAAAACTTTAACAAAGCAAAACAAAAATCTGACAGTGGGTAACATAGGAAGAAAAAAGATTACATGCCTGATGATTCTGGTATTTGCAAAGTACAGGTCAGCATAGAGTCAGCATCTGAGGAAAGGCCTTCTGGCTGCATCAAAACATGACAGATAAGCCAAAATTGAAAAATCCTACATGAAAAGATACCAAACAAACAGAGTGGGTTTATGTTATCACTATCCTTGGACATAAAATCAAATGCATCTTTATGTATCAGCCTATCAGTGAGTACAGGATCATTCCATTAACCTCATGACCTCCATACTATGTCCATCTCTGTAATATTAAGACACTGTGGACCAAGATACCAGTGTTTGAGCCCCCAAAGGAAACCACACCTCACCCAAACACATCAGTGTCATAAAAACCTTTCTAAGGTCTGACAAGTAAAGTGTAAATCATTTCAAAATATTCTTGGTCAAGGTCTACAGTTCTAGTGAGAAGAATTATCTATTACCCTCCAGGAAAAAGAAACTCATTTGCTTTCTAACACAACTAGATAAAACCCCCATTGAAAGGACTGAAATTCAGTGATACATATTCACTACAAATAAAGATTTTCTTCTTCTAAGTTATGGAAAGCTTACGTCATTGGCCTCACTTCCACATTAGCAATATAATAAAAGCTAAATTAGCTATAATAATCACAGGGTTTAAAGAGACAGAAATGGGGTTAGAAAAAGCAGAATAGCTTGATATAAATCTCTCTCTCTCTCTCTCTCTCTCTCTCTCTCTCTGTGTGTGTGTGTGTGTGTGAATGTATGTGTGTGTAATTTATATGAAGAAATGAGGAGAGATGATAACTGTAACAAACCATTTGAAGACTTAATGAAATTTAAAGTTGAATATCACCTATGTCACTGTAGTAGCCAAGAAAAAGACTAAGAGACAATAAAATAAAAGAAAATGATGGAAGCTGACTGCTTTTCAAAATGTTTTATGTACACAAATACTCAGATTCAAGATGCTCAGAGAATACCAAGCAAAGTAGACAGCAAATTTCTTAGACTGAACAAAAATATACTTGTAGATGGGGAAGTGGTTCAGTGAAGTACTTGTCATACAACATAAGAACATAAGTTCTATGTTCAGCACTCTTGCAAAAACAATACACCTTGATCTCTTCTCTCTGTGCACATCATAATATATGAATGGACACATTTACACACAACCACAAACATGCATAGATTCAAACACATAAATTTTACATTTTATGTGTTCTGAATGTGAGTGAAGTCAGTATAAAAAGTATATATTTTGCATACTATATAGTTTTGGAGGAAGGAAAATTTGTAAGGATGAAGTCTAGAAATTTAATGCAATAAAAATGATTTTGTGAATCATTGTGAATATAGAATGACTATATATGTATTGAAACAAGTAGTAAATGATACGCTACAATCCACAGACCCACAGTGTTCCATAAAGAAGAAAGTTATGAAGGGGAAGTATGGATCGTTCAGGGAAGAAGAAATAAGATAGATTTTGTGGGGAAACAATGTGGGTGGGAATGTGAGCAGGAGGTATCAGGTGTGATGGAGGGAAAGAGGGTTGAGAGAGACAGGTCAAATTTTGGAGGTCATATGGAACCCTAATTTATTGGAAAATGTCTAGAATCAATGAACATAAGGACTCCTAGCAACAGAGGATACAGAGTCTGAACTGGCTATCTTTTGTATCCATGAAAGGCTTCCAGTAGTGAGACTGTATTAAGTTCGGCTGAGTTGTTGGCTGAGGCAGTCCCATGGCAATCTCTAACTAATATAGTCTGATGCTAGGATAAAATTCACCCTCTGAAAATTGACAGTGGATCCCATTGCTGAGGACAACTTTTACAGAGCTCATTGAACATAGATTGGAAGAGCTGGTGCAGGCTTGGTGCTCTCTGTTATATGTTCTCATCTCTTTTGTGCAAGAAGGTACTTTGAAATCTATTGGAAGTGAAATGTGGGCACCAACCCAGCCATAAAACCCTCCACCTACCATAAGTTTTGCCTGAAAGATGCACCGGGGCAATTGTGGTACAGAACTTGTGGGAGTGACCAACCAGTGTTTGGTTTAATTTGTCCATTCCAGTAGAAGAAGCCCACACTCTGCACTGCCCAAAGGGGCAGGAAACAGAGACTGAATGGCCAGGGACCTAGCATATATGCCTTATCCCATCACCATCAGAGAAGCTTACTCTGGCAGCAGGTGGGAGTGGGTGGAGAAAGTCACAGGAGACACTATGCATGGAGAGGCTCTACAATGGAAGTCTCCACTAGTTCCCTCCCATCAGAGATTGAAGAACTCCAGGGAGTAAAGACAATAGGAGTTATAGGAAATGGAGTGTATAAGGAGAACATGACTCACTGAATCAGCTAAGCATGTCTTGCATGGGCTCTCAGAGATTGAATGCCAAGCAGGGGCTCTGAAAGGACTTTCAACAGGTCCTCTGTGTGTCTATCTCATGGTCATCAGCTTGATGGTTTTGTGAGATACTACCAGTAGGAACTGCATATCTCTGACTCTTTGGCCTGCTCTTGAGACTCTTTCCCTCCTATTGGATTTCCTTATCCAGCCTTGATATGAGGCCTTTTACTTTGTCTTATTGTATCTATATTTAACCCTGTGTGGCTGTAGTCTATTGGAGGTCTTCTCTTTTCTGAAGAGAAAATGGAGGCAGACTGGGTCTGGGGTGAAGGAAGGTAGGAGGTGAGGTAGGAGGAGTAGAGGGAAGGAAACTGTGGTTGGAATGTATTGTATGAGAGAAGACTCTATTTTCAGTTAAACAAACAAACAAGTATATTGAGGGCATATAAAAGGCATTAAAAGGAAGAATGGCCTTAGATATACACATTTTCAAAAATAATAATATCAGGATTCAGACTGTGAAAAAGTATAATACTGATAAAAATTTATGAATGATCTCACTGAAGTGGGCAGTAAGAAATATCAGTGACCAAATTATGTCAGAAGTTAGTAGTTACAAAAGTAAATGTAAAACGAATTGCATACAAACATAGTGGTCTTAGTTGTGGTGTTTACTACAATGAGTTTATAGCTAAATATATGTATATCAGTACTCATCATTTGAATTAACAAATGTCAGATGATGAAAGGCAGCCTGTTTCTTAATGGAGTGGGATGTTGTAGATAAGTGAGCAGAAGAGGTTAGAAAGATCTGTATGCTCATAGATTTCAGATGGAAGCTATCAGTGTTCACTTGTAGTTAATATAGTTACTATATGTTATAATATATGTTTGCATACAGTCATGTTTACAGATTGTGTATTGTACAAATAAACAACAGCTAGAGTTCTGACATCTCTAGTTTAGAAGGACTGGCATGAATTCTTCAATAGCAATGAACACACCTAGCATTCATAACTCAGTTCACCAATATTTTTCAAGAATAGAAGTAGATTTCCATGAAAAAATTTCTAATGTGAGTGACAAAACACAAAAGAGATAAATTGAAAATATCTTTTAATGTGAGTGTGTATGAAAGGTATTGAAAACAATTCACATCGGGTGTATTCCATGAAGCGGACTATGCCAGTTTAAGTGTCCGTATAAGTGTCCTGAGTTGTAGAAAATGGAACAAATAGAGTAACCAAGTGGTTGGTGTTGTTTTATAATACAAATGCCAAACAAACAAATAAACAAACAAATAACCCTGCAGATCCCATAGTACTCATTGTTATAAATATATTATTGAACAAGTCAGTGGTTGGAGAAGGCAAGAAGTATCTATTGGAAAAGAAAGACCAAATGGTTCACAAACCTCCTTAATTGTTATGAGGACCGGTGCTGATCTTTGCTGCTTAACTGTTAACTGAGGGTCTGGATTTGCTTTTATAAAACACAACAAGGAAAGAGGTTTTTTTGTGGAGGCTAAAATTAAATATGCTACTATAGACAGATAATCAAGTTAATATGCACAGTCTCTTGAATCCACAATTTAATCATATTTAAGATGATATCTTTTATCTAAACATTCCCTTGCCTCTCTAAATGCACATTAGAATATTTAGATAGCAGAACTCATAGACCTTAAGTGGGTGCGAGTCAGTGGTAATGATTTGAAGTGGTTGGCTGTAAGTGTAGATATTTTCTCTTCTGCAATGTGAGCATTTCCAAATCTGTCTACGGACTCAACTGAGTCAATGGGTAGCTTTACTAGCCATGTCCCAACTCCTTACTGTTTGTTTTTGCATTTGTTTTGAACATCATGTACATTTCCAGGAGTTAAAAAGAAAACTGTTGATGAGCATATCTGCTAACTGGCGACTGGAGTTTCCGCTGGTTTGTTTGTTTGGTACTTTAGTGTCAATGAAATAAAGATTTTTAAAATTAAAAAAAAAAGATGATATCTTTTGATGAGGCAGTCATGGCACAAGCCTTTATTCCCAGCATTTGGGAGGCAGAGGCAGGAGGATCTCTGTTGGTTCAATACCAGCCTGGTCTATAAGAGCTAGGTCCAGAACAGGCTCCAAAGCTACAGAGAAACCCTGTCATAAAAAAAAAAAGAAATAAAATGACATCTTTTCTCTGTGATCTTCATCAACTATCCCATGTTAAACATCTGCTTAAATCCCTGTAAAAGCATGCAATAATACTAAAAAGGGAACATCTACAAATTATCCAGCAAGTACATCTAAAATCTATGAAAGACATCTGTTGAAATTGGGGCATCGGGGTTGCGTCCCCAACACCCCAGTCACCTGGCTAGCTTATGCCCAAAATAACAACACACAAACTGTATTCATTTAAACACTGCTTGGCCCACTAGCTCTAGCCTCTTACGGGCTAACTCTCGCACCTAGACTAGCCCATTTCTTATATTCTGTGTAGCACCCCAAGGTGCGCTTACCGGGAAGATTCTAGCCTGCCTCTGCCTCTGGTAGGAACATCATGGCGACTCCTCACTGGTGTCTCTCTCTCTCTCTGGCATCTCGCTCTGGTAGGAGCTACATGATTTCTGACCTCACTTCCTCTTCCGCCCAGTTCTGTTTACTCCACCCACCTATGTTCTAACCTATAGGACCAGCCAAGCAGTTTCTTTATTTTAACCAATGAAATCAACAGATTGATATGACACTCCCACATCAGACATCAAAAATCAAGGACTGTCTGAATCATCGTTGCAACCTTAAGTTTCATAAGAAGACCTGGTACCTAATGGCAACATGGTATTCTAAATTATGTGCTAGAGCAGAAAGTGACATTAACTATGGTTAAGGATATAAAAATATAGATTTGAGCTAATAATTCATAGTTTTCTTGACTGTGGTATTTATGATATACTAATGTAAGGTATATATAATAGGAATTATTTAAGATTATCCTAAACATAAAGCCTACTAAAATTAAAATGTTACTTGTTTATTGATAACAGCATGACGTCATCAGTGTTCAAGACAAAATAATGCTTAGGTAAGTTTTAGTTTAGTTATACGTTTATATATCTATTTTTCCATTGCCTTATTTCACTAGAAAATGGCTCTTCTGGTTTATTTATGCGGTACAATGAAACATCTTCTTTTCTTAGTATAGATGAATAATTTTCTATTTTTTAAGATATCTAGAAATGGATGCATTGTTTTCATATCCCGATATTTTGGTCTTTGTGCATAAAGCTAATAGAGATTCAGTGATCTCTGAAAGACTGATTTAAATTGCAAATATGTAGCAGAAGTAGAGCTTCTGGGCATATCTTAGTTTTTCAGAACTAACATTCCACTTCCCCATCAAGCATGTGCAATGATTCTTTTCTTCATACCTTTGCTGGCATTTTTTAATGTCAATTTCAGTCATTTACTAACACACACATATGTATATATACACATATTTACATATATATGTATATATACACATACATACAAATGTTGTCTTATTGTGACATTCTTTGTATTTTCTCGGCGATGCTGTGCTGACAATCATTTCATGTATTTATTTTCAATTAAATATTTTCTTTGAAAACTTTATTAAGCTACTCTTTTTCCAAGTAATTGAAAGGCACACCATGTGAGGATTGAATTATTTCACTGATGTATCTGCATCTTCAATTACTGATTCCAGTTCTCAGAAATTTTACACAGAAATTAACACAACTATCAAACTTCCGTGCTGTGATTCAGAAACCTTCCTTCACGGGCACTCCTTCAAGCACTACATTGCTGATAGAATAGATTGCATCCATTAAAATGCAGGCTTCTATATCTCTGTTCAATATTTCAAGATATTATTATTATTATTATTATTATTATTATTATTATTATTATTATTATTATTTTGGTTTTCCAAGACAGGGTTTCTCTGTGGTTTTGGAGCCAGTCCTGGAATTAGCTCTTGTAGACCAGGCTGGTCTCGAACTCACAGAGATCCGCCTGCCTCTTCCTCCCAAGTGCTGGGATTAAAGGCGTGCGCTACCACCGCCCGGCATTAATAATAAAAGAATGAAAAACACACTGTGACCCATTCAGAGGTTTTCCCTCATTGGAACTGCATATATGTAATTGTTTTCTGACCAGGAGTGCCGTTTTTAATGCTAAGCAGGCATGGCTAGGAATATGGCTGCTTTGCCTTTTGGCTCTGCTCAATACAACATGGCAGAGGTATGTTACTGCCATTTCTATGAGCCATGTTCTTCTCTACACCAGCTCCAGGGATGCAGTGGGTCTATTTTGCCATCAATCAATCTGTAGCACTCTGCTCACTAACCCTATTCACATGTTCTGTAGCCAGAGCTCCTGAAAGAGCCAGAGCTTTTCATGCCATCACAAACCAGAAGACCACCCCTAAAAAAGCTGATCAGCCTTTATTGCTAATGATGAGTCTGGAAGACATCTTTTAAAGGATCCATGATGCCCTTGTTTGACACCAGCAAATAGAGCCCATCTGAAAAAAAGTGGCTACCAAAAAGTTGTACTAAACTCTGTTCTTTGTTTCTAGATTTTCTTCCCAAACTCTCTCAGGTTTTCTGCAGATGTAGTTTTCCCACATTGGTGTGCCATTTTGTAGAGGGAGATTGCTTGCTTATTTCCCAACTGCAAAGACCTGATTAATAACATAGAAACTACATTAATTACAAAACTGTTTGGCCAATAGCTTATGCACATTTCTATCTAACTCTTAAATCTTAAATTAACCCAATTTTATTAACCTGTGAATCACATTATGCTGTTGCCTACCGGTAAGGTTTGGGCTGGCATCTGGCATCTTTCTCCTTTGGCAACTATGTGGTTTCCCTTTGACTCCACCTACTTTCTCTCTATATCTCTGTTCAGATTTCCCAAGTGACTTTACTCTACTAAACCATTGGCTGAAACAGCTTCTTTAATAACTAATGGTAATAAAACATTCATAACATACAAAGTGGAATCCCACATCACCTTACAAATTATTTATGGAGAAGGTCTACAAGAAAGGACCATAGTATTCAATCAAAAAACAGGAAATGCACATGTATTGGAACTAAGGGGAGACTAAAAAAAATCCCATAAGAACAAGATGCTTAACTCTTCAACACTGTGTCACTATTAATAAAAATATTAACCATTCTAAATTCTATGGTGACCTTGCATAAAATAGGCTTTTCTTTTTCAGTAGCTTTGGTGAATAAAATTGAAATTTGCTTTCCACATTGAAGTCTTTATGTATAATATCAGTTTATAAAGAAAAGATTCATTATTTTTACTTATTTCTCAATGGTTATATAGAGCTTCTTAATCATGAAGAAAATGGTAAATTTATAATTCATATTTATTCACAGAATTGAATTTATATATAATATTCTAATTGCTTATTAATTCATTGACATCTTATTCACCTATTCACCATAAAATAAAATATAACCTATTGCTCACCACTCTGAACAGCTGAATTTCTCTTGAAGATGAACTGGTCTTCATCTTCGATAATGTCAGACTTTAACTAACTGGTAACAATGTGTTTGAATATCAGTCTATTCTTTATAAACGCCATTAACGTGTTTTCTCTCTACCTTTATCATTTGGTGTATATTAAATAAACAACTATATGCATTTGATTCCTTGGAATTACAGCAAAAAACAAACAACATCTCAATATAATCTATGTGTAATAAAATTTAAAAGCTCACTTTGATGCTATAAGACTGAGTTGAAGGAAAATATAGAAAGAGGTCACATTTATATTTTTAACACTAGGAAAGCCCTTTGTCCACAGGAAATTAGACTTTGCATAGAAAATCATTGGAAATATCTACTTCTGAGCTGTATTTTCAAAAGGCATTACTGAAGTTAATTTATGGCACAAATATTCTTTGTGCAGATATCATGAATTCAGAAACCCCCTTGCTATTCGAGCATATAAATAATCAAGACACCTTGAAGTGAATTGTGTGTTTATTAGCTTTTCTCAACTCTTCTACTGCTTTACTTAAAATGAACATACCTTTTAAAAAGAAAGTATATGAGACATTATTATTACTTTGGAATTCTATTGGGTCACTTTGATCAGAAAGTAAAGAATAGGTTTCTTTAAAATCTGTGGAGTATTTATTTCAAAAATGTTATTGCCCATTCTTCTTTTGGTGTCACAAAATTTCCTAGAGAGTAAATGATCATCTAGATGTGAGGATATAAATATCAGTGTCTAATATTTACCAAGCTCATGTAGTGGGATTTAGAGCCATTTATAACATGCAGACACTTCTGGTTAGCTTTTTTAAAGTTATTTACTTTAAAAATAAAATTTTGAGATTTTCTAGAGATAAATAAAGAACCTTCATCTGGCGATGGATGGAGATAGAGAGAGAGACCTAAACTGGAGCACCGGACTGAGCTCCCAATATTCCAATGAGGAGCAGAAGGAGGGAGAATATGAGCAAAGAAGCCAGGACCACAAGGGGTGCACCCACCCACGGAGACAGTAGTGCTGATCCATTGGGAGTTCACCGAGGCCAGCTGGACTGTGACTGAAAAAGCATGGGATAAAACTGGACTCTCTGAATTTGGCAGACAATGAGGGCTGCTGAGAAGCCAAGGACCATGGCACTGGGTTTTGATCCTACTTCATGTTCTGGCTTTGTGGGAGCCTAGCCAGTTTGGATGTTCACCTTCCTAGATCAGGATTGAGGGGGGAGGACTTTGGACTTTCCACAGGGCAGGGAACCCTGACTGCTCTTCAGACTGGAGAGGGAGGGGAAGGAATGGGGGGAGGGCAAGAGGAGGGGGAGGAGGGGGGAGGGAAATGGGAGGCGGGGAGGAGGCAGAAATTTCTTTTTTTTCCAATTAAAAAAAAAGAAAAAGAAAAAAAGAAAAAAAATAAGATACTATGTAAGTTTCTTGATAGATCACTAACTGATGTCAAAGAATCGATTTACTTTAATTTAAAAATATAATGTTAATATTTGGAATGTAGTATTAAATGTGTTAAAACGAAAAAAATAAATAAAGTTTTGAAAACTACCTAGTGGTAATTTTATAATTTCTGAGTTTAAGTGATTGCAGGAAAGTGTTTTGTCTAGATTCTTAATTGATTTTTAAAATTTGTTTATTTATTTTTGTGAATATTTTTTCTTGCTCTATGCCTGAATATGTACCACATATATGCATTTGTCCAGAAAGGTGAAGAGAGGCTTTCAGATTCCCTTGATTTGTCCTTAAAATTGGCGGACAATGAGGGCTGCTGAGAAGTCAAGGAAAATGGCACCAGGTTTTGATCCTACCTCATGTTCTGGCTTTGTGGGAGCACATCCAGTTTGGATGTTCACCTTCCTAGACCAGGATTGAGGGGGGAGGACTTTGGACGTTCCACAGGGCAGGGAACCCTGACTGCTCTTCAGGCTGGAGAGGGAGGGGGAGGAGTGGGGGGGAGGGGGGAGGAGAGGGAGGAGTGGGAGGGAAATGGGAGGCGGGGAGGAGGCAGAAATTTCTTTTTTTTCCAATAAAAAAAAATTGTTGTGAACCATCTGATGTGAGTGTGGGATCTGAACTTAGATTCTCTGGAAGAGCAGAAAGTACTCTTAATTTCTGAGCCATCCCTCTAGCCCCAGGTTAATGTTTATTGTATTTTATCACTATTTTACAATGTACTATTACTTGAAATATTAACATTTTATAGTTAATTTTCTTTGTGCTTGACATATTAATTAATATTATATTATTAAATCTGCTAGATATTTACAGAAAATATATTTATTTAAATGATTTTAAAATCTCCATGCAAGCTAAAATTTTGAATATGACTTTCTTTTGTATTTAGCTTGATAGTCATTGAAACATTTTGAAAGTTGGTTTATAGATGTAAATCTATGAGTATTAAAAACATACATACATCTTCCCCTTTAAGGCCCAGAAAACACCAATAAAGAAGGGCAAGAAGAACGTAAGAATGAGAAGATGGAGAGGACTGAAACACTGTCTTCTAAAACACACAGTCTTTGCACTCATAGGTACACCGCAGCAAGGGATACCTGGACAGAATTTGCAGAAGATCGGGTCCTGTAAGTTTCCATCATGGATGAGAGATTCCAATGGTGCATCATTTATCCTGAGAAACTACTGCAGGCAATGTTAGCCATGGTGTGTATACAATTTTATTCAGTAACTCCCTACTCATGCTTGTACTAGCAACCCTAATTAAAGTCAGTGGGCTAAAATGATATAATACACAGCAGACTAATACACATTTTTCTCATTGAAAGATAAGCATGTGCACAGTAATAAATCAAATGCTAATTACTTCTTTAAGAGTCAACATGTCATAAAATACCAACTTTAATGACAGGAAATGTTTTCACAATGTTCTATTTTTTTATCTGAGTGAAATTACTAAACACTCTTTAATCAAGAACTTATATAAATTTACTGAACAATTCATAACATCTGCAACTATTCTGAACTCTAACCAATTTAAAATCCCTTAGTAATTGATTAGTATTTCTTTTTATTTCCTTTTGTTGAAAGTAGATTATTTTCTCATGCAATATGTTCTGATTACTGTTTTTTCTCTCTCTACTCCTCTATTTTGGATCCATTCATTTTTGTTTCTCAGTAGAAAAGAACAGGCTTTCAGAAGATAATAAACAAATAGGACAAAATAAAATATAATAAGACAAAAAAAAAAAAAACTAATCACAACAAGACTGTGCAAGGCAACCCAACAGAAGGACGGGATCCCCAAGGGCAAGTACAAGAATCACAGATCCACTAATTCACATTTCAGGAGTCCCATAGTAACACTAAGCTGAAACATATAATATATATGCAGACATCTTGGTGCAGAGCCAAACAGGCCTATGTTTGCTGCTTCTGTATCTGTAAGTTTATATGAGCCTTCCTCAGTTGATTCTGGGGGACTTGTTCTTCTGGTATCCTCCATTCTCTCTGGCTCTTACATTCTTTCTGCTTTCCTTTCTTGGGGTCATGGGTAGTGCTTCAAGCTCTGAGCAGAGGGATTTGATGGACACATCCCATTTAGAGCTGTGTGTTCCAGGAACGCTCTACCCATGTAATGTCTGATTATATGTCTCTGCGTCTACTCTCTTCTGCTGCAGAAGGAAGTTGGTTTTGATGATGACCATATAAGGCCCTAATCTATGAGTATAACCGAATATCATTAGGAATCAATTTTATCACTACTTTTTTTTTTTTCAAAACCAGTAATATTTGGTTTTATCCTGGTTATCCAGTCTCTTGTTTTTGGTCAGTCATTCAGTACCTAGTCTGAGTTCCATCTCATGGAATGGTCCAAAGTCAAATCAGATATCGGTTGGTTAGTCTCACAAGTTTTATGCCACTAATGTCCTAGCATATCTTGCAGGCAGGACAGATTTTATTTTATTTATTTTATTTTATTTATTTATTTGTTTGTTTGTTTTTGGTTTTCCGAGACAGGGTTTCTCTGTGGCTTTGGAGCCTGTCCTGGAACTAGCTCTGTAGACCAGGCTGGGGTCGAAGATTTTATAGGTGGGTTGTTGTTTATATTTCTTTTTAGTAGCCTGCAGAGTAGCTCCCCATATCCAAGACACTAAATTATACTGATAAAAGCTTTGCGAGGGCATCAGTTTGACTTCTCCATGTTCAATGATTTGTATGTGCTTATCCTCAGCAATGGTACCCAGTTGTCATTTTGTAGAGACAGCATAGGTATTTTGGGGATTTCCATGAGATCCTCTTGGCTAACAACACAATTGAATGAAGTGTAGTCCCAGTACTGGGGCACCTCGTTTCGTGACAAGAAATGGCCAGTTTAGACTTATTTACTCCCATTATTAGGAGATTTAATTTCAATTTCTTTCTAATATATTTTTTTCGAAAAAAAAAAGAAAGAAATTTCTGCCTCCTCCCCGCCTCCCATTTCCCTCCCCCTCCTCCTACTCCTCCCCCCTCCAGGCACTCCTCCCCATCCCTCTCCAGTCTGAAGAGTAGTCAGGGTTCCCTGCCCTGTGGAAAGTCCAAAGACCTCCCCCCTCAATCCTGGTCTAGGAAGGTGAACATCCAAACTGGCTAGGCTCCCACAAAGCCAGAACATGAAGTAGGATCAAAACCCGGTGCCATTGTCCTTGGCTTTTCAGCAGCCCTCATTGTCTGCCATATTCAGAGAGTCCGGTTTTATCCCATGCATTTTCAGTCACAGTCCAGCTGGCCTTGGTGAGCTCCCAATGGATCAGCCCCACTGTCTCCGTGGGTGGGTGCACCCCCTGTGGTCCTGGCTTCTTAGCTCCTATTCTCCCTCCTTCTGCTCCTCATTGGAACATTGGGAGCTCAGTCTGGTGCTCCAGTGTGGGTCTCTGTCTCTATCTCCATCCATCGCCAGATGAAGGTTCTACGGTGATATGCAAGATATTCATCAGTATGGCTATAGGATAGGGTCATTTCAGGTTCCCTATCCTCAGCTGCCCCAGGAACTAACTGGGGACATTGCCTTGGGCACCTGGGAGCCCCTCTAGGTCCAAGTCTCTTGCCAACCCTAAGATGGCTCCCTTAATTCAGATATGTGCTTCCCTGCTCCTCTAACCAACCTTCCTTTATCCCAATCATCCCGTTTCCCCAAGTTCCCCCTAACCTCCCTTTCTCACTTTTCTCTCCCCTTCTCCCCTTACCCCCCTTCCACCACACCCCCAAGATCCCAATTTTTTGCCCGGCAATCTTGTCTACTTCCCATAGCCAGGAGGATAACTATATGTTTTTCTTTGGGTTCACCTTCTTATTTAGTTTCTTTAGGATATCAAATTATAGACTCACTGACCTTTATTTATCTCTAGAAACCAATTATGCATGAGTACACCCCATGTTCATCTTTTTGGGTCTGGGTTACCTCACTCAGGATAGTGTTTTCTATTTCCATCCATTTGCATGCAAAATTTGCAAAGTCATTGTTTTTTACCACTGAGTAGTATTCTAATGTGTATATATTCCACACTTTCTTCATCCATTCTTCCATTGAATGGCATCTAGGTTGTTTCCAGGTTCTGGCTATTACAAATAATTCTGCTAAGAACATAGTTGAACAAATGTCCTTGTCAATATACTCTTGGTATATTCCCAAGAGTGGCTTTGCTGGGACCATGGGATGGTTGATCCCGAATTTCCTGAGAAACCGCCACACTGCTTTCCAAAGTGGTTGCACAAGTTTGCATTCCCACCATCAATGGATGAAGGTACCCCTTCCTCCGCAGCCTCTCTAGCAAAGGCTATCATTGGTGTTTTTGATATTAGCCATTCTGACAGGTGTAAGATGACATCTCAATGTTGTTTTGATTTGCATTTCCCTGATCGCTAAGGAGGCTAAGCATGACCTTAAGGTTGCTTCATAGCCAGATCTCTCCAATTCCAAAAACCACCTGACACATGACCAATATTGGCAACAACACAGTATTGGGACCCAAAACTCAGATCACAAATGCATCCTATGCTTTAGAGTCAGATTCCAAGTTCACAAGAAAGATGAATGGTGCCAAAAAAAAAAAAAAAAGAATTTCCTGAAGAATATTTAGAATGATAGCACAAAGGCCATGGATGAAGGCAACAAGGGCATCAAAGTTGTGGTGAATCCTAAGTTAGAAAAAATTCTGCAGGAGCACTAGTGCCAAGAACACTCAGCATGTATATAACCACACAGAAATATTCTTTCATCCACATTCCCAAAGATCTTCGTCAGACACCAAAGATAAAGACCAAGTCTTAAACCAAGACGCTATCATAGTTATAAGTTGTAACTTCTTCTTATGTTCTATTGTGCCACATGCTACAGAGACAATACTTCTATTGCCAGAGTGAAGAGCAGACTCCAATTACCCTGGGCTACTGTTGACATAAGTCAGGTGATGTGGTTCTGTTTGAACAAATAAATCTGAGATGGAAAAAATGGAGAGCTAAGCATTTTAAAGACATATCTGTGCATATATATATGGACATATTTATGTAATATTTGTCTATATATAATTTGTCTGTTTGATAAAATGGACATATAAAGCAAGCTTAATCATATATTTAAAAGCTAGAGTCATATTTCATTATATATATATATATATATATATATATATATATATATATTTAAAAACAGAATATTAGACCTAAACTTTAATATCAAGTTTTCTTTAGAACAGTCTTGAAGATATTGGTGTGGATTAAAGCATCAGTGAAGCTAATGCCAGCTGTAGTGACAAAACCATTAGCTTCTAACATAAATCTTGTGAAAACCTGTGCCATATTTCTTCACTGGGTAAGGTCATTTTGTTCATTTTGAAAGGTTGAAAGATTTAAAACAACAAAAACCAAAGTCATTTAAACAAAGTTTCTGACTATAACTTCTAGTTATTCAAAATTCTATGCATTCTTTTATCCTTCCCAGGAAACATCAAATTTCAAAAGTGTAAGTAAGTGCCTTTGAAATCCCAGTTAACTCTCACACCTGGCTTTTTAGTCTAAGTTTTCTGTATGTCATGAAACAGGCCCTGATCTAAGGAAAAATATGTGCTCAGTTCATACATGAGCAGACATCTGATTTCAGAAGCAGATGAGAGCCCATGAAGGGTACTTGTCGTGCTCTAGAATAATGGGGCATTTGTAAGTAATTGTTGATTGGCTGGCACAGACTGTAGAGTACTCAAGAGCATTTTGAGAGACTCCTCCCATTTAAATTTCTGATGTGCATCTTATGAAGTCTGTGTATTGGTAGTTCTTCCCTGGTTCTGCTCCACACCACCATGGTTCTTAGGTTGTGCCCTCAGAAAAGAACATCACATTAATTTGCACTAAAAAACAAATATAAAGGAGATAAAGAATATCTCTTCGGTATAAAAATGGATGCCCATTGTTTGCTGTTGTCTCAACTATAACTCAACTGCTTGATATTGTGAGCATATGTTAAGAAAAATATCTTGAACTTTTAGAGGCTTAAGTCATTTGGTTTTATAGGTACACAGATTATTTCAATGCTATAATTATTTGTACTTTTTTGGTTTATAGTTTGTTAATTATTTCTACCATAACCAATAATAAGGTCTATCATTTCATTGATGGAATGAGTGGACATTGGGAATTATAGCCAAGTATTTGGTTGGCTTGAGAAGTTGAAACAAAATGGTTATATAATTCAAAAGATGCATTAAAAAGACTTACATAAAATGCTAACTCAACAAAAGGGTATTCAATGCACTTAGACTCAGCAATACTACTACAGAATAGGATATGAAAATTTCATAGGACTCTAAGTAGGGGTGATGAATATATAAGGTCAGATGTATCTTCATGGCTCATCAGTAATAAAAAAATACAAATGAAGGCATGAAAACATAAAACAAATACATGAAAGTTGAAGCAATATCACTAACTAGACTTGGGAAACTGACTTACATACAATAACTTATAAAACAATAAGGTAACATAATATAGGTAACATTAAGCACATCATATCATATTTTAATAAAAATACAACTTCAAAATTTAAATTGGATCAAAATAATGTAAAATATATTTGTAACTGTAATATTGACTAGTGATATACTGAAACTCCTAAATAGTCAGAAATTCAAAGATGCAAAGAACATACCAGTTAAAGAGGAAAAAAATCTTAAAAAAAATAAAAACATGCTGAAATTAATAAAAGAAAGCAAATAAAGTTAATTAAATATACTTAGAGATTGTGTATTCAAAATCTATGAAATTATTCATGAATACAAAAAATGTAAGTCTGAAATTATAGGATCTGTGTAACAATTTATGAAAAAGAAACAGGAACAAAACAGAATGAGAGAAAATAATACTACATATATTTCATTGCTGAAATTCAGAACTATTTTGCTGCTGAGATTTAATAACTGTTAGAAGCATGGTAATTTTCACTATTGGTTCTAAAACAACAAGCAAGAAGTGTGCTAGTTAGAGAAACTCCCAAGAGTAGTAAAAGGGGAAGGGTAGATGGGAAAAACAGCAGCAGATTTGAAGTAATCTACTCAAGAGAGAAAACTCAAGAAAGCCTACTATTAGGGTTTTTAAGGAGAAATTGAGCAAAATATATCAAGCCTTTTATACCATGTCTTTTCCAGTTTGTTGCACAACAAATGTACTTAATACATTAGCAAGTTTGAGATTTTTTATCATGTAGATACATCAAATGACCTTCTTATATTCTTGTGTACTCCATTGTTTAGAAACAAAAAATAGGTTGATTTTAATTTTCTGAAGGTTCTCTTAAGAGACTAAAATATGTTTACTCTATTTTATTTTTCCATGCCAAATGCAAAAAAGAGAACATGTCCATTTTAATCACTACAACTAACTACGAGGAATACTACATATTAATTGGAAAATGTAGTTCTTTGTATAGAGTCACATATTTTGCTTGAGAGAAAATTAAGATCAATGAATGATGGAACTAATTTTGTTTCTACTCCCCATGTTGATTTTCCTAAGATGTTTCAAGATACTACAGGAATCCAGCATGGAACAGAAGTAAAATGAATCACAGCCCCCCTGCCTGTTGGGAGGGGAGTTACAAGATTAGGAAGGAAAGTACAAGGCCTTGACCCACACAATACCTGAGGGAACAGAAAGTCCCACTTTCATAAAGGAAAGTGTACAAAGAAAGAAAAGAATGTTTAAAAACCAACATATCATCACAAAAACCAGTTGAGTACGAAATATGACTCAGTGCTAAAATCACTCGTGGTACAAGTATACTTGTGCGAAAGGGCATTGAACTGTTGTTGGTTCAGTTTTCACTTTAAGAAATTTAAAGGGGTTAGAGAGATGCCCCAGCAGTAAAGATGGATGCTGCTCTTAAAAGGACAAGGGATTATTCCCAAAATTGTAGTTGAGAAGCTAACAACCACCTATAACTGCAACTCCATGGGTTCTGATGAAATCTTCTGCCTTCCATGGGCACCAACACAAGATGTAAACATACACACATAAGGGCACACATATACACAAAAGTAAAAATATACATGTCTGTAACAACAATTTATAAAAAAGGGGACCATTAATTTGAGAAGAGAATGTGTTGCAATGCATAGGTGCGTTTGGATGAAGGAGAAGGAAGAGAAGAGGATGTTATTATATCATCTGAAATAAAAGAGATAGCTAAAAAGAAGATAATGTTTTTGATTAATTTTATTGAGACCTATATTTTTCTCTGTTCCCCACCATGCTTCTCCCCTCCCCTTCCACCTTCTCCCATGGTCCACATACTCCCAATTTACTCAGAAGATCTTTTTTTTTTTATATACTTCCCCTGTAGATTAGATGTAGGTTTTAGGGTCCTCATTGTTGTCTAGGTTCTCTGGGATTGTGAATTTGTAGGCTTGTTTCCTTTGCTTTATGTCAAAAAATACTTATGAGTGAGTACATATGATAATTGTCTTTTGGAGTCTGAGTTATTTCACTCATATGATGTTTTCTAGCTCCATCTGTTTTCCTGAAAATTTCAAGATGTTATTTTTTTCTGCTGTGTAGTGCTTCATTGTGTAAATGTACCATGTTTTCCTTATCCATTCTTCTCTCAAGGGTAGTTTAGGTTGTTTCCAGGTTCTGTCTATGACAAACAATGCTACTATGAACATAGTTGAGCACATGTCCTTGGGGCACAATTGAGCATCCTTTGGATATATACTCAAAAGTGGTATTGCTGGGTCATGAGGAAAGTTGTTTCCTAATTTTCTGAGAAATTTCTATACTGATATGCAAAAGATCGCACTCCCACCAGCAATTCAGAGATGTATACTTTACCCCAAAACGTCTCCAGCATAAGTTGTCACCCGGGTTTTTGATGTTGCTCATTCTTACAGGTGTAAGTCTCAGAGTTGTTTTGATTTATATTTCTCTGATGACTAGGGATGTTGAACATTTCCTTAAGTGTCTTTCAGCCATTTTAGATTCCTCTGTTGACAATTCTTTGTTTAGGTCTGTATTCAATTTTTTATTGTATTATTTTTTCTTTTGATGACAGATTTCTTGAGTTCTTTGTATATGTAGAGATCAGACCTCTCTCTGTCTGATGTGGGGTTGGTAAAGATTTTTTTTTTCCCATTCTGTAGGCAGTTGTTTTGTTTTGTTGACCTAGTCCTTTGCTTTTCAGTTTCAAGAGGTCCCATTTATTGTTTCTCTCAGTTCTGTGCTACTGGAATTATATTTAGAAAGTGCCAATGTGTTCAAGTATACTTCCCACTTTCTCTTCTATGAGGTTCAGTGTGGCCGGCTTTATGTTGAAGTCTTTGATCCATTTGGACTTGAGTTTTGAGAATGGTGATAGATACAGATATATTTTCATTCTTCTACTTGTTGATATCCCATTATGCCAGCACCATTTGTTAAATATGCTTTCTTTTTCCATTTGATTATTTTTGCTTCTTTGCCAAAAATCAGGTGTTTGAATGTGTGCGGATTAATGTCTGGGTCTTCAATTCAGTTCCATTTGTCATCCTGCCTATTTTTTATGCCAATACCAGGTTGTTTTCAGTACTATAGCTCTGTAGTAGATTTTGAAGTCAAGTTTTGTGACGCCTCCAGAATCCAGAAGTTCTTTTATTGCACAGGATTGTTTTGATTTTCTGTTTTTTTTTTTTTTGTTTTTTTTTTTTTTTTTTTTTTGCTTTTCTATATGAAGTTGAGTACCATTCTTTTTGAGGTCTGTGAAGAATTTTTCTGGGATTTTGATAGGCATTGCACTGAATCTGTAGATTGCTTTTGGTGAGATTGCCATTTTTACTATGTCAATTCTACCTACCCAAGAGCATGGGAGATCTTTTCACTTTTTAGTGTCTTCTTCAATTTTTTTCTTCAGAGATTTAAAGTCTTGTCATACAAGTCTTCCACTTCCTTGGTTAGAGTTACTCTTTGATATTTTATGCTACTTGTGGCTATTGTGAAGATCTTTCTCTGATTTCTTGCTTGGCCCATTTATTATCTGTGTAAAGAAGGAATATTGAGTCTTTTTAATTAATCTTGTATCATGCTACATTACTGAAAGTGTTTATGAGTGTGGAAGTTCCTTGGTAGAATTTTTGGCATTGTTGCGGAGGTCCTTCCACTCCTCCAGCCAATAGCTGCTGAGATACCAGCCCATTGGGGTGTGGTCTCTCTCTTTAAAAAAGCAGCATCTTCCCTCCTTGCTCTCTCTTACTTCCTGCTCTGCTTCAGGCTACTAGACTCCTTCCTGATTGCTCAGAGAACTGTTGTCTGGGATGGTGATCTGTAAGTTTTTTCCCCTTTAAATAAATACCACCTTATCAATCATAATTCCAAACTGCTGTGGGATTGTATGTGATTTACGCTTTCACCTGGTGCCCAACATTTGGTTTTAGGACCGTTCCTTCCCCTGCTCGGCTGCTGGCCACAAGTTCGGCTTGGCGCGAGTCTTCCCTTCCTCAGCCACAGCCTGTGCCTTATGGCCTGTGCCTTGTGTGTGGAGCCTGCAGTTTAATAAAATTACTTAAAACGGAGTAGTCACCTTGTATTTATATATGTATTTATGCATGTCCAGATATACACAATAAAAATAACATGTCAATTCTCAATATATCCATTGATGTAGGTGGGTCTTCTTTCTATGTGTTGCTTTCATTGGTTAATTAATAAAGAAACTGCTTGGCCTGATAGGTTAGAACATAGATGGGTGGAGTAGACGGAACAGAATGCTGGGAAGAAGGCAAGTGAGTCAAACACCATAGCACTCCTCTCCAAGATGGACGCAGGTTAGAATCTTCCCAGCAAGCCACCACCTTGTGGTGCTACACACATTAATAGAAATGGGTTGATCAAGATGTGAGAGTTAGCCAGTAAGAGGCTAGAGCTAATGGGCCAAGCAATGTTTAAATGAATACGATTTGTGTGTTGTTATTTCAGGTGTAAAGCTAGCCATGTGGGAGCCAGGTCGGACAAAAAGCAGGCCTGCTCACCTCCTTACTACAATTTATCCCTGCTGTCTTCATATATGTCTGTCCTGTCTGTCATAAATTTTATTTGGAAATTTCATTGGATTAATCCATCAATACTATGATTTTGTAGAGCAACATCATTGAATTGATCTGCTTTTTGATATAAAACAAGTATTAGCCAATGGGAGACTGCATCAGTTTTATAAGGAAAAAATTAGTAAACATAAAAATAGGAATTTAACATTTAGTCATACTGGTCAAAAAAAATTACTTGTTAAAAATGAAGTTCACCTAAGTAGTTTATAGATCAATATTAGAGTAGAAAACTGGCAAAATTGATGCTTTTGTAATGACTAGTACATACTGAACTTTTATATATTAATATATAATGAATATTATTTTCCTGACTTTTTTGGTAAGATAAATTTCTAACCAATCCTCTACTTGTGCTATTTTTATAATCAAAAATTAAAAAAATAACATAATACATATGGTCAAATAAACTAACTTTTAAAACACCTCAGAATATTGACTTAGGTATTTTTCTACCTTTCTGGTTCCAAAAAGTTTAAAAAAAATGAACACATGTTATAATATTGCCTTTTTAAAAATGATCTATATATAATTTAGAAGGATTTGTTAGATATTTTAGTTAAGTAAGTTATAAATTAAGGCTTCAAAATAAATATGATGAGAAAGTTTTTTGCTATTAGATTGACAAAGCTATCCTCTTAAAAATAGGTCATTGACAATGTTGGGCTTAAAAATGTCTTTGCAATTTGAAAAAACTAGATGGGCTCTCAGAATTCTAGAGTTTGCTTCCCAGCACCAGTGGGGAGCAGATCTTAACTCCAGCTCCAGAGGATCAGATACACTTTACTGGCCTCTGTGACACTAGCACACACAGGTGCACACAGAGCACACAAATCTTTTAAAATCTTGCACTACTTTTAGAAATCAAATGCTATTGTGTGGTGAATGTGTCTTCTGTATTTTTACATTTTATTTTCATGGTGATGGTGCCATTCTTGGAAGGCATAGCTTAGATGGTTTCAATAGATCAGGATAGTTATCAGAAAGACATAAGTGGATTCTATTACAATTCCTACTTTCAGAACTTCTATAAAGGTGGAGCCACTCTCAAACCCTCCCTGCCACGCTTTGACTGACAATACTGTCTAAATAATCTTGAAACAATAATCCTAACTCTCTTACACTATATCTGTTGCATGTTGTGGAAACAAAAGCCCAAAAGACAAATGATGATGATGATGATAATGATGATGATAATGATGATGATGATGATGATAATGAAACCCTACGTTGATAGAGGGAATGTGACCCATATATCTAAAAACACCAGTACTAGATAGATTCAAGTTTTTCTACTCTGAGATCTAAAGTGGAAGACATAGACTGTAGTCAACATTCATGATATGAAATAGACTAAGAAGTTTTACCAGTTATTGACTTATTTGTTATTGTAAACTTATCAAGAATTCAGTTGTTTGTTTGCTGTTTTTCAAACAAGGTTTCTCTGTTTGTATTCTTTACTGTTCTGCAACTTGCTCTGCAGACCAAGCTAACTTTGAACTCACAGATATCTGTCTGTCTTTGCCCCTGAGAGCTAACATTAAGTGTGTGGGTCACTAACACCTGGAGAATAATTCAGTTCTTAATTCAGAGATACAGACACATTTCAGGTGCTCATAAATCACATGAGATCTGTGGTTTTTGTTTCCTCAGTGTGTTTCCATTACTTGAGTTTAAATTTTGTCTAAATCAGTAGTAAGATATTTACTACTTTATATCCCTTAAGATAATTTGTGCCTTGTCAGGTTTACAAAGACAAATCTTTTCTCTGAATGTTGTTAACTCAATAAAATTAATCTATGCCCTAAACTCAAATAAGTTCAGAAAAAAAACTGATGTTTATAAATGTATTGATTTGTCTTTGACATCACTTTCTCTGCCTGCTATGATAGTTTTACAGTGTCTGAGGTAGCCCTATGTGTGAATTTGTTTGTCTTTTACTCTCAAATGGAATTCTTCTTTCTTTTACATCTGTTCATTTAGAAAACAAAAAGAAATGCAATAATTATTTTCTATTTTTGTGGTATAATTGGTCAAAATCCTCCTTTCACAATATAATAAATGCTGTAATTGCATAATATAAAATCATTACACCGATTTCATTTTTTTTTACAGTGAACAGATGTTATGGCAAATTCTCCTCTCATCCAAACATCCCAAAGGCATTATGAAAATTTTTCACTTGCAAAAGATAGTTCCAAGACTAGGTCTCATTTTCTCTTCTATGAAGTTCAGTGTGACTGGATTTATATTGTGGTCTTGGATTTGTTTGGACTTGCCAGTTCAGGCACACTCTCCACTATTGTTTAGGCTATTCTCTGGGTTCCTGCTTGTGATTCCTGGGAAAAGTTAATGGCAGGTTTCTTGCTAGTCCTGTAATTGCTCCCTCAATCAAGATATCTCTTTCCTTGATCTTCACCCCTATCATTCTCCCATTCTCAACCATCCTGTTCCCTCATGTTCTCTTCCCCTTTCCCCATCTTCCTTCCTCCTCCCTGTCAGTCCTCCCTTATCCCACAGGCTCCCAACTTTCTTAGCAGATCTTGTCTATTTCCTCTTTCCAGGGGGATCCATGTATGTTTCTCTTAGAGGTCTCCTTGTTACTCAGGCATTGTGGGCTATAGGCTGTTTATCATTTGCTTTATGCTAATATCCTCTTATGAGTGAGTACATACTGTGTTTGTCTTTGTGCATCTGGGTTACCTCACTCAGAATGGTTTTTTTCTAGTTCCATCTATTTGTATGCAAATTTCTGATGTCATTGTTTTTAACCACTCAGTATTACTGCATTGAGTAAGTGTACCATATTTTCTTTATCTATTCTTGAGTAGAGGGACATCTAGGTTGTTTCCAGATTCTGGTTTTTGCAAGAATCCTGTGAAAATAGTTGAAAAGTGTCCTCGTAGTATTATTAATCATCCTTCGGGTGTATGTCAAAGAGTGGTATTGCTGGGTCTTGAGGTAGGTTGATTTCCACTTTTCAGAGAAACTGCCATACTTATTTCCAAAGTGTTGTACAATTTTGGATTCCTATCAACAACAGATGAGTGTTCCCCTACCTCCACATCGTCTCCAGCATAAGTTATCATTGATGTTTTTGATCTTAGCTATTTTGACTGGTGAAAGATGGTGTCTCAAAGTCATTTTGATTTTCTTGATGGCTAAGGATATTGAACATTTCCTTAAGTGTCTTTCAGGCATGTAAGTTTCTTCTGTTGAGAATTCTCTATTTAGAGCTCTACACCATTTTTAAATTGAACTATTTGGTATTTTGATGTCTAGTTTCTTGATTTTTTTTTAATATATTTTGGAGATCAGTCCTCTGTCTGATGTGGGGTTGGTGAAGATATTTTCCCATTCATTCAGTTGCTGTTTTGTCTTATTGACTGTGTCCATTGTTTACAGAAGCTTCTCAGTTTCAGGAGGTCCCATTTATTTATTGTTGCTCTTAGTGTATGTGCTACTGGTGTTTTATTTAAGGAAGTGGTTTCCTGTGCCCATGTGTTTAAGGTTTCTCCTGTAATCAGATTGATGGCTATCTTAATTTTCATAATAGAAGCTTCAACCAGGAACTAATGAAAGCGGATGCAGAGATCCATAGGGAAGCACTGGACTGAGCTCACAAAATTCAGTTGTAAAGAGGGAGGAGCAAAAATATGAACAAAGTGACAGAGATCTTAATGGGGATACCCACTGAAGCAGCTTACCTGAGCTGTTTGTAGCTCACTGATTTCAGACTGACAGCAGGGTAACCATTATAGGACCAAACTAGACTCTGAAAATAGGTGACAGTTGTATGGCTGGGGCAGTCTGTGGGGCCACTGGCAGTGGGACCAGCATTTATGGCAATACTGTAGACATTTTCATGTCTAATTCCACACTCATAGAACTCAAACATTATTTCTTTTTTTATTTTCATTTATGTGTACGTCTGTGTATGTCACAGCTGGTACTCACTTAGGCCAGATACCTAGGAGCTGGAATTAGATACCGTGCATTACCTGGTGCTAAGAACACAACTCTACTCCTTTGCAATAGCATTGAGTACTCTTAACTACTCAGCCTTCTCTACAGCCCACCCATAATCCTTTATAATACCAACTTCCACAAACTCCCACAAGATGTAAAGTGCAATGGTCATGATTTTTTGAAATAGATACTGGGAAGAAAGTGTTATGGAGGATGACTAATAAAAAGAGCTTTCAAATTCTGACATATATTACTGAATGTTTGCCATGTATATAAATGCACACATAAATTCAGTATATAATGCATTGGAAGATAGACTTATGAATAGTTAAATTTGGTAAAATTAATAGTAAAAGAAATTGCTGTTTTTTATACATACTTACAAACATAAATTGATTTTTACTTGTGTGTGAACTATTTCTGTTCAAAATGCTATATCTTAAATTAATTGGGCAACAGGTCTATCTATCTATATCTATCTATCTATCTATCTATCTATCTATCTATCTATCACCTATCATCTATCTATCTATCTATCTATCTATCTATCTATCTATCTATCTATCTATCTATCATCTTTATCTATCTACCCATCTATCCAGCTATCTATTTATCACTTATTTATCTAGCTATATCTATGTATATATGTGTGTTTATATATGAAAATGCTTATAATTTCTTATTGAATATGATAATAAAAATTTGAACTACTTATATTTTCATACATTTTGTTCTAAAAAAACAAGAACAAAACCTGACCTTGAGACACTATTTTAGGACACTATTTTAGACAGCAATACTATAATTGACATTTTCAACCTAATTCAGTTACTAAATATATTTTCTCCATTACTATAAGATTGGTAAAATTTACAGAAGAACTGGTACCCAATACCATATAATCTAATATGTATAGTAATTTATCTCTAATCAATTAACTAGTAAAATACAACCAGTCAGAAATCAATGTGTTTTTTTTTTTTAATCAGAGTCTTACTTTAGGGATGTTTTTATAGTTTCATCTGAAAACAATGATCTTTCTTGGTGATAAGATTTTGAAAGCTCAATTTCATTATAGCTGCTAAAGCTATCACCACTGTTCATGAGACAATAGAAGCTCTACAAACATCCCTGATGAAGCTAAATATATTCACAATGCAACTCAGTTCCAAACACTTAGAAATCACCAATGTATTATCTATAAAGATCATTCCATCCTCTCCAAGAACATAAAAGATAACAGACACACTAAATAGCTTTCTTCTGGGCTTTCTAAAATATAACACATCATCTCTGAGATTTCTCTAAGATGTTTTGCATATCTTCAGTTTGTTCATTTACATCCCTTACCAGTAACACATTTTTGTATCTGTTTGCTCAGCCTGTGTTTATTCATCTATTTTCTCATGCATGTATATAATGGTATAGTTTTGGTGGCTATTATAGCTGATTTTCAGAAGTTGAAATAAGACATATCATAAGGCTCCTATTCTAATACTGTTATCATTTATAGTTATAGTAAAACTTACATTGACATGAATCAGCTGCATTTTGTGTTATATTCAAATACCTACTCATGCTTCTTTTGTCATAAATATTTCAGGTATTTACGTGTAAATTGATAATTATTGAACTTTTATCTATTAAGTTTGTATTTGTTACTTCAATTATACACAAATTAATTGATTCTAGTACATATGAGAAGAATATTTGTTCTACTGTTGTTTGTATAGCATGTTATAGATCTCAAATTGCTTAATTTTGTTGGTTTTATTAGATTTACTGGTAAATTCTTGAAATATTTCTTATTAACAAAAATATTGTTAATTGTATCTTTTCCTGAAACTCTTTCAAACCCTGTAATGTTTTTTTCTGTGCTGTATGGTTTTTTTTGTAATTAAAATATTTTATTTGCATTTTATGTGTTTGGGTTGTTTGCTTGTTTTTGTGTATGTTCTGTAAAATATGTGTTCAGTGCTCTCAGAGGCCCAAAGAGGGCATTTGACTCTCACTAATGAGAATAGAGTTGGTTGTGAGCTTGTCATGAGGGTACTGGGAATAATACTCAGGTCTTCTGGAAAAGCAACATTGCTTTCAGCAACTCAGCTATTTACCTAACTCTGCATTGTTTTATATTTTATTTTACTTTTGAGACTATCACACAGTCATGACATTCCTATCTTCCATTTTCTCCCTTCAAAATCTCCCATAAACTTCTCCCCACTCTTTCAAATTGGTCATCTACATTCACTGTTATTGAGTGCATATATGTATATAAAATATTAGAGTTTTAATCACATAGGATGGTTTTCATAGGTTGACAATTGCTTTTAATTCCCATGATGCTAACATGGGAGATTATACTACATTTGATCTTCAAAAAGTCTGATTCAGTAGTAGCTTTCCTTGACATTGCTATGATTTTCTTCACTCTATATTTTGATGTTCTACGAGTGTGAATACAAGCAGATGTGGGATACTTCTTGCCTTGAGTGTAGCATGTCAGGCATTAGAAAGGGGTAACCGTGTCTTTACTACAGTTGTTGTACATCTTATGTTTGACTTGCTGATGATTCATGAACAATATAAACATTAAGAGGGTTTTTTTTTTTCTTGCTAGTGCTCCTTCCCAAGTACAGTGTCTACCTTCTTTCTGAGTAGACACTTAATTGGTGACGATTTAAAATGAGTCTTTTACATAAGAATAATCTAAAGGCTTGAACTGTTGGATAGTGTTCACATCAAATTCTGAAAAAAACAAAACCAAACAATATGCTTCAAAGACTTTTCCATCTTTTACTGATTGACATGATTTGTCTATATAGCTATAAATTTTAGTGTTTAATTCAAAGTTAAAGTATGTTGTAACACGTTTTTATTATAATAATACTGTTTTGCAGTTTGTCACTATATCCTAGAACAATGTTAACCTGCTTCATTTTGCAGTTTCATGTCATTTAATTTGAATTGTCACACTCAGTCCTGAGGATAGAAAGGATTCAATACGTTCATAGTTTGAAAAAGCAAAATAAAAAAAACAGCATGGATTTGGTGCTAGAAGTGAAGATATTTAGATTAAAAGGAGAGAAGACAGTATTGTTGCCAAGCTGCATCTTTCAAATTGAATACAATTATAATATTCAAATCATGGCTATATATGGTCAACTATCTACAGAGTTATATTCCATTCATCTTATTTTCCTCACTGACTTTACTTCCCCAGTTAAACCCCAGCAGACTCTCTCTGAGACACAACTCAAAACACTGATGATATACCTTTAAACTCTTCCCCAGTATTTTAAATCCATGATTTCTAAAAAGTTTCAAAAGGAGAATTCAATTCTTACTCCTTGACATGATGGAATTTTTAATGAATAACTTGTACAGCATTCTTCTTATTCATGTACATTTCTAATAGCTGATGCAGGACTCATTGACTCAAGATTTCTGAGTTTCAGAGTAGTTTGCAAGTATTTTTAAATAATGTTTAAATTGTACCTCTTTGATGTAACAACAATTACTTTCAAAGTGCTCATATTTTACCTGCATTTCTGCTCTAATTTCTCTCCTTGCATCTTCAAACAGCTGTTCATCCCTCTTCCCACTGCTCTTGTCTCATAAGCATCACTAATGAGCCTCTGAGAAGTGTGCTAAATGCCCTAAAGCTGTAATAAATAGGAAGACAGCTTTTTTCCCTCATTTTTCTTTTTCTTTTACATCTTAAAAACAGTGCATTGTTTTTCTGCAGATTCATCACACTGTGTTTGAAAGTATAATACACATATAAAAATTAAATAGAATTAATATACTATATGCTTGTGTACACGTGGACACAATTCACACAAGTGTTAAAAGCTAGTATCTGATTACATATAATGAGAAAAAACATAGTCTTTGAGGCTGGAAAGGTATTCAGCAAATGAGAGCACTAGCTGCTCTTGCAGAAGACTTGGGTTCAGTTTCCAGGATCTACATGACAGCTCACAACAGTCTGCAGCCTCAGATCTAGGTGTCAGCCATGCTCTTCTTTAAATCTCTAGAAGCACAGACATACATGTGACAAAATATTCATATGCATAAAGTAAAATTTATAAGTTTTTTTAATAAAAAGTTTATATACTCTTTGGATAGAAACTATATTCTATTGAATATCCACAGAAAATCTCCTTTCTTCTTAAAGAAATTAAATTTATTTTTGTTTATACATAGTTAAATCCTGTTTATTTTATCTTTTGATGGTCTGTAATCTTTGAGAGTTCTTGCTCTCATTCTAATTTTAGATTCCCATTACTTAGTTTTTATAATTATTCTGGCATCAGCTTAACAGCTCATCTTGAGGATGATATATATTATGACATCTTTAGCCTTCACAAAGATTTCTTGCTATCTGAATTTTATTTAACAAAAATATGCTTGTGTGCTGAGGTGATAACTCGGGTGTTAAAAGCATGTACTGCTCATGTAGAGAAGCCAAGTTTGGTTTTCAGGATGCAGAAAGGGGGCAAGTGACACCCATGAGTCCAGCTCCAGGGCTTCTGGAGACTTCGATTATCATAGGCATGGAGATTATGAAGACAGAATTAAAATAGAGCATGGGAAGAAGAGATGAAATATTAGTCAATAATGATAATGGGATTCTAGTTTTAATTATCAAATCATTAAAAACTAACATTTCTACTTTGGGACAACACATAATTTAGTGAACTTGAGATCACTGTGTTTTCTCAGATTTTCCCAAGAGACAATGGAACTAATATTTGAAGACTACATATGCTGAAGAGATCCAGATCCCTACAGAATTAAAGCTAAGGTTTATCCACTGTTGAATTAATTATTAAAACCATAAAGTACCAGGGATACACTGACTTTAATTTTGATAATTTTCAGGAAGCTAATCATGAATAAACAAAAAGATGAAAGGCTAGTGGGGCATATTGGCCAAGGTAGACCCCAAAACATCTCAGAAATGTGCCTTCTGGGGTCATATTAGCGTCTCAAAATGGATATCTGTAAAGAAGGTGTTTATAGTTCTAGCAGGCAATGAAGAAAGGCACCACAAGCTTTGTCCATATTGAAAGTGGAATCTGCAAAAACCCTTGAGAGAATTATGTCAGCTAAAGGAAGAACATTGCTTCTTCAGTCCCTGTCAGAATCCTGCACTATATAAAGGGGTAGACAGATACAATCATTTTCTAATAATGAGTCAACTTTAGGAAAATTAATTTGGAACACAACTTCATTGAAGATGAATAGAGATAAAGAAGGAAAAGGCTTTATCTCTTCTCAGGAAGATGATGTTCCAGTAACATGATGCCACTAGCACCTGTAGAAAGCACGACAGCATAGACAACCTTTCTATATCTTCCATTTATTGTTCACAAAATTCTTGAGTAGAAGCCCTGGTTTACATATGAAAAAATTACAAGTCATAGACTCACCTTGAAGAGGAGCACACTCAGAGGACAGAAAAAAACTTGGACCATTGAGATCTACAGACACAGCAAACGCCTAAAATATTCACACAACTGAGTGCATAAAACTCTAATTTACCACAGTTCTTAGTACATGCTGCATGTCCATCTTAAAAAAAAACAACCTTGGAGGAATGCTAAAGGCAAGATAAAATAATCTGAAGTGTCAACAAAAGTAAATCAACTCTGTTGGCAGAGACCTCAAATTTAAAAAGAATCAAAATGAAACAGTAGAAATCAAGTAAGGACCAGGAAGAGAAATGGAGATTATATTTTAAAGAACTTAACAGTAGGTTGGATGCAGAGAATGAGTAAATAATCAGTGGACTTCAGTTGATATATTAATAAAAATGTCTCCAAATAAAATGTCAAGAAGGAAATTACAGAGATAATTGGGGAAGAATTTCAGACACTCAGTTTGGTGTGTGTGTGTTTGTATGTGTTCTTGGTGTGTATATATAATTTAATGAAGCAGGCAAAATATGAAGCAATATCATTCAATACTTCATAATTAATGATTGCCATTAAAGTCTTAAATATAATTTTTACTGTATATTATAAATGATTTAAGATAGTTTAAATAAATCTGGGCATGCACCTAAGTTATTTGCAAATAATATTAATTTTTCACAGTTCCTCTGTGGATTTTGGTATTTATTGATGAAATGGTAGATGTTAACTGATAATTTGAAAGAACCTGGAATAACTTTAAAGATGGGCTTCTGGTCATAATTGTTGGAGAGTCTCTTGGTGTTGTCTTTTGAAATGAATGGGAAAGCCACCTACTGGGGCAGCAACATTCCCTGAGTGGGATTCTAGACAATGCACTGTGTGCTGAGTGGGTAACAAAGCAGCAATATGCTGGTGTGGGAGAATTGTCTATATCCTGTCAATCATATTTTAAATAAATGCTGATTGGCCAGGCAGGAAGTATAGGTGGGTCATCCAGACAGGAAGTGGTGGCAGGGTGATGAAAACAGAATTCTAGGAAGGAGAAAGCCCATTCCTCCCAGTCCTGGCCAGACCATGGAAAAAGCAAGATGTAATTTACCCAGATGAGAAAAGAACCGAGCCATGTGATTAACATAGATAAGAACAATGGGTTAATATAAGCTACAAGAGTTAATAAGAAACCTGAGCTAATGGGCCAATCAGTTTTATAACTTATGGAGACCTCTGTGTGATTTTCTTTGGGGCTTGCCAGCTCTGGGGTAACAGGTGGGACAGAAACTGTACCAAGCAAGCCCTTCATGTTACAATATGTATCTATTGTTCTTAGCTACTTTGCTTTGGCTACAATGTCAGCGGATCCACTTACTGTGACTTCCTTACCAGAATGGATTTTGTGTTGTGAGATAAAAGCAAACCTTTGTTCTTTAAGTTCCTTTTTGAAGATATTTTATTATAGGACAAGAAAAGAAATTAAAACTGAAGTGAATCATCTAAAAAGTAACTCCCATACCAAGAAATGAATGTTTAAAACATAACTTATAAAACCTCTATATTATAAGCATATAAACATTGAGTAATGTTTAGCTCATCTAGATCATATGAACTAAACAAACTTAAAATTTTAAAACAACCACACAATTTATTAGAAGTTTAGATCTCCACCTTAGAAATTAAGAAAATAAACAACTTAAACCTTAAATAAGTCAGAAAAAAATGAAATAGTCTACAAAACAAATTTGATTACAAGTGAAATGGAGCATGAAAGTTTAAAAATACTGAGAGTCACACCCAGAGATCACTTGAACAATCCTATGTCTGTTAAAGGAACTGAAGCATGCTTAGTAACTTTCTCTTCAAATCCATGAGATCCCAAATTATACGAATCCTATATAATTACACTGGTAAATTTTAGAAAACAAAAATCTTTTCAAGAAAGTAGAAGAAGAGACATTGATTCAAAAGTCATTCTGTTAAGCCTAAAATCAAAGCTAGATGAGAATTCTGTAAAAATAAATTTTATAGACTAATATGCTTGATGATATAGAATATACAAAATAAAATCTGTCCGGTTTTTAATATGTAAATAATGGGCTAATTTTTGCCCTTTCTCCTAATCAGGTTATTATACTCAGGAATTTACAGAAGCTGTGGTTGACTCTGCAAGATCAAGCAGGTCAAAATATAACAGATCAAAGAGGCTCTCACAAGCCCCCACCCATAACTGTGAAGTTCTGGATAATTAATGGCTTTTGGATGTGGGAGAGTCAGCTTTTTTTACGGGTGTTCTCCACTCATCTATTGAAGAGTAGATGAGCCCACACTTATTATTATGTGCAGAGCACACATTCAACTTAATGGGTTATTAAATAAATAATGTTAGGCCTAAAACAGCCCTCCAAATGTCCATTCTAAAGATTCTAACTCAGCAAACCGAATCCTAAAGGCAGGTTCCTGTTTACCAGGAACCTCCCTTAACCTGTAACAACCTCCCTTATTTTTTCCCTTAGAAATCAACTACTTTAAGTCCATCAGCTCAAAGACTTCCATCAAGCTGACTGTCCTAAAATAATCTGCTTTCTTTTCGACCATTTTGCTTCTCTCTGTCTCCCATAGTGGTAAACTTAACAGTTCAATGTTGAAGGTAACAAACCTTTCTTTCTAACTACTTGGTATGGTCAAGTTCAGGGGTTTCACTAAGCCCTCACTCAAATATGCCAATTTTAGAGTAGATAGAGAGGTGAGAGATAGAATGGAGAAGAGTTGAGGGAAGGACTTTGTGTTAAATATGATCAAACTATATCCCTAGAAACTCACAAAGAATTCATAAGAATACTACATTAAGAAGGGAAGAAAGCATCTTGACCAAACCTCAAAGCAAGAAATGTATATACTGTTTAATAGTCAGTTTGATAGCATGAACATTATTTATTTGTATATATTTTTTTAATTTTTTTAAAAAGAAAACAAACTATCTTTTATCATTTTACATAGAAATCCCAGTTTCCACTCCCTTCCCTCCTCTCATCTCCTCCACATTCCTTCCCACCCCAACCCCACCCACTCCTCAGAAAGGATAAGGCACATTGCTTTGGGGAAGGTCCAAGGCCCTCCCTACTATATATATGCTAAGCAAGGTATCCAGTCAAACAGAATACATTACCAAAAAGCCAGTAAAAGCAGTAGGGAATAAATCTTTGTAGTAGGAGCTGCGGGCCTCTTCCCACAGCCCAGCTGCTGGCTGCCAAGCTAGCTTATGCCCCAAAATAACAACACACAAACTGTATACATTTAAACACTGCTTGGCCCATTATATCTAGCCTCTTCTTGGCTAACTCTCGCACCTGGATTAGCCCATTTCTAATAATGCGTGTAGCACCCCAAGGTGCACTTACCGGGAAGATTCTAGCCTACATCCATCCTGGGTCAGAGCTTCATAGTATCTGCCTGGGAGAGGGGAGCATGGCGTCTGAGCTCACTTCTTCCTCCCAGCATTCTGTTCTGCCTACTCTACCCACCTAAGGGATTGCCTTTCAAAATGGGCCAAGGCAGTTTCTTTATTAGCCAATGACCTTCCTCTATCATTTCCCCTTTTTCTGTTTAAACAAAAAAAGGAAGGCTTTAACTTTAACATAGCAAAATTACACATAACAAAACAGTTATCAAGTAAAAATTACAATATTTACATATATTTTATATTTATCATAACTATGGAAAACTATAACTATCTATTCTTCAACTCCATCAAAGACTCGAGAAGGATACAATATTACTTAAGCAAACAAGAAATAAGCGACTTTCAAACTCTAGAAATGACAGAGACATCTCTCTGCCTGGACAGTCACCAAAAGTTCCTCTGTACCGTTGGGGTATCCATCTTCGGTTTACAGGCCCATAGTATCCAGAGACATTTCCATGAAGCAGGAAATTTCAAAATCAGTTCAGTCACTATCTGTTATATCCTGCAGAATGTCTCGCAGACTCTTTCATGAATCAGGAACCCCGATAGATCATCTCAACTTTAGGCAAGTTCAGCAATCCTCTCTCTAAGGGTTCTCTGTGTCCAGTTTATGCAATAGTCCAGGCAAAAGCAGTTTCTTGCACAAATGGCTATCAAACTCCATAAGGATCCTCTTCGATGCCCATCTTCCTCTTGAAGTAGATTGGTGCTGCCAGGAGCAGACATGTCTCATTGGCATAAAAAGCCCTAAGTTATTAAAACATTAAATGTGCTATTCTGTAGTCTTTGAAAGATATGAAGAATGTCTATCTAAAATATATCTATGTACATCTAGAAAATCTAACATGACTACAAACTTAACTATTATAGATGTCTATCCATTAACAACCTATATACAGTACATTTTTGAATGAACTATACAATCACAGTACCTTAATCAATATCAGAAATATATATACATATAACAAAATTGACCTTAAATTTATATCAGAAAACAAAAATCCATACCAATGCCAATTATTCATATCTCTATCATATCCCCCTTTAAATGTAAAAGAACATTTATAAACAATATTTGGGAATATGGGCACAGTTATTTCTCTCCAAACTGCTTCCTGCTGTATGGTTGCACTGTTAATCAGATATATCAGGGTATAACATGTGTACTAGGTTCATCTCAGTCGTCAATTGAGTGAAGGAATTTTTTGAGGGTGTTCACAGCAACCTTTCAGGAGGGCGTGGTCCATCATACCATATTGGGAAAGAAGCAATCCACATGGTTTCATCCTCTGTGAAAACAAAAGAAGAATCTCTTTTCCAAAGTATCATATCCTTAGATCCAAATTCTGAAGTCAAGGTATTTTCAAAATATCTATTTTGGATTAGTTCAGCAGCATTTATAAACAAATATCTTTTAGCAGCTGTTGCTCCTTCCTCAGCATTCACACAATTCAAAGAGAGCATAATAGCATACAGTATCATAATTATTTGTTTATTTTCCATCTTTGTACTGCTTTATTTTAACTCTATTTTGTTTATTTTTACTTTTTGAGACTGGTTTTCTGTATATTTTTGTCCTGGAATAACTCTGAAGACCAGGCTGTCCTTGAACTCTCAGAGATCCCCCTATCTCTGCCTCCCAGGCATTGGGATTAAAGGCGTGTGCTACCACACCTTGAAGTCACAGAGGTCAATCTCCCTCTGCCTCCCAAGTGTTGGAATTAAAGGTGTGCCCTACCACACCCAACTACTCTCTTTCTTCCTTTATTTACTTTTAAGAACTTTAACTTTTAGCCTGCATATATTTTTAACACACTGAAAATCATTTAGAAATTTTCTTTGCTTTTGAATCTCCCTTTACTATATCTCTCTTTTTCTGACCACATGAACATTTAAATTACTGTGCAATATGGGTAGGATTAATGCCGTGGCTTTGCTGGCTAGATCCAGCCCATTCCTTAGTTTTCCAGCCTCATGGCTGAGGTACTGGCCATAGCCATGTTTATAGCCACAACTCTATGGAGTTTCAAGGTCCCTGCCAGCAAGCAAGTTGAATATTGTTTAACACTCAAAAGCTCCATAGGCAGGACCACCTGCTTGAAAGAGTCAGAGTTTGCCCTGGCAGGAAAGACCAGAATGCCACCATTTTAAAAGGTGCAACTTTTTTCCTGCTATGGCTGAAAACCGAAAAGCATGCCTTCAGCGTTTCATCAACAAAAACATAAGTACATTGAATTCTTGAGCCCTACTCTCATGTCATACCCAGACATTCCCCTTTGCTTAATACCTCTCCATCCAGTGGCTTTTCCACGACCTTGTCTGGGCCTTAGAAATTACAAATAGCTGTTGTAGTTCAGCTGCTTTGGACTCTGTCACTCTTTTTCATTGCTTTGCATTTTAACATCTTTAAGATATTTTCTCTTTGCATTCTTCTTGTCTTCTTTATCTAGAAATAACCATAAGAAAGAATGCACATACATTAGCTTTATTCAGACCAATACACTAAGAATTTAAAATATAAGAGAAATGTTAATCTCATTAAAGGCGAACTGAAGGAAAATGTCATTTTATTTCTCTAAGACTTGCTCATTAGTTCTGCTATTTAGAATAATATTTTTATTTGAATATTCTTTGAGTAGCAAAGATTTTTAACGAAAAGTTCTGTTAGTGGGGGAATCCCAGTGGAGCATTTTTTTTTTTTTTTTGGTTTTTCAAGACAGGGTTTCTCTGTGGCTTTGGAGCCTGTCCTGGAACTAGCTCTGTAGACCAGGCTGGTCTCGAACTCACAGAGATCCGCCTGCCTCTGCCTCCCGAGTGCTGGGATTAAAGGCGTGCGCCACCATCGCCCAGCCCAGTGGAGCATTTTAAGCTGCATTTACAGTGTTCCATTCCCAAAGACAAGGATAACCACTTGTACATAGTGTTAGAAATAACAACCAGAGTTCAGCTTGCAGGTTAGATACCTAATCAAGTTTAAAAGTTTAGGTAAATCTTACTCAGTTTCACAGAAGACACTCAAATTTACTCAGCTTTATTTCTCAAGGGTATGTTGTGGGTCAGAGGCTACATTGGCATGCACCCTATATTTATCTCTTTCCATAATCTGTCTTTGCAGACACGTAGAATTCTGGCCTTTATTACTGTTGTTTAGAGGGTATAAATAATTGCGCTTCAACCAGATCAGTGGGAGCAGGACACTGCCTTCAGCTCCATTCTGCTTGAGGTTTATATTTGTTTTATTTCCTCCCTGTATTGCTTTGCTATAGTCTCCCCTACACCATGCCTAGATTGGATCAAATATCTTCACTCTGCTGAGAGAATGTTTAGTTGCATGGTGCGCCTCTATTTGCCTGTGTGTTTTTAGAGACAGGATCTCACTACATACCTAAGGCTGTATTTATCTTGCGGTAATCACATTGCCTCTGACTCCCAAGCTTAGGGATTGCATATGTTACTTATCACATTATGATATACCTTAGGATTGTTAAATATAAATTGTAAAGGTGAGAGGCATGGAGGCACAGATATTTAACTCCAGAACTTAAAGGCAGAGACAGGAGGATGTATTTGAATTCAAGGCCATCTGGTCTATACAGAGAACGTTCCAGGGTTCTAGGATAACTAGAACTTCAAAGAAAGATCCTGTATCAAAACATAGCATAACACACACACACACACACACACCCCACACCACACACACACACACACACACACCCCACACCACACACACACACACACACACACACACACACACACGCACACCACACACATACATACCATGACTACACCTAGTTGGCTCTTATTTTTCCACTTATTTCTTATCACTGTATTCCTTTTGTGCTGCTGTTTTTTTTTTGACAAGACAACTTGTAAATACTTAGACCAGTTTGATTTAATAAAGAAATCACTAACTTGACTAAATAGTTTAATTATGGAAAGAGTGATTTGCAATATTATTGAAATGGTGTTGTTTGTGATATTATTGGGCTATGAAATCTCCCACTTGTTTTTTAATATTTTATTTATTATATTTGAATGTTTTCTCTTTTATTTCTGTCAGTTACTTTTTATTTCAGACACTATTCTTAGATGTTTATTATTTTCTTGAAATTTCATCTTAGGTGAAAGACAGTTCTGAAAGTGACAATCTAACATGGTAACATGGCAAGCATTTGAAAAACATATATATCCTGACAAAATAGTCTACCTTCCACTTCTTCACCAAACAGAAACTTAGAGGGTTTTGAAGCACGTAAAAACTCTTTAGGAGAGAGTATGGTGACATACATAAAAACAGAGGGCTCAGGAAAGATACAAGCCACTACTATTCTGGATTCTACCTGGGTTCTCAGGATGGGCACTAATCTTCGCAAAGAGGAAGCTCAAATTTTAGAACCAAGGGGATTATCAAGATTCATGAACAGCACAAGCTATTTCCTAGAAAATAATTCCTCATATCTGTATCTGCTACACATGTGTTCCATCAGCATTAAGAATTACAGACAAGATTTAAATATGCTAATTTAATTATTTATTATGATATTTTGCACTAAATTTTCCTATTAGGTTTCTAGGAAGTTACCTATTCCATGACAAGATTTTATAAAGCACTGCCAATCATAAAATGAATTCAATGTCTTCCTTTATATGGAATTTATAGTCTCAAGTTTCTCTCTCTCTTTTTTTTTTTTTTTTTTTTTTTTTTTTCGAGACAGGGTTTCTTTGTGGCTTTGGAGCCTGTCCTGGAACTAGCTCTGTAGACCAGGCTGGTCTCGAACTCACAGAGATCCGCCTGCCTCTGCCTCCCGAGTGCTGGGATTAAAGGCGTGCGCCACCACCGCCCGGCTAAGTTTCTCATTTTTAAATGTATATTTAAAATATACCTTTGTTTCCATGTGTCTGTGTGAGTGTGTATGGGTACACATGACCTTGCATACACAAAGAGGAGAAATAGAAGTCGGATTATTATTCCTTTGAGGTAATGTTTTCCCCTGAACCTCGTGATTCCACAGCAACCACTCTAAACACTGAGTTATTCCTCTTGCCCTTTATTTTACATATTTAAGAACAGAGATTAAAATTAAATTGTAATATTTGGATTGAAAAAGACGTCTCTAACACTGTCACAATTCTTTGATTCCCTTCCAGCCCCTGCACTGTGCTTTCAGGAAACGTATGTCCTAGACTCATATTTAAACCAGAACTTTAACATGCACGAGTTTCTCTGATCTCATCTTGTTTTTCTATGCATAATAGTTTGAATTATAATACAAGAGTCTTGGAAATTGCTTCATGGTGAATTAATCAGTAAGGAGAGCAAAGGGGACATTTCTGCACTTGAAAAATAAGATCTTCCACAGAGCTCTGCCTCTGTTCATATTAATAATTTGCCTTGAGAATTGGCTGGGATTATTCCTTTGAAAATACAGGATGCAAACAAGTAGCGAGGATCACAGGAGACTCACAAGAACAGTAAGTCTGTGGGAATGCAGAAAGTGGTGCTGTATGTAAATGATCTCCAGAGAGAGGAGGGGAGAGAGAACAACAGACAAATAATTAGTGTATCTTCTTAAAAATGTTTTTTACCAAACAGCTGTGTTCAGGAAAGTTTTCTATTCAGCCATTATCATTTAAATATAGGTATTGTTAGAGGCATCTCTACATGACTTACTCTAAACACTCATGATTCTCTTGTCTCCCCAACACGATACATCTTAGAGATGAACAACAGTTTTCCATCTTTTTGTACTACTCAAGAATATCTAGCATCATACATTTCTGACTTTATTCTTTTTATTTTTAAAAACATTGTCTTTACAATATACCAACAAAGAAGAAAAACACAATTTTCCGTACTGGTCACTAATTGGATTACCTTCAGCTTTACTGCATTTGTTTATATAAAACTACCCCTTGTATCGATGTTGATATTTTATTTTTTTCCTAATTATTTTGCTTGAAAAGAGATGGATGTAAGCCAGATGTGGCAGTATATGTTTTTAATCTTGGCACTTTGGAGAAGAAGCAAATGCCATGATGATCTATTAAACTTCAAGGCCAGCATGGTCCACAGGGAATTTCATGGCATGCACTTGTGAGAACTTGTGTCAACAAAAACATGTAAATCTCATTACTTTTCTTAATTCCTTTAAAAAATTAGATACCGAGATCTGTCTCAGAAACTCAATAAATTTAGCTGATGTGTACCATTTGCCTGTTTATCATGAGAAGAATTACCTAAATATGTAGATATGGTAATAATCCTTTGCTATTTGCATTTGTCATGTAGGGGATATCCTTTACTCTTGGACATTACTTCTTTTCAAAGGTCTAAATTCCTGTATTTTTCTTATTTGAGTGTAATTTATTTTATATTTCATATTCATTTTTTCCATATTAGCATACAAAATAAAAAACTTAATTGTGAAAAAAAATTAGCTATATTAGAACAATAACCTATTTTATATTTTAAACATCTTAAATGTTTTTTCACCTTTGTATACATTTATCTTATAGTTAACTACTCATAATCATTTTGCCATTAGATATTGATTTGTTTCAATTTAAGTTCTTTTAAATTCACTTATTTCATTTTTTCTCATTATGAAGTTTATTCTGATTTTCTTTTCAAATTATATTAGCCATCTTATGCTTTTATATTTCTTAAATGCATGTTCAGTAATATTTTTACCCTGGAAATGCATTAAATATAATTTCTTGCTATTTTAACCTCTGCAAATATAATTTGAGTAGCTATCTTTAAAGAAAATTTATTTACCTAAGTCAATTATATTCAAAATGTACACATGTATATATACATGTCTGTGTATCAACATGTATGCAGATATAAATACACATTCATAAGCTTTCTTGAATTTGCTTTGAAATGAATTTCCTTAGTAGAAATATTGAAGAAGCTGTTTAAAGACCGCTAAGTTTAAAGTTTAATATGTTTTAAATTAAAGAATGGACATAAAAGCCAGAAGATTATTTTTAAGGAAAGCATTTGCTTTTATTCTGGAAATCCAAGTTCCATTCTCAGAACCCACGTAAAGATGAAAGGAAGGAACTGATTCCACAAGTGTGCTCGTTATCCCACACACAAGTTGTATAGCAAATGTACCCATGCAAAAACAACATTCTCAAGCAACACACATACACACACACACATGCACACATACACCACATGCATACACACACACGCATACACATGTGCACATACACACACACCACCCCTGGATTCTTCTTTCCCAATAAATCTCTTGAATTAATTTTGTTGTGTGTTGTGACATTTTCATCAGAGTCCAGTTGTAACATTTTAAGGCAGAGTAGAACTGCAACTCTTTCCTAGGGGAAACTCTCCCCTTGTAGAGCAGCGTTTGCTACACTGTAAGGGACATGAGCAGAGCCCTAACAACTTCACTAGGAAAACCCTTCTCTGCAGGAGCAGACTTGTTACGTTGGGGAAACCTTGCTGTTGAATGAGGAGCGGCCGGCTGTGTCCCTGTACCCGGCCGCCTGCATGGTTTAGCTTAAGCCCTGAAATAATTACACGAAAATAGTTTTCTTTTAATCACTGCCTGGCCCATTATTGGCTAGCTCTTACATATCGACCTAACCCATTTCTGATAATCTGTGTAGCACCCCAAGGTGTGCTTACCGGGGAGATTCTAGCCTGCATCTGCAGGGACTGGGAACATCATGGCGACTCCTTCTGACTCCGCTTCCTTCTCCCAGAATCCTCTTCTGTCTACTCCACCCACCTAAGGGTTGGCCTATCAATGGGCTCAGGCAGTTTCTTTATTTTAACCAATGAAATCAACAGATAAGATACAAGACCCACCTCCATCACCTTGCCCTGAAGCAGAGCTGTAAGTGACTAGGCTTCCAGTGACTTTGTGGTAGTCCTTGGTTCCTGACTGTCAGGATAGCTTTCCATCTGAGCTGCAAAGCGTACAAAAAGTCCCATGTCTTTCTTTAGTGTACACTATTATCTTTAAACTTCTCCTTGGGGTTTCATTGTCCTCTGTGTATTTCTTCTCCAATGTACCAATAATATTGTAACAGGCACTCAGATCTTAGCACAACTTACACCATGATTGATGAGAATAGGACCTAACCTATATACTAACCTTGCCTTTGTTTTTTTTTTTTTGTTATTTTTTTGTTCTTTTTTTTTTTTTTTTCTTCTCTTGGTAACTGGGGTGTCAAGCCAGGATGTAGTTTTTTTTTTTTTTTTTTTTTTTTGTGTGTGTGTGTGTGTGTTTAAAAGTCCATCCTGAGACAGATTCAGAGGCTGCAAGGGGATCCTGAATCATGATATTTATATTTTAATAAATAAAGCTGGCCTAAAGACCAGAAGGGCAAAGCTAAGCCACTAGAGGTCACACAGTGGTGGCATCAGTCTTTAACCCAAGGAAGACAAATTTTGCAGATTGATTTCTGTGAGTTCAAGGTCACCCTAGGCTACACAGATCAATGAAGAAACAAATCAAGGTGGTGATGGCTCACACCTTTAATCCCAGTACTAGGGAGTCATATGCCTTTAATCCCAACAATAAAGGGAATATAAAAAGGGAGGAGAAAAAGGCTGGGTATATTTAGTCTGCTTAGTCTGCAGTCACCCAGCTTTGGTAGAGGTGGGACTTCTCTAGTGGCTTGGCTGCCTTGTTTTCTGTTTTTTTGGGTTGAACCCCATTATCTGACTCTGGGATTTTTATTCTTGATATAGTCTTGAACACTGCCCTTCTAACAAAGACTTATTTGCTAAAACCCATGTTTAAGTAGTCATCTCTGGTAGATACTTACAACAGTAACTTACTTTCTCTAAGCTTAGATATTCATATGCAATGTCTCTCCATATATAATTTCCTACTTTTTGTGTTTGGTAGCAGAAAATTGCACTCATAATTCAGGCTCTGCTCTGCTTTCTTTCAACTGAGAATTTCTGATTCAGTTTCTATTTGTTCTGTCTTGATTATGTATTTCTGGTGTTACAATATCCTTAAATCTCTAGTCCCAATTTCCATTCTTGTCTCTGTCTCCATCCTTACAGTAATCACAATTAGAACGTAGTTCGCTGACCCTACATCATCTTAGCTATTGTTTTCAAATCTAAGTTTTTCTTATGTGTATGGATGTTTTGCCTGCATCTCTCTATGTGTATAGTGCCCCCAGAGGTCAGAAGTAGCCATCAAATCCCCTGGGACTGGAGTTACAGATGGTTGTGAGCTTCCGTGTGAATGTTACAAATCAAGGCTAGATCCTCTTGAATGACATCCAGTGCACTTAACCTCACAGCCATCTCTCCAGTTCAATATTGGTCATTCTTGATGATGTATCTAATATTATTTATATGTACATTTTATTGCCTAGAAAACTGAAGTGCTGAAGTGAGAAGATATGTGGTTGTCTACATTCCTGCAGACTCTAAGCTTTGGATAGGATTTAAACTCTGATTATCTGTCTTCATAGTGTCTGCCTTCATTTCAGGCCACTCTTTCACAGGAGAACAAACATTAAGGCATACTGGTATAAAGAGAAATGTCTAAAACAAAAAATATGTAAGAAAAATAAATCTTGGGACTGGAGAGATGACTCAGGTAAGAGCACTGGTTCTTCTTCCAAAGGACTGGGGTTGAATTCTTAGCACCACATGGCAGCTTACAGCTGTTGGTAACTATAGTTCCAGAATGTGGCATCCTCACAAAAGCATACATGCAGGTAAAACACCAATGCACAAAAAAATGAAAAAAAAATTTAGATAGAAAAAATTTTTTAAAAGAAATCTCATTGACAATGTATCCCACATATAAACAAATCCAAACACATTACCCCTGAAACCAAATCCTTCTACTCTTTATTTTCTCAATTATTTGATTGTTTAAGTTGACTATATGAGAAATTCAATGTGCTATTTTCTATTCTGCTAATCTTTAGTACATTCTATCAGTAGTCCTTTTTCTGTGAATTTTATGTTGAAGTACATAAGAGCAAAATAACTTAAAGGAAAATGAAAGAGGTGTAGAATAGAAGTGGATGAACATAAAGGTTGCATTAAAAAAGAAAATAGAAAAATGGATACACATAATGGAGTACAGAATATGGCAAGTGAAAAAATGAGAATAGAAACCATTCTTATGACCAGCTTCGAACAGACATCTCAGAATACCTGAACTACAACTAATGATTGATGAAGTCATAGAAATATTTGGTACCTTTGGATGTTAACTCAGAAAAGGTAGTTATATTATTAAAAGCATATTTTAGAAAGATTTATTTCCTCTACTAATTCAAGTGGTGTTATAAAAAGTTAATAAGAATTTGGAATCAAGATATCTAAAATACACATAAATAAAGCCTAGCATTTGGCATTAAATTGAAATACAGAGCACAATCAGCATCAGTTTTTTTGAAAATTACTTGATTGAACAAGAGGGACATTGTAAATATATAATATTTTGCAGGTGCATTGTAAAGAGTGCAAGGCTGAAGAGAAGACACCGTTTAAATCTCATTTGCTTGTTGGCATACAAAGGAGTTCCAGTGAACAAAAGAGTTCCACAATAACCCCAAATGGAATATAACCAATATTTATTTATCTGGAGATAAACTCACAGAAAAAATAGCGATCTGCAGTCCTCTGTGTGTGTTGGAAGCTGGAACTGAATCCAGCAGCCAAGAGGCCTGCAAACAATTTTCATCTGCATTTATAGTACATTAGACCATGCCCAAAGTAGGCCAGTATCTTAAAGGCTATTGGCTGAAGGAGTTCCCACAGCATTTTCTTACTAAGCATTTATAGTATAGACTTATTGATTGATATAAAAAACTGATCCTATATTTGGTTGTAAAATTTTAACCTAATACAAAACATTATATAGCTCCTTTTTGACATGGACAACCTACAAGTGTATATTTAGGATCAACATTCACATATGCATATTTCAGTTTTTTTATATACTATAAGATTATGTATGTGACACTTAGTTCTTCAGAACCTACTAGTTCTATCCTAAGAACAACTTCTCTCATACCTACAAAGTTTGCTCTAACTGTTGTTAGACCCAGACAGTAGAGTCAGTTATGAAAGAATGATTTTTGATTATTCTTTTCAAAGAACATATTTTTGAAGTCACTAATTTGCATGGAATATCTTTGCAACTTTCTTTCATTCTATTCCAGTATTGTAATATTTATATACATTTTCTCACCTTTAATTGGAGAGTTTTGAGTTTAATTAAACAGTGCACACTATATTTATTCATCTTTAGTGAAATATTTTAATTAAAATGGTTTAGTTATTTTTTATGTGTATGAGGAATTTTCTCCATATATGTATATACACCATGTATATATCTGGTGCCCAAGGAAGATAGAGGAAGGCACTGTATCCCCTGGTATTTCTTCCTGGAGTTACACAGTTTGGAGCCACACTGTTGGTGCTAGAAATCAAACCTTGATCTTTTGCAAGAACATCATGCTTCTACCCACTGAGACATCTCTCCAGTACCATCATGTAACATTTGGAATCAACTAAAATTTATCTTACAACTACAACAACCACGGCAGAAAGTGAAGGGATTTTACTACCCAGGTATGGAATTGGACTCATTTAGTTTGGAGGAGAATGGTCCATTTTAACTATTAACTCTACCTTATAGTCAAGTACGATGCTTTTAATGTAGATTACATATATTTTGTAAAGGATTAGCTAGAAGAAAAAGTTTATTAAAAATTAAGCATCTGAAAATAACCTGGATTAATGATTGACATGTCATTTTTTAAATGTTTGATGCTCTATTTACTTTGAGAGTCACATTACATTTTATCTTTTATTATATGTTATTATTTCAAATCCTTGATGGAAATAAGTGGTAGGCAATAATTTAATGCTTTTGTAATAAAAACAAATTCCTTCGATGACTGAAATTACAGAACACAAATAACAAAGGCAAATGATTGAAATCATCTAATTGTTTCTATTTGTACATTTATTTTGAGAGTCAGAAAAAGACAGCTAAATAATGGTTGATATTTATTTAAATCCAGAGAAGATAGTTCTGATTAAAAAACAATCTGCTCTATCAAAGCTAATCAAGGAACATTTTGAACCATGGAAAAATGTAGGGAATGGTAGTATAGTTCAGTGATTAAGAGCACTTGCTGACTTTGCAGAGGACCTGAATTTGATTCCTATAACCCATATTGTGTCTTATAACCACTAAACCAATAGGATATGAAGCACTCTTATGGACTCCGGGTTCTCAATTAAAATGGCCTATATATCACATCGGTATACACACACATACACAAACACACACACACACAAACACACAAACAAACAAACATTATACACATTAAAGTTACAATAGTGTAAAATATAGATATTTTAAATATATGTAGTTTATATGTGTAGCTTAAATATCTAAGGAATCTATGCATGATTTGGCTTATATAAAGTATATTTTAGATGTTAGAGGGGAAAATATGGAAACGTTGTTTTCCAAAGAATTTTGGTTTTTATATACATGAAAATGGTATCTTAATCCTGATATTATTTTAGCTATTAAGATAATGGAAAGTAACTGAAGTACCCAAATACATCGCAGAGAGTCCCAAAACAATGTGTATAAACACATATATAAACATATTCACATGCACTGCTAGGAATCTATTTCCCACTAGTCACAAATGCTCCTGATAGTTTTATAAAGATCTTTGTCTCATATGTGTATGAGCATGTAAATGAACAGATGCATAATAATGAGAAGAAGTAACATTAATTTGTTCATCTTGGTGATAGAGGGTTTACTAATTTGGCTTACACTGCAAGGACATGTTGAGTAAAAGAAATAAAGAGACATGTTTAGAAGCCACGTATCTCTGGAATCTTAATTTTAAGCATACATTCAATTGTAGCTATTGAAAGTATCCTAGTGTACACTTAATGTGGAGTAGAAGTTTTAAAATAGTGGTGGGTTACAAGTCTTTTCCAATCACTTTCAGGTACTCCTTGTTGATTACTATATGATAGCAGACATAGCTGTAAGACAGAGACTGACCCCTCATGATTCAGTTACGCATTAGCTTTCAGTGGGGTATAGAGTGGGTCTGTTTTTTGACTATTTACATGAAGAAATATAAGAACAGGAAGAAACAGAGTCATCAGGGCTTGACTACATTTTCAGGTTTGAATTAGTAAAGAAGCTTTGAGTTGTGTGTGTATTCATGACAGAACAGAATTTTTAAATAATTATTTGTTTTCATATTTTCAAATCCCCGCAATCCTGTTCCTTAAGAAAAATGAAGTCATTATGTTCATTTTACAGAGGAAGACTTGAATATACAGAGCAATTAAGAGACTCACACACACCTGGCAAACTATGAACATGGGGCTTGTTAAATATCTGAGCATTATTCTGTAATGTTTGGTTTTGTTCTTTTATGTTATAGCTTCCTCAAGATTCTAAAGTAATTCATGAAAAAATTCATTTCCATATAGTGAAAATCAGAGTCAACCCCAAGTAACGGAACAGCAATAAACACTGTCACTTTTACATTGCTATAGATTTCCCCAAGCACTTTATAAACATTAAAGACCATAACATTGCTAAATTGTAGGTTGCATAGATGTGTTACTATAAGCTCACCCAATTCTCAGCTTTGACAGGAAAATTAACCTTGAAGCCAGCCAGTGACTAAAGCTCTGCCCTTCCGTGATAAAGTGCTGGGCTGACAGTATTGCATTGTAGACACACATCAATAGCTATGAATATACTGCATACACAGTGTGAAATCAGAGGTAGGTAAAGAGTTCATATTCTTTGGCAGGAAGACAGCAGTCTCACAAAGCACTGAATTTCATTCTACCATATGCAGTTTTCTCTGGAATTTTCAGATGATGGAAAATGACATATTTTGTATGTAATAGTTGAATAACGGGCTAATCATGAAACTAGCTTAGCCATGTGTTTATTAACACCAGAAAGTGCTACTAATACTAACTCTAAATAATACATTAGAGTAATGCTTTTAATAAAGCAATAATAATGATAATGATCACAGTTCTTAGTTTTACTAATGCTATTATTATAACTCCTGTTATAATGATACTTAATTATTTATTAAGGGTTTACTTAGGCACTTTGGTAAGCATTTTCACATAAATTGTTCCACTTGATTGTTGAAACAACCCACTGAGTTTGTATGTAAACAACTTTAAAAACAAAATACTGTTAGTGAAGTTAAATAATTCACTTAAAGAAAGCAGGAAAAGAGTCAAAATGTGAGAAAAATCATTTATTTGCCTATGGCTGAAGAGTATTCTCTAACACCTAACATTTTGGAAAGGAATTGTAGACCCTCTATGAGCTTTATGGCCTTTTGACTTGGCTTGCCATGGGGTCTTCTGCCTCAGAATCTTGAATGTAAAAACAGGCAGGGTGCCTACTCATTGCTATCAAAGACAGAATAATCTAGAATCCAGGAATTGAGTCCTAGTTACTCTGTGCTGCAGATATCATTGTCCTTAATCTATTGGAGTACTGCTGAACAAACTCAGAGAAATGAATCACCCTCTTTGAATATTCTATGCTACTGAAACTGAAAAACTATGTAGACTTAAATATTAAGGAAGATGACAAATTTACATAATAACAAATAGGAATGTATGGGATCTTGTGACACAAAAGTAAGTGTAGTCTGAAAATATATCTGATTGTAAGATTGTGATATATAAAGAAAATAATAAAAATAAACAAGTTGTCAGAAAATGTAGAAGAAAAAAGTCAGCAAAAATACTGTGTTTTATATCAATAGTAAGATGAACAATAAAGAATTGTTGAGTCAAATTTATTGCATGGATGAAAGAGGGCCCCAAAAACATACAGAAGTGGGAAATCCATCATCAGGAGTACACTCTTACTGTTGACTGATGAGCTGGATAAAGTCAAAGTAAAAAATGGTGCAAAAGGTGTTAACTTTCAAGTTTGGGCATGACATACACAAAAGGCAGAAAGAATGGACATAATATAATCTTAAGATGGATAGGGATCTGACCATCTATCAAATCTAAAACTGTGACCAACCTAAGTGAACAATTCTAGGTCTTGAGCTTGCACACTTAAACCTAGTAGAGTACAGAGAATATAATCAGGCACATGGATACACACAACAGAGCAGAAACACTAACAAAACTCCAGTTGTGAATTCTGCACTTTGTTGAGTATTGTATTGTGTGTGTATGTGTGTGTGTGTGTGTGTGTGTGTGTTCGTTTGGAAAACAGAGGACAACTCATGGGAAGTTCTCTCTTCCCCATGTGAGTTTTGGGATTAAACTCAGACTATCAGGCTTGATTGCAAATACCTTTACCTACCGATCCATCTCATTGACCATAGCTATGATATTTATACCTAAAGTGATTGTTGAAATTCCTGGAAAAATAGTGAATAGCCTTCAATTGTCCTGTTTGTAAGTATGGGTCAGCCTATGATTGGTTTCTCTCAATAGTTCAAAATATAGCTAGAACCAAAATTGAGAACAAGGGCCAACAGAACAGATCATTGCCTTTTAATAATGCAAATTTAAATGCAATCTGAATTACAGATTTTTTTATGGATATGACAGGCAATGAAGAAAAGAGATATATCTTATAGACAAATGAAATTACTTAGAAATAAATTATATTTTATGTGTATATAAAGCAATATTCTCTAATCATTTAAGCTAATTTGAGAAACAATAGCTGTGATAAAAAATGATGTCCACCTGACTGCTCTTTATGGAAACTACAGTGCATGTAAAAGCATGACATAAATTATCACATAACTTGTGTTGTTGTACAAAATAATATATCTCTTCTGATAACTATCAGGTCATTTGGTAAAGGACATTTTAATCATATCTTTTTCTCTGATAAAAATGGATATTTAAATTTCACTGCAGTCCTATACCCACAATTAGTTAATTAAGGCAGTGTTTATTCTTTCTGTGTATATGGTAGTTACGTAGTTATGTGTGCAAGTCACAGGCGATATTAGGCATCTTTCTCCATTGCTGTCTACAATCTTTGCTTTTGGTAAGGCACCTTATCCTCAGATTGAGAACTCACTTATCTCTTTTAGCCACAGTCATCCAAGTGCTACCTCCAAGTGCTGGGGTTCGAGGCACATGGTTCTAAACCTGGCTATTACATGGGTGCTGAGGATGAACTCAGCTCAGGATTGACTAGCAAGCACTTTAAGGACTGTGTCATCTCCTCAGCTTCAAGATGGCAGCCTTGGCTTTTAGCATTGACTGATTGGAAGGACTTAATTCAGCAGATGATCCTCGTGTAGAAACCTAAGAAAGAGCCTTGGATTTTTATTTTCACTTATTTGCATCACATGATATGGCAGCATATTTTCATGAATATGAATCATATCAGAGGGAGAGATGATGAGTTAAACAAAAGCACACCATAATGCCCCTTTCCAAATCTTACTGCAGTGTTAAGAAAAGGAGAGATGGTTTATATATATATCCTTATGAGAAAGGCTACCTAGACATGGCAGTGTCTCACAACTCTAAACTCAGCACTTGGGAGCCTAAGATAGGAAACCAAGTTTAAAACTAGACTGGGCTGCATAATGAGCCCAATGCTAATGTGTGGTGCAGAGAAAGACCCTCTTATAAAAGTCTAAATAAAAAGACCCAAACTAGTTTTCTTGTTACCCGAAACAAACAACTGTATAACCATTAAACTGTTATTTAATTCCAGAATGTATTTGGAATCAGTTTTACATCTAAAATGTGTTATGGAGGTAAATACACAAAATTGATGCCATTCTGTTTGTGTCTCTGCTTCTATGCATGACAGAAAAAAAACAACAATTTTCTTTAGTCTTAAAGATATTATCAAAGATCTGGCAAAAAAGACATATAGCTCTCTTAAAAACTCGATTATCACTAAGACTTACTAAGGTATGGTGAGTTTCTCATCTCTGTTATTTCTATCTAATGGATTAAGTGATTCCATCTTAAGATTTTCTTAAGCTTACATAGCATGAATGCCAGTTTTACCAGAATTATGTAAGAACCAGCTAATCTGTGTAACATGCCAATGATATTCTTGGCTAAATGTTACATATGGCATACTTTTGGAGGGCAACTGGCAGCTAAAGAAAAAAAGATTTCTTTAACTTCTTAATTCTTTTTTTTTTTTTTGATTTAGTTTACTTTTTAATGTGTATGGCTGCTTTGCCTGAATGTATATACACAACTTGTAAGCCTGATGCCTGGAGATTCTGGAAGAGGCATGAGCTAATATACAACTAGAGCTAGAAATGGTTGTGAGTTGTCCTTTGGTTGCTGAAAATCAAACCAGAGTCCTTTGGAGGAATAGCCAGTATTCTTAATGTCTGAGTCACCTTTCCAGCCCAATTTCTTTTCTTCTTATTTATTTATTTATTTATTTATTTATTTATTTATTTATTTTATTGGAAAAAAAAAAGAAATTTCTGCCTCCTCCCTGCCTCCCATTTCCCTCCCACTCCTCCCCCTCCTCCTCCCTACCCCACTCCTCCCCCTCCCTCTCCAGCCTGAAGAGCAGTCAGGGTTCCCTGCCCTGTGGAAAGTCCAAAGTCCTCCCCTCTCAATCCTGGTCTAGGAAGGTGAACATCCAAACTGGCTAGGCTCCCACAAAGCCAGAACATGAAGTAGGATCAAAACCCGGTGCCATTGTCCTTGGCTTCTCAGCAGCCCTCATTGTCCGCCAAATTCAGAGAGTCCGGTTTTATCCCATGCTTTTTCAGTTCCAGTCCAGCTGGCCTTGTTGAGCTCCCAATGGATCAGCCCCACTGTCTCCGTGGGTGGGTGCACCCCCTGTGGTCCTGGCTTCTTTGCTCATATTCTCCCTCCTTCTGCTCCTCATTGGAACATTAGGAGCTCAGTCCGGTGCTCCAGTGTGGGTCTCTGTCTCTATCTCCATCCATCGCCAGATGAAGGTTCTATGGTGATATGCAAGATATTCATCAGTATGGCTATAGGGTAGGGTCATTTCAGGTTCCCTATCCTCAGCTGCCCCAGGAATTAACTGGGGACATCGCCTTGGGCGCCTGGGAGCCCCTCTAGGTCCAAGTCTCTTGCCAACCCTAAGATGGCTCCCTTAATTAAGATATGTGCTTCCCTGCTCCCCTAACCAACCTTCCTTTATCCCAATCATCCCATTTCCCTAAGTTCCCCTCAACCTCCCCTTCTCACATTTCTCTCCCCTTCTCCCCTTACCTCCCTCCCACCACACCCCCAAGATCCCAATTTTTGCCCGGCAATCTTGTCTACTTCCCATAACCAGGAGGATAGCTATATGTTTTTCATTGGGTTCACCTTCTTATTTAGTTTCTTTAGGATATCAAATTATAGACTCACTGACCTTTATTTATCTCTAGAAACCAATTATGAGTGAGTACATCCCATGTTCATCCTTTAGGGTCTGGGTTACCTCACTCAGGATAGTGTTTTCTATTTCCATCCATTTGCATGCGAAATTCGCGAAGTCATTGTTTTTTTTACTGCTGAGTAGTATTCTAATGTGTATATATTCCACACTTTCTTCATCCATTCTTCCATTGAAGGGCATCTAGGTTGTTTCCAGGTTCTGGCTATTACAAATAATGCTGCTATGAACATAGTTGAACAAATGTCCTTGTCATATGATCGGGCATCTCGTGGGTATATTCCCAAGAGTGGCATTGCCGGGTCCATGGGTAGGTTGATCCAGAATTTCCTAAGAAACCACCACACTGCTTTCCAAAGTGGTTGCACAAGTTTGCATTCCCACCAGCAATGGATGAGGGTGCCCCTTTCTCCACAGCCTCTCCAGCAAAGGCTATCAATGGTGTTTTTGATTTTAGCCATTCTGACTGGTGTAAGATGATATCTCAATGTTGTTTTGATTCAAAAAACCAAGGATAGCCAAAACAATCTTATTCAATAAAGGAACTTCTGGAGGCATTACCATCCCTGACTTCAAACTCTATCACAGAGCTACAGTAATGAAAACAGTGTGGTATTGGCATAAAAATAGAGAAGTCGACCAATGGAATTGGATAGAAGACTCGGATTTTAACCCACAAACCTATGAACACCTCATTTTTGATAAAGGTGCTAAAAGTATACAATGGAAGAAAGAAAGCATCTTCATCAAATGGTGCTGGCACAACTGGATGTCACCCTGTAGAAGAATGAAAATAGACCCATATCTATCACCATGCACAAAACTCAAGTCCAAATGGATCAAAGACCTCAATATCAATCTGAACACACTGAACCTGATAGAAGAGAAAGTGGGAAGTACCCTACAACAGATGGGCACAAGCGATCGCTTCCTAGGTATAACCCCAGCAGCACAGTCATTGAGGGCAACACTGAATAAATAGGACCTACTGAAACTGAGAAGCTTCTGTAAAGCAAAGGACACTGTCACTAAGACAAAAAGGCAACCCACTGACTGGGAGAAGATCTTCACCAACCCCGCAACAGACAAAGGTCTGATCTCCAAAATATATAAAGAACTCAAGAAACTAGACTTTAAAATGCTAATTAACCCAATCAAAAAATGGGGCACTGATCTGAAGAGAGAGTTCTCAACAGAAGAAATTCAAATGGCCAAAAGACACTTAAGGTCGTGCTCAATCTCCTTAGCGATCAGGGAAATGCAAATCAAAACAACATTGAGATATCATCTTCTTCTTTTTTCTATCTTTGTCTCAACCTTATTTTACTTTTATTAAAAATGGTTTTATCTGATTTAATACACCCTGATTATGGTTTTCCTTCACTCTAGTCTTTCTATTTCCTCCCCACTTCCTTTCCTATTCAGATCCATTCCCATTCTGTCTCTCAAAATGTAAACAAAGAGTTATCCAAGGGATAGTAATAAAACCAACAAAACATATCAGACTAGGACAAAACAAGCAAAAGAAAAAAACAAAAACAAAGAAAAGGCATAAGAAAATTTAATGGATAAAGAGAGGCATGTATTCCCTCACTCGGGAATCCCATAAAATATACCAATCTACAGTGCTTTAGAAAAACTCTTCTGTATACTGTTAATATGTGTTGCTCTCATTGGTTGATAATAACAGCTGTTCTGGTCTATAGCAAGGCAGAATATAGCTAGGCAGAAAATCCAAGCTAAATACAGGATAAAAGAAAGGCAAGGGCAGAGTCAGGGAGGGAGATGCATGCCAGCTTCCAGCAGACCTATGAAAGTTATGGCCATGGGGTGACATTTAGATGAGTAGAAATGTGATAATTTAATTGTAAGAGCTAGTTAGTAATAATCCTAAACTATAAGCCAAGCAGTTTGAGATTATTTAGAAGCAGTTTTGGAACAAGGCAGCATTAACTGTATTAATTAAAATCACTGCTTGGCCCATTATCTCTCACGTCTTATTGGCTAACTCTTGCATATTAATTTAACCCATTTCTATTAATCTGTATATCACCATGAGGTCGTGGACTACCAGCAAAGTCTCAGCACAGCTATCTCTGGTGGCAGGTCCACGGCTTCTTCCTGACTCTCTTTCCTTCTTCCAGAATTCAGTTCTGTTCTCCTGCATACCCAAGTTCTGCCCTATCAACAGGCCAAGGCAGTTTAGTTATTAACCAATCAAAGCAACACATAGGCAGAAGGACCTCACACACCAAAGAAATTATAAGAAAGTCTCTAACATGGCATCATGAGACAGGGAACCTCCAAAGATACTGTTGCTTTTTGTTTTCTGCTGGCCATCTACTGCTGGGCATTCAACCTACACTTTAGAGTAGTTTGTTCCTTCAGTGAGACTCCTCCCTTAGAGAAAACTAAATTTTGATTTGCAAGTGCTTATCAGTTAAAAATAGTTTCTGGGTTTGGGATGTCCAGACCAATTTCTTTAGTCTTGAAAAATTGTTAAAGAACAACTTTCAGGTTGAAGAGTTATTAGAAGCCTTTTCAACAATCTATATATATTGTTCTCAGTATTCTCTTGTCTATATAAGGCTATTTTAAGACTTCCTCCGTGAACAGAATTAATCCAAATCTCTTCACTACAGTCTCAAGCAGAGTCTTGGGTAAAGGGCAAAAGGCAGCCACATTCCTCACAAAATATTAAGAATTTTTTTTAGGTAACTTATCAAAATTATTCTACCTTGAGGCTTCTTGAGTCAAGCTCCCACATTTCAAAGCTTCCATGTTCCCGCTAGTGTGGTCCATTGAGCCATGTTTAAAACATTCTATTGCTTTCCTAACACAAAGTACCAAAGTCCACATTTCTCCAAACAAACCATTGTCTTGTTTCTTTTCTTTGTTGTTGTTGTTTTGTTTATTTGTTTGCTATTTTTTTTTTTATGATAAGGTTTCTCTGTAGCCTTCCAGCCTGTCCTGGAATAAGCTCTGTAGACCAGACTTGTCTCAAACTCACAGAACTCTGCCTGCCTCTGCCTCCTGAGTACTTGGATTAAAGGAGCAAGCCATCCCTGCCCAGCCTATTTGTTTTCTAAGTAGAGAGAGAAAGAAATCTTGAAATTGAATGGGTGTGGTGAGGGGTCTGAGAGGATATGAGGTAAGAGAAACTAATAAGAATATGTTGTATAAAATATTTTTAATAAAAAAGTTAAATATATATAGAAACAAAAAAGAGAGGGAATTTTTGAATAGTTTTAAATAAATTATATGTCATCGTAGACTTAATATTTTCACTGTTCATCAATTTTGATGGTGAGAAGATACAATTTATTTGTCAATCGAGTTGGCATCTAACTAATAGTCATCAATTTTAATTCTACACTATGCTTGAGAATGAGGAAATGCTTAGTCTACACCAAGAGAAGAGAACATATTAAAACTAAAGACAAATGACTAAACTCAAAATATTGCCACCATTCTGTGTACAATTTCAATATGTTCAACCCTGTGGCAACTGGCATAAACATGCATGTCTGTATTTTAATCCCTGTAAAATTCATAAGTCTACCTGGATGCAATCCTTCACTATCCTGCAAACCCCTTCCTTGATAGTAGACTTCAGCCATAGAAGCTTATTGCTGCAACTTGTTTGAAAGTTTCAAATGTGTTGATGCATTGTGAATTTTGTTGTTCAGTGATTTTCTGCATAGAATGGCACTATGCTGAAGTGTGCTAGACCGTTCTCAAGGCATCCTTGTTTGAATATTGATCTCTGGTATCCCACCTATACATGTTTTTCTATCTTTGAGTACAATGTGATAAATCAAAGAGCTATAAGGTATTAAGTTATAAAAATCAAACTTTTGCAGGAAGCAAATGTTTCTGAACACAAAACAATGAAGCCCTTGCTCAACAATTTCTAAAAAATATTCATTTACTCTAAAATATCACTCATACACCTATTAGCCCTGAATTTAGGATAATGGACTCTAGTGATCACATTGCAGGTGAAAAGTGACTTTCCTTACAGAGACGGAAGTTTCTGTCCTGCCCGGACCCACAACCGTTCAGTCTCAAAGAAACACACAGAGGCTTATATTAATTACAAACCGCTTGCCCTATCAGCTCTCCCTTGTTATTATCTAGCGATGACAACTTAAATTAACCCATAATTCTTGTCTATGTTTAGCCACATGGCTTGGAATCTTTTAACAGTGAGGTGTTTTCATCAGGCTTCCTCTGCATCTGGCTGATGACTACATCTCTGCCTTCTTTGTTCCCAGAATTCTCCTAGTCTGTTCGTCCCACATATACTTCCTGTCTGGTTGTTGGCCAATCAATGTTTTATTAAACCAGTAGGAGTGACAAATCCTTACAGTGTAAAAGAGCATTATTCCACAGTGGAAAAAAAAAATTTCCACTGAATACAGGGAGTGAAGATATGATCAGTATTCATTACATTCACATATGAAAATTCCACAGAATAAATAAAAAACTGGGACTGTTAAGTTCTAGATATTAATTTATTTAGATATTTTAAAAAATACTTTCTAAAACTGTTTATTTAAGTTAGTTTTCTACCAACTACAAGGTTCTGGTTTGGTCCTCTGCTCCTATTGGGGAGAAAGATAAAAATGGAAAAAAAAGACAAAATCCCCCAAATCCTAGGAAGTATATTTAGTTAAAACCAGAGGAACAAAAACATAGAATATAAAAAAAATGAAATTGGTTAAGAACAACAAATTTTTGCAAAAAGATATTTATAGAAAATAGCAACATTCATTTCCAAAAGAAGGAAGTTAGCAAAAGTATTACATGAAAACAATTTGACTCCAGCTGATAAAATGCACTTTTGTTCTTCTTTTAGTACTTTTTTTTATTAGTTTTTTCCCTTTGGGAGTCTAATAAACACAGTTTTCCATGAACTATGACTTCCAAGTGTCTTTATTTGAAGGCATCCACTGGAGATCAAGACAGGTGTTTGAAAGAATGACTTTAACAAACAAGATAAATTACATTTGCATATGAACAGTGAGTAAATACAGGTTTAGAATTAAGTTAATAACAATTTAAAGTAGTAAATCCCAATAATTAAAAAAATTCAGTCTTGTAATGAAAAACATTGCTTTGCACAATCAACATACACACTGCTTTAAAATCCCACAGGATATTTATTGCAGACTCTCACTAGGGATCAACCTTAAATCATGTCAGATAATTCTTCCTGTGCTTGGAATAAAGTGAAATTCCCAAGCTTCCCACTGGATGTTAATTAGAATCTTTTCAGTGTTAGTGTCATCACTCCCAACAGAGACATTGTGAATATTTGTCATTGTTGCATCTAGACACTATGTTTTGCAGTTCTCACCACTTAGAAAGAGATTCATAATCATTAATAAAATATTCTTCCTTCCTCCTTCTGTCTTTTATTTTTCGACAAACAGATATACATATAACTTGAGACAAAAAGATTTCTAATTTCCTTTATTGTAAATTTTACAAGTCTTTCAGCATTTTTTCAGTTTTTAATTACGTCCTTTCTGCCCACCATTCTGGAATGTCTATTGATTCAGAGTCTGTTCCATGAATTCAGAATGGTGGCATGTGGAGATGCAGGCATAAGTGAGTGACAGAAGTTATCATAGAGGGGAATGCAGGAGCATACCAAAGAAATTCATTATATACAGGTAAGGAATTGTTAAACAATGAAAATATTTAAGAAGTTATGCAGCCCTCTGGAATAACTTAAATAAGATTTCCTGAAATTTTATTATGCTTTTAATAAGTTTTATTAAGTTTAATAACCTCTGCACAAAGTCAGATTATTCTTATGAGTAATTGTTAGCTTTTAAGATATCAAATTATCCTAATTATTAAATATAGTTGTTAAATATTGAATCTGGAAAAGAAAAAAGCTGGGGCCACTCACAAATCTCTTTTTGTCTTAATCACATGTGATTTAAAGGCTCTTAAAATACTGTTACTGTCAATGAAGCAATACAGATCTTAGGAAAATTTTTTTCACACTGGGCATCAGAATGCACCATGGGATAACACATTTTCACAATTTTTATTGTGTGATGCTTCTATAATAATTTCTTATAGCTTTGATAAATAGTTTATTTATAAATTACCTTGTTGATTCTTATGCAAAAAATCTTAAAAATATATTTGGCTAGAGTAATCTTTTCTCTGAAGAGTAACTGTCCTTAGCAACTTGAACTAAATACCTTGGGTTACATCTCTTTTTTCCCCCTTTTAATTGAGCTATGTATTTTTCTCCATTAGCCACCCTTCCTCATCCTGCTCCTTCTGCCCTCTTCCAAGATCCCATGCTCCCAAATTACTTAGGATATCATGTAGAAAAATACTTCCTATTGATGTGGGAGTGATTTCTTATCAATAAAGAAACTGCCTAGGCCCATTGATAGGCCAACCCTTAGGTAGGCGGAGTAAATAGAATGGAATGCTGGGAGAAAGAAGCTGAGTCAGTAGGAGTCGCCATGATTCTCCCACTCCAGGCAGACGCAGGTTAAGATCATTCCTGGTAAGCCAACTTGTGGGTACACAAAATATTAGAAATGGGTTAGGTCAATATGTAAGAGCTAGCCAATAAGAAACTGAAACTAATGGGCCAGGCGGTGTTTAAAAGAATACAGTTTCCGTGTAATTATTTTGGGGCATAAGCTAGCCATGTGGGCGGCCGGGTGCCAGGGATGCAGCCCCGCTGCTCTTATTACAACAGGTGGCACCCAACGTGGGGCGAAATCCACTTAAAAACCTGAGAGAGTTTAATTTTAAACAGAAAAAAAAAAAACAGAGTTTAACGCAGAGTTTTGTTCTTTGTTGGTGGCATGCCGTAGAGAGATTTCCTGATTCAACAACAGCAGCAGAAAAAAAGCAGCGTCATTTTAAAGTGCGGCTTCCTGGGGCTGTGCTGCCAGCGTGAACTCTGGTTTTAAAGCATTTCAAAGCTTTTATGGGACTGGATGTTTCTGTTCCCATTTGGGATCGGAAGGAGAGTGCTCTGAGACCTTGACGATGGCTCAGTGGCTCAGCGCTCCCAGCCTGCACCTAGGTAAAAGGCAGAATCAGGCTTAGGCAGGCGGAAGAGCATGGCGGATGCGTGTTTTCAGACTGCACAATGCTCAGCGTGTCAGATTTGGTTGGTAGGGTAGATCCACGTATGTCTCTTTGTTATCGAGGTTCTCTGGGATTCTGAACTGTAGGGTTTTTTTTCTTTGTTTTAAGTCTAAAAGATACTTATGAGTGAGTATATATTTGTATTTCTGGGTCTGCATTACCTCACACATTATGTTATTTTCTAGATTCATCCATTTGCCTGCAAATTTCAGGATGTCACTTTTTACTTCATTGTGTAAATGTACCACATCTTCTTTATCCATTATTCAATCGAGAAACAACTAGGTTGTTTATAGGTTGCAGCTATGGTAATTAATGTTACTATGGACATAGTTGAGTATACGTCCTTGTGATATGATTGCACATCCTTTGCATATATACCCAATAGTAGTATTTCTGGGTTTTGAAGCAATTGTTTCCCAATTTTCTGAAAAAAAAAATGCCATACTGATTTCTAAAATGACTGTATAGGTTTTCACTTTCACCAGCAATGGAGAAGTGATCCCATTACCCCACATCCTTTCCGGCATAAGCTGTCATTAGTAGTTTTGGTCTTGACCATTCTTACAGGTGTAAGATATAATCTTAGAGTTGTTTTGGTTTGCATTTCTTTTATGGCTAAGGATGTTGAGCATTTCCTTAAGTGTCTTTCAGCCATTTTAGATTCATCTGTTGAGAGTTCTCTGTTTAGATCTGTACCCCATTTTTTATTGGCCTATTTGTTATTTTGATGACCAATTTCTTGAGTTTTTTCATATATTTTGGAGAGCAGACCTCTGTACTATGTGGGGTTGGTGAAGATCTTTTCCCATTCTATAGGCTGTCGTTTTGTCTTTTTTACAGTGTCCTTTGTTTTACAGAAGCTTCACAGTTTCAGGAGGTCCCCATTTATTAACTGTTTCTCTCAGTGTTTGTGTTACTAGAGTTATATTTAGGAAGTGGTCTCTTGAGTCAATGTGTTTGAGGTCTATGAAGAATTTTGATGGGCCTTGCATTGAATGTGACAAGATTGCCATTTTTTACTATGTTAATACTACCTACATAAGAGAATGGGAGATTTTTTCAATTTTCTGGTGTCTCCTTCAATTTCTTTCTTCAAAGACTTAAAGTTCTTGTCATAAAAGTCTTACACTTGTTTTGGTAACAGTTACTTAAAGATATTTTATGATATTAGTAGCTATTGTGAAGAGTAAGCTTCTTTAATTTCTTTCTCATCCCATTTATCAACTTTATAAAGGAGGGCAACTGATTTTTTTGAGTTAATCTTGAATCCTGCTACATTTCTGAAGGTGTTTATGAGTTGTAGAAGTTCCTTGATAGAATTTTTTCGGTTACTTATGTAAACTATCATAGCATCAGCAAATAGTGAGTGTTTGACTTCTTCTTTTCTGTCTGTATCCTCTTGATATCCTTCTGTTGCCTTGTTCCTGATTTCAGTGGGATCGCTTTGAGTTTTCCTCTATTTAGTTTGATGTTGGCTGTTAGTTTGCTGCATATTGCCTTTATTATGTTTAGGTATGTTCCTTGTATCCCTACTCACTCTAAGACCTTTATCATGAAGTAATGTATTTTGTTGAAGGCTTTTTTCAGCATCTATTGAGATAATCATGCTATTTTTTTTTAGTTTGTTTATTTTCTTAGTTTCTTTTGTACATTGAACCATCCCTTCATTTCTGGGATGAAGCCTAATTGGTCATGGTAATTTTTCTACATGATTTTTCTGATGTATACTTGAATTCAGTTTGTCAGTATTTTACTGATTGTTTTTGCATCATTATTCATGAGTGAGATTGGTCTGAAATTATTTTTCTTTGTAATATCTTTATGTGGTTTGGGTATCAGGGTAATTATCGCCTCATAAAAAGAGTTTGACATTGTTCCTCCTGTAACTATTGTGTGGAACAATTTGAGGAGCATTGGTATTTGCTCTTCTTTGAAAATATTGTAGAATTCTGTGTTGACACATTTGGTACTGGGCCTTTTATAATTGGAAGATTTTTATTAATGTTTCTATTTCTTTAGCAGTTATAGGTCTATATAATTTGCTTATCTGGTCTTGTTTTAATTTTGGTAAGTGATATTTATACAGAAAATTATCCATTTCCTTTAAGTTTTCTAATTTTGTGGAATATATTTGTTTTGAAGTTTATTTTGTTAGATATTATGATAGCTACACCAGCTTTTTTCTTAGGTCCATTTGATTGAAAACCTTTTTCCCAACCCTTTATTCTGAAGCAATATCTGTCTTGGAGGTTGAGGTATGTTTCTTGTATGCAACAGAAGGATGGATTCTGTTTTTGTATCCAATCTATTAGCCTGTGTTTTTAATACATGAGTTGATTACATTTATATTAAAGGACATTAATAATCAGTGATTATTTTAGTTTTCATTGTTGGTGATGTTATTGTGTATGTTTTTCCCCTTCTTTGGGGTTTGCTGCTTTGAGATCATCTATGGTCTGTGTTTTTGTAGATGTAGTGAACTTCCTTTGGTTGAAGTTTTCCTCCTAGTACTTTGTGTAGAGATGAGTTTGTGGCTAGGTATTGGTTAAATATGGTTCTTCATGGAATATCTTGTTTTGTCCATATATAGTGATTTAAAATTTTTCTGTATATAATAGTCTGAGCTGACATCATTGGTTTCTTAATGTCTACATAACACTTGACCAAGACTTTCTGGCTTTTATTGTTTCAACTGAGAAGTCAGGTATAATTGTGATAGGCCTGCCTTTATATGATACTTGGCTTTTTTTTTTTACAGGTCTTAATATCCTTTCTTTATTCTGTATGTTTAGAGTTTTGATTATTATGTGGCAAGGGGATTTATTTTGGTCCAGACTATTTGGTGTTCTGTAAACTTCTTGTATCTTCATATTTATATCTTTCTTTAGGTTGGGAAAATTTTCTTCTAAGATTTTGTTGAATATATTTTCTGTGCTTTTGAATTGGACTTCTCCTTCTAGCCATATTATTCTTAGTTTTGGTCTTTTCATGGTGTCCCATATTTTCTGAATATTTTGTGTTAATTTTCTGTTAGATTTAATGTTTCCTTTGACTCATGAGTCTAATTCCTCACTTGTATCTTCAATGGAGATTCTCTATTCCATCTCTTGTATTCTGCTGTTTTTATGTGTACTTCTGGTTCCTGATCGTTTTCCCATATTTTTCATTTCCTGAATTCCCTCAGTTGTCTCTACCTTGATTTTCAAGTCTTTAGTTGTTTCTTTCACCAGTTTGACTGCTTTTTTTTTCCTTTAAGGGATTTGTTAATTTTTTCCATTTTTTTTGTTGTCTGTTTTCATTTTTTTTGAGACAATTTTTCATTTCCTCTTTAAGGGCCTCAAACATTCTCCTAAAGTTTATTTTTATGTTTGTTTTCTACTGTTTCATCTGTATTGAGGTGTTCAAGTCTTGCTGCTTTAAAGCCACTAGACTTTTTGGTGTCATGCTGTTCTTTGTGGTATTGAGTTTGTTCTTTCCTTGCCTACCTATATTTTCATTTGATTGGTGTAGTTGGGGTCATGTGTTCACTGAGTTTCTCTCCTGCCCAGTTCCCACAATTGTTAAGTATCAAAGAAATCACACAGAGGTCTATATTAACTATAAACTGATTGGCCCATTAGCTCAGTTTTCTTATTAACTCTTACAATTTATGAAGCTCATTATTAGCCATTATTCTTATCTTTGTTAGCCATGTGACTCAGTAACTTATTCAGTGGGGTAGTCACATCTTGCTTCTTCTGTGTTTGGGTCAGAGTTGCAGAAAGAGCTTTCCTCTTCTCAGAATTCTCCTGTTCCCCTTGACCCACCTCTACTTCCTGTCTGGTTGTCCTGCCTATACTTCCTGCCTGACTACTGGCCAATCAGCATTTATTTAAAACATAATTCACACAATACAATTGTCCCACACCAATTCCCCACTCTCCCTTTTTTAAATAAAGGAAAATATCCATAGTCTATTTTTGGGGTATGTGGGCATAGTTTTACAGGCAACTTCCTGATAGTTGAGGGGCACTGATAATCTTATGGGAACCTAAAGAAAATTTAGAAGTATAATCAAGTCCTAACTGGAGTATCCTGTGAGGCTTGATCATCTCAGGCAGCATCTTGAATCTGTTCAGGATATAGACCTCTGACAGCTGGGCAATATGTTCTTTCTAGAGATTTCTCAGGTGGTCTTCCTTGATCAAACCTGATTTTTCTTAACTCAGAGTGAATCCACAGCCTCTCATTTTCTGTGGAAACAAAAGCAAATCCTCTTATCCAAAGTAACATATCTTTTAACTTCAATTTTGAAATCAAGTTATTTTCAAAATACCTATCTTGGATTAATTCAGCAGCATTTATAAGCAAATATCTTTTAGCAGCTGTCTCTCCTTCCTAAGCATTCAAACAATTCAGAGAGAGCATAATAACATACAGTATCAAGATTCTCTATGCATTTTTCATCTTACGTGGCTTTATTTTAACATCTATTTCTTTTTTTTTTTTTACTTTTATTTTTTTGAGACAGGTTCTCTGTATATCTTTGGCTGTCCTAGAACTCCCTTTGTAGAACAGGTTGTCTTTGAACTCACAGAGATCTGTCTGCCTCTGCCTCCCAGGCATTGGGATAGAAGGTGTGCACCACCACAGTCATATCTCTGGTGCTTGCTCTTCCAGGTGCCATTTGATCCAAGGCTCATTTGGTTGTTCCTCCTGGTGTTTTTGGGGCCATGGTTCCACTTAAGCTAGAGGTCACTTGGTGTGCCTTGATTTTGCTCAGCACTTCTAAAGGTCATTTTGCACTCATGGAGGTCACTTGGGCTTTTTTCCATGGAAGTTGCTTGTTTGGTCCTGCTCCTATGAAGCTTGCTGGCTCAGACCTGCTCCAGTGGAGGTCATTGGCTCAGGCCTGCTCCCCCAAAGGTTGTTGGCTTGAACCTGCTCCTATGGAGGTTGCTTGATTGGGCCTGCTCACATGGAGGTTGCTGTCCTTGGACTGGTCCTTCCAAGGTCACTGGCTTGGGCCTGCTCTACCAGTGGTTGCTGGCTCAGGCCTGGTTTCACTGTGGGTAGTCATTGGCTCAGGCCTGCTCCTGTGGTGGTCACTGGCTCAGGCCTGCTCCAGTGGAGGTTGCTAGCTCAGGCCTGTTCTGGCAGAGGTCATTGCCCTGGGCCTGGTCACGTGGAGGTCACTTCCTTGGACCTGATCTAATTGAGGTCACTGACTCGGGCCTCAAATCAACTTTCTGGGCAGAAGGTATTTAAGAACCATTCTTCACTATTCAGTATATGAACACACAAATGATTTCAATGCAAAGGAAACTTTCTTTTCAAAACAGTCTTACTGTGTAGCCCTGACTGTCCTGGAACTCACTCTAAGATTGTATTTCTTAAAGGCTTAAACCCAGTCCATCCTATCTCTATTGAGATTCGTTCTTGTAGTTGGGTTTCATTGTCTTTTTCCTGTGAAACAAGACCAGTTCAGTGTCCTAGAAACAGATTTTGTTACTTCTGACTTATACAAGATCCCATAATAAGGATACTGTCATGTAGTAAGAGGAGCAGCAGGGCTGCCTCCCAGGCATCCGGCCGCCCGCATGGCTTAGCTTAATACCCGAAATAATTACACGGAAACTGTATTCTTTTAAACACTGCCTGGCCCATCAGCTCCAGCCTCTTATTGGCTAGCTCTTACATATTAATCTAACCCATTTTTAATATTCTGTGTAGCCCACGAGCTGGCTTACCAGGGAGGATCTTAACCTGTGTCTGCCTGGCATGGAAAAATTATGGCAACTCCTCACTCAGCTTCTCTCTCCCAGAATTCTGTTCTGTTTACTCCGCCTACCTAAGGGTTGGCCTATCAGTGGGCCTAAGCAGTTTCTTTATTGATAAGAAATCACTCCCACATCACTGTCAGGCTAACCACCATCTCTTTCCTCAGCACAGCCTCTTTTTTCACCAGTTTGATACAAGGTCCCTTTCAGAAATTCAACTATGGCAGCCATCATGTTATAGTTCATGTTTAGATTTCCTTCATTTCATTTTAGCTTACTTTGCTTTATTTTATTTCATAATGGTGTTCTTCTTTAGTTAATATGGAAATTCAAAACATCTATGACAGTGAAATAATCTGCTGATTTAATTCAATCAAACTCCCTTACAGATCCATAACCCTCCAAAGCTGCAGTCTTCAGATGGTGACTACATCAGATTGATGCCTCAGACACCATCTGATTAATATGATTAATATCTTAACAACATTATGACATACACTTTTGCTTTGTTTTGTCACAGAAGTTCAGAACTTGACAAACTGTTAACTCCTTAAGACCTAACACTACATATAACCTCGCCTTTCCTATCAGTCTTCAAGTGTTCCCATTGCATTAATCCTATACATGTGTATGACAGTTGTGTAGCTTGGCCAGTTTGTAAGACTTCTACTAGTAAGATCAGGACTGTAGTGGCATTTCAGTTTTATTTTAATAAGTAAACCCTGTCTGAAGATCTGAGAGTAAAACGGACCCACTGGTCAGTCTTACAGACCAGGTAATGGTAACATACACCTTTAATCCAGTAGCCACAATGATTTGTACCTTATTTCCAGTAGCTGCATTTGTTGCTATAGAAACTGACAGGGCATGCCTTTAATCCCACCCCTAGATGGATTATTAAACAGGAATAAACAATTGTCAACACACAGTCTCATTGTGAGATTCCTGGAGGCATAATTGCCATTTTGTACTGAGGTCAAGGTAAGAGCCAGTGGCTGGCTGCTTTGCTTTTTGGGTCTTCAGATTGAACTCCAATGTCTCCCTCTACGTTTTTATTAATCTTGCCTCACAGAACCTGTCCCTGGTGCTTAGCAGTCTTTTGGGAACATGTTCCCCATTATAGACTACATTGCCCAACCTTGAGGCAAGGAGGAGAGCTAGGTCCTGCCTCAACTTGATGTGCCATGCTTTGTTAAAGTCCATGGGAGGCCTGCTTCTTTCTGAATGAGGATAGAGGAAGAGTGGAAGGGTAGGGGATTAGACAGGAAGCAAGTGGTGCAGGGTAATAAGAGGAGAGGAGAGAGGAGAAGTTACAGTCAGTATGTAAAATAAATAAAAAATATTATTTAAATAAATGAAAAAGAAAGTCATTTAAAATGACATTTTGAAAGTCAAAAATAAAAGACAAAAGAAAGAGACTAGAATGGATCATCTAATAAAAGTACAGTCCAAAGAACAATAAATAGTGAAAATAGAAAACATAAAGCTAAACCACAGATACTTTATTTAAACAATTCTCATAACATGCAGACCAAAATTATCTGTGATAATAAAAATAATAACAATACTATTTAATATTTATATGAAGCTTATTACTTGACTGGCCTATTTACACTCATTGCATCATTTACCAAAGGACTGTTTTATGGAATGATTGTCATTATCAATTCCATCTTACAGAGAAGATAGTGACAGATGAAAATGCAGAAACTGTGCATGAGAAGAGAAACAGGGCTTTCAGTGCCACAAAAGAATTCAATCTCAAGCAGTATGACTCAGGAACTGAGGAGAAATAATTTTAAGACCCCAAGAAAGATATGTAAATTCAAATAAAAATATCACTAGAGATGGAAAAATAAATCAGGAAAACATATCATTTAATTTAAAAGTGAAGGGCAAGCAGAACCTACAACTCATTTCAGTGAATGTTTAATCTCAAATAAAATAATCAAAAATTTAAAAATTAAAAAGATCTTACCATATGCATTTAAGTATGAAAACAGTGCAGAACAATAAAAATGTAGAAAAAGTATTATTATTAGTATATGTTTATTATATAAAATGCATTTAAATTTAAGTTCTTAAGGGTACTTCTGATTTGTATAATTATTATTTGCACAAAATTGACTCAGAGGATGCCCAGCATAGACATATACCAATTCATCTCTGAAAGATTAGCTGTAATTTTTAATAAAACACTTACTCATATTCTTTCCTTTCCCCCAACTCTTCCTGTTATTCCCTCACAGCCTAGTAACCTTCATATCCTTTTTTTCTCTTTCTTGTCTGTCCCATAAACAAAAAGAAAGTTGATAATAAGAGAAACTAAAAATCTAACCTAACCAACCAACAAACAAGTGACAAAAATAACAAACCAAACCAGCACATGCACACACACACACACACACACACACACACACACACACACGGAATCCATTTGTTGGTCATCTGTGGGGCTTTCCCTATGTGTATGGCAGAGAATGAGATTTGGAACACTGGGTCCTAAATGGAATGTCTTTTTCAAATACCTGCCCCCCCCCCAGGGTTCTAGAATCTATATGGAAGAAAAAAGTGAAAAAATTTTATGAATCAGAGGTAGTGGATGAATCCAAGAAAAGAGTGTCATTTGGGGACAGCAGAACAGATCTACACATAAACTCACAGTGACTGTGACAGCAAGTACCAGATCTCCATAGGTTCCAAACAAGAACTGTATTTTCATTGTACCAGAAAGAGCAGTAGAGGTACACTAGACTTATGTTTATGTTGGGTACTAATGGTTAAAAGCTTTTATTATATAGGTCTTCTGGGCTTCAGGTACATTCTTCCTACACTTGTATAGAGGTTTTATCATGAGTCCATGTTGAATTACACTGAAAATATTTTTCACATCAAATGACGGAATCACATATTTTTAGGCTTTCATTCTGCTGACGTGATGTTATTATCTTTACTTTTAGCTATTGAACTATTTTCTTGTTTCTATAACAATAACTTCATGGTGATAGTACATGAACTTTTTTGTATTCTTTTAGTTTGTTTTGGGGACGGATGTGTGTTTACAAACCCATGGAGGGGCTGGAGAGATGGCTCAGCGGTTAAGAGCATTGCCTGCTCTTCCAAAGGTCCTGAGTTCAATTCCCAGCAACCACATGGTGGCTCACAACCATCTGTAATGAGGTCCGGTGCCCTCTTCTGGCCTGCAAGCATACACACAGAAAGAACATTGTATAAATAATAAATAAATAAATAAATAAATAAATAAAAAGAATTGAGTAAAGACTTTACATTAAAAAAAAAAACATGGAGATCAGAAGACAGCTTTAGGGAGTAGAATTTCTCTTTCTACCATATAAGTTTCTGAGATCAAACTCAGAGTTTCTGGAATGGCAGCAACTGCCTTTACCTGCTGAATTATCTCCCTGATCCCATATGATCTTAAAATTTGTGTTGGATTTATATTAATCTAGGATATTGATTGTATTCATTTCTGGTCTTGTTACCTAGATACTGTTAGCTTCAGACAGACTCTACAAAACACCAAAAAGGATCTCCTTGTTGTTCTCTTAGAATAGGTTGGAAATATTCAGTGTTATTGCTTTATAGAGTTTAGGAAAATTAATCACTGATCATGGCAGGTCCTAAGTTTATTTTTCTTATACTTGTATGTATATGGGGGTGTAGCATGTTGTGTGTGGTAGGAAACATTTGTGTGGATGACTTGTAGTGGTCAAAGGACAACTTTCAGGGATCTCTTCTCTATTTCCTCCTTCTTTTAGTGGCATACGAACTTCTGAGTAAGCCTTATGTCTTCCTGATTTCACATGAGTTCTGGGATTACAGATGTATCACACATATGACTTCATACAAGGCTTCTGGGGATAGTTCTCTAGTTCTCAGATTTTTGTGACAAGACATTTTTCATCTGAACTGTCATGCCAGTTATAATAGATTTTTTTTAATCAATTCAATCATGACACCTTTGTTTGGGTTATCTAGTTTGTTAGTTATGATTATTCAAATAATTCCCAATGATCACCCAGATTTCTGTGGTATCTAAAATGAACCAATCATATTAGTGAACAGAATTCCTATTATGAGAGTGATGAAATTCAAACTTGTTCCAGCAGTACAAACATTGGCAGATGATTATTTTTATGCCAGCGAGTAATTTGCGTTTACATGTTCTTTTGGTTACTATATATCTCTTACCTGTCAATCACTTGGTCTCTTTAGAAGAATCATTCCTTCTCATTTCTAACATGTTTCCTCACAAGCATATCAAAGGTTCATTCATATGTTTCAAAAATATACAGGAAAAAACACACACACAATGTGTGTGTCCAATAATTTGGGGAAGAAAGAGTTTTTTTTTTTAATCTGGTGACTTTTGTGATAAAAAAGTATTAATACTATTAAAAATAAGTACCATATATCCCAATGTCTTTGGAATAGAGTGGAGAGTAAAACAACTCAGGTTCTTAGTTTTAAAATGAAAATGTTTTACATTTGAAGCCATTAGTCAGAAGATTCTGTGGCATAGACAATATTTCTGTAGGCTGTTTAAAGAATGAACATTTGCTAAGACTATTGCAAATTTATGCCAATTTTGAAATGTGATTTGGCTTGTTCTGAAGCTGAAAATGTTTAAGAAGAGGTCTTGACCACTGATCTGCAGGCTGATTTGATAGAAAGGTGCAAGATATTAGTAAACATATATACATAATGAGACTATTTCTAATTAAATTTATTATCTTGTCCATCGTGGGACTTTACATTAATTTTCATTCTGAAGTGTTATGTTAGGATGTCACTTACCTTGAGTATTATTTCTACACCTCATTAAATCTTGGGTTTGGATTTGTACATGAGAATGCTCAATGTACTACATGGTTACCAAATATACAATGTAACTGGTAATTTTAAATATAATAAATGATAAATATCTAGTCATTAAATCCTCTGGTTATTTTGAGGGAGGAATATAACCAACCATCTCTTTCTGTCTGCAACAGGTCTTGTAGTAAACTCTCCTCATGGTTCTATTGACAATGAATTCCTTGGGTGACCTTCAGTTTTTTTCACTGTCTTCCATTGTCAAATTATTCCAGGAGTCGAGGTTTTTCTAGAACTTTGAGATTGACCTTTACGTTCAGGATTGTGCATGGCAAAACAAAAACAAGCAAATAAGCAAAGAAATGCATCAAAATCAAAACAATAAAACATTTGTAAGATTTAAATAAAAACCTTTTGCTTACTTATCTTCCCCCCTTTCTTTCTCCTTCCAAGACCTTCATGTCCTTTCCCTTCAAGCCATCCCATGATGCCTCGTACTTACTCTCATATTCAGTGCATGTTTAGCTTGGATTTAAGTAACCATAATACTATCATATGTGTAAATGTTTTATATACATTATATATAATATGTACACAAATATATGAATACAATCTGGAGAGTATGATTATAGTTACTTGTGTGTAGATGATTACAGGGCTGGCCACGTGGTACTAAAGAACCAATTAAAAGGCTCATCCCTAGGAGATTCTTCATGTCTAAGTATTCATTAGTTGCCTGTTGTTCTTTCCCTAGAGTTGGAATACCATGAGATTTCCCTCACTGCACTAGAATGTCAACTGATATTATCATTGATCAGGTTTTATTTTTAAGTATTAAATAGTATTATTGTATTTTTTAAGTGTCATGGGTATAGATTGCCTGCAATTTTGAAAGGACAGGCTCTCAGAACAAGTTTATCTTCTTACTCTGACAACCTTCTGCCCCCTCTTCTGCTTTCCATGATGGTACATGAGTTGTATTATGGATGTATCCAGGGTAGCTCAACTATCCACAATCAGTTGGTCTCCTCATTTTGACCTGATGTGGTTTTCTATCATTTTCTCATCTGCCATAAAGATAAGCTTATTTAATGAGAGGCAAGAGATACTCTTATCTGTGTGTATAAGGATAAGTTTTAGAATGCAGCTAGGAATTTTGCTGATATAGTAAAGTGGATGTACTAGGCTCATCTCCGACCATGAATATGTTGCTGCCTAAGTTTCTAGCATGAGGCAACATTATCCTTCAGTTATATAGACCTTATGTCCAATTAGAGAGGGGCGGATTACTTAAAGATATGAGGGTTACTATTTCATCTTTAGGGATGAAATTAGGGATATCTTGCCACACTTGTCATTGTTGTAGTTCATAAGCATCAAAACTGCTTCAGGCTGTTCATTGTTTCTCTCCAATGGTACTTTGTATAGAGATCTGGTATTACAAAAGCTAGACTTCAGTGAGGAGTTTTCAGGACAGATCCAATCAAGTATTTCATGTCCTGTGCTAAAGTGTACAGTGTTTTCAGTAACAAGGACTTACTTACTTTCAGCCTATGAGAGGCAGCAAAGCACAACAACAATAGCATATGTTATTTGGGGAGTCTCTTTGGCTTCCCAGACCAACTACTCACAAGGAAGATTCTTATGCTTGGTAGTGGAGGATTTGTTAGATGGCCTTTGACTTTTGTTTGTAAAATTACAGACATAATATATTGTATATTATGTATACATTACTTCCATATGGTGTGAATTTCAATGATTATAAAATATGTAATTTATTTATTAATATATTTGTGCATGGGAGAGAGGGGATAAAGAGAGAATGAGTATATGTAATATGTATGATTCTTAACGGAGATCAAAAAAGAGCATCAAATCTTCTGGAGTTTAAAATACAGGCAGATGTGAGTTGCTCAACTTGGGTGTAGGGAACCAAACTCAGGTTCTCTGGAAGAACAGCAAGGACCCTTAATCCCTGAGCCATCTCTCACTTCCCCAGTTTGTTAGTATACATATACATATAATATATAATACCATATATACTATACACATGCAAATGTACTAATTCCATTTTATATTTAATTAATATGTATGCAGATATAATTAGATGATATAAAGGAATGTATTATTATAGCCAACACTGTACACTTTTGTTGAATATATTTGTTTCTTACCCCTGTATACATAAACTAAAGTGACTAATTGGTTAATAATAAGTTGTAAGTATGAGCTTTCAATGTTTGCAGTGATCAGTTTCTTAATCTTCTGTGTTCACAACTCCCTCTCTTTGAATCTTTGGATTCTTATTCAGAATAAGGCCTTCATCTTCAATACAGCTTAAGGTCATCATCTGAGACTTTCAAATGACATTTTAAAATGTCCTTTATGCTAAAAGTCACACATTTTCATCCTTCACATATAGGCATATACAGAAATGTTGAGAGGACTCAGCAAGCCCAATAATAGACTTTCCATGAGCTGATAAATCCCACTTTGTATTATGTTAAAATTTTATAGGGTTAATTTAGTATTAACAGGCAGGAAACTATTTTAAACTTAATTTCCTACTGTAAATTGAATGTACATGAAAAAGAAATACAGCAACCCATAAATAAGTTGAACATAATTGTGGAAATATGATTTAAATACATTTGTCATCTCCATCCTCTTTTGGCTTACCATGCCATTTTCTTATCTTCTCTGTAGGTTACTGACATATTTTAACTTTAGTATGGCCATACAAAAGTCTGTGGGGAAGATTTAAAGTTATCATTGTGCTAAAGTTAACTTTCTCTTTCTTGATTTATCTGTAAAGAAAGATAAATTCAGTCACTTCCATAACTGGATTTTTCTTTTCCTAAATATGTACTTCCTTTCCATAAGAACTGCAAAACCATTTTATTCCAGAAGGAAGTTAACCTACCAGAGTGCATTGACTGTTTTTTAGTTTGAGGAGCTTGCAATGTGCTGAACATTTCTTTCCACTGGGGAACACTGACCTGGGCTAGCATCACATTTCAGAGGGAGAGAGATGAAGAAGCAATCTGGAAAGGAAGATAAATTAGAGCAATTTCATAGGACTTAGACCTTTTCTATCTGAAGCAACTGTGAGTCACTGTCATATTCCTTCTCTCAAACACACACACTTCACTCACTCACACATACATAAAACTGAAGGATATTGTACCTTCAATTTTATCATAGTATCATATCAATGAGTTAAATAAAATATTTCCTAAAGCTGTGTATTTCCCAATTGCATTCTAAATACCCATCATTATTCACACAGGTAATTTTCTCCCTTTTCCCTTACCAAAGAAATTTCTTTAGGCAGTATCAGACAACATCATAGACATTCACATTCTAAGCTAGGTAAAATGCAGAGAGCAATTGATTGTCTTTCGCCCACCCAATTGATACATCACCAACACAAGTAATACACATAAGGCTGAAGTAACATCATAGAAGAGGGAGAATAAAATTGCAACATTTAGAGGATCAGGACATCTTTTTTCAGACTGCATTTTCTATATACTACAAGGACCTATACTTAAGAAATTTTGACAATATGGTCACCTAAACAAGACCTGTAAAATGACAGCATTATTTGGCATGCCAACCTGAATTGAGAAAATTTCATTAGGTCCCATCTCTAGATTAAGAGCTAGAGATAATATTTACTAAGAAGGAAGTGATCAAGGCCTCTGATAGGATTTCTAATCCTAAGTAGTTTGGGCTAAACACATACCCACAGAAGTATGTCTTTAACTGAGAACAAAAGTTGAGGTAAGGATGCAAATCAAGTTGTAAGAAATAATGTAAAACATGGAGGCTCTCAACTAGAAACAATGCTGTACATAGTCAAGTCCTTATTTTCTGAATTGGAAACATGAGTCCCATGGTTTCAAAATGCTCACACTTAATGAAGAGTACAATCTATATGGATTATATGCATGTGAGCTTATAAAACCCTGAGAGTAAGATTTTGTAACATGAACTCTCATTCCACTGTTCCAAATACAAGAATTTTCTGTAAAGTAGTGCATTCAGGATTTAAATTGGAGAAGCCTCATTTTTAGAAATGCAAATATGGGAGAAAAACAGCTTACTTAAACAAATAATAGATGCTAACTAAGAAAAATGCTAAAAAAGACAAGTCTATATCTTGGCTGTGTGCAGTAGAAATACTGTCTTCAATGCAGAATGAATATAATGTCAGTTTAAGCTGAGACATCACCTTTCTAAGCTACAGTCTTGATTCTATACTTATGAGTGGCATTCTCTCTCCATCTACTCTCTGCTGGGGCCTCAGTGTGTGCCTGCTCAGAGCACCCATGAGTTCAAAACCTCATCATGTATCATTGATTTTATTTAAGTTATGAATCAGATTATAGACAGAAACAAGTGGCATGTCACAAAATGCTTTCCTTTCATAATGCTTTCATTAAAGTAACTTAATATATGGGAATCAGTTAACATAATATGTTTATTGAGAAGAAAATTGAGGTATCACACTTGCCAGAGTATATCAAAAATAAGTGAAAACTTATTCATAATATCAGTCAACGCAGGCAAGTTTAAGAAAGGCATGCAGAAATGCAATAGAGACTCTTCAGTTACACCTAAAATTTTGATGATACTGATGGAGAAGTGTGAATATCAAATTGTCAGCCTTCTTAAAATCTATTGTATTTACTACAATCTTGCTTGTGCTTCAGTTGAATATATAAGTTGACTTGGAAAAAAACATATTTTTTTATATTTTCCATCTATAAATATATACTTCCAAGTCATTTAATATTTCATTTATGAAGAATAAGTCCAGAGATAGAATAAGAGTAATATTTTCAAAATAGTGAAGATATCTAAAGCAATTTTTTAAATGTTAAAAGATTCTAAGAAATAAGAAATTTTATTTAGATTTTGTTAGCCATAACCCACAAAACACACATTTCAGATTGTTTTCCAGGCCCATTGAAGAGATACTCTAAGGCCAACTGATCTTTTCTTACATCAATATTTTAATTAGTTTTTTAAAAATTAGGTAATCTAATTTGATCACATTTAGTCTCTGAACACTATAATTGTAGTCATGAGTATCATATAAAGGGTCACCTCCCAGTGTTTACAGAGACCCTAGTCTTCTGTCTTTACCTGGTGGGATGGTGCCTGCCCTCTCTTCCTTACCAGAGGGCATCAAGTGACTCCTGAACAACTTGTAATACTGCTCAATCCTGATGATGCTGATAACCATAAAATAATTGAATACAGTGAAGTTGCTGCTGGTTACAGAGATCTATCAATGGTATTGTGAGCTTATTTTAAGCATTCATTGGAGCAATATCACATCCTTGTGCATTATAATGTCCTGGAATTATGTATGGTACAACCATTGGGGAAACTACGTGAATTGGTCCCCTTGGTAGAATTGCTTCAACCTGATATAAATGTATATTTGCAAAACAAAACAAACCCCCCACAAAATTACAAAATTCAAAAAAAAAAATAAACAGAAATGGTGGCTCCTCAGGGATGGGAGGGCACAATTAAAAGAAATTTCATTCCAATACTATATAAATAGCTCCCCAAGTTAATTAAAGACAGGCACAAATGAAATACACGAGACAGTTATTTCTTATATGGATATATTCACATAAATAAATTATGTGATATACACAAGATAATTAGTTATTAAGAAAGATAGAATTAAAATACAGTAGCACAGGCTTCTGTGAGGATGTAGAGAAATATGTTTTCCTTTAATGCAGAGAAGAACACACTTTCTGTATCATGGGAAATAATTTTATATTAAGTTTGAACATGACAATATACTATGATAAGGAATTTCTTCACAAAGTATGTAGCTAACAGCAGTTTCATATGCTAAAATACATCTTCCTATTTATTATTATGTGGAGGACATCCCTCTAATGATCACTAGTACCTGACCAAACAGCATCAGGAAGGAATGCCTTTTTTGCCTCACAGGTCCAGGGTAAAGGTCATGACAGGGATGTCATGATGATAGGGGCATGAGGCAGCTCCTACAGTCAGAAAAAAGAAAGTAGTGAATACTAGTGCTTATCTGGTTTTCTATATTATAATCAGTCGAGGACCACAGTCCATGGATGGGTGCAACTGTGAGTGAAGCTGGGTCTTCCTACCTTACTTACCTGTGGCAAGTGCTCACAAGGATGCCAGAGGCTTGTTTCCTAGGTAACTCTAGATTCTGTAAGAAGAGATCTGCCATTCCGCATTGAAAATGGTATGGATAATTATATAGATATTAAAGAAAACAGAGAATTTGAAGTTTACTTTGAACTAGACCTAACAGTCCTAGAAGAAACACTACACAACCATACAATATACATCTTCTAAAGTACTTATGGGACTTTCTGCAAAATAGATATCTATCAGGCTACAAAAATAGCTGCTAATTTTTTTCTTACTTTATATTGAAAATAAATTTAGATTTATTAATTTTGGATTCAGCATATTTTGATTCTAATATTTTTTTTTCAAATCATGTAAAGTCTATATTAGTTTTCTTTTAGTCCTTTCTCACAGAATCTTCTTTTGAAGTCCGGGATGGCCACCACTAGAAAGTCTCGGACTTTGGCCGCTCAAGTGTTCCTTTTGGAAGCATTCAGCCCCAAACCAGCCAAAGGTTTTTTTCTAACCACAACAGGGTGAAACTAGAAATCAATAGGAGAGAAATCTAGAAATACATGACAACCATTCTTTGGCCACCAATAGATCAGAGAAAGAAATAGTGACAAAGAGTATTAGAGTTACCTTGATAAAAATGCAAGTGAAGATGCCCAAGCCTTCATGATGTATAAAAATAAGCAATTAATCAAAATGTATACTATCAAAATAGCTAATAAAAAGAAGAAAATTTTAAGTCTACAACCTAAGTCACATCATAAATCACAAGTGAATTTAGTGGATAATGGATTTTGAAGTAAAACAAACAATTACTAACAACAAATAAGCTGAACAAAACTGCCTTTATTTTCCATAAAAAGCTAAATTGTTTTTAAAAAATAATAAATATTCATATTGCCCATGAAATAAAGGAAAATGTACAATATAAAATGGGCATTCAATCATTCAATGCTGTTAATAACATATTGTCACCACAGTGGCAAGTACAGCACAACATTCTATTTGTTCTAAAGCCTATTCTTACTTTTCTATGATTTTAGTGTGTGTGTGTGTGAATGGGTGAGTACATGCTGCAGCATGCATGTGGAGGTCAGAAATGGGTCCTAGGGATCACATTCAGTTCATACATCTTTTTTTTTTATTGATTTTTGTTGAGCTATACATTTTCTCTGCTCCCCTCCCTGACTCTTCCCTCCCCTTCATTCCTCTCCCAAGGTCCTTATGCTCCCAATTTACTCAGAAGACCTTGTCTTTTTCTACTTCCCAAGTAGATTAGTTCATCAGTCTTGACAGCAGGTACCATTATCTGCTGTCCCATCTCACCCAACCCTGGGGACTCTATTCTTGAGTCATCTTTATTGATAGGTTATTCTGTTTCTTTACTTTCTTTGTCTTAGATTTTTTTATGTGTATTTTCTGAATGTAGTGCATCACGTGCATGCAGGTAAAAAGGTGCAAAAATTCCTGGTGCTGAAGTTATAGGTGTCTGTGAGCTGCCATGTGAGTTTTCAAAGCTGAACCTAGGTCTTCTATAAGAAGAGAAAGTGCTCTTTTGGTTACCATTTTAAAAATTTTTAGTTTTTAAATTATTTTACCTACCAATCACAGTTTCTCCCTCCTACCCCTTCCCCAAAACCTCTCCGTCAACCTACTCCTATCCACTCCTCAGAAAAGGTAGGGCTCTCACATAGGGAGTCAAAAGAGCTTTGGCACATTCAGTTGAAGTAGAACCAAGCCCCGCCCCCATCCCCTGCTGCATCAAGACTGAGCAATTAATCTCACCATATGGGATCATAAGGAATGGACTTCAAAAAGCCAGCTCTTAATTGATGAGACATCACTCTATCCCTGTGTTTCTGTTTCTAATTTAGATATTTGAAGCTTTTTATATAATATTACCTCTCTATCTGTACATATACTCCCAGATATGTCACAGAAGCTAAACAACAAGCTAGGATGAAATATTGTCACTATATATTTCCATATTATATTTATGCTTATGTATGTTAGATAATTAAAAGATACATAACAATAATAAATATAAAATTATACTGCAATGAGAGTGGCCTGACATTTATGAATTATATATTTATTGAATTTAATATTTTGCACCTTTATTGGTCAAGAATACTGGAAACTGTGGTAAATGATAGCAGAGGCCAGGATGTGGGATTACTCTAATGTGTTTGTTTATTTTAATTAAAATTTAATGAGAAATTACTTTCTCCTATGTATCATGATAAACAAAATTTTATAAAGTTAAAAGATAGAAAATTTTTTGGTTCTGGAAAATTGGTTCCAGAGTGTAAACTGTAAGGAGACAATAAATTATAGTTCACTAAGAGACCACTCTGAGCTCTTTAAAAGCAGCAGTAAACTCGCCAGTAATTAGGAAACTTGCCAATAAACTATTTGATATCAGCCCCAAATTTCAAACTCATCAAGTAAGATGGCCAGTGCCATCACTCTGATTATATGGTAATATGATTAACTTCATGAATAGAAACTTCTACCTTAAATCTGTAGCATAATGTTTGGATGACCTACTGTCTTTCAACTTCTCACTCAACTTGTGAAAAAAGAATATTGGAACAGGAACTCTTTTCTGGATAGGTGTATTCAGTTGAAGGATGAGAACTCAAGACCATAAGCTATGTGTGTGATGTGGGAGTGATTTTTTATTAATAAAAAAGCTGCCTAAGGCCCATTCGATAGGCCAACCCTTAGGTGGGTAGAGTAAAAACAGAACAGGATGCTGGGAAAGAGAAGCTGAGTGAGGAGTCGCCATGATGTTCCCACGCCAGACAGACGCAGGTTAAGATCCTCCCCAGTAAGCACACCTTGGGGTGCTATACAGATTATCAGAAATGGGCTAGTCCAGGTGCAAGAGCTAGCCAATAAGAGGCTGGAACTAATGGGCCAGGCAGTGATTAAAATACAGTTTCCGTGTAATTATTTCGGGGTGTAAGTTAAGCCATGCGGGCAGCCAGGTGCGGGGAGGACATAGTCGCGCCGCTCCTCTTTCAACAAATTGGCGCCCAACGTGGAGCTAAATCCACTTAAAAATGAGAGAGCTTAATTCTAAACAGAGAAAAAACAGAGTTTAACACAGAGTTTTGTTCTTTGTTTGTGGCGTGCCGTAGAGAGATTTCCTGATTCAGCAATAGCAGCAGAAAAAAAGCCGCGTCATTTTAAAATGTGGCTTTCTGGGCTATGCCGCCATTGCGATCTCTATCTGGCTCCTGCGGGAGACAGAGCTTTTGTATGGAGCATTTGGAATAAAGTGCTATGGCTTGCTTGATGGCAATGTGGACTGCTGTATGCCTAAAATTGTGCGCAGCTCAGGGGCACCAAATGGCTCTGAGGCAGGAGCGGCTCAGCTCCGCCATGCTGAACTGAGCTGGTCTCAGGCAGGAACTACCGTAATAACCGTAATAACAGCACAGTTAAGGTTTCTACTGGACAGAACATGGTGGTACCGTATTACCTGTACATTGTGCAACTTAAGTTTTTAAGAAGTGTTTAACATTTTAAAAAATGCTCCTGGATAGTAAAAAAATTACAGATTCACAATAAAACAGGTTCAGACAGACCACTAAATAAGTCATAAAGTTGGATAAATGTACATGGGCTTGAGAGAGAAAAAAATATATATAGAGAGAAAATAAAGTTAATGCCTTTAAAATTAAAAAGTTAAAGTCTTTAAAGAGACAAAATACAAATAGTTAAGAAAGTAAAAAAATAAAAAAAATAAGCCACATAAAAATGAAAAATTCACAGAGAGTCTGGATTATGTACATTGTGTTTTCTTTAAAATTTTTGACTGTAAAGAAGCTAAGTACAGAGAGACATTTCATTATATGGGCTGCCAAGTGGAACCAGAATGAATATCATGAGGGTATGACTTCAGAATTTGGGTCTAAGGATATGATGCTTTGGAGAGGGTCTTCTTTTGTTTTCACAGAGGACCAGACCCTATGGATTGCATCTATTCCGATATGATATAATAGACCACGCCCTCCTGAAAGGTTCCTGTGAACACCCTCAAAAAATTACTTCACTCAACTGCCAACTGAGATGACCCTGACACACAGGTTACACCATGAAAGATCTGATTAATGACACCCCCATTCAGCAGAAAGCAGTTTGGAGAGAAAAACTGTGCCCATGTTCCCAAAACATTGTTTATAACTGTTCTTTTACATTTAAAGGGGGATATGATATAGATATGAATAATTTTCATTGGTGTGGATTTTAAAGTCAATTTTGTTATATGTATATGTATTTCTGATCTTGGTTAAGGTATTGTGATTGTGTAGTTAATTTTTAAAATGTAATGTATAATTAGGAAATATAGGTTGTTGTTAAATAATTGTAAATAATAGTCAAGCTTGTAGTCATGTTAGATTTTCTAGATATATAGAGATATATTTCAGTTAGATAGGCATTCTTCATATCTCTCAAAGTTTGCAGAATATGGCATTTAATGTTTTAATAACTTAGGGTTTTTCATGACAATGAGACACATCTGCTCCTGGCAGCACCAATATACTTCGAGAGGAAGATGGGCATCAAAGAGGATCCTTATGGAGTTGGATAGCCATTTGGGCAAGAAACTGCTCTTGCCTGGATTTTTACATAAACTGGACACAGAACCTGCAGAAAGAGGACTGCTGTACTTGCCTAAAGGTGAGATGGTCTTTTGGGGTTCCTGATTCATGAAAAAGTCTACGAGACATTCTACAGAACACAAACAGCAGAAAGTGACTGAAAATGTCTGCTGGATACTGTGGGCCTGAAGGCCGAAGATGGATGCCCCAACGGTACAAAAGAACTTTGGGTGACTGTCCAGGCAGCGAGATGTCTCTGTCATTTTTAGAGCATTTGACTTCCTGTTTACTTAGGTATTATTATACCCTTCTGGAGTCTTTGATGGAGTTGAAGAATGGTTAGTTATAGTTATAGTTTTCCTTAGTTATGATAAAAGATAAAGTAGATATAAATATTGTAACTGTAATTCTTACTTGATAACTGTTTTGCTATATATAATTTTACTATGTTAAAATGAAAGCCTTCTTTTTTGTTTAAACAGAAAAAGGGGAAATGATGTGGGAGTGATTTCTTATTAATAAAAAAGCTGCCTAAGGCCCATTCAATAGGCCCACCCTTAGGTGGGTGGAGTAAAAACAGAACAGGATTCTGGGAAAGAGAAGCTGAGTGAGGAGTTGCCATGATGTTCCCACGCCAGACAGAGGGAGGCTAGAATCTCCCCAGTAAGCACACCTTGGGGTGCTATACAGATTATCAGAAATGGGCTAGTCCAGGTGCAAGAGCTAGCCAATAAGAGGCTGGAACTAATGGGCCAGGCAGTGATTAAAAGAATACAGTTTCCGTGTAATTATTTCGGGGTGTAAGCTAAGCCATGCGGGCAGCCAGGTGTGGGGAGGACACAGCCGTGCCGTTCCTCCTTCAACATGTGTGTTTCCTTGACTCTCAGTTCCTCTGCATGTCCTGTCTTACTGAAGCCTGTTACTGTGCCAGCAAACACTTAGCATATGTGGTATTCCACTTGTGACCACAAAAATATACCTTTTTTTTTTTTAGCATATAATCATTCATACACATCTTAAGCCTATTGTTTTGGTATGAGGAATGAATGAAGTTCTGAATCAATGTGTGTTATCAACATAAACAAGACAATGCCTCAAACCCACTGAAATGGCACAGCTTTCCCATGGTAAAGTATGAATCTGATGAATGATTGACCTTTAATCAAAAGCGGTGTTTGTAGAAACTATCAACCACAGCTTCCTTTCTGTGGATTATTGCAACCTAAAGCTATTTCCTTACAGAGATCTCCTACCAAAGTTACCTAACACACTCCAACTCTGTATAATAAACCCCACTTTCTCATTAAGATGTATACAATAAATCTGACTCTTCACTCAGCTTTATATAATAAACACATTTAGCTTGCTGGCTGCTGGTAGTTCTCTATCTGAGAGTCCTGTGCCGCAAAGTCCAGACACATGTGTGTTCTGTGTCTACCCTTACTTCATTATCTCATTGCCCCAGTCACATCAAGTCCACGGCTGTGCAGTTTGCAGAATCTAGGGTATATACACATGATTTATTCATCAATTTATGCTCCGTGGCTAATACTGCTCTTTCATCCTGGCCTTTTGGGCTTAGCAGGATCCTTTCTTCTCTACATCAACAAGGGATTTTATTTTGAAACATTATGTCACAGTTCACCTCAATAACATTCTAATGACTGCTTTTGTTTTCTTAATTCATTATTTCTTTTTAAGTGTTAGAAATAAAAATATTCAAGTTCTCTTTTATTGTTTTTTTAATTGATTTTTATTGGGCTCTACATTTTTTTTTTGCTCTCCTTTTATTACATAGAAATTTCATTAGCAGATTTCCCAAGAATTATTGATACATTTGCAATTCTAGCTTAGTAATACCAAATACTGAAATACATTAAGACTTCATGCAAAACTGTCATAGTTTTCTGTTCTAAAGTAGAAGTCATCTGCAAACTTCTTTCATATTTTTATTTAAATTGCTCTCTATAAAGTTTAGTACAATGTAGATTCCACAGGCATTTGAACACCAAGCTGAAAAATATCACAGCAATTTTCTGCCAGATGTAATTTGATATGCTATAAACCCTTGAAAAATCAGAGATGGTAGCGAATATGACAACTGACCTTTAGTTATAATACCAGAAATGTGATACCATAAAGATATCTGGGCTCATTTTCTTCTGTTGAGGCCATTTGGGAAAAAAAGAAAAAGAAAAACAAAACTTGCTCTGAATATTTACTAGGAAGGGCTGTGAGTTTATGCTGTATCTTTCCTGACAATGCACATTAGAATCGATTCTGTGCTGCCAAGCATTTATCCCATCTCTCTGAAAAACAAAACCACATTTTGTTTTTTATTTTGTTTGTTTTTTTCAGCGGGCAGATAAAGGACCATTTATCATAGTGTGTGAGAAAAGCAACAGGGTAGACAAGCTGTAAATCTCAGCAGGTGCTGGGGGAGGGAGATGAATTAATAGGAGGAGAGAAAGCCATGCTTTTGAGTCAGTGTTTAAGAAAACAGATGAGCTTAGCAATGGAGCTCTGCAAGTAACTACACTGGTTCCTTAAATGAACAGAATTTATCAACACCAGATGATTTGTACTTCTTTTAAATCAGTACCTAAATGTTTGATATGTCTTTCACTAGAGGCCAGGAAAAGACAAATAAATACTGCAGTTATATAGAGTAAATGTTGTGATCTGGATGTGCAAGGTCCCCTACGGACTCATGTGTTTGAACATGGTGATGATGTTGGAAGAATAAGTGAGTCATGGGCAGTGATCCTGAAGGTGTTAGTCTATACCCACTTCTGTCCTTAAACTTGATAGTTTCCTCTATCCTTTCAATGAAATGACAAGTCAATATAAACCTCTCTTGTCTCTACTTTGTTACAGTTGTATAATTATTAAAATAATCTAAAAGTCTGAGCTCAGATGCTAACTGTAATTTCTTCCAGACATTGAGTAAATCTGTATCACCTCCTCCATTTATTTTATGGTGGTCTTGTCACCACTTTTATTGACTCTTACCAAGGTTCAATTGTGTCTAATCACTGCCAATGCACAATCCCTTCTTTATACTTTTATGCTAAGTCGTTCCCATTGAATATACAGTCACTATTTCTCTCAGAATCTGAGATCACTAATACTTTACGACATACTCAGTGGCTCTCCCTTGTTTGTAGTGCCAAAGACATTGCTGTATTATAAATCTAATACCTATGAATTTGCCAAGTAACTATATATATATATATGAATAAAATAAATGAAATTATTTTAATTTTGCAATTCTTGCTCATGACTTAAAGGACTGAAACTATAAAGACTCCCCATATATTCTTTTTTATCCATTCCTTTACTCAAATTTATTGGTTTAGATTGTGAAAAATTAGAATATACCTCATAGAAATATGAATTCATAAACTGAAAGAAAACAAACCCAGATCTATGAAAGCATTCTGTTCTCCATATATACCTAAGATATAAATGTAAAAACGTTGGGAGCTGGCAGCTAGCAGCTAGCACAGTGATTAAGAACACTGCTATTCTTGCAAGTGACCAAAGCTTTGTGCCTAGAACCCATATGGAGTGGCTCACAACTGCATATAGCTCCAAATCCAGGGTGTCTAATACCCTATTCTGACCTCTACTGGCATCTCCTTTTACATGTGCACATAAATAATACAATAAAAGGAAGGACAGTTATAAATTTTCATCAGCTTAGAAAAGAAGATTCGAGGAGAATTCATATAAACAATCTTTGCCAGCTAACTTTTCTGATACTTGTCTTCATTTAAACTGTTAGAGTTAAATTTGTTTTATTTTTGTAATTGTTCCTCTCTGTTTGTTTCCTTTCCCCATGGCTTTGACTATATACTTGAACATAAAAGCAATTTAAGGGACAAGGATCTATTTAGACTTGAACTTCAAGGAAATATATTCCATGATTATAGACAAAGAACAGTGGCAAGGGCAAGAGGCCAACTGGTCACATGACAGCCACACTCACAAAACAGAATGTATAGAGGAAGTTAGAATGGACTATAAAACCTTCAGGTCCACACACAGCTACCCCTTTCTTCTATTTAGAGTCTACCTCTTAAGAATTTATATTTTTTTTTCCAACAGCACCATTAACAAATGGTGTTATAATGCAAACACAGAGAAAACTAAACATATTTCATATTCAAATCATATCATACCTTTAAAGATATATTTTTGCAGATACAATATAAGACAAAATTCTAAGTGCTTCTTTAAGAACAATTCTTTTTTGAGAGGCTCCCATTTATAACACATACACATATATGTTAGAAATATACATTATTAACATATATAGCATATAATTATAGCACATATTTGCTATGCAATACAATATTGACATATATCTTAATATAATATATAACATATATTATTAAAATGTTAATATATCGTATATAAATGCATATATATGCTGAAGTATAAATATATGTTAATATGTTAACAGTATATATGTTGATCAGTTTCTTCCTGTTTTTTGCCAATCTTTATTTTCAACAATGGCACATTTCAATTAAGAGTCAAAAAGGTTGTCACTTTACCCTATAGTAACTCAAGGACTGACTATAGTGGTGAGCAATATATCATCAAGATTCCAAACAGAAGAAAAATTGTGTATCAAAAACTGTGCAAGAAGACAATGAAGATGATGTTTCAAGAAAACATGGGTTAAATATTTTTGAAACTCAACTGAGGAAGAAGAAATTCTCTCTTTCAAACAAATGCAAGTCATTTAGTGTCTCAAATGGGGATTTCTATCCATTTATGTGGGTTAAATCTTTGAATTGAAACTTTTAAATGATAATTCTTAATTTTTTGAGACTATAATGCAATTACATCATTTGCTCCATCCCTTTACTCCTTCCAATTCCTCCCATTCATCCCTTGCCTTGCTCTTTCTCAAATTCATGACTCTTTATTCCTTCCCAGCTGTGATACCCATGAACCACAACTGGTACAGAATTGTCTATATTTTGTCAATCATGCTTTAAATAAACGCTGATTGGTTGATAGCCAGAAAGGAAGTATAGGTGGGAAAACCAGACAGGAAGTAGAGGTGGGACGAGAACAGGAGTATTCTGGGAAGAAGGACTCTCTTTCCCCAGTCATGAACAGACAGGGAAGAAGCAGGATGTGACCTGCTCTGCTGAAGAAGTACTGAGCCATGGGGCTAACATAGAGAAGAACAATGTGCTAATATAAGTTACAAGAGTTAATAAGAAGCCTGAGCTAATGGGACAATCAGTTTATAACTTATGTAGACCTCTGTGTGTTTTCTTTGGGGCTTACCGACTGTGGGAACTGGGCAGGACAGAAACCCCAACAAGCCAGCCGCATATGTTACGCACAACAATGACTAGCATGGTACAGTATCTCTAAGGGTACAATAATGTCGTGTATTACTTGGTAGCTTTAAATCATCTCGTGAGGTAAGCCATGACTAATGCTAGAAACCCAACCAAATACCTTGAGCTACTGAAGTTATGATAGTGGAAAAGAGCCTACAAGAACCACTTTACTAAACAAGCATAATCCCTATCTGCAAGTTTATACTCACAGGTAAGTTTAGTTCTCATTTCTCATCAAATAAAATATTTTCAGCAGAATATTTTAATGTTTTGCTTTTACAGATTTTTAGTGTACTGATGTAGGAGTGTTTTTTTTCTATGTGTTGCTTTCATTGGTTAATTAATAAAGAAACTGCTTGACCTGATAGGTCAGAACATAGGTGGGTGGAGTAGACAGAATAGAATGCTGGGAAGAAGGGAAGTGGAGCCGGAAGCCAGAGAGTAAGCGGAGGGCAGTTGCTGCTTTTTTAAAGAGAGAGAGACCATGCCCCAATGGGCTGGTATCTTGGCAGCTATTGACTGAAGGAGCAGAAGGAGCTCCTGCAGCACTGTACCTATAGGATGTCTTGAGTCCTTTGTCACCACATCCATGATGATGTTATATACCTGCCCTCTGTGTTTCTCTGAATCTTATAATGTAAAACATATTCATCCCTGCAAATAGTATGATCTTTAACAGAAGCAACTAAAGATTTGATATTTTATATAAAAGCAGTAAAGGAACTGCAGTGTTCAGCTTTAAGCTCACACCAAAGTAACTTTTCCATTAATATAGATTATTACTTTATCTATTGTCTTATTTCTCTCCACATGGGAGGGAGTAAAGCCAATATAATTTGAACTCAGGTCTCACATATGCCAAGGATGTACCTTGTCTTTGATTTATAGACCAGGGCATTTCTAAACTTTTATTTTGAGATGGATCTTCCAATATTCTTTCTTTCTTTCTTTCTTTCTTTCTTTCTTTCTTTCTTTCTTTCTTTCTTTCTTTCGCACTGAGGTTGTTTTTAGTATGTACTTGATACCATTTCCCTGTCTGCCTTCTTCTCCCTTTTCTTCACACTTAGACTTTCTTTGTCCTACTATGAACTCCATTAAGAACAATGCCTTACCACTACATAAACCACACTGGTAGGGTTTGTTTTTGTTGTTTGTTTTTATCCCTTTCAAGAGTATCAGCCTTCTAGGAACCTCAGTAAACTTTCCCAGTTCCATTAAACAGTGTTGTGCCATAAGTCACTATGTAACTGTGAGAATAGACTGGAGAAATGCAATTATGCTAGTTTTTCAATTTTGTCAGCATTCCTTTTTTGTATATGCTGTAGCAGAAGACCAATAAATTGAATGTACTTTTGCAACATATTATTTAACATTTTAGTTGTGGTTTCTCCTTATCACAGTAAACAGTAATATAGTGATTAGGTTGAACCATTTTATATATATATATATATATATATATATATATATATATAATTATATCTGTGTAATATTTGGTGTGTGTCTGTTATGTGCATGTTTATACAAATTTTTTTCACACATTAAAATTTCTCTGGAATTACATACAATCTAGAGATTAGTAATAAGATTTTATTTGTGAGATGGATTCGAAGCACATGGCCTACTGCTTCATAGAAGTAATAAGAAACTACTGTTCATACCCACATGGATTTCATGGACAACATCTGCAAATAGAACATGATGCCGTTGAGTAATTTTTTCCATGGTCACATAAACAAATACTAACCCACTACAGATGGGGTTGCAAGAACAAACCAAATAAACCATCTGCCAAAGACTGACTTAGTGAATGAAAGAGTTTATTGGTATAACTTATAAGAATGTAGGTACAAAGTTCCCCATAGGAGAAGAAATAGCTCACAGACAGTTGTATGACCAAAAGGACCACTATAGCCCATGTAACTGCTCACAAAAGTTCTAGTCCTAGGATTCTCTGAACGTTGCCAGACCCTTGGGTATGGTGGAACTACTACTTTCAACAACAATCTTTAATGCTTTTATTCTTTTTAACATGTACAGATCCTGTGAATGTGATACATTTTATGAATTTGCGTAGGTTTATGAATCATGTACATCTTGGATCTTAAGGAGCTTCACTCCAGAATTGATATTTCAGCTCCCAGAAAACTGCCACAAAGTTGATGCATTGCTTACTATATTGCTTATTATAACTCCTGAAGTTAAATAATAATGAAAACGCAAATTCTAAAATGAGATCACTATGTAATTGGTATGTGTGCAATGACAATTTTTTTAAGAGGCACTTGGGAGTCTCAATATGACTTTAAACCTCTGAAACTGTGAATCCCAAAGAAATAGGGATCTCCTCAAGAACCTCATGCTAGGACAAACAAAAGGAGCAAACTAGGTGCAATTCATTCCACACAAGTTGCTGTTACACAGTCCCGACAACAGTATAACACCGAAATCTATGCAGTGATGGGTCAATGGTAACTACAACCACACACTGGCCTGACCGCTTAGCTCTACATGATCTTTGTCTCTTATTTAAAGTTTAATATCTATTAAGACTCCAAAAACAGACTTGAGGAGATTGCCGGGTTTATTTGTTCCTCTTTCCAACATTTTCATATTAAATGTAACTCTTTATTCCTGCTTTCTACTATTTAATTTGGTGCCTCTAATTGGTTTAGTTGAGGATGGGTGGCTGAATCTGACTTAGGGCAAAGGTTTGGAACCAAAGTGTGGAAACAAGCACATATTTCATATATTTGTGCTTTGAAAAAAGAGAATATGGAATTCTAATATATATATATATATATATCCCTTAGTGATTATATTTCATGAATATTCGATTAACAAATAGTAGCTTAAGCCAGGTCCTGACTCCTCTTCTGACCAAAAGGATTGCAAACTTGAGTTTTTAAACACACAAAACTGTTTTGTTAACGTTGCTTGAAATAAACCAATGTAACAGCTTGTTTTAGAGGTAGATAAATATGGTAATATTTATCAGGGACACATTTACAGCATGAAATTATAATGATGTGATATCAGGGTCTCTTCTAGTCATCTGTATTTAAGTTTGTAAATACAGTTGGAAAACTGATGCCTTTTGTACACTTTTAGGGCAAATGTCTAGAGCCCATCAGTTGTAGAAATTGGTGTTCTGTTTGGACTGTAAAAGATAAAGATTTGTGAGTAGGAAAAAGGAGAAGGTTGTTGGAATCTAGCTGCTGCCAAGGACCTTACAGACCGGGCCATGCTCCCTGAAGTCCCTCTCCTGTCCAGGATTTCTGTGATGAGCTGATATTCTGCAAGTGTTCCTCTTAATACTCCTAGTCTACATATGGTGCAACACAACAGAGGGCAGGCAGCATAGATCACACATCCATAAATTCTGACCAACGACTCTACTTCAAGGTGTAGGATCTCTCCTTCCTCTGGAGCTGATTTTGTTTAGTGGAATTGAAGCCTCTCCCAAAATTTGGATAGCTGACACTTGCTCTATAGCATTAAGAGCTTAAGAAAGCTCTCATCTGAAGGAACTGCTTCTGAGCTCCTTCTGACACCTTTCTCTTATACCTCTCTCTCTCTCTCCATTTATCTAACAGAGGTATTGTTAAGTCAGAGTTTCAATGAAATGCTCTTGAACTACCAAAGAATTAATGGCATTGACTTTTATAAATTCTATTTAAACTTTGAAGGGAGTAAGCGTAATGAAAAAGATCAAGACTTAGTTATGATAATTCCTTGTAGGGAAGTTGTCTGTGAGGATGAGTTAAAGGAACCACAGACTTGATCTTGGCTTGACAAATGATCGTGAGTATAATCAGAGATTTAGACTCATAATCAACACTGAACTAAGCCTTGACCCTCCCAACAAGGACTGCTCATAGAAATTTTTTATCCTAACAATTTTAGTTTCTTTCTAAAATAGTGGATGATTTAGTAAAAACAAAAAACAAACAAACAAACAAACAAAACCAACACTCAGGGAGGTAAGGGCGATAGTGTTCCCAGAAATTAAGCCATATGTTGTCATTTCTTGCATATGGAGCTTAGACCTTATGCTTCCATTGTCCATTGAGCCTGGAATGCAGAGGCTCTATCTGTTTTCCTTGATGATTGTTGTTCAGTGGATAACTCTCAGGTTCCTGCAAAAGATTGCCTCTCTCTCAATGCTGACAAGATGTTTTAAAAACATTAATATATGGGGCAGAGAAAGAATTGGCAACTGGGAAATGGTTCTAAGAAAGACATCTGATAAATGTGCATTCCAGAAAGAGAAAAGCAGGACCAAGTATCTCATGGATACTTAGGGCATCTTAGTCACTATCACACAAATGGATGTCATAGAGCCAGGGCAACTGTGGCCATCACATTCAGCTATCTGAACAGATTAGAAGGCCCACACAAACTGTAAGGACCAGTACTTGCACTTCAAACATGCAAAAGCATTATGTTTCACTAGTTCACCTCCAACACTTTAAATGTGTCAAATTGAATTGTTTTCTGTGATGATTACTTGTTCACTAATGTCATCTTGTCATCCAACCAATGGATCAGCATCTTGGAGCATGCAAATCCAAGACAATCACATCACAAATATAAATGAGTAGATAAAAAGTCATTTCCTGTGACGTAAAGCAAAGTATGGGGGTTTTAATACCCTCAAAGACCCAAGGGCAGCATGAGTCTGGCCAATTCCTGAGAAGCTCAGTTGAGCTTTGTGTTCTATTTTTAGGTTAATGGCCTAATAATTATCTAAGAGACAAATTTTATGGTATACTTTGCTCAAAGTATTGAAACTCACATTTAAAAATTTGAAATATTAGACACTGATATCTCCAGATACACTCAGCCAGCATCATACAAAGCCTGTTGAAAATCTATCAAAAGACATTTTGAAAGTGTTAAAAGGGTCTTTAGTCTCAAAACTGGGCCCTAGTTGTCCAAAGAAATGAGGCTATCCTGTTTACCCTCAATGCAACAGCTAAAGAGCTAAGTTCTAGTGAAAACATAGAGAACATTTTTTTAACATGGCCACATGAGGAATAACAATAAGTAAGAACTACAGTGACTCCCTTAAGTCCATCTTTGAGGTACTAACGTGATATTTTGCTTATATAGAAAATGAGAGGTATGCACAACTAGGCATTCAACATCAAAGTGTGTCCTGATCATCACTGGCCCATCGTTAATTCCTGCTGTAGTCTGCCTTGAAGTTGTCAGCACCATAAAATATCTCCCTGAAATATATGCTCCCCTTCTACCTAGCACAAAGGCCTCAGTCTTTCTATTACTCCTGTGTAAGAATCCTGAAGAATTTCTAATTACCCAGATTCATTGTTTCAGCAGGCTAATAAACAACAGGAGGGATAAAATTATCTTTAGAATATTTTTCTCCTGTAAGTTCAGTGACAAAGATGCATTAATCTATGAGTACTATGAGTATGCCCCTAATAAGTTGAGACCAACTTGCTGGCTATTAATCTCTGGAGAGAAGTTCTTGTTTTCATAAGTATTTAATTTTCAGTTTCTATAAACCATTTAAGGGGGTTAACTCATCTGTAGGAGATTTAAAATACTCTGCCATTAAGATAGATTTTAAAGAATATTTGAGTTCTGTTTTCACAAAAATAATATAGAATTGCAAGTCAAGGCGTCACTTTGCTAAACTGTTTTTCACTCAGCTTGTGATCTATAGCGTTTCAGTCATGTCAGAGATGATTGTTGCTAAGTAATTGAAACTGTTTCAGGCACTGTCAGTTGATTGATTTGCCCAATAAGCTTTACTGAGATCCTCTAGCCAGAATTCCTCTAAAAATCTTCATGCATATAGCTCTGATTCACCTACAACTACATTTGCGTATGGAGATCCCTTTAAGTTGAATGTCAAAGACAAAAAGATTATTATTGTCATAACATAAATGCTGGCTCAGAAAGGGAGCCCACATGAGAACTCCATTCAGAATGAGCTTTATTAAGAGGGACAAAGATTGGGATAGAGGGAGAGAAAGAAGGGAAGGGAGAGAAAGAAAGAGAGAGAGAGATTCAGAGACAGAGAGAGACTCAAGATCCCAGGGGCCATGATCCGGCCTTAAAGGAAGAGCATTAGGGACATACACCATCATCCTCTAGACAAAGTGATGTGGCCCTGAAGTGAGAGAGGTAGCCTATCCTTCAAAAGCTGACCAGGAGCTGCCTTAGGAGAGAGAGATATCACATACAGTATAGTATGATGGTGGACTTAAAGGAAGGAACCTTTAAAACCCATAAAGAAATTTGATTTCTGAGCTTTTAGGATGGGGGGCAAGAAGCAGAAGTTCCACACAGCATGATTTAGCTTTGCCTATCACATGTGCTACCGAGTTAGGCCCTAGGTAGGACCATATATTTATCTTGTAGTTACAAGGAGAAGGGGCTAGGCTTAGTTTTTCCCTTTGATATCTAAACATTGTTGTTAGTTTCCGGCAAAGTCTATCAGTCTGTTGCTCTAAAAGAGAAACCATAGGATCTTGTCCTTATATTTGGAGAAGAGTTAAAAGTAGCTAGAGGTCTGTGGTCTGACAGTCTTATACGCCAAAACAATATCTCCTGTCCAGATAACTCCATAGGAAAACCTTACCAGGGGGAAAGATGGCCCTATGCTGAGTGAGCTGGAGCCCCTGAAGGACAAAGAATGTTGTCTATTGGAAATGGAAACTCCTTCATTTGACAAGGGAGAAGCTTTCTGGAAATAGAGATGGTGGAGGTAACCTGAGGGTCATTAGCTTACCTCCTCAGAAAGGGAGCAGTTCAACTGTCTTGTCACTAATCACTAATCGGTACATCTTCTGGTCTTCATCTCACAGATTTGCACAAAGTGTAAGGTTACCATAGAAATGACAGAGAGAAAATATTCAGATTTTTCCTCTCCCTACTTTTAACCCATTCATGACTCATAATTCTTTTGAAATATAGGGTCACTAAAGCACTGGGTTTTGGACCTAAGTCATTTATAGCACCAATAATGAGTTTCGTTAGCTTTTACATAGTTACTTGCCTTACCTTGGAGTATGTTTGCCTGACAATGTCTGGGCATGTTTGTCCACTCAGTGTCTGGAGACTCGGTCAGGACACCCTCTCCATGCAGTGCTATATAGGAGGTTCATCCTACCTACTTTCTTAACACTTTTCACTAAGTAGAAAAAGAAGTAAGAATTTCACCCTTCATAAGTACATTTTATTGCTACTGTGATTCCACTATGTTAGAAACATAGAGTGACATATTTGTGTCTAAAATGTCACACTCTATTGAATATTGATACACTCATAAGAAATATTGGCTTTGTCCTGGAGTTTCCTAAATAATCCTGATAGCTCTTGATAGCTGACTTTTGGAAAACAAAGTTCCTTTTATTCCAGTCTTAATCACTAATGTTAATGCCCAGGTCACAAACTGCATTTTACTTAGTAAATGTTACCAGGGAAAGCGGATTCCAATTTTTGGCTTCTGAGTTTCATTAGTGAAAGAATTTAGAAAATGGACTCAGAAAAAGCTTGGTGACCATTTGATTAGAGTTTGAATGAAAGGCAATAGGACAGGAAGGCTGAAAAGTCACAGTGGCTGCCAGAGGGAGGGGAATGGAGAGAAATCCATGTTTTTAAATCAGGTAAGTCAAAGGTCTCTGTTGGTGGTTCAAGAGGGACAGAGAGATGGATTGTGGAGGGTAAGATACTTGCTAGAAGAGTCAGTAATACCATGGAGAGACAGCTATATAAGTAACAGGATAGTCAGCACAATGAGGGGAGAGTTCAGGCCCAGAAACAGACCCTGCGGCTGGTCTCTGAGGACACAAATTAGAATCCTTGATGTAAAGGTGAGGGATAGTTATTTTAATAAAGAAGGTGATTCACACTGTGAGCCTGCATTTAGGCTCTCTGATTCCCAGGCAGGAGTCAGGGAATGGGGCAGGGAGCAGGATATATGGCCTCAAACACTCTTTTTGTTGTAAACTCATTTCCCTTGATAAAACATTCTAACACCTTGAAGCAAAGAATTAATTGTATCAGGGGCACATAATAAAAATAAAGGCAGTTTATTCAAAGAATAAAAGCACTCTCTATAACAGGTGCTTTCTGGTGAACTCAGGGGAAGAAGTCCAAAAGCCCTGAGCCAGAGGTACCATTATCTTTTATAGTATATTTACCGAGCACAGTCCTTTTGTACTATTTTATAACATGAGCTTTGCTTGAGCATGCTCTGTTTATTGTATGAAGGCATAATGAAGAATGCTACAACCTTTTCTAAATAAATAGTTTCTTTCATATATACTCAATGGGTATGCTCCCAGTCAGTACATTCTTGACAGAACTATAGGAATCTATCTCTATCTATCTATCTATCTATCTATCTATCTATCTATCTATCTATCTATCTATCTATCTATCTATCTATCTATCTATCTATCATCTATCTATCTATCTATCTGTCTATCATTTGTCTATAATATTTACATTTTATGTAGGTTTATAGATAGTTATACAAGTATTAAAGGGCACTAAGCATAGTTGAAGGATTTCTAAGGGATCCTACTTGAGATTAGACCTTCAATAAAAATCAGCAAAATTGCCCTACAATCATCAGCTATGAATACAAAAGGGGTACTCCCGCATTTTGGTCTAACCAACAAGGAGAGATTTAACTATAATATATAGGCTAATCTTTTGGTAAGTTAAGACCTTTTCACCATGTGTTAGAATTCAGGATTTATCTAATAGAGAAAAAGGTAATATTCTTTTTTTTGTTTTTACATTTAATTTTTTTTAATTCAAAGCCAGATTGAACTACATAATGCCATTCTGTTACAAAGAAACATAAAACAAGCCAAACAAATACATAAAAATATTTCTCAACCCAAATTATCAACTGTATCAAAGTGCAACTTTGTTTTTCTGTCTTTATAGTGTGTTTAAGTCCTTCATTTCCTTTCTCTCTCTTTTTTTAAAACAGGGTAAGTCTTTCATTGTTGCAGTTTTCCACTGTAGCTTTCCCATTATGATTGACAGTCTTAACAAAGAGCTTTCTCCCACTGCTGCAGAGATGGCCCAGTTGGTAAGGTGTTTTCTCCTTAAGCATGAGACTCCAAGGTTTATCTTTAGAGCTTATATAAGAGGTGAGTCTTACAGAGAAAGGAGGGTCCTTGGAACACGCTGTCCAGTCAGCGTAGTTTTTGGAGGTGTTGAGTTCCTGCTTTAGTGAATGGGGAAGAACACACATTACCATTTCAACAGAGAGGAATGGGAGCATAGTGAGAAAATACTGTACCAAAGCAAGACCAAAACCCAGCAGGGCAAACTCCAAATCTTGTAGCTTCCATGTCTGGTGTCAGAGAATTTAGGCACCTCTGCCAGACCCAAAAAGAGGAACATGGGATGCTCTCACTCATATTTGGTTTCTAGCCATAAATAAAGGACATTGGGCCTATAATTCGTGATCTTAGAGAAGCTAAATAAGAAGGTAAACCCAAAGAAAAACATATAGGCATCCTCCTGAATATTAACCTTCATCAGGCGATGAAAGGAGACTGAGACAGAGACCCACATTGGAGCACCGGACAGAAATAACCCCAGCAGCACAGACATTAAGGGCAACAGTGAATAAATGGGACCTACTAAAACCGAGAAGCTTCTGTAAAGCAAAAGACACTGTCACTAAGACAAAAAGGCAACCTACTGACTGGGAGAAGATCTTCACCATCCCTGCAACAGACAAAGGTCTGATCTCCAAAATATATAGAGAACTCAAGAAACTAGACTTTAAAATGCTAATTAACCCAATTAAAAAATGGGGCACTGAACTGAACAGAGAATTCTCAACAGAAAAAGTTCAAAAGGCCAAAAGACACTTAAGGTCAAGCTCAACCTCCTTAGCGATCAGGGAAATGCAAATCAAAACAACTTTGAGATATCATCTTACACCTGTCAGAATGGCTAAAATCAAAAACACCAATGATAGCCTTTGCTGGAGAGGCTGTGGTGGAAGGGGTACCCTCATCCATTGCTGGTGGGAATGCACTCTTGTGCAACCACTTTGGAAATCATTGTTTCGGTTTCTCAGGAAATTCGGGATCAACCTACCCCTGGACCCAGCAATACCACTCTTGGGAATATACCCAAGAGATGCCCTATCATATGACAAAAGCAATTGTTCAATTATGTTCATAGCAGTATTATTTGTAATAGCCAGAACCTGGAAACAACCTAGATGCCCTTCAATGGAAGAATGAATGAAGAAAGTGTGGAATATATACACATTAGAGTACTACGCTGTGGTAAAAACAATGACTTCTCGAATTTTGCATGCAAATGGATGGAAATAGAAAACACTATCCTGAGTGCGGTAACCCAGACCCAAAAAGATGAACATGGGATGTACTCACTCATAATTGGTTTCTAGCCATAAATAAAGGTCACGGAGTCTATAACTAGTGAACCTAAAGAAGCTAAATAAGAAGGTGAACCCAAGGAAAAACATATAATTATCCTCTTGGCTATGGGAAGTAGACAAAATTGCCGGGGAGAAAATTGGGATCTTGGGGGTGGGATGGGATGGGGATGAGGAGGGATGAGGAGAGAAAAGTTAGAAGGGGAGGACTGGGGGAACTTGAGGAAACAGGATGATTGGGATAAAGGAAGGGTGGATAGGGGAACATGGAGCCACTTTAGGTTTGGCAAGAGACTTGAACCTAGAGTGGCTCCCAGGAGCCCAAGGCGATGTCCCCAGTTAGTTCCTTGGGCAACTGATGATAGGGAACCTGAAATGACCCTATCCTATAGCAAAACTGACGAATATCTTGCATATCACCATAGAACCTTCATCTGGTGATGGATGGAGATAGAGACAGAGACCCACACTGGAGCACCGGACTGAGCTCCCAAGGTCCCAATGAGGAGAGGAAGGAGGGAGAACATGAGCAAAGAAGTCGGGACCACGAGGGGTGCACCCACCCACTGAGACAGTGGGTCTGATCTATTGGGAGCTCACCAAGGCCAGAAGGACTGTGACTGAAAAAGCACGGGATAAAACCGGACTCTGTGAACATGGCGAACAATGAGGGCGGATGAGAAGCCAAGGACAATGGCACGGGGTTTTGTTCCTACTTCATGTTCTGGCTTTGTGGGAGTCTAGCCAGTTTGGATGTTCACCTTCCTAGACATGGACGGAGTGGGGAGGACCTTGGACTTTCCATAGGGCAGGAAACCCTGATTGCTCTTTGGACGGGAGAGTGAGCGGGAGAGGAGTGGGGGGGAGGAGGAGAATGGTGAAAGGAGGGGGAGGGAAATGGGAGGCTGGGAGGAGGCGGAATGTTGTGAAATTGATAACTTGGCAGAAGGAAGAAAGATCTTTCTGCCCCACACTCCTAGGAGTTTAGATTAGCATTTTTACAATACCATGCCTAGTTCTCAAAACAGAATACTTGCTCCAGGCTCATTTGTTGAAAGGAATTGGGCTATTTTAGGAGTTACTAGAAAAGGTAGGAGAAAGGGTGTTATTGGAGAGACTAAGTTACAGAATCTTTGATCTATAAAAGAATAGACTTTGTGCAGTTGTATATATCCTTTTGCTTCTTCTCTCCTCTGTTTTTGTTTCTCTGTCTCCCTCTCTCCTTTTTCTCTTTCTCTTTTGATTGTCATGAGATGAAAGCCTTTGCTTGCCTTGCCCTATCTCTATGATGTTTCTGCTTTGGCAGAAGGATATAACTAATGTCCTAAATTCACTGGACCAGGTGATGATAGATTGACCTCGCTGAAACTATGAGCCCAAATGGCTCTTCCCTTCTGTAAGTTGTTTCTTTCCTGTATTTGTCATACTATACATTCTTATGAGTAAGACACGACTCTAGTTTTGTTTTACTTTGGTAATAAATAATATAACAAATTACAACACATTTATGATAAAGAATGAATAATTTAGAACCTTGGCAAACCACTATGTGGTTGCTGGGAATTAAACTCAGCATCTCTGGAAGAGCAGCCAGTGCTCTTAACCTCTGAGCCATCTCTCCAGCTCTCAAAACTCTTGCTTTAGAGTTGCATAAATACTATGAATTGAATGCAGGTGCAAGTTGAAGCAATATAGAAATTTTATGGATAAAGAAAATAAGTCCAGAGAAAAGAAATTTAAGTCATAGTTCTAAATTGTTATAGCTCTATCCAGTTTCTTTCTAGCACAAGACAGTTCATGAAAAGGCTTTGCATAAATTATGTCTAAAGTGGAGCTTGATGATTATGACCTTGACATCTACCACCTCCTGAATGTTAGGTTTAATCTTGTCAGTTTTTAAAGTTTAAAAATATAATGTATTATGAAAGAACTAGAAAGCACTGTCAATTAATATCGCTAAAAGCCCTTTTCCATTCATAGTACAAGACATGAGACATAAAAAAGCAAATGATGGCTGGACTATACTCAAATGGTAAAATGCCTGGAGCATAAATGCAAGAACTTGAATTCTGATCCTCAGAACCCATAAAAGAAAGACATGTGGCAGTCCCACCTGTAACCTTAGACTTCTGGGTTCAAAATCAGGAAGGATAAGAACAGGTAGATCCCTGGGGTACATTTGTCAAGAAGCCTAAACCCAAATCTATGAGCTTTATGTTTAATGAGAGGCTTTGTCTCACAAAAATAAAGATGCAAAGTGACTGATGAGCGAAGAACGTCTTGAACCTCAGTCCTCCACAAGCAGATACAAGTACAGACACTATACACAGGCACCACACATTTACACTGGATACCCAACACAAAATTAAAAACATGATTGCAATGAAATATAATGTCTTGAACTAGAGCTGAAAATTTAGACAAGAAGCATCCATTTTAGAAACACATTGTTTTTATTTCACAATTTCCCAGATAAACAACTAATTTCTACTGTGTATTTATTTTAAATGTACAATTATAATGAAGCTAGTAGTTAGTTTGTAAGGAGGGAAAGAAAAAAAATTAAGAACTTTTTAACCTTACATTACAGAGGTTGCACAGAAAACCACTGCTTTCCAATCATGCTGTGAAACTAATACTGCTTAGCTGGCTGCCATGTTTATGTTATACTAGGACAGATTAAATACCTGGGAAAGAAATAAGTTATATAATTTAAATACCAGATATTCTTTCATTGGCTGAAATGGAAATCTAGGAGTAATTATTGAAAACCTTCATTTTTAAAAATTTAAAAAGAAAATTCCATGCTCCTAGAACTACTACCCTTTACAATATAACCAACTCTGTTGTTTTAAGATTTTAAATTTAGCGTAGTTGGAGGTTGTGTACTAATTTCTTGGCCTTTTATCATCCTTCAAAAGGAAAACCCCTCTGTCTATATGTATATTCTGTGTCTCCATAAATGTGAGACTTGTAAGTATTCTTGCAATTATTATGTGAGTCAGATTCTGCATGACATTTACTCCTATCTGTCCCTCTTAAAAGAAAAAAAAAAACTGCTGCTTACAGTCTCCCTCACGCTGTGGGACATTATCATCACTTTGATAGACCAGAGCAATATGATTTTAATGAGGTCAATTAGTTAGACAAACAATGATAAATGTATAAGAAGGTCATTGTCAAGGTGCAGTGAACGGTAGCCAGGAGGATTACTAGAAAGAATATGTTGTGCCTCTGTTTTATTTTATTATTACATACTGAGGCTCAGAGGTCTCCCACTGGATGAGCAGTAATCTGAAAAAGCAGGTAGGGGTCTTAATTATTGTGTGTAGATAACAGTTTGTTTCAACTATATCATAAGAGTTCGAGTGTAATTAACTCATATTAATCCACTAGGATGCCTAATTGTTTACTTAACTCTGTGTTTATCTCTCATTTCTTAAACACAACAATAATGATGCTAAACACAGAGGAAGTATTTGCCTGTCTTCAGGGAAATCCCACTTGTGTCCTCTAGAGTGTGTTCTCGAGGCATATAAGGTCTTAAGCAGGCTTAACATACCCTTTCTGGGCAACTCAACATCTGGCATAAGCTCTACCAGACACTGACATTACTGGAAACTATATTTAATTTTTTTATTAATCTTAGAATTATTTAAATCTTTAAATAGCCTTAAAATATTTTACTAATTTTTTTACAATGTTATATAATGAGTTGCAGTCATATTCATCCATACCTTGCCAGATTCACCCCCACTTCCTTCCTTATCCAACTTTGTGTTGTTTTACATTTTAAACCCATCAGGTCTATTTTGCAGCTCACATATTTGTGATATGTTTTTCCACTGAAGCATTGATGACTTATCAGAGTCTATACTTTTTGAGAAAACTGCCTCTCCCTCTTTCATCAGCTAGCAATTCACAATACCTTCTTGGGTATGGGTGGGATTCTGTGACCAACTCCTTCTCCATGCTGGGATACTGTCTGACTTGAGCTTGCTCAGTTCTTTGCATTCTGTCATGACTATCGTGAGTACATATGTCCAGCTATTTTCCCAGAAGACACTGTAGTCACTCACCCCTGTGGCTCTTGCAGTCTTGCTGTGCCCTCTTTAGCCATGGTTTCTAGCCATTCTGAAAAGGATATGATGTATATATTACACTTGGAACTCAGCATTGTGCAGTCACTTATTCTCTGCACCTTGGCTACTTGTAGATCCTGTACTAATCATCACCTAATGTTAATATAAGTTTCTCTGATGAGGGTTGGGAGATACTGTAACCTATGGGTGTAGTGATACATCCTAGAAGTACAGGGTGGCTCTATGTCATCAAGAATTTGCCCAAGAATTATATTCCAGCTTGCAAAGATGACAAAGATTGAAACAGAACAGCAACCAAAGGTGAAAATATATTGTGTGAGATAAAAAAGAAATCTATGCACATGTCCCAGCACTCGGGAGGCAGAGGCAGGCAGATCTCTGTGAGTTCGAGACCAGCCTGGTATACAAGAGCTAGTTCCAGGACAGGCTCCAAAGCCACAGTGAAACCCTGTCTCGAAAAACCAAAAAAAAAAAAAAAAAAAACAAACAAACAAACAAAAAAACTGTATTTGATGATTGCCTGAATATTCATACAACGACTTAATATGCCCAATAAAGATTAGTTTGCATTTGTACAAAGTCTTTACCCTTTTTCACAGAGTAATTTTGACCTAAAAAAAGATCTCATATGGAAAGTTGGGAAAGCCCAAAATGACCATTGCTATGTCAAATAAATCACAAATATTGTTTTCTAATTTTTAGTATTAAAACATATTAAGAAATATGGCCTGCCATTTCTTTGGCTGGAACACATGATTAAGCAGTGTGGTGAACAGAATGAGCAGGTGTCATGATAAAATCAGAAAAGCCATCTGTCTTCATTTACCAAGGAAACAATCCTTTTGGGGCTTTCAAGAAGAAGCATTGCTATGTTGTTTAGGAAGTTCAATGTGTTGTGGTATTTTTTTTCTTTTTTAAGACTTCCCTTAATTATTTCATGCAAAGTAATGGTTAGCAATCACAGTATTATTTACTCACAGTGTGCTTGCTGTGTCATTACTAAATGTTGTCAAATATAGGTGGGGTGTAGATGAAACCTTATACTTGAGCATCAGGAAGTTGTTCTTACATTTTTTTTTCTGTAGGGACCCTTTAATGTGAGATGCCCCTCTGTATGCTGTGACTATGCTTTATTACCACAGGGTAATAAAGACACTGATTTAGCCAATAACCAAGCATAATAGAGCCAGGCAGGAAACTCAAGCAAGATATAGAAAAAAAGAAGGCAGAATTTTAGAGACATCGGTAGCCACCTGAGAAACAAGATGTGAGGTAATACTATGGTCACATGACAATACATAGATGAATAAAAATGGTTTTATTTAAGATGTAAAAGCTAGTTAGTAATAAGTCTACATCATCGGCCAAACAGTTTGCAATTAATATTAAGCCTCAAAGTGGTTGTTTGGAAACTAGTAGATAGGAGAAAAACATCCAGTTAACAACCCTTTATACCAATAAAGTTATTTTTATATGTGTTTGTTCCTGTGATTGGAGATAGTGCATTGCTAGTAGCGTTGTTTTACGAATTCCATCTATTCTTCATAGAAAAAGATTATAAAATCAGATTTATTAAAGAAAAAAGCATGAATGAGAAGATGGGTGGAAGAGGTGATTATATTTTATTTGTGCTTTAACAAATAAAGCTTGCCTGATGATGTGGGAGTGTCATATATCAATCTGTTGATTTCATTGGTTAAAATAAAGAAACTGCTTGGCCGGCCCTAATAGGTTAAAACATAGGTGGGAGGAGTAAACAGAATAGTATGCGGACAGGAAGAGGAAGTGAGCTCAGAATGCACACAGCTCAGAGAAGTCAGCCCCCTCTCTCGCCGGCCAGAGGGGATCGCTCGGCTCTCTGAGGCATGCTCGCAATGAAGCTCCGACCGACCCAAGATGGACGTAGGCTAGAATCTCCCCGGTAAGCGCACCTTGGGGTGCTAACACAGAATATTAGAAATGGGTTAGACCAGGTGCGAGAGTTTGCCCATAAGGGGCTAGAGCTAGGGGGCCTAGCAGTGTTTAAATGAATACAGTTTGTGTGTTGTTATTTCAGGCATAAGCTAGCCAGGAGACTGGGGTGTTGGGGACACAACCCCGGCGCCCCAATTTCAACAGCCTGAAGATCTTAGTGCAGAGCTAGCTATACTAGTTAGCCAAAGAGGCCAGGCAGTGGTGGCACACACCCTTCATCCTAACACTTAGGAGGTAGAGGCAGATGGATAACTGTGAGTTGGAGGCCAGCCTGGTCTATAGAGCAAGTTCCAGGACAGACTCCAAATCTTTAGGAAACCCTGTCTTGAAAAACAACAACAGCGAAAATAACTACATAAATTAATGAAATAACTAGTGAGATCATATGCGACACAGCTTTCGGGAATGCCCCACCAATCCCTGGCCTTTCTGGCTAAATAGTGTGGCTATCTCCGCACTCTGATATTCAGCCAAGCTTTATTTGTTAAAGTACAAACAAAATATCACTGCAATAAGATGTGGTATCCTTGTATACACATATTCATAGACACATTTTTAAATAAATTTCATGTTGATTAACACAGTTACCAGTTGAATGTGATCTTTGAGTTCATATAAATTAAATCTGCTAAGAAAGAACTTCTTGGCAAGTCCCTAAATCATGAAAAATGAGAAAAAGGTGAAGAGTGAAATTTACAGTAAATGCTACTCCAAATGCAGTCACAGAGCTAAATTCTGGTTTCATTTTTTCAACATAATGGAAAGAAATTCAGTAGTTATATGGAATTAGAAGAATACAAATGTAGGCAGGATTGGGAATACATATCTCAGGCAAAATTAATTCACAAGAGTTGTTTTCATTTGTTTTTTTCTTTGTTATTTATTTAGGGGGTAAATATGATGCCTTAGATTTAGTAACCCACACAAACAATGTGTTTGCAAAACTGGAAAGAACATGAGTGTACTGACATGAAGTGTTCTTAAAAGTTCAAATGGAAGACAGCATGCTCCTATGGACATGATTGAGGCAGTGTGGAGGGACCGAATACCCCATTTATGGATGCAACAAAATTACAATGAAGAGTGATGTGGGAGTCCACTCTGTGTGCTGTGATTACCATTAATGAATAAAGAAACTACTGTGGACCTATAGCAAGGCAGAACTTCAGTAGGCAGGGAAAGCTAGGCTGAATGCTGGGAAGAAGAAGGGAAGAAAGACACCATGGAGCTGCAACCAGAGATAGACATGCTGAAACTTTAGCTGGTAATCCACAGCTTCATGGCAATACACAGATTACCAGAAATGGGTTAAATTAAGATGTGTCAGCCAATAAGAAGTTAGAGCTAATGGTCCAAGCAGTGATTTAATTAATATGGTTTCTGTGTGGTTATTTCAGTGCTGAGCAGCCAGGATGAACAAGCATCCTCACCTCCAACAGAAGAGCATATGCAGATTGCTCACATAGGGTGGATGTACATTCTCTCCAAGATCTATTGCTTAAGGATTGTGGAGGTTTATTTGGAATTAAAAAAAAAACAGTTTTGGAAGTTGACTTAAATTTGTTGAATGTGAATATTATTGTGAATTTCTCATCATAAATTTTAACACTTCATGAGAATCATTGACTTAAAAGGACTTGTACTTTATTCCCAAACGAAACGCTGCAACACAGAGACAGAGTATCCTACATCAGAATAATGCACAATGATATGACACAACCACCAGGAATACTTGCAGCAAATAAACTTGATCAGGCAGACACAGACAATTAAAGGCATTATGTTTACTTTTCTGTTGCTGTGAAAGGACAGTGTGACCAAGGTAATCTATAAAAGAAAGTTTATTGGAGACTTACAGTTTCAAAGGGCGAGTCCATGACCATCAAAGCAAAGTCAAGTGAGCACAACACTGAAACAGTAGCTGAGAACTTACATCTGATTCATAAGTACATGGCAGAGATGGCAGAGAGAGTTGACTGGCATTAGTCTGGATTTTTAAGGGCACAAAGTCCATCTTTCCTAGTGACACACCTCCTCTAATGTGGCCACACCTAATCCTTTCAGCTTGGGACGAAATATTCAAATATACAAACTTATGGGGTCATTTCCATTCAAAGCATCACCCAGAGAAATAAAATATTTTTGATATTATTTCAACGTGATGGTTTATCAAATTTTACTACTTTTGGTATGGTTTCCATTTTCTCTAGTAAAATTTAATGTTTCTGAACTTGATCCCTTCTCTCTAGGCTTGTAGATGATCTACTAAACTTTTTAATAAAAATTATTTATTTAGTTATTTATTTATTTTCTCTTAGTTTTTATTTATTTATCTATACTCTGAGGCCATAGAATTTATTATGGCAACATTTCACCAGACATTTTCTTATTATAAATTGCTATAAATTCTTGATTAATCCCTTTAGAGTGTACCTCTTAAGCATTTTTTGAATACTGTTCTTTTCATTTAGCAGACAGCTATTGTCTTAGTTATTTTTCTATTACTGACCAAAGCAACTTAAGGGAGAAAAGGTTTGTTCTTGGCTCACAGTACAAGGTTTATTACATTATGATAGTAAAGTCTGGCAGGCTGGAGCTAGCTACTGTAACCCCACAGTCAGGATCAGGAGAAGAGGAAGGTTTATGCCAGATACTCTTCTTCTTTTTTTTACAGTTAAGGATCCCCATTCATGCTACCATCCCACTCCTACTTGTTCTTAATGAAGAAAACATTTTTATCATTATTAGCCTGATCAAGTCCTTCTTACATAGTATCTCAGAAACAGACATTAATCTACACAATCCCTCACAGGTATGCCTGACATATTCTCTCTGGGTTGATTCTAGAATCTTTCAAGTGGATAATTAGTATTAGTTATCAATACTACAACTTGTATCCTTTAATGAAATTAACAGTCTATTCATTCAAACTAAAAACATTATAGTTAGCCAACCTAACCCAATTTTCAGAAAATGTATGTGTCCCTCTTTCCATGTCCACTTTCTAATAAACTATACCAATATTTTGAAAACAGAAGAAAAGGCTAAATAAATATGTATGGAATAAATACAAAAATAAATTGAGGGATAGAATACAAAGATATTTTCCAAATGAAAAAAAAAAGTTGAATAGGTGAAAGACAATGAATAGACTATGTTTTTTAGGAACTGAACTCATGCAGAGACCCTTTACTGTATCTGTTGACCACAACTGAACATAATCTATCTGCATAGAGATAGTTAATACAATAGAGCCATCAATAATCTGTTCAAAATCTCATTTCCAAATGCAGTTGTTTGTCACATTTTCTTACCACAAATCAGACTCTCAGTTCAATATGCTGGACCTACACAAATGTGTAGAGCTCAAAATGAGTTAATGAAGCATAGATTTACTAAATCCTCTAAAACTTAGAACAACTGTTACTATAGTATAAAGTTTGACAAATGGAGTTTGTGGGTTAGTGAAGACAGTTGCTCATACAGTATCCCCAAGTTTTTCAAAACTGATTAGTAAATTAAAGCTTGATGTGTCTTGGTTGTTAATATTAAAAAGACACCTGGGCATGTTCTCCACATATTAATTTCTCAGAGGACACAAAACACAACTTGGAAATACTAGCAGGAGAGCAGAAATAGCTTCAAAATTAGGTTGATTCTAATTCTGCCTGCACAACATTTTTGCCAGGAGGAAAATTATTTTCCATGAAACACACTTTCAAATTCATGTAAAACAATTTTAAAAACCTGCTAAAAGTTTCTACAAAAGACAATATCTATCAATATTTATGTCTTTCTCTATACTTACATCTATCATCCATCCATCTATCTATCTATCTATCTATCTATCTATCTATCTATCTATCTATCTATCTATCTATCTATCTAATCATCTACCTATCTATCTTTCTATCTTTCTATCATCTATCTATCATCTATCTACCCAACTCTCATTTATCTATCTATCTTTATCATTCCCTCCTCTTCTAGTCCTTCTCTCTCTCTTTCACACATACCCACACTATAATAACTGTATAACAACACATCCCATTTGTAGCCTTCTATTTTTTATGTTGTGTAACATAAAACTAATTTTGATGAAACATGTAACAACAGGCTTGCATTTTTCCCCTTGACAATAGTTTCACATGTGATTTGTAACTGATACGTTATTTTCTGTATTTCATTCCTATATATTAATTTCTATGTCTTATTGAGGGTTACTATTGCTATGATAAAACACCATGACTGAATCAGTTCGAAGAGGAAAGGGTTTATTTAGTTTATGCTTCCACATCACATTTCATCATCAAAGAAAGTCAGGGCAGGAACGTAAAGGGCAAGAGTATGGAGGCAGAAATTGATACCAAGGACATGAAAAAGTATTATTGCTTATTGCCTTGTTCCACAAGGCTTGCATATTTAGCCTCTTTTCTTATAGAACTCAAAACCATCAGTCCAAAGGTGGTTCTACCCACAATAGGGTGGGTTGAGCTTCCCAGATCAAACTCAAGGCCCAGTACCATTATCAATAGCTTCTCTGTCAGCCCCCATTGTCAGCCACATTCAGAGAGTCCGGTTTGATCACCCACGTTCAGTCTTCATCCAGATGTATTTGGTGAGTTCCCATTAGATCAGGCACACTGTCTCAGTGGGTGGACCAACCCCTCGAGGTCCTGACTTCCTTGCTCATCTTTTCCCTCTTTCTGCTCTTCAACTGGACCTTGGGAGCTCCTGATATGGGTCTCTGTCTCTATCTCCATCCATCCCCAGACAAAGACTCGATGGTGATATTCAAGATATTCATCAATTTGAATATGGGACAAGACAAGTTCAGGTACCCTCTCCTCTGCTGACCAGGGATCTAATTGGGGATATCCCTGTAGATACCTGGGATCCCCTCTACAGCCAAGTCTCTTGCCAACCCTAAAATGGCTCGCTTAATTAAGATATCTTCTTTCCTGCTCATGGAAACTCACTGAGTCTGAACCAACAACTAGTTCTGCATGGGACTAACCTAGGACCTCTGCATATACTACTCTGAAGTCAAATTTCCCAGTAGCATTGTGGCTAGACTCTTCTTATCACTCTGCTGCAGAGCTGGAGCACCTGCAATGTCTGCCTCTTTCATTGCTCCACGCTGTTAACTGAGCTTCTAGTTGTGTCACTTTTACAAGGCTTTTGCTCAGTTTGTATTGCTTGGTTTCAAGGGTGCTAGGGCAGCTTTCTTTTTTTCCTTGAAAAAATATTCAGGTTTTTTGTGAGTTGAAGATCAACCTGATCTACTTAGCTAATATCAGACCAGGTCCGGCTACACAGTGAGACCCTGACTTAAAAATATGACAGAAAACAAGAGAGAATCAAAAAGAAAAGGAAACTCAGGACAATTTCTGTTGAGAAGAGCTGTACTTCCTGGGCCCAGCTGTAACAGCTATAACATAGACTGAGGAACATGGTTGGTAGATGGTAGAAATCAGATAGAAATCTGACCACTTCCACACAGTTTTGGCTTTGATTCTAGAATAATGAGGCACAATGTAAGTGCCATAAGCAGCACAGGCCATATATTGATATTCTGTTTTAAAGTCACATGAGCTGTGTTTCCTTGTGTAGCTGGAAGTCACATTTCTGTCCTTCAGTGTTATCTGTAGTACAGTACCATTTGAAGTTTTCAAGAAGAAGATGAAGCCCTGATGTGGGAGTGTCATATATCAATCTGTTGCTTTCATTGGTTAATTAATAAAAAACTGCTTGACCTGATAGGTTAGAGCATAGGTGGGTGCAGTAAACAGAACAGAATGCTCAGAGGAAGAGGAAGTGAGGCAGATGCCATGCCTCTGCTCTCCAGGGCAGACATGATGAAGCAAGCCTCCAGGTCAGACATGCTGAATCTTTCCTGGTAAGACTGGTGCTACACACATTAAGAGAAATGTGTTAACCCAGATGTGAGAATTAGCCAGTAAGAGGCTAGAGCTATTGGACCAACCAGTGTTTAAATGAATACTATTTGTGTGTTGTTGTTTTGGGGTATAAGCTAGTCAGGCAGCCGGGAGCTTGGTGGCAGGAATGCAGCCTGTAGCTACTTCTACATGGCTCCACAACAGTATAACTTATTTATCCTTTTGTTTTGAAAGTTCCAGTACCCCTAGTTAACCACAATTTGGAAATTCTAATGGAAAATTCCAGAAATAAACAATTGATAAATTTTCAATTCCCATTTTATGTGTTGCGATGGAATCATACATTGCCCTATTTTATCTTGCTTGCATCATGAGTCATTCCCTGACTTAAAACAATCTCCTGCATTTGTCATCCTCTTTTTGACAGGAGATCGAGAGAAACAGACAGACAGAAAGAAAGAAAGAAAGAAAGAAAGAAAGAAAGAAAGAAAGAAAGAAAGAAAGAGACAAATACAGAAGCAGAAATGAATTAATCTGTTAATACAGAATATGTTGTTATTGTATAATTTTATTACAGGATAATTATAATATTATAGGATGGTATGTAGTCGGTTTATCTTTATTATTTGTTCATATCTAAAAGGTAGTAGTTTCCTACTATCTACTTTTTGAAGTGTTCACCAAGGTTTCTACACATAACCCTTGTGGACCAGAGAAATGCATTCTATCATTAGTCCTAGCCTATATCCCAGTACCACCTCTGTTTTAGCAGAATATATATAGTAAATCACATACCCTTACCTCTCCTCTGCTGTACAGATTGTTTGAATTTCTGTTTTGTTATAGAACTGTGACTCAAGCTTTTCATATTCTTGTGATGGCTATACTTGTTTGTCAGTTTGACTATATCTATAATGAACTATAATCCAGTAATGGAGAGAGCACCTATGAGTAATATTCTATATGGCTTTAAGTGACTAAATCCACTTTTAGTCTGAACATTTGAGGTAAGAAGACATACCTCTTATTTTGAAATGAGGCAGGAAGGCACATGCCTTCAATTTGGGCACACCTTCTGCTAAAAGCCTACATAAGCTCATGGAAGAAGGAAGGTTTTCCCTTTTGTCTGCTTACCCTCACCTTGCTAGCATATACATTCTTTCACTAGCCCTGGAGCCTACTTCTTGAGGATTCTGCCACATACAGAAGACAAGTTGAGACACTTAGCTTCATGGAATTTTTCTTCTCACAACTAGCCATTGTTGAATTAGTTTGACTGCACCCTGTACGTCATTCAAATGTGGCGTGCACACACACTCATATATAAGGAACCTTGACTAATACAATCCTCTTGAAATTCTCTGAGAGGATAACCACACACAAATAAACACATCCATTTAATAAAGCTATGATCATATATGACTATCTGACCTTAATAAAGATTATAGAATGTAGTTGAGTATTTAGGAAAATGGAAAAAAAAATCCTCTTGTTTAATAAGTGAAAGACTGAGTCTTTGGCCCCAAAACTCAAAAAAAAAAAAAAAAAGGAAAAAAATAACCACAACTGGTGATACAAAATTTAATGCTTGTCAACTAAGTTTCTAAGAATACCTTTTAACTAAAAATGAGAGTTGTGACAGGAAAAAAAATTGATTGTAGTTAGTGGCCACTGAAAGTAGAGTCACTTTCTTTGGGGAATCTGACTACTGCTAGGTTTCTCATAGCACAGTGATTGGTGACACCTGTGTGCATAGAAATAGTAATTGGACTCTGGGGATTTTTAACAACGAAGGAAGAACAGATCAACCTGAGATGATGATGTGGTTGGAAACAGTATGGGAATTTGGGGAATGTAGTGGAAGATGGGTATAATCGATGTCCATTGTAAAGGTCTACAAAACATTTGAAAAAATAAAACAATATTATTTTTAAAAGAGGGTAGAAAACTGAAAGTTATCATATTTGTTAGTGGTTTTTCAAATATAGTTGTAATTATTTGGCACAATATATTGTTAACTCACATATATAATAAATAAAAAGTAGACCAAAGAAAGGCATTTCTATGTCTTTGTTTCTCTTTTACCCTAGGATCCAAGACTATCTTCAAAATGACTTTTGGATTAGGCATTTCAGTATGAGAATCAATGAACTAAGATTTAAAATCACTCTAGATTTTAAACACATAGAGGCTATAAGCAGCATGTCCTACATTTAAATGCCTCACCTAACTCAACTGTCCACCTGGATCATAGTTGCAGTTTCTGTGGACGTTGGTTCCACTGTATGTTTACATATGCCTCAGTTTAAGAATTAAGAATTTACTTTTTAAAATCAGCAGAACTGAAAGAGATTAAGGATATCTTTGCAAATTTCAGGGTTTGGTCCTACTGTTAGATAGGCCTACTATGTTTCTATGATGTTCAGATAGCAAGAACATATTGGAAAATAATGACCATAAGAACACAATGATAATGGAAATACTGTCTTTATTAATAGTTCATTTACAGAATTTGTTCCAGGCTTATGTTTGGTAGGCCTTTACAAGGTTTTCTTATGCCGTGGAATAATTCTCTTGTATGCTGTAAGGTTTGTCATTCATATTGGTTTAATAAAACATTGATTGGCTAGTAGCCAAGTAGGAAGTATAGGCAGGACAAACAGACTAGAAGAATTCTGGGAGGAGGAAAGACAGAGTTGGATGCAGAGGAAGCAAGAATGAAAATGCTCACTGATAAAAGGTACCAAGCCAAGTGGCTGAAGATAGATAATAATTATGCATTAATTTAAGTTGTAAGAGCTATTTAATAATAACCCTGAGCTAATAAGACAAAGAGTTTGTAATTAATATAAGCCTCTGTGTGTTTCTTTGGGACTGAAAGACTACAGGATTGGGCAGGACAGAAATTTCCATGTACAGTCTTAGAGGATGGCTTTCATCTGGTGATCTAAGTTTGATGCAAGTGATGGTGGTAATTCTAGTTTATGACTTGACTTTCTGCTCTCCATGAGAGTATCAGCTTCTCCTAAGACTCCAGACTACTCTTCCATTCCTTGCTGCTGCAGAGAAGATACAATCTCCTACTTGGATGTACCCTAGAGATTATGTTTAGCAAAAGGAATTTGAAAAATAGCAGATACAATAAATTCACTCAAAAAGTCCCTTGCCTTAGCAAATGGTTATAAAAAATCTTATTAAATAATGCCCTATCTATACGAGGAAAAATTAAATACTCATGGTGATATAAGGACACAAAGTTCTGTATAACTAAAACCCGGTAAAAATCACTCTTATCTCCCTTTCGCACCTCAGTATGTTTTATTTTGTGTAAGTACCTGTCTTCATTCAACACATTACAAATACATTTTAGGTTTTTCCTATTTCTGATTTTTGTTTTTCTCATGGGTCTTACCAGATAGTGTAAAATTCCTATTAAATTTGTGTGATTTTGCCATGTTAAATTAATACCAATTTAATTCTTAGTCACATTTGGGGCCCTTAGTAGAGAAGAAGTGAAGTTTTGCATCTATATACTACTAGTCACAGACCTCTGACTGCTTTCAGTTAGGTTCATTCTATAAATCAAAAATGAAAACAGGGATATAAGAAATTAATATTAATTTTTAAAAAGTTCTTACTCCATAGTGAAGGCTAGTTGTCCATATTGAGATCATTTTACTGAGAGCCAGAAATAGCTCAAAATCTCCCAACTTACTGAGATACCATGATCTCGGTGACATTATTGTCATGGATAGCAGGTTCTGTCTGTAGACTGGGTTTGATGGACTAATGACCCCAAAGGCAGTGAGCACTGACAGATTTGAGATTTTATCATGGTATCACACACACAAAAAAGATATGTGGTTTTGATCTTGGTGTCTTTGGGTTCAAAAATCCTATTTATCTTTCTCCTTCTTTCCACAGATTTCATGGCTGTACCTGCAAACAACAAAAGGTATTGTTCTATAAATTGACAGAAGATAATATGCTTCATCCATGCCTTCTGAACCCCTAATGTCAGGGTTCACTTATTTCTAAGCACAAGAAGAGAATGTTCAAAACATGTAAAAGTGTTTATCTCAGTTAACAAGAGTTAATACAAGCCTCTCTGCCCACAGTATATCAACATGTTTTGTGTACTCAGTGATTCACTAGATACTCATTAATTTTCTGAGTTTTTGTTTTATACTGTAATGTATGGTTGACATAGGGTCTCTTTATGTATCCCTGGCTGTCCTGGAGATCACTATGTAGACCAGACTGTTCTCAAACTCACAGAAATCTTTCTGCCTCTATCCGCTGATTGCTGGGATTAAAATATGTGCCATCATACTCAGTTAATTTTCTGTGTTTTCAAATGAAGTATATGAGACACAGAGTTTAGAAACAGCAGCTTCCTAATGATGGATGCTTTCCAAAATCTTTGCCATTGCACAATTTCTTCATTGGGCGAACATTACAGAGCTTCACAGAATGTATTTTCATTGCTTAATTATGTAGTAGTGCCTGCAATAAACACAAGTTAAAGATTCCACAGTCCAATAAACTTATTTTTTCCAGTTAGTAGACATATACTGTAATGTAATGATTAAATAAAACATTGTTCAGTAAACACAATAGCCAGTAATATTGAGATTTATTTTTTTATCAGATACCATGCATGGTGTGCAATTGTTTATGACATAGTTTTACATAGTTTTATGGCAGCCTTGCTCATACCAGTACCATTACACACTGGAATAGTAAGTTGGTGTTATAATAAGTTTTCTCATACAAGCAACATTATACACAGGTATAGTTAGTTGTTTTTATGGTACACTTACTCATACCACCAGATCACACAGGTGTAATTGGTTTATTTTAGGTCTGCTCATACCAGCAACATCACACAGAGGTTAGTATACTGCATTGTTAGATGTTATGATTTTATGATGATTATGATATCATTAAACAGCATAAAATATCAGTTCTAGTAAAATCACTTGGATCAGAACTCCATATATTGTCAGCTATTTACCAAAACACTGAGTTAAACAGGTAGTTTATGAAATTACATCAGTGTGGGCTTCATAGTAAGTAATAGGCTGAATGTACTCGTGATTAATCTGTGTCAGGAAGCACTAAAGCAAACATGATGTGAATACTTTGCCCTGTGGATGGACCACAGATTATTTATGAAGAACCTCTTTGAGTACATACTATATTTTCTCATGGTCTCTCTAACTCTGTTTATTGAAGCATTTCCCTGTTGGTGAAATCTCTACCCTGTTAGGTTACTCTCTTGACTTCTGATAAAAATTCATTTTTCCAAAGAAGAAACTTACTGAGCCAAAACAAACTCTAAATGTCATATCTGCCAATTAGCACTGTGACCTTTCTGAAGTCACTTTCCCTTTCTTGGTCTCAGTTTTGTTTCTCCACAGGCTCAAACATTTGCTACAGCCTGGTGGCTTTTATATGTTGATTCAAACTGAAAAATTTAACTTTTAGCATTAATCTGGGAGAATTTAAGTTTGGTAGTTTATGAGACTTTTACTATAAGTGTTTCATTTTTTTTCCAATCACCAAATTTATTTTAATATTGACAAGATATAATCTGATGTGATGTCTGTAACAAGAGGAAGCTATAAGAATTTTCAGCTATGTTCTTCTGTGGATGAGCTTTACAAACCCTGCCAGATGGCAGTGAATGTATCAGGGGTCATGCTATGAGATCATGACTGTACCTATGTCCAGGCACTATAGCATAATAAAAATCCAGTGAGATTCACAGATGACTGGGTCCTGAAACCAAGTAAAATAATCTTGGTAGATTATTTAAACATATGTGGAACCTTAGTGATAGGTTTATAAATACATAACAATTATCAAATTAGTGTAATCTTGATTGGTGGAAGAACAACTGTATGTACATAGTTGGAACATTATGTTAATTAATGAAACAGGCCCTGTCAAATTTAATAAAATTCTCCATGATTATAAACTCATTAATATAGTATTCTAAACAAGATTAGCTCAAGGGCTCTGGCATTGCACCTCAGATGGTCTGGATAGTAACAGAGGGTGTCTCCATTTCTGAATTCAACTGCAGTTCTAAAGTAGCTATTTTAGTTTTATAGTATGAGAGAAGATTAGGACAAATGGAGTTCTCATTGCTCATTTTCTTCTTAGTTAATTCAGCTAGAATGACTCTTTCAGCGTTTGCTACCCCTGTCTCCAGAAACCCTTCAATCACAGCCACAATTATGTCAAATCCTGGATGTTTATTTATTATGCCTTCTAGAATATGAGCCATTCTTTGTGCTTTTGACCACGATACAATTAAACCACCACCACAATCTCTGTATTTCTTCCCTATGAAACCAATGGTCTCCAGTTTTGATACTTGAATTCTAGATGGTTTGCATATCAAATTCACTTATTATGTTTCTCCAATATTTTAAGCTCTTATGAAAATATCACTTATAAATATTCTCTGAAATCCTGGAGAAAATCTATTTATGTATATACCTATATATCCATCCATACATCATTTAATATCTGCCTATTTATGTAGATATTTATCATATTTCATAGATCTATCTGTTATCTATTTATCTATCAATCAATCATATAGCAACTGTCATCTATTTGTTCATATTTATATATGGGCATGAATATAAAATATTATATATTATGTAATATAAATAAGAGGCAGCATAGTGAAGAGCATATAAACACAAGAAAATTTAAATTCAGGCTCCAGGAGTCATGTTGCAAGCTCATGTATTTTATCCTGTTCTTACCTTTTTACATTCTTGTTACTGAGATAATGGAACCTAAACGTGGGGCAAACAGTTCTACAGTGCTAAGTCCTGAAGTTCTTAAAATTCAATCTTCAAGCACACTATTTGCCTTTAAATTAATTTAATGAAAATAAGATTACTGATGTAAGTGTGGAAATTAATGAGAGTCCTGTATAGAAGTCACACAAAATCCTTATGTCTGGGACTGCCCATCTTTTCTTTTTCACTCTACTTAATTTATGAATTATGTCACTGATAATAAATTATAACTATAATTTTAGCTATAAACCTCCTGTTTTCTTGATGGTCCATTTAATTTATTTGATGTGGCTACCTTCCTTATATTTTCAATTATGCCATGATGGCAGCTTGGTAATATATAAGGATAGCTACTCTTGTCAGTCTTTTCCTTCTACTTGCTTGGTATAGACTATGCCAGTCTTTGAATTGTTCCTCTTTCCAGGGAGTTGTGTCTCTGCAAACACAAAGAGTTGGGCTTTTTTGTATTTGATTAAATCAAGTAATATGTGGGCACTAATCCCATAGTCTGGGGCTAATAATATTTGTATTTATTACTGAGAGATTTTGACTAATTTCTTTAATTTTGTTTTGCTTGTTGTTTAAATACCCTTTTTTGTTTGTTTGTACATTTTATTTTATTTCTCTCTATTCTTTCATATATTTGCTGATTTATTAATTTGGCCACATTCAATCCTATGTTAATTTTAGCTTGTTATCAATTTTGTCCTATTTATTTCAGGAAATTATCTTTCCTGTGACTTCATGTTCCAGTCATTTCTGCTCTTCCTCTAGGTGTATGTGTCCTGGTGTCCTGCAGTGCTGCTGAGAACATACTCGCTACTAGTTCTCCTACATTTTGCTTGCCTTGTACTGTCTATTTATTCAACAGTTGTAGAAGGTGCTTGTCCTGTGCATGATAATCTTGGTAAGCAGGTCTGTACTCTCAGGAATAAACTTTTCTCTGTTCTTCCGTAGTTGAAATATTATTTGGGCTGTCAATGAACCTCCAAATAAAGTCACAGAAACTTATTATTAATTATGAATATTTAGCCTAGATTATGCTCATTCCACTAGTTCTTTTAATTTAACAGATTAATTTAATTTTAATCTTTTTATATCATTTATATCTTGCCTTTTTATCTTTCTTTAATTATCTATGTTGTACTTTTCTGCTTCTTCCATGTCTGTCTCTGGCCCCTGTCGTCTACTTTTTTTTTTTTTACATCTAGGGTAAATTCTTCCTCCTACTTATTCTACCTACCTATAAGTTCCACATTATTGATCATTCAACTTTTTATTAGAGCAATCAAGTACCTTAGGCATGCTATGTAAAACAGCAACACATCTTTACATAATTTTTTTTTTTTTTTTTTTTTTTTTTTTTTGGTTTTTCGAGACAGGGTTTCTCTGCGGCTTTGGAGCCTGTCCTGGAACTAGCTCTGTAGACCAGGCTGGTCTCGAACTCACAGAGATCCGCCTGCCTCTGCCTCCCGAGTGCTGGGATTAAAGGCGTGCGCCACCACCGCCCGGCACATCTTTACATAATTAAACAAAGGCAATACATCTTCACATGGTTATATAAATGTAATACATCTTTGTATAGTTAAACATATATTCTGAAACAGTTTTCACTTTTTCTTTTAATAAAATGGCTATAGCTTTAACATAGACTATATACAATAAGACCAATTATCAATTATCAAGTAGAAATTTACTTTTGCATTTACAATATCCAGTCCATTTGTATTTGGAAAATTCAGATAAACTACTCTATTATCTATCTTATGTTGGTGAATCCAAAGATTTGTACCTAATTCACATTTTATTTTAACTTGTATTACCAGCCCCAAACTGTCTTCTTAAAAATCAAAACATTTTCTTAGATAAACATTTTAAACCTTTATGTCTCTCCATAACCCATAGAATGACTAAAATCCACCCACCCCACCTCTTGAGAGTGTGGGAATTTTGTTCTCTAGACTGCTTCCTATTGTTTTGAGCAAAAGCTTTCCCAGGGGACCCTGAGAAAATTGATAAAATGGTCAATATCTAAGATAAAAAGCTATAACATTTGTTGTCCAGTCTTTGTGTCATGGTAAAGTGCAAGACTTATCTGAAGTCCTGCCTAGAATAATCTGCAAGGCTGGATCATTTCAGTCAGTAGCACTGAAGTTGTTCTGAATGCATATCTCTGAGCAAAGTTAGGTAGAGGTACTCTCAGAGAATGGATCATCTGGATCACCCATTTTCATTGGTGTCTTGTTCCCTTGCTCTAAAATTCCACAAATGTTTGGGCAAATATTCTGCAACAATTGTCCACTTTTGAAGTGGGTCGGTCCGATCTACTTTGGAGTATAAATCCATTTATCTGTATGCTTACTCTTGCCTTAGATTTGGGAAATATTCTGTTGTAATTTTATTATTTAGTACTTCTGTCTTTAATTTTTATTCCATTCCTGTTTCTAATTTCATTTGTGGTAGATATGGTCTCAGGTTTATTCTTTAAAACACATTATTGCATTATTGGAGGGTGTAGTCATGTGTCATTACTTTGCTTTATACTTTATGAATGTATAATTTCATTAACATTGTTTTTAGTCTGTGATCATGCTTCTGCGTCTGTACTTTAGGTATGTTTTCAAGTGTCCTTCCAGTTCCAGTGTCACATTTGTTTGGTTCATAGACTAGGCAATGAGCTAATCAGAGGGTGATATAAAGTTTAGAACTGTAAGAGTGTGATATAGTCTATGTTCTCTAGTACAACATTATGATAGTAGATTTTCTAAAACACAATAAATAAAAACTCAGAGAGAGAAATTGTATTTCCACTGGAAGATCAAAAAAGCAAAGCAATTAGTCACTGGCTCTTACCTTGAACTCAGTATTAAATGGTGATCCTGCCTTCAGGAGTCTCAGAATGAGACTGTGTGTTGGGAGCTGTTTCTCCCATTTTACAATACTCTCTAGGGCTAGGATTAAAAGAGTGCACCACTGTGATTAAAGGCATACACTACCCAATTTCTATGACAACTAGTGTGGCTTCTAGAATTAAAGGTGTGTGTCACTTTGGCTACTTGGATTAAGGGTGTGTGTTACCATCACCTGGTCTGTAAGGCTGACCAGAGGGACTCTTTCATTCTCAGCTCTTTAGGCAGTATTTATTTATTGAAATACAATTGAAATTCCACTACAGAATTTCTACCAGGAACTGCATGTGTCTTTGCACTAGAATGAGAGAGAATGGACAGTAGAGGGCTTCTTTCAAGCCTCTTGCCTTGCACAGCATAAAGATTTTTTTAAACAATTTAATTTTTGTTGTGTGATTCTAGAAATTTTACTTCGTCTGTGCTTTGTCACAGAGTGAGAAAGTGATTTTTCCCTTCATCTGTTTCCCTTTTTAGATTTTACCTGTTCCAATAGCTGACAATCAGTAGAAATGCAGTCATGGTGGTCATAATCATAGTAACGATATCAAGCTGTCAAAATATAAAGGATGTTGGAAGCATTGGCCATCAGGAAACCTGAGTGCATTGTCCATCCCACAGGGAAATAAGATATGAATGCAAATGGACAGGAACTGTCTATTCCTCTGGTGATGGAGATGCTGTGATGAACCTATTCCCAAACAAGAATTTCATAGGTTCACAGGTGGTTGCATAAGTTGTACATGCAAATTTATTTGTCAACCATGTATTTAAAATTAGAAACTGTAGCTATAAAAATCTTAGAAATTAAATGTTTCATGAACTGAGTAAACTTTGGAATATATGATACAAAATACGCTTGAATTTCGCCCCTTGACCACTTGGTTCATACAATTGAAGGATATTACAGATAAGACACTCAAGGCTAAGCAAACAGCAAAGCTTCAGGGAGGGTAATGGATTTGAGGAATTATGATATACAAAGCAATTGCTATTTATACTGAAATAACTGCTTTAGGGTACAAATTGTCCTCTCAATTCTATATTTTGTTTCTTAAGCAAGTTGTGATGCTGAATTGGGCAATGTACACATCCTAGGGGGGCAGAACAAATTATTTGAATAGATAGTTAGTAGTAAATTGAATCAAACATACAGAATTTATATCTCCCCGAAAGGCCTTTATAGGATGGTGAAAAGCATCAATTAAGAACAATAAACCTAGTATTATCAGCATCTTAGACTATTTATTATTTAGTTTGGCCCAAAACTCTGGCCTGCCATGCTTTTCATTATTCTCCTTTAAAATTCACATAAAACTGCTTTCATTCTGAACATTTTCTCAGAAAATAGAAGCTATATTTGCTGAGGTTAATTTGAATCTTTTTAAAGTATCAATATAAAATTTTCAATAATGTTTTTACAAATGAAATGTTAATTTTCTTTGTACACATTATAATTCAAAATTTAAAATTAAAAAAATGGACCAAAGGTTAAAGAATGAAACAAAATTTCTAAATTAATAACATATTTTATAGATAGGAAGAAAAATGTTTTGTATTCTATTAGACATGTAAGTATGAGATGTAAATCTGAGGGTAGTGGGAAATGACCTTAAATCTATCTATGCTTATATCAATGTCACAGAAAAAAGAATCTCAGTATTGTTTTGATTTTCCTTTCTCAGATGACTAAAGATGTTGAGTATTTCCTTAAGTGTCTTTCAGTCTTTCAGCCATTTTATATTCCTCTGTTGAGAGTTCTTTATTTAGGTCTGTACTCCACTTTTTTTATTGGGTTAGTTGTTCTTTTGATGACCAATTTCTTGAATTCTTTGTATATTTTGGATATCAACCCTCTGTGGTGTGGGGCTGGTGAATATCATTTTCCTTCTGTAGACAGTCATTTTTGTCTTGTAGACTGTGCCTGGACTACTTTTTAAACAACCTTTCAAATAATGATTTTATATATTCACATTTTTGACTCTACATGGATAATATAATCCCACCTTTAGCTCTGTGGACATTCTCTGTCACTGAGAAGGTAGTTGTGGCTGCTGTATGATAAAAACAGAATAAATCAAGACAATAAGAGTGATCAAAAGTATTAATGAGATTTCTCTAAAGTTCTTCAGTGAATATGACTTTGAAAGAAATAAAATTTCACCATATTTTCCTTAATAAAATATTAATAAAGTTAATGTTTCTTCATATTTAGGGATGGTAAAAAATTGGGATGTTTTTTGGTAGATATGTTTCTGTCAAAGATATAAGATGGTACAAGGTAATAAGAGTAAGACATTGGTCATCTTTATGTAATTTGTTGATGCATATTTAAAGCCTGATACAATGTAATTAATTCCCAAACAATTTTTCATCGACATACATTCACTCACCATGTACCATCTTTGAGTAGTTGCTGAACTAGGAGGTCAAGAGATGATCTCTGTTCCTCTGTCTTTCCCAGGTTAAATGCAGTGTAGAATACCTATCAGTGGAGACCAATATATCTGCTGTTTCTCATCACCTGTTTCTTAGCAAAATTTCTGGCATAAATAATGTTTGTAAATGCTATTTGTTTGAGTTGAAAAGTGAAAATGGCTGGGAGTGTAGCTCTGTCTTACTATTGTCATACCATCACCAAGTCCTGTGTTTAATTCCCAGCACTGAAGAAAATAGGCATTGTGGCACATTCCAGTCATCTCAGAACTTTGGAGGCAGAGGCAGTGGATAAAAATTTCAAAGTCACTTCCAGCTAAGAAAATGAGTTTCAAACTATTCTGGGATATATGATAGTTTATTATTAAACTATATTTAAGTTTATATTTAAAATGTTAGAATGAGACCCAAGCACCTCTGGTTCCTGGGTGGCCAAGAGATAGATACCCCAGTGCTCTTCTAACCTGGGGCAAGTGGACATCATCACAAGAACAAATAGGTAATGAAGAGGAAGGAAAGATAGAAAACATGGAGCCATTCATGTGCTCAGGAGAAAGACAGAACTGGAGTCATGATGGTAGTGGCATGCCTCAGTGATCCTCAGAAAGGCATGAGATGGTCAGTGGTCCTGATAAAGCCAAAGACCTTCTTGATGTCTGTGGCCACTGTTACCACCAAGGCCCTTGCAGGTCAGGGTTGCTGCCTAAATCCATATCAGCAGGAGAATGCTGTTGGTGCCCTTCAGAGAGCTGGTCATACCCCTTATGGGAGAGTTAATCCTGTCCCTCCTGGGCTCATAGCACTAAAGAGTAGGAGGTGGCATGCTTGCAGGGGAGCTAACGCTTCCCACCTCCAGCCATCACAAAGCTACCCTTAATAGATGGATTCTGTTGCTGATGCAGGCAGAGAAAGATTCCTCCTCAATTGGAGGGATCATTAGGAATTTAACCATGCTCCAGTGAATATATGGACATCACAAAATGTAATTTTTTGTTGTTGTTTTGATTTGGTTCTTGTTTATTTTGGAGGGGGGGTCATGGGGAAAGAAAGGTGGACATGAGAAGACTGGGAGATGAACACAGTTGGGGTGCATGATGTGAGATTTCCAAATAATCAATAAAAAATAATTTTTGAAAACTGTTAGAATGAACGAATGACACCAGGAATCCAGGAGGAAAGGAGAGAGAGAAATCTTTGCTATCTGTTTTTACATTTCCACAATGACAAAAATCAATAGAGCCATGAATGTGGTGGGTACTATTTTATTCACTTGGAAATTGTTCTGATCTATGAAGAGAACCACATGGATGGATGTATCTCTAGAACTCACACTTTTTTTCTTACATGATGTTTTAGCTTTTTTATTGCTTTTACTTTAATAAAAACAGCTTGTTTTTTTATGAATATATTTTATAGGCACTTTTGTTTTTTGACTCAAATAAGTTTGAATTCATATATAATATTATATATAAGATATATGTACATACAAACGCAAATAGTATATATATATATATATATATGAACATATATAGTCAAAAACATACTTACTGTTTTTGTTTATATGTGAACATCCATAGAGCACCAAAGTTTTATTATCTTTCAATGAAAATCTGACCAAAATAAACTTCTGATGAACTTAAATCCATTTCTTTCTGAAAATGTAATTTTTTTCTTCTTTTCTTTTATTGACTAATGTTAGATTTGGGGGAATATTTTCTATCAATAAGTTTTAAAATGCAATATTGAACTGGTATAAAAATAACTGTATATAAAAGTTTCTATGAAAATACACTTTTCATCTTTTCATGCAAAAGTAATTTTAACTATGACCATAATTGCAGCCTGATGTTTCATTGGTTGTAGAGAATGATACTTGTCCTATGAGGGTTTTTTTTTTTTGGTTTCTGAAAATTAATTAAAAATTGATTCTCTCTAACTAGAAAACATGTTTGCTGGTTTGGAGGAATATTTTTAGAATGGTAGACTTTGTTTTTGTTTATTTTTTTCTTTTTTTTTTTTTTTTTTTTTTTGAGACAGGGTTTCTCTGTGGTTTTGGAGCCTGTCCTGGAACTAGCTCTTGTAGACCAGGCTGGTCTCGAACTCACAGAGATCCGCCTGCCTCTGCCTCCTGAGTGCTGGGATTAAAGGCGTGCGCCACCACCACCGCACGGCTTTTTCTTTTCTTTTCTTTCTTTCTTTCTTTTTCTTTTCTTTCTTTTTTCTTTTTGGTTAGATTTTGAATTGATTTCATTCTGGTCTATCATGAAAGAACATTTCCCCCTCAGTCCCACAGACAGAATAAACTTCAACCATCAATGACTGTCCTGAGAATTTCTTCTTCACATAACTGTCATAGGAGCAGCCACATCTCTTACAAGCTTAAGGTCGATAGTGAGAGGACTGGAGAGATTGCTCAGTGGTATGTGCTTGCTGGGTCAATAACCTGCTATCCACAGACAGAATCTGGGGAAATGAATGATGTGGGGAGCAAAAACAAGGAAGACTTCTGATGTTTGCAAGCTACCTACCTGGATACAGAGTCAGTGAGAAATTTCATCTCAAAAAATAAAAGAGAATGTGAAAGTGTAGGACTCTTGTCCTTCTTTGGTTCGTGAATGCTTTTTCACAGGAGTATATACCTGAGTACACACTTATGTATATGTCATAATATATATACAATTATACAAATAAAAATAATAGAAACATAAAGGAAATATAATGATGCAAAATTAAATACAATTATTCTATTTACATAATAACAATGATGGCTAGTACAAAACATTAATAAAAATTTTGTTACTTGGCTTTTACATATCACTCTTAAATCTGAGACCATGTTGAAATAGTACTAAAATAACAGAAAAAAAAAACTGCTATAAAACTGATGGCATATAATAGATCAATTATAACTTCAATTATTTCATTTATCAAAAGTCTAATATGTAACATAACATGTAGATGTTTAGGTAATGTTTTGCTTTGCTAATGAGTTGCTTAAAAGGAAATACATTTACTTTAAAGCAAAAATATTTACTTATTTTTATTTCATGTGCAAATGGTTGCACTTAATGCATTTTTGGTGACTGGGGAGAGCAGGAGAGAAATTGGTGTGAATCACCATGTGGATGCTGGGACTTGTTTTGTGCTTAGACTTATAATCAACTCTCCAGTATCAGACACACTTATTGCTCATCGCTACCCTGTCCTGCACAGCCATTCCTGATTCCTGTTGGAGGATTATTCCTTCTGTTGGCTCCTACATTTTGAGTGAGATGCGCAAATATTGTTGTTGTGTGCGCCATTTTGTAGTGAGGATCTGTAGAGGGAACGGCGGGCTGTGTTCCTGCATGACTCCCACACGTTTAGCTTAGCCCTGGAAATAATAACACGGTAACTGTATTTTCAACACTGCTTGGCCCATTAACTCTATCCTCTTACTGGCTAATTCTCACATCTTGGTTAACCCATATTTAGTAATCTGTAGCACCACAAGGTGGTGGCTTACCGGGAAGGATCTTAACCTGCTTCCGTCTTGGAGAGGAGAGCTATAATACCTGCCTGAGGCATCTGACCTCACTTCCCTTCTTCCCTGCATTATGTTCTGTCTACTCCACCCACCTATGTTCTGACCTATCAGGCCAAGCAGTTTCTTAATTAATCTTACAGGAGAACCTACTTCCATCATTTTACTAAATAAGCCCAATGTTAATTGCATTCTAAATATTTATCCCTATACCCCATAGATAAGGGAAGCTTTCGGTCCTTATAAAATAAAATTCTCTTTGTCATAGAGCCACATCTGTATAAAATAGAGCATATTTTGACAAGTCACAACTTGGAAAAATATAGAGAACACATGATTGTGTAGTATCCAGCTTGAATTCATACATGTACAATTCAACTTCTGTACTCATAGTTCAGTAAACATGATGGAAGAGGAGACAGGAGAATTGTAAAAGCCAGAGGACCAGGAAAGTTCTACTAGTTGTACTAGGATTTAACATACAAAGTAGAAAAACTGATTCATACTGTGGAACTTAGATTGTTTATAGCTTATAGATTGTCATTAGAGATGATTATCAACTATGAATTCTATTGATCATATTAGACTTAACCAGTGTACAGCAGCTGATAAACCATGTGCCATCTATGCACATTCCTCAAGGATTTTATGTGCCTGATTATTTATGACAAAGGTCATAAATGACATAATCTTGTCATTTAGTATCCTTAGTTATTTCCAGGGTGTTTCTGTTTTTAGGTTTAGGTTAACACAAATAGAGAAGTACATTAAGATAAACTGAAAGACAGCATATCCTCTATTTAGAAATGTTAACTTTTGGCCTTATAATTAAATTACATCAGATTACACGAGCAGAAATCTAAATTTACATTTTAATGAGTCTTCCCATTTTCTGTCCATCATCCCACTCTGTCAGCTAAATCCAATGATAAAAAAACATAAAAATTCAACTTTTAGGAATAATTTAACTGATTCTAAGAAACCACAGAGACTTGGATTAGCAAAATTTGAATCTATACCTGTGACAATATATTTGGTTCTACCTGGGTGATTTTTCTCCCTAAATCCCACTATATAATTTTGTTTCTTTAGTTGGTCTAGGTAAACATTTGTCTGTTTTACAATAGCTTCTTCAGAACAAGAAGTTTTTATGTATTCAAACTATGATGGACTATAATCATACTAGAGTCAAAACAATTTGGTGAAAATAATTACAAATAGCCTGTGAAAAACATTAAGCTTTCCATGATTTCTACTATGAGTATAAGGAAAATAAAATATCCTCTCATAGATTTTTTTTTAGGATTGGTCTTGTTTGCAGACATTTATACAGATTATTTACAGCACATTTACTAGTCAATTGTTAACTACAGTTCATGCTATCAGTTGAGTGATCAAAGATGAATGACATCTTTAAGAGTCATTCTCGGTGTCTTATTTTTTTTTAACTGATTCCTCCATTATGACAGTTTAAGTATAAACTTAATTAATTACAATAAATAATAGGAGAAGTAGGCAAAACTTTATGATTAACTAAATTGAGGTTTTTGTTGGTCAGTGAATAAGCAATTGTATAGAATTAGGTAGACCAAGGCCGGGCGGTGGTGGCGCACGCCTTTAATCCCAGCACTTGGGAGGCAGAGGAAGGTGGATTTCTGGGAGTTCAAGGCCAGCCTGGTCTATAAGAGCTAGTTCCAGGATGGGCACCAAAGCTACAGAGAAACCCTGTCTCGAAAAACCAAAAAAAAAAAAAAAAAAAAAAAATTAGGTAGACCATTACCCAACTGTTTAAATCACATTAACAAATAGGCCAAGCTTCTCACATTGGTGGTGTTAACTCCATCATATGATTTCTGGTATGCCTATATAAATTCCTAAACAAACAATAACATTTTTATATCCTTATACTAACAACCAAAGAAGGAAAGAAAGAAAACTCAGCTAGACACAAGGCATCATTAAGGAGGTATATGTTTCAATTTGTTATAGTCACGAATTGGAAGATACAAGGAATATTGCAAGGACAGCAAGGGATATCCCAAACATTTCTCTTCATAAGGGTGACACTCTCTAAGCTTCAAATTAGGCTTGTAAAAAGGAGCCAAGTGTTTAGATAGGATAAATGATTTTTATGTAGCGGTACAACTAATTTTGAAGGCATTCTTGTGCTTGAAAAGTTTATTACATAGATATGTTGCTTAATGAAATTTTTGTGTGATGGATTATGATGTGTCAAACTTCATATACTGAGATTATACACTGAGATTGATTGCCAATAAGTCTTTTAAATTATGTGAAATGCAAGGAATAGCATCAGATGTGAGACAGAAAAGGGGGAAGTTACGTATTACCTCCCAATTAGATATTCAACATTAACACTAAAAGACAACATTTTCATGATGTAGCGCCCTCTGTATAGCCCTAGAATTCAAACCTTCAGCTTGAATGTTGTTAAAGATGCTCTTCATATACAAATCATGATAGTTCATGGTGGCTCCTCACTGAGTCAGATTTCTCTCTCTCTCTCTCTCTCTCTCTCTCTCTCTCTCTCTCTCTCTCTCTCTCTCTCTTCCTTCCCCCTTTACCTATATTCCCTTCCTCTCCATTCTCGGCCATTATGAAGTGAGACATCTTCCCCGCCACATTATTCCAATTATTCTGATTCACCTTTGGATTAATGAAGTAAATCTGAAACTTTGGTCTAAATACGCCTTCCTTCCTTTACATTGTTTTAGGTAGGTATTGTATCTCAGCAACATAAAGATGATAAGCTCACTCACATTAGGATTGACCTAGAAAATTACTTACAAACCAATGTATCTGGCTGGAAATATTTTATACTTTGAATATCTTGGCTGAGGAGCTTTTAGGGAACTCAAAGTGAGAACAATCTGTTAATCTGTTGTCTCTTACTTAATCATGGTATAGCACTTTTGTATGGGATAGAGCTCTTCCATGTGAGATAAACAGACTCTAAAATGCACTGGAGAGAAAACAAAACAATATTTCTGCAGCCTGAGACCCTGCATTCACACAGTTGCTACTGCCTGCTGATTCACTTTGATGGACTGAAATTGGAGCTGCAATTCACTGCACCTTTGATTACCCTACCTCCCTCTGGATATTTCTTCAGATTCTGTGACCTTGCATCAGGTGTGTGTGTGTGTGTGTGTGTGTGTGTGTGTGTGTGTGTGACTGTATTTTGTTTCTTCATAGAGGTCCCAAGATATTGAAAGATGCCTTGCTATGTCAAAGCATACGCATGAATGCATGAATCCACATGGTCTTCCGTCTGTTCTTGGAGTTGCTGGACATGTTGATGAGGTTTCAGCTTCACTTGACTTTTCCATTGCACCCACTTGGGGACCCTTGTATTACATATTAGATGCAGAGACTGCCTTGTTTGTGCTTGGCAGTCTTCTAATTTCCTCATGAGTGCAAGTGCTGACACTCTGACTTGATGATTCAACTTATGATAGCTTGTTTTAAAATAGTGCATATGCAATACATTTTCTTTTAAGGACTGAAACTTTAAAATAATTTTTTAATTGATTCTTTGGAAATTTCACGTCAGACACCCCAATCCTACTCATTTTTCAGTTCTTTCATATCTGCCCTCAATCCTTAAAACCATACCACCAAAGGAAAAGAAGAAAACAAAACAAAAACGAACTAGAATCTTGCTGCCCGCTCTGGACAACCATCACAGCTTCAGTTCCTCTGTGCATGTCTTCTGCTCCTCTGTCTTTTTCATATCTCCATCACATATTCATTCATTGTAGGGGCATTGGAAGCTGAGATGTGTCACACAGTATATCCTTTTGCAAAGAGAACCTTACTTCAAATGTTCATTGCAAAGAGATATTGGTCTGATTCAAGGCCTTCAGCTTCTACTACATCATCAATGTTGAACCTTCAGCAAGACTTCCTCTCAGATATCCTGTTGTTACCCTGAGTCATGACGATACTGCAGCCATCGTTTCACTCGACCAACCCCTTAACATGCTTCAACAGCTCATAGATTGTGCTGTGGGACAATGTTCCTTTATCCTGTCACTTGTATTATTTTTAATAAAATGCTGATTGACCAGTAGTCAGGCAGGAAGTAGAGGCAGGGCAACAAGAATGCTAGGAAGAGGGAAGCACAGTCCGCAGGTGTGCTACAGCCACAGAGGAAGTAAGATGTGACTGCATCACTGAAAAGGATACCAAGCCATGTGGCCAACATAGACACGAATATAAGTTATAAGAATTAGTTAATAAGAAGAGCCTGAGATACTGGTCCAATCAGTTTATAATTGATGTAGACCTCTGTGTATTTCTTTGTGATTGAATGACTTCAGGACTAGGCAGGACAGAAACCTTAGACAACAAGATAGGATAAATATTGGGGTGGGCTAATTCAAAGTCCAGGATCTAGGACTTTGTGGTAGGTGATTTGATCAGTGTACAAGATCTCCTGTACCCATGCTACCAAGGCCAGCTAGCAACTTTAGTGAGGGGTGGAATGAGGTCTCATGAACCCAAACATTTTAGGAATGCTGTTGGCAAAGGATGGGGCCAAGTCAGCACAGTACTCAGAAATTAGCATGGCTTCAGGTGGCAACCCAGACCACTGACCTCCACAATGCTGTTGGTGGTAATATGGGCCATGGACATTAACACAGATCTAGGCTGTGTCAGAACCCAGGACTCAGACATGTCCCTCAGGAGCAAAACTGAGTGGGACATCACCATGGCCTCAGGTGGCAGTGTCTTCTCTCACATAAGGCTTTTCTTCACCACTGTCTCTTCTCAAAATCTGTCTCTCTTCACAGTGCACAAACAGCTCTGGTTCTTTTCTTCTCTCATCTCTCTACCATGTATTTGCTTATTTTAGTGACTCTGGCCTGTCTCAGTAAGGTCTCTTGCTGTCTTCTGCCTGACTGTGCCACAAAGCAGTGGACAGGCCTCTGAACGTCTGAGTTTTAAAGTTTACATTGTGATTGTTCTTCTAAATTATTGATATATATTACAATACTCCCTTGTGTTGCTGACTACAGCAACTAACAGTTCTGTATCAACCATGTGATCTCAAGGCTCAGCAATGAAACTCTGTACTATACTGTTATTAATCTATGATATTTGCTAGGTTAGGTGTAGCCAATATATTTTTCTAAGTATAACATATTTAGCTTATGATAATTTTATCAGAAACCAAATCCATTGTGAGTTGAGAAGCATCCATATATAGACATTTATTATTTTTATATTATACAACTAAGTAAATGCATCTATATACTACATTTTAAGATATATGTGACTATTTCTGGACATATAGGTGGATAAACTTTCCATGTGATTTAGGTAGAGGAATGCCAGGAACTCAAACTCCTGGAAACTGAAATTCTATTCACAAGTTATTGTCCTTTATTTTTGAAGTAATTTAAACAAATGTACAAAGTGCCCCAGTTAGTATTATATGCTAGTTGTAAATTACATTGAGCCCTAAAGATATGTGTGCAACTCTAGACAATAAAGAATACTTAACAGACTTTTCAAAGCTGATTACAGATTAGAACAAGAAGAGACATATTTCTGTTTATACTCATGTTTGAGCTTCACTCCACATAAGATCTAATTTGATTATGCTGTGTAGACTTAAGAAGCTTACACTGACTGTTTGCTGTCAAACAACTAGAACAAGGCAAAGTCAGAACTGAAATTGATGTTAATTTTTAAATTCTAAAACACATTTTCTTAGTCTCTAAGAAACAGGACTCCTTTCTTCTTGTTGCCTCATCTAAGTCTCTGATTTTTCTTGCATTTGAAAAATAGCACTAGAACTGATCTATTCTACCAGTTAATTTGACTGGCAACATTTTTGCATTGAAAAGCAACTTGGAGGTTAGTAAAATAGGAGTCTGGGTCTGTCTGGGAAGGCATCTCCCAAGGGATTCCCTATGAGGAGTAAAAGAGAAGGTTAGTGTTAACACATTGACAGAAACTAAAATGATTTTGGAGATGGGCTTCTGATCACACCAAAGGGAGATTTTATTATGCTAATTGATATAGAAAGATCCATCTTAATAATGGTATTTTATTTCTTGGGCATCCCTAGACTGTATGAAGTAGAGAAAAGGAGCTTAATACTAACATTCTTCTCTTCCTGCTACGTAACTATGGGTACAATACAGCCAACTCCCTCAAGCTCTTGATACTATGACTTCCCTGCAAAGACGGACAAAACCTGAAATTGTGTGTCAAAATTTACAACACCAAGAAAGTACACACATTCCTTTCCCTCCCACTCCTTTCAGCTGCTTTAGTGAGAGTAGCTATGACAGTAATGGAAATAGAAACTCTAGTGATGAACCTGTCTTGAATGTGGACCACATAATTTCACTGAGTGGGTGCAGAGGTGGATTTAAACTATGAAAAAAATAACTGCCCCTCCTTAGTTGTTTCCTTGGCTGTTTCACTGCGGTGATGAAAAATCTCAGTAAGTCATTTGCTTTTATACAATACATTTTCACTGATAAATACAAAACCTATTCAAATTAAGCCATTTTTAAAGAAAAAAATCCTTATTGTAATCCATAAACCATATCAATGAAAATTTATTCCTCTCTATTTCAGGATCAATAAAGGAAACATGAAGAAGCATGAAGACTATAGATTAAAGGGTGGTAATATAACTAAATTTTTAAGATATTTAAAAACAAAACTATTCTTACTATTTTAAAACATATTAATAAACATTCTGAGTTAAGTAATATTTATAATAATTTTTTCATGCTGTGCTAACTAGATTAAAAATACAGTAACATAATTATCAAGCATTAATGAAGTAATCTTTTGTTTTCTTCCTTCTTCCCTTCCTTTCTTCCTTCCTTTCTTCTTTTCTTCTTCTTCTTCTTCTTCTTCTTCTTCTTCTTCTTCTTCTTCTTCTTCTTCTTCTTCTTCTTCTCTCTCTCTCTCTCTCTCTCTCTCTCTCTCTCTCTCTCTCTCATCTTTTCAGTGTCCTACACATCAATGCACACACTCTATGTATTTTCTCATTATAAAATGATAAGAACACTGCCAAGTAATTAAATTTTTCAGATAAATGGGTGTATAATTAGTAAAATATGCAGAATACTTTTGTGCCACTGGGATAAAAAGGTGTGTCAGTTGTTTAATAGAACAATCTCTTGTTTCATCACGTCAGTTTGGTTCTTCAAGAGTGTTTGCATATTTTGCAATGTCTTATAAGGATTTCTATCTCCTTGGGTTCATAATCTGAACATGGTCACTTTTCCATTGTGTTCTGCTTGTTTCAAGACAGAGTCTAACACTGTAGTCCAAGTTCATGTTGAATTTACCCTAGAGTATGTGGAAGTCCTCTCTTCTTATTAATTAGCTCTTTTGTACTGAGACTGTAGGTGTGCAGCACCAGAGTCTACTGTTCTTCATAGAGAGGGAAAGGCCTTGTTTTCTGTTAACTTCTGGATCTTTTCCTCATGAGATTATAGCTGCTTAAGAAATAGAGTACTAATGAATTTAAGTGACTGTTTTATACACATAGCCTGTGAATGAACCTGGGTAGAAATTGTAAAAGGAAGCAGCCTGCCTGGCTGAGAGTTGGAAGTTGGTTATACTTCAGACACCAGCTAGGAAGACAAGGGCATTTCAGGAGCAGGCTGGTTAATTAACACTTGGGGTCCAGGATTAAGTACTGAGCAGGGTGATTAGTCTATTAAATAGACTATGAATTAACCTAGCATGCTGCTTCCTTTAAGTCAGATCACAGGGAATGGAAGAACTAAATCTGAGGCCATCCTGAAGCCAAACTAGTGATACAGTAAACACAAGTGCCTGACAACTAGGGCTTCACTGATGCTGTTTATTGTGAGACTAAGTCCTCTGGTCATATCTGCTCATGGAGAACATTCAGCTAGCATTAAGTCCCTGATAGCATCTGTACTCTCTAACTGAAAATTCCATTAGCTACTCTGTATGGTTCAAATACTTCTTTCAATCTTTATATTTGCAAAACACATTTTATACATAACTTTCTATAGGCTTCTACGATTAAAGAATTCAGACTCATCCTTAACAGGTCCTTTTCCTTGATGTAATTACTCAACATTTATTTAATACAATCCCACCCTTTGAATCATTGACTATTCTTTGTTTCTATCCTGCCACCAAAGCCTCACTCTGCCACTTTTCCTGATAACTTTGAAATACTGGAAACTCTCCTCACTGACAAAACCATTTACATATACTTGAAACACAGAGAAAATAATTAGAATAATAAAATATGTTTTCAAAACCATAGGCAATAGTATCCTTTTCATAGATTGTATGGTATATTTTCTGTAAGCATTTCAAACACACAGGCATTTTGGAAGTTGCATTACTTTCTAGTCATTTCCTCTACTCCTCTAAGAACATAAATTTGATTGGTCAATTGTCTAATTACCAGTTTAAGAATGTACTATGTACCTAGGAAGCGATCGCCTGTGCCAATCTGTTGTAGGGTACATCCCACTTTCTCTTCTATCAGGTTCAGTGTGTTCAGATTGATATTGAGGTCTTTGATCCATTTGGACTTGAGTTTTGTGCATGGTGATAGGTATGGGTCTATTTTCATTCTTCTACAGGTTGACATCCAGTTGTGCCAGCACCATTTGTTGAAGATGCTTTCTTTCTTCCATTGTATACTTTTAGCACCTTTATCGAAAATGAGGTGTTCATAGGTTTGTGGGTTAAGATCCGGGTCTTCTACACGATTCCATTGGTCAACTTCTCTATTTTTATGCCAATACCACACTGTTTTCAATACTGTAGCTCTGTAGTAGAGTTTAAAGTCAGGGATGGTAATGCCTCCAGAAGTACCTTTATTGTACAAGATTGTTTTGGCTATCCGGGGTTTTTTGTTATTCCATATAAAGTTGATTATTGTCCTTTCAAGATCAGTGAAGAATTTAAATGGGATCTTGATGGGGATTGCATTGAGTCTATAAATTGCCTATGGTAGGATTGCCATTTTTACTATGTTGATCCTCCCAATCCACGAGCGAGGGAGATCCTTCCATTTTCTGGTATCCTCTTCAATTTCTTTCTTCAATGCCTTAAAGTTCTTGTCAAATAGATCCTTCACTTCTTTGGTTAGAGTTACCCCGAGATATTTTATGTTGTTTGTGGCTATCGTGAAAGGTGATGCTTCTCTGATTTCCCTCTCTGCTTCCATATCCTTTGTGTATAGGAGGGCGACTGATTTTTTGGAGTTGATCTTGTATCCGGCCACATTACTAAAGGTGTTTATCAGCTGTAGAAGTTCTTTGGTGGAGTTTTTGGGGTCGCTTATGTACACTATCATATCATCTGCAAATAATGAAAGTTTAACTTCTTCCTTTCCAATTCGAATCCTCTTGATCCCCTTATGTGGTCTTATTGCTATTGCTAAAACTTCAAGCACTATATTGAAGAGGTATGGAGAGAGTGGACAGCCTTGTCGTGTTCCTGAATTAAGTGGGATGGCTTTGAGTTTCTCTCCGTTTAGTTTGATGTTAGCTGTCGGTTTGCTGTAAATAGCTTTTATTATATTTAGGTATGACCCTTGTATCCCTAATCTCTCCAAGACTTTTATCATAAAGGGATGTTGGATTTTGTCAAAAGCTTTTTCAGCATCTAATGAAATGATCATATGGTTTTTTTCTTTCAGTTTATTTATATGATGGATTACATTGATAGATTTTCGTATGTTGAACCAGCCTTGCATCTCTGGGATGAAGCCTACTTGATCATAATGGATAATTTTTCTAATGTGTTCTTGGATACGGTTTGCCAGTATTTTGTTGAGGATTTTTTGCGTCGATGTTCATGAGTGAGATTGGCCTGTAATTCTCTTTCTTGGTTGAGTCTTTGTGTGGTTTTGGTATCAGAGTGACGGTAGCTTCATAAAAGGAATTTGGAAATGACTCTTCTGTTTCTATATTGTGAAATACCTTAAGGAGTATAGGTATTAGGTCTTCTTGGAAATTCTGGTAGAATTCCGCATTGAAACCGTCTGGTCCTGGGCTTTTTTTGGTAGGGAGGTTTTTGATAACAGCTTCTAATTCTTCACGACTGACAGGTCTATTTAGATTGTTCACCTGGTCCTGATTTAACTTTGGTATATGGTATTCCTAGGTATAACCCCAGCAGCACAGTCATTAAGGGCAACATTGAATAAATGGGACCTCCTGAAACTGAGAAGCTTCTGTAAAGCCAAAGACACTGTCACTAAGACAAAAAGGCAACCCACTGACTGGGAGAAGATCTTCACCAACTCCGCAACAGACAAAGGTCTGATCTCCAAAATATATAAAGAACTCAAGAAACTAGACTTTAAAATGCTAATTAACCCAATTAAAAAATGGGGCACTGAGCTGAAGAGAGAATTCTCAACAGAAGAAGTTCAAATGGCCAAAAGGCACTTAAGGTCATGCTCAACCTCCTTAGCGATCAGGGAAATGCAAATCAAAACAACATTGAGATATCATCTTACACCTGTCAAAATGGCTAAAATCAATAACACCAATGATAGCCTTTGCTGGAGAGGCTGTGGAGAAAGGGGTACCCTCATCCATTGCTGGTGGGAATGCAAACTTGTGCAACCACTTTGGAAAGCAGTGTGGCGGTTCCTCAGGAAATTTGGGATCAACCTACCCATGGACCCAGCAATGCCACTCTTGGGAATTTACCCACGAGATGCCCGATCATATGACAAGGACATCTGTTCAACTATGTTCATAGCAGCATTATTTGTAATAGCCAGAACCTGGAAACAACCTAGATGCCCTTCAATGGAAGAATGGATGAAGAAAGTGTGGAATATATACACATTAGAATACTACTCAGCGGTAAAAAACAACGACTTCTTGAATTTTGCATGCAAATGGATGGAAATAGAAAACACTATCCTGAGTGAGGTAAACCAGACCCAAAAGGATGAACATGGGATGTACTCACTCATAATTGGTTTCTAGAGATAAATAAAGGTCAGTGAGTTTATAATATGATATCCTAAAGAAACTAAATAAGAAGGTGAACCCAAAGAAAAACATAGAGCTATCCTCCTGGATATGGGAAGTAGACTAGACTGCCGGACAAATAATTGGGATCTTGGGGGTGTGGTGGGAGGGGGGGTAAGGGGAGAAGGGGAGAGAAATGTGAGAAGGGGAGGGTGAGGGGAACTTGGGGAAACGGGATGATTGGGATAAAGGAATGTTGGTTAGGGGAGCAGAGAAGCACACATCTTAATTAAGGGAGCCATCTTAGGGTTGGCAAGAGACTTGAATCTAGAGGGGCTCCCAGGTGCCCAGGGCGATGTCCCCAGTTAGTTCCTGAGGCAGCTGAGGATAGGGAACCTGAAAGGACTCTATCCTATAGCCATACTGATGAATATCTTGCATACCACCATAGAAACTTCATCTGGCGATGGATGGAGATAGAGACAGAGACCCACACTGGAGCACTGGACTGAGCTCCCAATGTCCCAATGAGGAGCAGAAGGAGAGAGAATATGAGCAAAGAAGTCAGGACCACAAGGGGTGCGCCCACCCACGGAGACAGTGGGGCTGATTCTTTGGGAGCTCACCAAGGCCAGCTGGACTGTGACTGAAAAAGCATGGGATAAAACCGGAATCTCTAACTTTGGCAGACAATGAGGGCTGCTGAGAAGCCAAGGACCATGGCACCGGGTTTTGATCCTGCTACATGTTCTGGCTGTGTGGGAGCCTACCCAGTTTGGATGTTCACCTTCCTGGACCAGGATTGAGGGGGGAGGACTTTGGACTTTCCACAGGGCAGGGAACCCTGACTGCTCTTCAGGCTGGAGAGGGAGGGGGAGGAGTGGGGGGAGGGGAGGAGGAGAGGGAGGAGTGGGAGGGAAATGGGAGGCAGGGAGGAGGCAGAAATTTCTTTATTTTTCCCCAATAAAAATAAGAAAAGAAAAAAAAAAAGAATGTACTATGTAGGTTAAAACAGGCAAACATGTTTTGAAGTTTCCTTTAAAGCAATGCTTAAAACATTGCTTATTTCTCACCAACAATTTGAAACCAGATTTAGTGAGCTTTCAAGATGAAAGGTAATGCACAATACTCCATTAAATGACATCTCATAATAACCCTCCCATGTGACTACTTTCAGTATTGCCACACTCCAAGGTCTTTATTTTAGACCTTTATTTTATTTGAATAAAATATTTCCTCTGTGTAGTTTACACTGCTGGACTTTTGTTGCTGCTCAGTTTGCAAACATTTCTCAGAAGATGCAATAGGGAAAGGAAAAATCTCAGTGTTTACACACACCTTTGCTTACCAGCTTTTCTTCCTTTGAGTAATCCAACTTTCCTTTCTTTTCTTTCTTTTAGAAAAGTTTCTTTATTCATTGTTTTAAGTGAGGGTTACTAGTATTAAATTCATGATTATATGTTAAATTTGTAATATTGTAAAAGTTTTGATTTGTTCACATTTTAGAAGGGTGTTTTTATGATTCTTTCATCACAGGACTGAGAAAATACCATGACATTTTCAGTTTCTATGATAATTTTAATTAGATATTTCAGTATTTTTTTTGACTTTTTCCTTTATGGAATGTGATATATTTTTCTCTAGCTGTTTCTGACTTTATATCCTTAATTTTAATAAATTTCTTATCATACATCTTTACAAGGACTTTACAGAATTTATCTCATGTCATCCAGGCTCACTACAAAATCAGTGTGGCCAGTGATGATCTTTAACTCTTGCTAAGCTTCTCTCCACTCCTTGAGTTCTAGAAGTACAGGTGTGCAATCCCATAGACAGGTAATATGATGAAAATGCAGGCCTTGTGCTTGCCAGGCATGTGCTCTACCAACTGAGTTCTATCTTCAGATACAAACACACACACACACACACACACACACACACACACACACTATAATCAAATGCTTTGTTTATTGGGTAATTTTTGGCTTGTTCTACTTTTCAAATTTATTATTTCTGTACTTTTTTTTCTTTCAGCTATGAGCCTATTCTCTTAGCTCTCAATCTTATCAATTTTAGTGTTGTATTATGATTAATTTACATATGGCGATCAGCATGTTTAAGAGTACTTAATAAGAATCATAGGAAAAGTCTGTCTTCATTGTCTTAGAAGCAATTGATCCCAAAACATTTGGTTTATGAATTGTTTTAACCTTTTGTTTTCTCTTCTTTCTTCTGTCACTTTCTCCCTCCCTCCCTTTTTCCTTTTTCTTCCTTTCTTCCTTCCTTCCCTCTTTCCTTCCTTCCTTCTTTGAAGCTCAGAAGAATTTCCATAATATATGAATCCAACAGTATCCTGTATACCAACGTTTCAGGATATAGTCCTTGAAGAAATGAATTTACATGAAATCCTGTGATCTTTTGGGTTTCATTTTCTTACTAGTACATTGAATGATTTCACATACTCTCTTGTTCTTCACACACAATGTTTTTAGTATTTAGCTGAGTCTTTTGGAGACATTTGGTTAATGATACCTAAATCTTCTAAACACCTAAATTATGAACAAATAATAACTGCTCATTTCTAGAGCAACCAATATGTTCAATATGTTTGAAAATGTTGAAAAATTATTATGTATTCAAATAGTTTTAATTATTTCATGTTGCATAATCTATTTCTATAAGCATTTTGTTTTCAGTTTATTTGATTATTTTATATTTTTGGTTATGAGCCTAGCTTTAATGGCTGAGCTATCTCTCCAGCCCTTATCTGATTAACTTATCTGTTTATTGTAAATCAATTTGCTTAGCATACAAAATTAAGAGTTTGGAGTTTAATTATGACATTTTACGTGTATGTGTGTGCACATTATTCATCTTTTTTTCTATTTTACCTTTCCACAGCCTTCTTCCAACTCTTATTGATTTTTTTTTTAACAGAGTCCACTACTTTTCTTAAAAATGCCCTGTAACTGTATGGCAACATGGAGTCCTCAAAAAACTCAGATTAGAGAAGGGTACATTTTCTGTTGACATACGGTTGCTGTCCTATTTTGTATGGGTCCCAATGACTCTACCAACACCTCTTCTTTCTGGATTATTATCACCTTCATGGTCATTCTGGTGAAGACTGGAGTAGATAGTCTCCATTATGAGACTATGGTAACTTAAAAATAAGTTAAAAATAAGTTGCTAAGTTTGATTCCACCCTCATCAAATCTACTACACTGTAGCCCACTGTCACGTCTCACAAGCTATATATCATTTCTAAGTGGCTCACTAGTCACTGATCATATGCTCTTTTTGTGTGTGCTTTTCTTCCAGATGTGGTGGAAGTTAGACACTTCTTGAAGACATTTATACTCCTAAGATCTTTTGAGAATTAAACATTTACATATGAGGTTTTCCTCTATTTAATCAGATGTTCCAAAGTACTTGAAATGATGTTCAAAGATAGGATCATAAAACAATTTTTTGTGCTTGACTTTACCATTTACTTCCTGAAAATAATTTACTTGCCATTAAATGTGCTTCATTACTTGTAAAGTTCAAGATTCCATTTTCCTTTACATCTCAAAAGTATGCCAAAGTATAAATGTACTACATTTTCATTGTTAATTCATAGGTTTTAGGTTGCATGATATAGGCAGAAGGCTGCTTGTTCATTCCCTCCTGCCCAGATCCAAAATAATCACTCACAATAATCACTCAGAAATTATATTATTTGAATCACTGCTGGGTTAATCATTTAAGCATATTGCTAGATACCTCTTATATTTTTGGTTAACCCATTTCTATTAATCTGTGTATTGCCAAATGGCTATGACTTACTGCGTAAAGTATCTGCCCAGCATCTGTCTCTGAAGGGGCTTCATGGAGTCTCTCCTACTCCACCTACTCTCTCTCTCTCTCTTTCTCTCCATATATATATATATATATATATATATATATATATATATATATATATATATATATATACCTTTCAGCCTGGCTTACACTGTTAAGCCAAGCCATTGACTGAAAGCAGCTTCTTTAACCAATAAAAGCAACTCAGAGACAGAAGGACTTGCCACAGCATTTCCCCCTTTCTGTTTAAATAAAATTGGAGGTTTTATAACATAGTAAAATTACATATAACAAAACATGTATCAAGCAGGAATTACAGTTATAATTTTTATATCTACTTTATCTTTTTTATTTAAGAAAGCTATAATTTTAACTATATATTTTTCAACATCATCAAGAACCCCAGAAGCATATATTATTTCCTTATATTATTGCAACTAAGGAAAACTATAACTATAAATTCTTCAATTCCATCAAAGACTCCATAAGGATACAATATTACCCAAGTAAACAGAAAGTGCATTGTAATTAACTTCCAAAATTCTAGAATTGACAGAAATATCTCACTGCTTGGAAAATAACCTAAAGTTCTTCTGTAACATCGGAGCATCTAATCTTCAGCCTTAGGCCTAGAATATCCTGCAGACTTTTCTATGAAGTAGGAAGCCTGAAGATTTGTTCTGCTTTGCAATTGCAAAGTCCATCAGTTACTTTCTTCCGTGTCCTGTAGAATGTCTGACAGTCTGTTTTATGAAGCAGGAACACTGAAGGACCATGTCACCTTTATGCAAATTCAGAAGTAATTTTTCTGTGGGTCCTCTATGTCCAGTTCATATAGCATAACATCAAGCACTCTAGGCAAGAACAGTTTCTTGCCAAAATGACTAATACTCTCCATGAGATGCCTATCTTCCTGAAAGAGCCAGAGCTGTTTGTGCTGTCGTTTTGAAACCCCGTGGTTTTTTTGTTTGTCTGGTTGGTTTTCTTTTCTAACACTGAATAAGGAAGACCTCTCTTAAAGGAGTGATGCAGTTTTTGCTGCTGACTCACAAAACCTTCTCTTAAAAGAATCATACCTCTGCTTGCTTCTAGCAAACAGAACCACCCAAGAAAATGCTGCTCCCAAAACACTATGCTTAACTCTGTTCTTCTGTGTCTAGAATTCCTTTTTTTTTAAAGTATTTATTTATTTATTTATTTATTATGTATACAATATTCTGTCTGTGTGTATGCCTGAAGGCAGAAGAGGGCGCCAGACCTCTTTACAGATGGTTGTGAGCCACCATGTGGTTGCTGGGAATTGAACTCAGGACCTTTGGAAGAACAGGCAATGCTCTTAACCACTGAGCCATCTCTCCAGCCCTAGAATTCCTTTTTAAGCTTTCTTGGGTTTTACATGGATATTGTCAGCCACATTGGCACACCAATTTGTAGGCAGAAGGTTGCATGTTTGTTCCCTGCTTCCCAAACCCAAAATAATCACTCAGAAACTATATTATTTGAATCATAGCTTGGCCATTGCTAGTTAGCTCTTATATCTTTAGTTAACCCATCTCTATTATTCTGTGTATGGCCACATGGCTGTGGCTTACCAGGTAAAGTTCCATCCCCTGAGTCCGTTCCAGTGGGGCTAGCATCTCTCTGACTTTGCCTACTCTCTTTAGGATCTTCAGACCTAAGTATTTATGGCAAGGAGTGGTATAGCTGGGGAATATAACAGATTTAGTTTTAGCTTTGTGGGAATTCTTCACAAGGATTCCATAGTTTACTATCTCACCAACTGTGATTGCTAGTTCCCTTTATGTAATATAACCTTTAGCATTTGTTGTCAGTTGTTTTGGTAATCTTTGCTGTTCTGACTGGTGTAAAATAAAATCTCAAATTTGCTGAAGGTTTGATTTGTACTTTTTAATTTCTGGGAATAATGAAAATTTTCTGAGATATTTCTTAACTATTTCCTTCCCTAAATAAAGAACTCCATATTAAGGTTCCAGCTGCATTTTTAGAATGGAGAATTTGTGGTTTTGGATATTTGTTTTGAGTTCTTCATGTATTCTGGATATTAAAACTCTATCCAATGTAGAGCTGACAGAGATTCTCTCCCATTATTCTTCACCTAATTGGTTGTTTCTTTAGCTGTGTGGAAACATTTTAGCTACATGATGTCCATAACACTGGGGTACATAGTATTTTATTCAGGAAGTTCTATCTTACCTATATCATGTATGGTATTGTCCATAATTTTTACTAGAAATATCGGTGATTCAAGTTTGAAGTTTATGTTGTTAAGCCACGTACAGTTATTTTTTGTTCAAGATGATAGATTTGGGTCTAATTCTAATCTTCTGTACATGGACATACAGTTTTTCCTGCATCATTTGTTGAAGATTATTTCTTTTATTTTTTTCTCAGCTGGTTTGGATATACTGATTTTGAAAATGTAGTTTTGGAATGGCTTTCTATTTATAATTTTTTAATAGTTGAAGAAGTACTGGATATAGATTTTCTTTAAATGTGTGGTAGAATTCTGCTGTGAATCCATTTTATCCTGACCTTTGATTTTTTTTTTCTTTTCAGCTTGTTATTGCTATTTCAATCTCCTCATTTATTACAGGTCTCATAATGTTGTTTACTTCAAAACTTTTACAGCAAATCTTTCAATCAACATAGATGGAGAAAACAAGATATTCCATAAAAATAGATTTCAACAAACCTTATCAACAAATATAGTCCTACAGAAAGCATAAAAAGGAAATATCTAACCCAAGAAAGTTAGCAGTACCCATGAAAGCACAGGCAATAGGACAAATCCTAAATAGGGCAAAGCACCAGCAAATTTTAAAAAATGGAAGCATACACAATACCACCAAAAAAAATAATAAGAATTACTGTAGTGATGAGGTGAGTGGGCCACATCCTGCCACCCGGCTAGCTTTACCTGAAATAATTACACAGAAATTGTATTCATTTAAAATACTGCCTGGCCCAATGTACATTTTATATTATCCTGGGAAAAAACCCCATTAAGACAAATTCTTAATCCAAAACATTTATGCTCCAAATGAAAGGGAAACCCACATTTGTAAAATAAACATTACTAAAGCTTAAATTGCACATCAAACCCCACCTACTAATAGTGGTAGACTTCAACACCCCACCCTCTCTAATGGACAGGCTTGCCAGACAGAAAATTAACAAAGAAACAGGAGAAATATCAGACTCTATGACTCAAATGGACTTAATAGACATCTATAGAACATTCCATCCAAATACAAAAGACTATACCTTCTTCTCAGCACCTTATGGTAACTTATCTAAAACTGATCTAATACACGGTCACAAAAAATCTCAACAAATACAAAAAAATGAAATAAGCCCCTGTAATTTATTGGATTATCATGACTTAAAGTTAGAATTCAACAACAATGCAAGTTCCAGAAAGCTTACAAGTCATGGAAGCTGAATAATCCTCAACTGAATCATCCCTGGGTCAAGGAAAAATAAAAAAAAAATTAAAACTTGCTATAATTAAATGAAAATGTAGATACAATGTACCCAATATGGCACACTATTAAAGCAGTAATAGCAAAGTTCCTAGATGTAAATTCCTACATAGAGAAGTTAAGAGAAATTCCACACTAGCAAATTAACAGAACACCTGGAAACTCTAGAACAAAAAGAAGCAAAACTAACACAACAGGCATAAATGCCAGAAAATAATCAAATTGAGGGCAATAAAACAGACAAGGAGAGCAAAACAAAGAATCAATAAAACAAAGATTGGTTCTTTGAGAAAATTATCAAGATAGACAAATCCTTATTCAAACTAACCAAAAGATAGAGAGAATATGCAAATTAGCAAAATCAGAAATGAAAAGCGATTGTAACAATAGACATGGATGAGTACATCCCATGTTCCTCTTTTTGGGTCTTGCTTACCTCACTCAGGATAGAGTTTTCTATTTCCATTCATTTACCTGAAAACTTCAAGAAGTCCTTGTTTTTTTTTACTGCTGAGTAGTACTCTAATATGTATATATTCCATACTTTCTTCATCCATTCTTCAATTGAAGGGCATCTAGGTTGTTTCCAGGTTCTGGCTTTTACAAACAGTGCTGCTATGAACATAGTAGAGCATATACTTTTGTTGTATGATAAGGCCTCTCTTGGGTATATTCCCAAGAGTGGTATTGCTGGGTCCAGGGGTAGTTTGATCCCGAATTTCCTGAGAAACCTCCACACTGCTTTCCAAAGTGGTTGCACAAGTTTGCATTCCCACCAGCAATGGATGAGTGTACCCCTTTCTCCACACCCTCTCCAGCAAAGGCTATCATTGGTGTTTTTTATTTTCGCCATTCTGACAGGTGTAAGATGGTATCTTAAAGTTGTCTTGATTTGCATTTCCCTGATTGCTAAGGAAGTTGAGCATGACCTTAGGTGTCTTTTGGCCATTTGAACTTCTGTTGAGAGATCTCTAGTCATCCTCCTGAATATTAACCTTCATCAGGCGATGAAAAGAGACAGAGACAGAGACCCACATTGGAGCACTGGACTGAAATCTCAAGGCCCAAATCAGGAGCAGAAGGAGAGAGAGCACGAGCAAGGAACTCAGGACCGACCGCGAGGGGTGCACCCACACACTGAGACAATGGGGATGTTCTATCGGGAACTCACCAAGGCCAGTTGGCCTGGGTCTGAAAAAAGCTCTGGATAAAACCGGTCTTGCTGAACATAGTGGACAAGGAGGACTAATGAGAACTCAAGAACAATGGCAATGGATTTTTGATCCTACTGCACGTATTGGCTTTGTGGGAGCCTAGGCAGTTTGGATGCTCACCTTACTAGACCTGGATGGAGGTGGGTGGTCCTTGGTCTTCCCACAGGGCAGGGAACCCTGATTGTTCTTTGGGCTGATGAGGGAGGGGGACTTGATTGGGGGAGGGGGGGACATGGGAGGCGTCAGTGAGGAAGAGACAGAAATCTTTAATAAATGAATAAATAAAAAAACAATAGACATGGATATTTAAAAAAAATAAAATCACCAGAACCTACTTTAAAATTCTGTACTCCACAAAATTGGGAAATTTAAAAGAAATGAACAGTTTTCTTGATCGGTTCCATATACCAAAATTAATTAAAGACCAGATAATTAATTTAAATACACTTATAGCCCCTAGGAAAATAGAAGCAGTTATCAAAAGTCTACCAATGCAATAACAACAACAAAATCTCAGGACCAAACAGTTTCAGCACAGAATTCTATCAGCATTTTAAACAAGAGCTAATTGTAACACTCCTCAAATTATTCCATATAATAGAAAAAAAGAAATATTGCAAAACTTATTTTATGTGACTACAGTTACCCCAATACCCTAACCACACAAAGATGAAACAGAAGAAGAGAACTACAGATTAATCTCTCTCATGAACATTGCTGCAAAAATACTCAATAAAATCCTGGCAAAGTGAATCCAAGAACATATCAAAAAAGCATCATCCATAAGACCAAGTAGGCTTCATCTAGGAGATGCATGGTTAATTCAACACATGGAATTCTGTCAATATTATCTGCCATATAAACAAACTGAATGAAAAAGACAAGGCTGCCTACTCTCTGCGTAGTATATAAAGTTCTGACTAGAGCAATAAAAGATCAAGGGGATACCAATTGGAAAGGAAGAAGTCAAACTATCACTATTAACAGATGATATGATAGTGTGCATAAGTAACCCCAAAACTTTACCTGTGCACTCTTACACATGATAATAAACACCTTCAAAAATGTGGGAGGATACAAGATTAACTCAAACAATCAGTAGTCCTCCTTTATACAAATGATAAATAGGCCAAGAAAGAAATCAGAGAAACATCACTCTTTACAATAGCCACAAATATAAATATCTTGGGATAATTCTAACTAAACAAGTGAGAGACCTGTAAGATAAAAACTTTAAGTCCCTAAAGAAAGAAATTGAAGAAGAAAATAGAAATATCTCCAAAGCTCTTGAATAGGTAGGATCAACACAATAAAAGGGCAATATTACCAAAAGCAATCAACAGATTCAACACAATCCCCATCAAAATTCCAATTCAATCCTTCACAAAACTTAAAAGAGCAATACTCAACTTTATAAGTAAAAACAAAAATCTCAGAATTTCTAAAACATTTCTGTACAATAATGGACTATATGGAGGCATCACTGTCCCTGACTTTAAACTCTATTATAGAGTTATTGTAATTAAACAGCTTGGTATTGGCATGAAAACAGACACATGGACCAATGGAGTCAAATCGAAGTCCTTGACATTAAACCACACACCTATATACACCTGATTTATGGCAAAGAAGTCAAAAAGGTACAATGAAAAAAGGAAAGCCTCTTTAACTAATGGCACTAGCATAACTAGATGTCAACATATAGAAGATTGGACATAGATTAATATCTATTGCTATACACAAAATTCAAACCCAAATGGAAAAAGGGCCTCAACATAAATCCAGTTAGATTGAACCTGAGAAGAGAAAAATGGGAAGTAACCTTGAATGCATTGTCACAGGAGACTGCTTCCTAAATATAACAGAAGGAGTACTGACACTGAGAGCAAAAATCAATAAATAGGACTTCATGAGTCAAAAACTTTCTGTAAGGTAAAGGACATGTTGAATAAAACAAAATGACAGCATATAGAATGGGAAAAGATCTTCATTAACCCCACATCTGATACAAGGGTGATTCCTAAAATTTATAAAGAACTTAAGAAACTATACATCACAATATGAAATAAGCCCCCCCAAAAATGTGGTGCAGAGCTAAACAAAAAATTCACAGCAGAAGAATCTCATATGGCTGAAAAACATTTAAAGAATTGCACAACATCCTTAATCACCAGGAAAATACAAATCAAAATGACTCTGGGAAATTGTCTTATATATCCATAATGGCTAAGATAAAAGTACTGATGACAGTTTATGTTGGAGAGGGTTTGGAGGCAGGGAAATACTCCTCCACTACTGGTGGGAGTGCAAACTTCTGCAGTCACTTTGGAAATCAGTATGGAAGTTTCTCAGAAAATTGATTAGAAAAATCAGTCTACCTCAAGACCCTGCGATAACTCTCCTGGGCATATATCCAAAGGATATTCAATCATACCACAAGGATATTTTGCAACAATGTTCATAGCAGCATTATTCATAATATCCAGAATCTAGAAACAACCCACATACCCTGCAACTGAACATGGAATGAGAAAATGTGGTACATTTACACAATGGAGTATTACTCAGGTGTAGAAAACAATGATATGAAATCTGAAGGCAAATGGATGAACTACAAAAAAAAAAAATCCTGAGTGAGGAAGTCTAGACTTAAAAAGACAAACAAGGTTTGTGCTCACTCTTTAGTGGATATTAGATGTAAAGCAAAGAATAATCAGACTACATTCCACAGTTTCAGAGAAGTTAGGTAAAAAGGAAGACCGAAAGAAGGACACAGGGATTGCTCTGGCAAAGGGAATGAGATGAGATCTCCTGGGTAAAACTAGGGACAAGTGGGTGACAAAGGGGAGGTGATGGGAAATGAGAACATGAGAGAATGGGATGTTTGAGAGGAGAGAAGGGACAGAGCGATAGAGCAATGAAAGAGAGATCTTGATAGAGAAAACATCTATGGAGTTAAGGAGAAACATGGTACTAGGGAAATCCCCAAGAATCCACAGGAATGATCCCAGCTAAGACCCCTAGCAATAACAGAGAGAGTACCCAAATTGGTCTTTCCCTGTAATCTGATTGGGGAATACATCAATTATCATCATAGAGCCTTCATCCAGTAATTGATGAAACCAGGTGGAGAGATCCACAACCAAGCACCAGGCCGAGCTCTGGGAAACGAATCCAAGAGAGAGAGGAGGGAATATACGAAAACAGGAGGTCAAGACTATGATGGAGAACTTTACAGAGACACCTGAACCAAGCGTGTGGAACTCATGAAATCTAGACCGACTGTTGTGGAGCCTCCGTGGGACAGAATGAGGCTCTCAATGTGTGGGAGTCAGTGATCAAGTTTGGACTCTTTGAGGTGCCCCTGGCAATAGGACCAAGATCTATCCCTGGAGTATGAGTGAGCTAGCTTTTTGGAGCCCATTCCCTATGGTGGATGCCATGGTCATTCTTAATGCGGGGGGGGGGGGGGGGGGGGCGGTTTCTTGGTCCTGCCCCAACTTAATGGGCCAGACTTTGTTGACTCCCCATTGGAGCCCTTACTCCGTGGGAGGAGTTGATGGGGGGTGGGCTGGGGGGAAACTGAGGGAGTAGAGGAGGAGTGGAAGGGAAAACTCAGGTTGGAATGTAAAATGAAATTTAACAAAATAAAAACAGAAAATATTCCCTTTAATATTCTCAATGTTTTACATGTCTTTTGTGATTTTATAGCTGTTCATTTCAGATTCTGTTAATTTTGAACCCTCTTTTTTTTTATTGGTTGGAGAAAGGATTTTTCAGCTTTGTTTGTCTTCTCAAACATCTCATATCTATGCTGGTTACTCATTTATACTATTTGTTTCTATTTCAATTCTTTCAACTGTTTTTTTATTTCTTATAGTTACCAACTCGTTTATGATTTAGTTTGCTCGTTTTCTCAAGAATTTGCATTGCATCATTAAGCTATTTGTTTGTGATCTTTCTGATTTTTATTGTAGGCCCTTGGGACTATAAATTTGCCTCACAGGACTGTTTGCAATATGTCCATAAGGTTTTGATATGTTGTATTGTAATTTATTTGCATTTATTTGTCATGAGTTTGCATTTTTACTAGATTTCTTTTTTTTTCTTCTTTTTCTTTTCTCCCTAGTTTTTACTATCATTGCTAAGTTTTATTGAATTGTTTTCTGATAAGACACAAGGAATGATTCAATTTTTTGAATTTGTAAATATTTTCATTGCTTACCAGGATATTTTTTTATTTTAGAAAAATTTCCATGTGCTGATGAATAAAAGGTACATTTTTAGGAGTTTTATAGAATATTCTGTAGACATCTGTTAAGTCTTTTATACGCATGGTATCAATTAATTCTGATGTTTCTTGGTACGTTTTTGTTCAAAAAGCTTTTCTATTGGACAAAGTGGGGTACAAACCATCTACTATTACTGGACTGATGTAAATCTTCATCTTTAATTATAGGAATAGATTTTATTTGTAAAAGTTTGTGTACCTAAATTTGATACACATATGTTTGGAATAGTGCTGCCTTCTTGGCTAACTTTCCCCTTAATTAGAATGAAACATCCCTCTTCATCTCTTTCCATTAGTTTTAGTCTGAGTCTCTTTTGTGTAATATTAGAATAGTGATGCCTGTTTGCTTTCAAGTTGCATTTTATTAGAAAAATTGTCCTTCATTTTTGTCCATTCGTCTTTAAAGTGCTATTTATCTTTAAAACTAAGATATACTTTGTGTAGGCAGTGGGTAGATGCATTTTGTTTTTGGATCCTTTTGGTCAGTCTGTATCTTTTGTGTGAAGAATTTAGGCTTTTACCTTTAAAGGGTCATTGAAACGCGTGTTATTTTTAGTCATCTTGTTGAATTTTAGTCATGTTTGTGTTTTCAGTGGTGTTTTGTGTGTTTGTAATTATAATCATTAAATTAATTACAATTGTAATTAATTAATAATAATAATTGGTAATTTTGGCTTTGTATTTCTTTTGACACTTTATCTGCCATACTCAAGCTTCTCAATAGGCTGAAATATGCTTCCTGTATTTGCTTTACATTTGGTTTATTGGCTATAAATTTCTTTAGTCTGTTTCTGTTATGGAAACTTTTTTTTGTCCTTCAATCATAGCAGATAATTTTACTGAGTATATTAGTTTAGGTTGTTTCTCACATTCTTTTAAGACATGCCATGCCAGGTTCTTCTGGTTTTAAATGCTTATATTGAGAACTCAGCTGTTTTACTGATGGGTTTTCCTTTTTATGTGACTTACAATTTTTCTCTTTCAATTTTCAATACATTTTTCTTGTTAAGCATACTTAGTGTTTTAACTATAATATGTCATGTGGATTTCTTTTCTGGTCTTGTTTGCATAATTCTTGTATTTGGATGGGTATGTGTTTCCTTAGTTTTGGTAAGTTTTCTTCTATAATATTGATAAAAATCTGTTATACGGCATTGCTTGGGATTCTTCTTCCTCATCTATGGCTATACACAGAAGGTTTGGTATTTTCATGTTTTTTTGTTTGTGTTTTTTTTTTATTTATTGAATTTTTTAAAAATTACCAATAGAAGTTCCCACTCCCTCCCCTCCTCTTTGTAAATGTAATAGCAAAAGTTTCTACAGGACTGGTGGGTTTGGAGAGAAGATACTTGTTTAATCTTTCATGCTGCTGACATTCCTGCAATGAGATCTGGGCATGCGCTCTCAGTTTGTTCTGAGTTTGTTACAGTTAGAATATATTGAGGGGGAATTTAGTCTAGAGGTTGGGAATGGTGTGGTTGGAATAAAGTCAGTAGGCAGAGGGAGTTCCTTTGGTGTTGATATACACCATGTGCTTACTGCTCCAATCTGACACTGTGGAGGTAGATAGATCTGAAGAAAAATGTTAGCTATAATGTGGGAAATGGGAGAATACGGTGTTTTGGCAGGTAGATAGACAGGACATAGTCAAATAGGAGGGAGGATTCTTTCTGGAAAAGAACTATAGTACTACAGGTTTTTTTTGGGGGGGGCACTGAAGGCAGAGAAGGCAGTGAGTGTAGGCTGGTTCATTGGTTGTGGTACCCAAAATAAGTCTGGTAGCCTAAGGAAAAAAGCATGGATAAGATGTCAAATCTTCTATGAGGGGATATTCTGGAGGAGGACTGGGAAAGTCTGAGTATAAAGTTGGATACGGGAGACAGAAAAAAGATATTGAGGATGGAATTGAATAGTGCCAGTACTAGTGGAAGCATAACTATTAAATGTGGCACAGGAAGAGGTACTAAGACTTAATGGCCACTTTCTCAATGTTAAGATATGTTTGCTTCTCATTGATCAATAAACTCAAGGGATATTTTCTGAGAATTTTTTTTTTCTGTGAAATGTAACTACTCTAACTGTATCTGAAGTGTTAATTAAAGGCATGTTTTCAAGTTTTTGGTACTATTGAGAGGTAGCAGAATATTTACAAACTGGGGTGCTCGATGGATGGCAGAATGTTCAGTTATTACAGACATTTTTTGAGGGGGACATTAGGGTCATTGCCACTACCATTTTCTCCTTCTGCTTCTTGTTTGATGTGGGATGAAGAGATTTTTCCAGCACACAGTGCTGCTGTGACTGAACATTTTGTTACAAACCCAGAAACAATAGGATCCTATGACTATGGAAAGAAACCTAAACCACAAAGAGAAAACATGAGTCCTGGCTCACAGTTCATTGAGGGAAGAGAAGGCAGGAACTCAGACATGGCAAGAATCTGGGCACAGGGCCTGATGAAAAAGCCACAGAGCAGTGCTGCCTTACAACTTGCTCCTTGTGGTTTGCTTACCCTGTTTTCTTACAGAACCAAGGACAAGTCCGGAGGTAGTACCATTAACAGTGAACTAGGCCCATATCAACCAGTAATTAATAAAGTGACCTACAGAGCTGACTATGGCTAGATAATATGAGCATACTTTCTCAAGTGAGGCTCCCTCATTTTACATGACTCCAGCTTTTCTTAAGTTGAGATAATAGCTAACCTGTACAATTTACCTCTTGTCAATATGACAAGCAAAGATTTCATTCTTTTTCTCTTTTTTGTCTTGTTATTCACCAGGATCACACATTAATATCAACATCATAATTTCACACTTCAACTTTTAAAAATCCCACAAACCTTAAAAGTTCAGATACTTAAAAGTCCAAAATCTCTTTAAAATTTTCACGATTTCTAAAAATCCATATACTCCTCAAAGTTTTCAAAGTCTATCAAGTAAGGGCTCCTGTAAAGTAAAAAAAAAATTAATTAAATATCTTCTTATTCCAAGGGGAAATCACCAGGACACAATCATAATTAGATTAAAGCAAAACCAATGTCCTATAGTGTAAATCTCCATGATAGACCTAAGGGGTTCATTCACCATTGTCTGAGTTCTTCCACAAAATATAAAACATGTCTTATATAGGGCCACACTGGCTCCACTCCATGGCTGCTATTTTCTTTGGTAGCCACTCATTGAGAAATTGTTGTTTCCTAAATGCTGGGGTTACCTGATGCAGTTGGGTTATACTTTCATAATAACATTACCTTGGCTTTCTTCATGGTGCTAAACTTGAACTTCTATTCATGACCTCGTTGATCCTTGATTTTCATGTGTTACTGAGGCTATGGCTTTAACAATGGCCTCTCTTGTCTATTCATTGTGCCAAGCTGCAGTTGCATTATATGGTCACCTGATGCCTTCAAATCAAGAATAATCTGGAGACCCCTTCTTATATGACCAAATTCAGCTGCAAGCAGAAGGTGGAACCTTGAAGCCTCTAGACCATGTCTTTAGCACGCTGAACCCAAAGAACGCTTCCTAGAAGAATCTGTATCAACAATGCTGTCTCCTCTTGACCAGTAATTATTTCTCAGCTCAACTTAATGAGCATCAATAATCCCAGGTAACCAAAAGACTCACTTTGGTGATGCGTGTCTCTTGTTTATCTGGCTGAATTCTTCAGCCCCCATTGACCAGAACTGCAGATTGTGAGTTTGATATCAATTGGCTTCAGGAAAGTCTTCAAACTTGATTCTGAACATCACAAGCCGAGTTTCCATCATCTATACTGCCCTTGGCTTTATTTTCCAAGCTCTGACAGGCTAGCCTACTGAGTTTCCAAAACTCAGTGACTTTTTGAAGCTATGTCCCAAATACTCCATAGTTCTCTCAAAAACAATGTGGTCAGTTTTATCACAGTGATAGCCAAAAACCTGGCAACATTTTCTGTCCTATTTTGTTTAGATGTATTTGTACAGATATTTGAGTTTTCAGGCTTTTATTTCATTACCATGTAATATAAAATCAGTTAAAATAATATCAATTTTTATCATATGTAAGTTAAAAGATACTAAAGAATGTCCCTTACAGGACATTGCAATCAGTTCCAAAATATATAATGTATTGCAGTTGTATGTGGGATAATTTTATCATGTTAGGAATAATTGCAGCCCGGTTAAATGTATACTACATTTGTGGTTGTACATAGTATATTTTTTATCATATTAGGTATTATTATGAACTAGTTGTTGCTTTCATTGAAATTAATCATGACAAAAGAAATACATTTGTGTATCAAGCTGTCAAGGGGTGTACTTGTAATGGCTAATCCTGGTCGTCATTTTAACTATATCTGGAACATATTAAAAGTCTTGCATGTGTAATTACCTTTGGGGAATTTTTCTTAATTGGATTATTTGAGGCAAGGAAACCTGCCCTAAATCTGGACCATGTGACACACTAAATCTGGGTCCTCTCTTTGGTGGTTATCTCTGTAAAAAGACGTGGGTAACATCACCCAGCTCAGCCTGTCTGGGCATTGGGTTTGAATCCGGAGGGCAGCCGGGCAGGCGGGAACTCCTTTGTCTCAATAGTCTGCCTGCAGCAAGCAGGGTAGGCCCTTGGTTTAAGAGCCACCCAACCAGCAAGGAGAGCTGATCTAGGCACCAGGAGAACCATCTTGGGGTGAGTGAGCTTCTGACCTGCGCGGGCAGCCCGGGACAAGGAACTACATCCTGCAGGGCCTATACCCCCGCATACTGCCTCTCTCTTCCTACCTCACCCAGCATGCATCCAGGACCCTCCACACTTCTTCCTCCCTGCCGTCTTTGGGCAAATAACATCACCCAGCTCAGCCTGTCTGGGCGCTGGGTTTGAATCCGGAGGGCAGCCGGGCGGGCGGGAACTCCTTTGTCTCAATAGTCTGCCTGCAGCAAGCAGGGTAGGTGCTTGGTTTACAAGCCACCCAACCAGCAAGGAGAGCTGATCTCGGCCCCAGGAGAACCATCTTGGGGTGAGTGAGTTTCTGACCCACAGCGGCAGCCCGGGACAAGGAACTACATCCTGCAGGGCATGGTTAGGTGCTGAGGAGTTTCATCAGGACGGGTGAGTGTGTGCTATCCAGGGACTGATTGTCCCAGAAGAGAGCACAAACTCCCCTCCCCCAGCTCCTTCTGCAGGGCTGTCCTTCTTATGCAAGACCCAGCCCCCAGCACCCCCAACCGTGCCCTGCTGTATGCTGAGGAGTTCCATCTGGACTGGACGGTTCCTACTTCTACACTGAAGAGATTCACCCAGAGAGTCAGTCACAGCAAAGACTGGACCAAGACACCAGACCTCTCCTGGCTCCATTTGAAGGAAGAGATGGGAAGGCGCCAATGCAAAAATTCCTCCAACAACCTGAAAGGCAACATGTCACCACCAGAATCCAGGGATCCTGAAATAAGAAGAATTGTACACCCTACTCCAGAAGAATTAGAAGAAATCGACCCAAAAGTGAATTATATGAAAATAATAGAAGACCTTAAACAGGAGGTGAAAAACTGCCATAAACAATTAGAGATTACAAACTAAAAGGTAGAGGAAATGAATAAATCGCTCAAAGATACCCAAGAAAGCCAAGAGAAACAAGAAAAAGCAATGAAACAGATAAGGGAAGCGGTTCAAGACCTGAAGAATGAAATGGAAGTAATGAAGAAAACACAAACCGAGGGAAGGATGGAGATGGAAATTCTGGGTAAACGAACAGGAACTACAGAGACAAGTACTACCAACAGATTACAAGAGATGGAAGAAAGAATCTCAGACACTGAAGATACCTTAAAGAAAATAAACACACTGATCAAAGAAAACAGCAAAACCAACAAATTCTCATCACAAAACATTCAGGAAATCTGGGACACAATAAAAAGACCAAATCTAAGAATAATTGGGATAGAAGAAGGAGAATAAGTACAGCTCAACGGTCCAGAAAATATATTTAATAAAATTATAGAAGAAAACTTTCCCAACCTAAAGGAAGATATTCCTTTGAAGGTTCAAGAAGCATACAGAACACCGAATAGACTGGACCAAAAAAAAAAAAAAAACACATCACCTCGCCATATAATAATCAAAACACAAAATATACAGAATAAAGAAAGAATATTAAGAGCTGCAAAGGAAAAAGGCCAAGTTACTTATAAAGAACCTTCATCTGGAGATGGATGGAGACAGAGACAGAGACCCACATTGGAGCATCGGACTGAGCTCCCAAGGTCCCAATGGGGAACAGAAGGAGGGAGAACATGAGCAAGGAAGTCGGGACCACGAGGGGTGCACCCACCCACTGAGACAGTGGGGCTGATCTAGTAGGAGCTCACCAAGACCAGCTGGACTGTGTCTGAAGAGGCATGAGATAAGACCGGACTCTCTGAACATGGCGCACAATGAGGGATGATGAGAAGCCAGAGACAATGGCAAGGGGTTTTGATCCTACTTTATGTTCTGGCTTTGTGGGAGCCTAGCCAGTTTGTATGTTCAGCTTCCTAGACCTGGATGGAGGGGCAGGGAACCCTGACTGCTCTTCGGACTGGAGAGGGAGGGGGAGAGGAGTGGGGGCAGGGGGAGAGGAGTCGGAGGAGGGGAAGGGAAATGGGAGGTTGGGAGGAGGTGGGAATTTTTTTTTCTCTCAATAAAAAAAAAAAAGTGAAAGAAGGAAACTTTTGAAATTTTCCCTCCTTGAGCTTCCTCTCACTGGCAAGTTTATTTATTCTTGAGCTGAGGCATTCCTTTGCTGGCATTAGCACCTCCTTCCTTGGGATTACAATGTATACTGAAGAGCAGCTGGAATATCCAGTCACGTGGACTAAATGACTACTGGATTCTTAGCCTTTGCATCAGTAAACAATCATTGTTGAACTCAGTGCATCACCATCTTTAAGCAACTCAAATAATTCCCCCTTTTATATGTGTATAATACATACATTTGTACGTACATATGTTTTTATTCTATCAGTTCAAGAGAACCTTTAGTAATACAATATCAAAGAATTGTCTGTCGATATGAATGGCATTTGCTTGACTTCAGTAGACTCTGTAAAAGAATGGTAAAGTATAAATATTAAGAGAAAGTATGAAAAAAGGATTTTTTTTCTGCTTTGTGTATCTTCAAAACCTTGATTTGTTGCCTAATACTTCCCCAGAATTTCAGATGTCAATTTAAATGTTACCTTATATTTTACTTTTACAAAATTATATTTGTCAGTTTGTTATTTGGGTGAGAGAAAATTAAAATATTCTTTATCCATTTTTCCAAAAGAAGGAGTGGATATTCTTGAGGCGGTAGTTCACAAATGGAAGTTTCATAAATGTTAACAATGGAAATATAAGATTAAATATACCCAGAATTCAAGAGTTTTAATCAGAACTATTTTTGTAAAAGTACCATATCTTCAAAGAAGAGAGGAACTGCTGATTGGCAGGAATAGTTAGATTCAACACCAGAGGAGTTGTGCCATTCCTTGTTTGAATATTCTAAATATATCAGACTATGCAGTGTTCACATGTCATCACTACATTTAAGGCAATGTCATGAATTTGGATCCTTATTTTTACATGCACATGTTTACACACAGTTTATTTGTCCCAGAAATTGGCGTTAGGTAATATTTTGCTATGGGTTATATCTTCATCACTGTTCCACTGTGTGGAGGGATTAACATGATCAAGACCATTCTTATAGAGGCATTAATTGGAGGCTTGGTTAGAGTATTAGAGGTTTAGTTCATTATCGTCATGGCAGCGAGCATGGTGGTATGCAGACAGGAACTGGAGCAGTAGCTAAGAACTTCATACTGACCCACAGAGAGTGAGAGAGAGACATAGGCTCAGCATGGCATGGGGCTTTTGAAAACTCAGAGCACACTCCTAGTGGCACACATCCTTGAACAAAGAGATACCTCCTAATCCCTTTAATCCTTCCAAATAGTACCACTCCCTGGTAAATCAGAATTCAAATATTAGAACCTATGGGGACTATTTGTATTTTTCAAGCCACCACAGGTAATTAATGTAAAAATAAATAAATTCTTTAGGGGACATAGTATTTAAAAATAAAGTTATCAGAATTGCAGGTGCTTTCTGTAATCTCTTTCCTATGAACTAATGAGTTATTTCAAATGTTTTAAGGATGGATTTTTTTTAAGGGAAAGTTTTGAAGAAGTGAGAGACATCACTCAATATCTGTTAGCAAACTTTAAGGTATGTAATAATTCACTTAATTTGGATTACTTGACAATTCTACTAAAAAAAATGAATCTTTGCATCAGTGTGGTACCCTGGAATTTTCATTCATAATATATATATTTGATGTTACTTATAGCTATTTCAGTCAATATATATTTATTAAAATTACTTTTCAAATTTGAAACCTAATTTTTCAATAATTGATAGCATCATAAAGCACCAACTTTAACATTTACTCTTATTACTCTTCCAATTATTTTGTCATTTCTTACTCCCTGGTATCAATCTTTCTGGAGGTTAAAAAATAAATAATATTAGAAGGACTGCTTAGAAGTTAAAAGCTTTAGTTTCTCTTATACATGTTCCAAGAACCAATATCTGACTGTCAACTACATGTTACTATAGTTCCAAGAGATCTAATGACATTTTCTGGTCTCTGTGGATAATATGTACATGTGGTGCACAAATGTAAGTATACACACACACATACACAAATAGTGAATATATCTTTTTAAAATTTAAAATAAAGCTGTATTTTAAATTTTTTACATCAAATGAATCAGTGAATTGAGAATATTTTGTAATTAATTTTACACGGTGTCTAGGAAATTTTATTTTTAAATGAAATTATAGAATTGCTTATATACTTTTGAAAATTTGACTGATATTATGTGTTTCAGGACATAAAGAAACTTAGGAGTCATCCTTGCTCATTACAAATTGAAGTAATTTTAAAATAAATGATGTCTCAGTTTATCATAAAATCTACAAGAACTCATTATCTGTTAAGTATGCTATACAACAAAATGTGTACTGGGTATAGTCATAAAAAAGGTGGATGAATAAAACAGCTTCATTTTTCTATACATCATCTATCTGTGTATCTATATCTATCAACCAGCTATTATTTGTATCTTATCTAACTAATTTAATATCTAGCAATATTTTGTCATTCAGCCTACAAATTATCCTACTTTATTCAAACAAATCATCAGGGATATCTCTTCCAAATTTGAAGGACATAAAGTATGTGCAAGATAACAGAGGGAAAAATGATTTATTGGGGTAAGATTCCAATGTTTGTTCTTTTTTATTTCTTGGCTGTTTCTAAAATGTGATAGACAGATGGTAAATAAAACTATATCACTTTGATTAGCTATGAAACATAAATTATAAAACTTGTAGTTTGACTTGTTGCATATTAATTTTCAAGCAGAATGTGTCTAATTTTATGTACAGTCTTATTTTCTTTTAGCTTATAGTAAGCTACTAGCCAACGCATTTCTAAAATGAAATTATTAATTATTAAAATGAAATTAATAACCCACATAATATAATCAATAATCCACAGTGGGAAAATACAAATATTATGATCATTCCAGTACAAACCCAACTAAAATTTTAGTTAATAAATTTTGATCCTTGCTATTGTGTATGCACGGAATCACATTAGCTAATTTGCATATTCATATTAAATCTCTTGGTCTTAGCATTTGAGAAAACACAACTTATTTTCATAGTCTCTTCTCTATTATCCTAATGTTTGTGCTAAGTTCTGTTGGTTATTATCCAAACATTTTAGTGGAATGTATTATTTTCCAGAATTACAATGCCCTCATTGTTAGCTAGAAGTAATTAATTACTGGTTGTATAATTAGATTATAATGAAACACAAAGAAGAGTTGAAATAAAATGCTTGAGTTTGTTTCTTTCTCCTGTTTATTTTGGAATTAAGATTGGAGTTTTATTAACTATTATTAAAATAAGTTGAATATTAACACAAAATTATGTATTTAAAATGTCAGCATGGTTTAATACCAAACAACTATGTATATATCCAATTTTAGAATTTTAAATGATACAACAAAATGGTTTGCTTATTAAGTAGGTTTTAGAATTATAAAATGAAATATATAATAAACATGAATTTGGGGAATTGATGATTTTTAATTATAATTAGAATAAATGAATTAAATCTTGGAGTTTTAAGAGGACATTTCTGTTAATAAGATCATGACTCCCATCAGCTTAAATGAATCAAGTTTTTTCCATAATCATATATTAAATCTCATACAGGTTGTTTGCAGAGGAGATTGTTCCCAAGTAAGTTTCTATTCTAATTCTTTTCATATCATCACATAAAACAAAGGAAACTACAGCCAGTTATTTTGGATTACCCATTTATTAAATAGAGATGAATTCATTCAATAACTATTATATGTTTCTCAGAATGTTAAGAAATAAGTAATGTGAGCTTTCAAGTTCTAAATATTACCTCCGGTCATCTTATCTCAAAGGAATCTGTCATCAATCATAAGAATATATATATATTGAACTAGATAGCTAACAATTAACCAACAATTAAGTTACTAAGAATCCAAAATTTTTGGAAAGTATGAAGTTTAGAAAGAATCTGTTTTGATTGTTATTCTAATTTGGGGAGATTGAAATATAATTACATTTCTCCCTCCTCCTTTCCTCCCTTCAAACACTAGCGTATACTCCCCCTATTCTCTTCAAATTATTAACCTCTTATTTCATTCATTGCCATTATATGTGTATATGTAAATGTATATGCTCACATATTCCTAAATATAATCTGCTCAATCTATTTTATGTTATTTTATGCATGTTTTAAAAAATGAAAATTGTTTTATTAAATTATTATTTGGTATGCTGTTCCTCATGTAAGATTTTTTTTCTCCCACTCTCGACATTCCATAGTTACTTGTAGCCCTTTTTTTTATTGATTTTTATTGATCTCTACATTCTTCTCTGCTCCCCTCCCTGCCTCTTCCCTCCCCTTCAACCCTTTCCCAGAGTCCCCATGCTCCCAATTTACTTAGGATATCTTGTCTTTGTCTACTTTATATGTAGATTAGATATGTGTATGTCTCTCTTAGAGTCCTCATTGTATAGGATTCATGCCTTATAGCCTTTTCTCATCTGCTTTGCAATATGTAATGGTGTCATCTTTGTTTACCCCATCTTTAGACAGTCATTTTGGTGAGACTTTATATGTGCAGCTTCTGACATTAATAAGAGACATATCTCACAGCAAACTCCCTTATCTTTTAGCTCTTAGAGTCTGTCCTGATTTCTCCTGTATTTTAAAGCATACCAAAGTATAGAGGATGAATCATGAATCACCAAAGCTCACTCCAACAGGGGTGACAGGTCCAAAAATGTACCTTTTTTGATACCCGCAGTTCAAAAAAACCAAACTTTGAGCAACAATATGAGCACAGACTCTAGGCCACATGTCATGTTTGGGAGTAGCTGACCAATATATAACAATATATTAGAGAACATCCTTTTCAGATGATTCAGTTTGGTCTCAGCCTCTTCCAGGCAGTTTAGCTGTTCTTTAGTTTCTTCTGGCAGTTCTTTAGGTTGACCGCTACTTACAGGTTTGCTCTGCTGGCCTCTTCCTTTTTCAGGCTGCTAGTCCAGTCTCAGAATGTTCTTTGAATCTTCTCTGTTCTGAGAGTGATTCTCACTGGTCTTTACTGTTTATATACTATTGGGTAGGGAGGGACCTAGTATATCTAGTCAGTTTTAGGAACTCCTCAAAGCTATTTCAAGTTGTTTGCTTTCTGTTTTACTGAAGCTTCCTTGGGGGATGGAGGTTTCAAATCACATGAGCACATCCTAAGTGTAATCCTTTCCTCAACATCTTGCTGTTTCAGTTTCCCATTATATCCTATGTTTCCTCCAAGGTGAAAGGTTTTAATCGTGGAGTACACTGCCATACATCATGAGTACTTTTAAAATATTGCTTTTATTCCTTATTATAAACAGAAATATACAAAGTGTGTATGGTAAAGTCTTCATTTTAGATGGTGTCATTCTTTCTAGATACACCAAATCACATAATAGATTTTCTTTCTGATTGGCATGTATTTGACATCAGTACCATTATACTTTTAAATTTCCATTGCTAAAAATGTAATGAACTGTGGACTATGAAATTACTTTCCAGATATTCTGTCATCATTATTGTGACTAAGCAATGTTTAGTGAGAACTTAATATACAACATGCTTATATTTAAGGCAAGCACTACCCACATATCCTTAATAGGTTTGGGTTTGTTTCTAAACATGTGGTGTTTTCTGAAATTCTTACATGATATCACAGAATTATTTCCATTGAAATAATGTAATAAGGGTTAAGAAAGTATTTTAAAGGTTAGGAGTGATGATATTAGAAATAACTAATATCAGAGAACTCTCCTCTGAAGAGAATTGATTTTTCCTCTCCTAGCAGGTCTTAATTACAGCTGAGTTGTTAACTATTTCCCTATTGGTTAGCTTTTTATCCATTCATTCATTTTTTTAAAATACAACAAAATAGTTTCTAATAAGATGAAACAAAAATTTTTCACATTAAAATTGGACAAGACAAATCAACAGGAAAAATTGGCTAAGAGAAATCACAAAAGTCATAGATCCACTTCTTCTTGTTCACACACTCAGAAATCCCATAATAAGACCAAACTTCGAGCCACAATATAAGCACACACTCCCAGGCACATTTCATGTTCAGCGGTTGTTTAACCAATATATAATGACTTCACAGGTTTTTGGTGTGTGTGTGTGTGTTTGTGTGCTGTGCGTATGTGCTTTTATTTGGTTACAGTTACAGTTTGTACAATTTGGCTTTGTTTTTCTTTTTGGGTTATGTTTTATTGCTTTGGTTTGGAAGGTTTTGTTGATATACGGGGTTCTATTTACTTTATAAGAAAGAGCTTAAAGTTGGTTGGGTAAGGAAGTTGGTAAGGACCAGGAAGGAAACTGGAGAGGAGAAGAATATTCTCAAAATATATTTAAAGTTAAAATTGTTTTAAATAATTAAAACATAATAAAAATAATGAAGAGAAAGCTTACTATTTAACTGCTGTTGAACAGGATGATGTGAGACAAAAAATTAAAATAGATTCAGCTGTACGTAAGAAAGCATCCTCCACATTCAAACCACTTACTCTATCTTTCTTTCGTGAGGGATTTATATGTTTCCTTCAGGGTGATAGTTTATAGTGTCGAGCCTTACTTCTTGTGGGCCTTGTCTGCTATCAGCTTGTGGATATGCTCCATGAGAATTTATTTTGTTTGGAACACATCCCTTTTCCATTCACTTCATGTACACACACACACACACACACACACACACACACACACACACACCTCATGCCAAAAATATGACTTCATATAAAAATTTTTGTATGTGGACTTACAAAGTATCTGTATAGGAAGGACTACATAGCTCTTATTGCCATTATTCTATAACCAGGAAACAAGAGGGTTAATATAAGTTATCCAATGCAAAATGAGTCAGAGAAGTGACTTTACTTGAGGTCAAATATAAAGAGGCAACATTGAGAAAAACAATCTAAAGTCGGTGGTCATCTATTACTCAGCATTTTAGTTATTAAATATTGAGTAACTTCAACAATTTTGGTGGTTCAGCACATTTACAAGTAAATGATCATAAGCAATATTCTCCTCATTTTGAAGGAAGTCATTGAAGGAAGAGGCAACTTCTTTTGTAGCTACTGGAGGAAAACTGAAGAAGTAGCAACCGAGTCCCTAAAACTGTCAACAGTGTTGTTACTGGCCAGCGTTGTTGTTATTCTCATTATTAGGAAAGAGAAAGAAGGAAGGGAGAGGAAGAAATAGAAGGATGAAGAGAGGATGAGAAACAGAAGGAGGAGGATAGAAAAGGGAAGGGAAAGGAAGAAGAGTTTTAAAGCAAACATCTGAACAAAGTTAAAATGTCATGGAAATATTACTAAGAAATTAAATTCTATGATGACATGGTCAGTCTAACTCAACACGATGCTTATGTTTATTAAATCGGGTGGATGGGAAAGGTCTGGAAGCTTTCTAGTCTACTGAGCACAGTCAGACAATGAATATTACTCTTAGACTTTGAAGCCGCAGCAGGATAACAAACCATGCAGTTCAAGTCACGACAGTCCCCCAGTTGTAACTGAGCCATGGGGAAAATCTTGAGATTCATTAGCAGGTGAAAGTACACTGAGTGCAATTGTTTTTGTGTTCAATACTAGAAAAAAATATATTTCTTAAATTGATAAAGACTGAAAAAGAAACGACAATCTCAGATAGAGTACTGTGAGCATTAAATGCACGACAATCTCAGATAGAGTACCGTGAGCATTAAATGCTGGTAATACCAGTTTGTTTAGCACCCAGGACTTATTAAGCTGCTAAGGTGGAAGGAGAAAATGGAGACAAGGTTCAAATGCTGATCCAAAGTTTATTGACTCTAGATCAACTCCTTAAACTGAAGAAAAGAAACAACCTGACCCTTGAGGCCACCAGAGTTATAAAGTCACCTTTGAATTGTAATTTTGTCATGGGGAAGTTGATTGATCACTTTTAAGAATGCTGCCAGCAAATATAATTTTCCAATGCTTTGTATAGGAGTCATGAAGATGAAGCTCAGCATTGACACATAAGTAGAAGAAACATATTTGTAACTCCAGGAAGAAGAAGGAATAATTTCTAATTTATATGCAAAACACGAATTATGCATAATTTATCTCTTCTTGCACAATTAGCTAAAAATAGAAGAGTGGATGAGGAAAATGTACTTAATACCACAGTGTTGTAAGTACATGGTTAGTGTTCATAAATGAAACAGTTAATGGTTTCATAAGTACTGTGCGAGTTTAGCCAGTTCCACATGAACTATACTGTGGTCTTGCCTCCAAAGCATGTAATTCAAACCTCATAGTACACTACAGTATCTTTTTAAAACTCACTGAATAGCTGGGCACACACCTTTAATCTTAACACTCTGGAGGCAGAGGCAGGCAGATCTCTGTAATTTCAAGACCAACCTGTCATACAGAACAAGTTTCAGGTATGACTTCAGACTCATAATAAAATAAAACATTAGTTTGTATTCAAAATCGCTATTGTTTTAAAAGGAGAAGAAGAAAAAAACGTGTAATTTGCTAATTATCTAAATACTACTTGCTGTACCCTCATTTGTTTTATTTCTCTCCCCCCTCTCCTTGTCTGTATCATACACACATTTGCAATGTTGAATATTCACTGTACAAATAATTAGTAAATAAAATAAAGATATGAAAGCCATTATTATGTCTATCATTAGTACAGTTGTAAATAGAGAAACACATAGAACAGGTTTGAAAATGTAAACATCCAGCCTTTCCAATTGCTAGTGACACAGAGCAACTTTGAATTTTGAATTTTTGCCTGTTAAGGAAACAATTTCATTAATTTTTAATTTCCCCATTGTTAACTGTGTTCTCAATTTTTATTTATATGTTGCATTAATCAATCCTGTTTTTATACAATTTTAGCAACAAACATTTATTCTCTAAAATATGCAAAGTGTTTTTATTAGAGAGCCAGAGTAAATATCTAGAAAAACAACCCCCTTATATAGCTCATATTACAGTTATCATTTTGTTATTAAAGCTAACTTACTTCAGAAAGCCACCTTATAGTCCTATACTCTGTTCTAATAACTTTTCCTTTGGAGTGAACACAGGATCCAATGAATTTGAATCTTTATTTCAATAGTTCACAGTACCTGACTTTAGCAAAATGAAACAAACTTACAAAATTTTCTTTTCCACCCACATTATTTTGATTAATCCATAACTTAGTTGCAATCTCTTTCTTTCCTATCTAAGATAATCAAACATGATTAGTATATATTGTTTCCTTTAAATGTATGTTTTATTCTAGACACTTCCATGTAGTTATATAATTCATCTTGTATTATGTTAGAGAAGCTCAAAGAAGTTTAAATATGAGTTGTAATGAATTATTTAAAAGAATCCAAGAAAGAAAGAAGGAATCTTTAATGTATAGAGTATTTCCTAAGGTACATATATGAAACCATCAATTTTAATATTTGATATTATTTCAAACTGTACAAATGTCTAAAAATGGTTCCTCGGTGTTTTAATAAGATATGAAAAGAAAAACATTCATAGATCCACCCAGATAGGGGAAATAGGTAAGATCGGCTGACAAAATTGGGAACATGGGGGTCATGGGAGAAAGGAGAGCAGAAAAGAAAGAGGAGGGGGGAAGAGGAAGGGAAAGGAGGACTTGAGAAACAGGATAAATGAAATAGAGGAAGGACAGAGATGAAAGTAAGGAAAGAGATTTTGATTGAGGAAGCCATTATGGGGCTAGCAAGAAACTTGGCACTAGAGAAATACCCAGGAATCCACAAGGATGACCTCAACTAAGACACTAAGTAATAGAGGAGAGGGTGCCTGAACTGGCTTCACTCTGTAGTCAGATTGATAAATACCTTAAATGTCACTATACAACCTTCTTCATCCAGCAATTGATAGCAACAGAAACGGAGACCTGCACCAGAGCACTGGACTGAGCTCCAAAAGTTCAGTTGAAGAATGGGAGTAGTGAGAATATGAGCAAAAAGGTCAAGACCATGATGGGGATACCAATTGAAACAGTTTACCCGAGCTAATGGAAGCTTACCAAATACAGCCGAACAGGGAAGGAAACAGCATAGGTCCAAAACTGACTGACTGAATGTAGGTTGTATTACTAGGGCAGACTGCGGGTTCACTGGCAGTAGCATTAGGTTTTATCCCTACTACTTGTACTGACTCTTTTGGAACCTATTCTCTTTGGATGGATACCTTGCTAAGCCTAGATGTAGTAGGGAGGGCCTTTGATCTTCCCCAAAGCAATGTGCCTTATACTCTCTGAGAAGTGAATGGGTGTGGGTGGAGAGGTAGGTGAGGGGATGGGAGGAGGGGAGGGAGTGGGTACTGATTTGTATGTAATATAAAAAAGATAGGTTGTTGTCTTTTTAAAAAAATAAAATAAATAATAAAACATTCTTTTAACCAGAAGAAAAATAAGATCTGAGCATGTGATATTTAAATTTTAAGTTATTTATAATTAGGTACTAGCAAAGTTTCTTGACTAAAAACTTTTTTTTCTTTATATTAAAAGAATGATCAATATAGCTGTAGTTAATTTGTGGCATTACTCTGTATTGAAATAAAATTTCTGGACACATTTTCATCATAAGTAGCTCAGCAACATAAAGTGAATAAACGTGCCTGTGAAATTTTCCACTCATCTCTAAAATTATATTTTATAATATATAATTTTAATGCAGTCTCAGCTTGGTAATGACTAATGGCCATCATCATCACCAATATTAAACTGCACTACTTTCAACCCACAAATTAAGGCAAATTTGAAAATGTGTCTGTGCTTGGGTGTGATATCAAGTCTTTCTTGCGTTTTATCTCCACTGTAATATCCACCACACAAACCACTACAAAGACATCTTCAGATGTGCTGCTTTGACAGAACCTTTGCCAAATTTCCCACAACCAAAGGAAAAGGAAAAGGGAGCTACCGAGTATCTCCAAACTGTCTTCTGTAGTTCAGAGTGTAAATGAGGCATTATAAATATCTAACTAAATTACATTTCTCCCAGTGTCCTAGTTAGCTTTAACTGTTACCTTGGCACAGCCCAGAGTCAACAGAGAGAAAGTCTTTGATAGAAGCATTGTCTAGATCAGAGTGGCATTTGATGTATTTGCACGTCTATGAGGGACTGTCTCTAGGAGGGTTCAGCTAATGTGGGTGGAAACATCCTTGGGCAATTATTCCTGAGATATATAAGAAAGTCAGCAAAGAATAAGTCAGTGAGATAGTAAACAGTGTTCTTTGTTCATACTACTTCAACTTCCTGCCCTCACTTCACACCAGGAAGAATTGTGACACAGAAGTATAAGCGTTCCCTTCCACATTGCTTTCGTTACAGTGATTTTTACAGCAACAGAAATTAAGCTAGAACACCTTCAGACTAAAATGATGCAGCTTAAATAGAACAGCAAGGAAACTACGACATAGAAACAGTGAATATTACTACTGAAAATTTTCCCTGCTGGGATTTCTCACGATCACCAACTACTTTAAATACAATCATGACAATAGAAAATTTCTTAAATGTCGTGGTTCTTAAAGGGTGCTCTTGGAACAACACACAACTAGTTCTATTGTGGGAAAGGGTAATGAATCAACTCTGCCTTTCATGTACTTGTCTCCAAAAGAAGACAGAACACAGCCACATTTGTCTCAAAAGTAAGAGGAGGAAGATAAAAGAATCAGCATGAACAAGAGCTAAAGGTTTGAAGATGTAAGGTTGTGGTTCCATGCTTCAATACAGAAATATCAACACATTGTTGATAGGCTATGTATACGTAAGGTATAATACTGTAAGGATAGTGAACTCACATTTTATAGTTCCCAGGATAGTGACAGTGTTCACTGAATGGTGCCTTTATTCACTAATAAGATACTGACAGAATAGAAGTTAGGGAAATAGAAACACTAAGCAATGGAGTAATAGTGTTTCCATGAATTCATCATATGATCATATTGATTCATCACTTATAGTAGGTTTTCTCTTCCTGCACTCTGCCTCCAAACTCACATATAAAGACAAAGACTGTTCTAATATGTATTTCTCATTTCTTTGGAATTAAACCTTAATAGCATCATAATGCAACTTCTCATATATAGCATATTTTCTTTAATAATAATAGTGATATTTACAATACAATTTCTATAATCAGTGAAACATTGAACTTATGTAGTTGTTTTCTTGCCCAATGGCAAAAAGATTATATTTTTATTTTGTGCCCTTTCTGGCTTCCCTTAAGCTAAAAAATTAACTTGTTTGCCTAAAAACATTTTTGCAATTGATAAATCAGTTTTCTCCAATTGTGTCTCACTGAGGAAACAAAACACTCTTAAAGGTAGACACCATGCTAGCAGTTGACAGCCAACACACCATGAAGTCAATGGCATCTTTGAAGGGCCATTGTCTCAATGTTGAATAAGCCCCCCCCCCCCACTTTAATCTTATAGATCCTTGACTTATACTGTGACTTCCTATTTTGTGTTTTTATGGAAACCCTATGTAGGTTAATGCATGTGTCTCTGCTTCTCTGTGCTTCTTATGTATTTTCTTTGTTTTTCTTCTGATGGAGGAAGGTCATTGGTTAAAAAATAAATAAACTGCCTTGGCCCATTTTATTGGTTAGAACATAGGTGGGAGGAGTAAACAGAACAGAATGCTGGGAGGAAGAGGAAGTGAGCTCAGCGACACCATGCTCCCCTCTCCCGGGCAGAGGCGATAGCTGTGCTCTCTGAGGCAGACACAATCAAGCTCTGGCCCAGGATGGACATAGGCTAAAATCTTCCCGGTAAGCGCACCTCAGTGCTACACACTTTATTAGAAATGGGCTAGTCCAGGTGCGAGAATCAGCCAAGAAGAGGCTAGATATAATGGGCCAAGTAGTGTTTAAAAGAATACAGTGTCCGTGTAATTATTTCGGGGCATAAGCTAGCAGGCGGCTGGGATGCTGGGGACGCAGCCCCGCCGCTCATATTACAACATTCTTCTACTTATTTGTTTTCCACTATCACAATTTGTTTGTTCCTGTTTTATTTTATTTTTATTTCTTTGATGTCTCCTATTTTCTAAGGAATGACAGAAATGTATGGATCCAGAAGGAATGAAGAAGGGAGAGGAGTTTGAGGATGGGAACCAATAATCAGAATTTATAGTATATAGAAAAATCTATTTTATTTATTTGCTCTTAACTAAAACTACAGAAAGAGAGCATTTGTGATTATTGTCTTCTGAAAGGTAATGATAAGAGATTTTATATTTAACTTGAAATTGCATCAGCCTGTGGTGCTCTGAAAAATTCTTGCAGTCTTCAGTCCTCTGATGATTTTCCAGAGAGTATATTTTATTGACTGGTGCTCTCTGTTACAGAATGGAGAGAGGTAAGGGCAGTAGACCTCTGCATTATCTACTAATGGGTACATTACTATTGTGTGTAATGATCCAATTTAATAATGATTCTACTAAGTACCATGTGACCATACTACAAAAGCACTTGAAGTGGAAACCAGGCCTTAAAGAAGAAAAAGTAGGAGAGACTGCCCAGGATGTGAGAAACAGAGCCTTGTGCACAAAGGAAAAAAAAAATTGCACTGAAGGACTCAAAAAACAAAATGGTGGAAATGATGTTAAGGAAAAATATCTAAAAGACAGCCCTAATCTGTCCTTTCATCCTGAGAAGATTGGATATACCAACCAGGCAAAAAGAAATACAAACATGAGCTATCCATTAGACTTGGTGAACACATTGAGTAAAATAGAAACGTACCTACCTAGGAGTATCAATAAACAGGGCATGCATTTTTATTGTATTCTAAAGTATTTACAAGCAGACCTCATTAAATATTTGTCAAATTATCAGTTTATTTGTTTTGTGTGAATACATAAACATATAGAGCTCTTGTATATGGTTAATCTGATGTTTGTATATGTGCCTGTGGGGTATATGTGTGGAGGACACCCACAGTTCTATTTTTGTCACCCTTTGTCTTATTATTTTAAGTCCAGGTCTCTTACTGAACTTAACAGGGCTGCTAGCCATGGAATCTCAGTGATCCTCATGCATTTGCATTCAAAAATGCTGATTATATGCATGGAGTGTAAAACATCTGGCTTGTTTTATTTTTTTAAGATTTTTTTTTCTTGCCAGGCAGTGGTGGCACATACCTTTAATCTGAGTTAGAGCTAGAGCTCCAGGACAGGCTCTAAAGCCACCGAGAAACCCTATCTTTTAAAACAACAAAAAAAATCTGTATTTTGTGCATATCATTGCTTTGCTTACAGGTATGTTGTATGGTGCCCAGAGAAGTCAGAAGAGGATGCTGAATCCTTCTAACTGCAGTTACAGATTATTGTGAGCCACTATTATGGATCATCTACAAGAGGTGCAAATATTCCTGACCACTTGGCTACCTCTCCCTCTTCCGAATAGTTTCTTATATGGGTACTGGTATTAGTACTCAGGTTTTTAGGCATTTCCAGCAGGAGCTCTTACCCACTGATCTATTGTAGTTCATTCTTTAAATACTACCATTATTTGGATGGGCATCAGGGAAACATGAGTAATTAATTCGAAAGTTCATTTACCTCTCTCTATTCAGATATAAATCAAATAGTTGTATTGTACATAGTTTTTCAGCATATACAAAATCTCATTTAATTTTCGTAATTCTCTTCAAATCACTGTGCTTGGCTAAAGTGTGTTAAATGACCTAACTAGAACATTAACATCTATAAATGAATAGGTTATGAAGATAAACATATTTCAGAGAACAACCTGAGGCAGTGTACCAGTGATGACCTGCCTCCTGAGACAGCAGCAATTCCAAAGTAGTTTTCTGAATGTTGGAAAGGCAAAGGACAGACAGTAGATTCATTGGTGGGAAATATAATCTCTGTAATGGCCGTCGTCACATTTTGCAGCTTATAAAAGATTCCTGTGAGATAAATGTGACTCACTTAGTTTGCAGTGAGCTCTTTAGGGTCCATCAGTCTTCACTGATGTGTCAGGAGAGATACTAAAGGCATGGTGGAGTGTGTTCCTCAGGGGAGTTTTATCTGCTCTTTAATACAGCAGCCATTTGTAAAATGCTGCTGGAGAAAACAATAATTTAGAAGAAATTCATCAGGGGCAATGCCACCTTATTGAAAAGGCAGTACAAATAAAGAAAGCAAATCCACAACTGAGTGCTTCCTTTTAGGTCTGAGGAGCAATTACAAAGGATAAGGGGCACACCAATGTTGGGTTTGTTGCTCTGAATACAATGGTGTGCAAAACTGAAGGTTTTTTATCCACAGATACTAGACCTTGAACTTCAAAGGGACAATGAAGTTAATGATGCCAGTAAGCTTTCTGTATGAAAGGCATGGATAAAACATATCAATGTATATATCTGAGACATACAAGTGTTCCCTTTTCTGTTATTTCTTAGTAGAGAAAGTGTAAATCTATATACATTTTCCCAATAGAGATTCATTCTTCACCAATGATTCTAGCTATGTAAGTTGGCAAGAAACAAATAAACTAATTAAAGCCAAAAAGCAAAACAAAACTCCTAAACATTAGAGTGCTGAAAAAATTAGGTTCTATACTTTAAAATTAAAGAATACTACTTAGTGAATATATATATATATATATATATATATATATATATATATATATATCATGCATTTATATCAATTCATTTCTCAAAAAACATTTTGGTTATTTTCTAATTTAACAATTAAAATAATGGTATAACAATGTGGTTCTATACCACCTGTACACACCTGTACTTAAAATTATACACAAAAAGTTTATAGTGACATATAATTAAAAACAATAAAAAAATTAGTCTTTATATGTTTCGGAGATCAGCCCTTTGTCTGATGTGGGGTTGGTGTAGATATTTTCCCATTCTGTAGGCTGCCATTTTGTCTTATCCGTGTTCTTTGCTTTACAGAAGCTTCTCAGTTTCAGGAGGTCCCATTTCTCTCAGTGTCTGTGATACTGGGGTTATATTTAGGAAATGGTCTTGTTTGCCAATGCATTCAAGTTTACTTCCCACTATCTCTTCGATGAGGTTCGGTGTGGTTGACTTTATGTTGAGGTCTTTGATCCGTTTGGACTTGAGTTTTGTGTATGGGGATAGATGTGGATCTATTTTCATTATTCTACATGTTGTCATCCAGTTATGCCAGCACCACTTGTTGAATAGGCTTTCTTTTTTTCCATTGTCTATGTTTTGTTTCTTTGTCAAAAAGAAGGTGTTTTTAGGTATGTGGATTGATATCTGAGTCTATAGTTCCACTCCATTGGTCCTCCTGTCTCTTTTTATGCCAATACAAGGCTGTTTTCAGTACTGTACCTCTGAAGTAGGGTTTGAAGTCATGGATTGTGATGTCTCCAGAAGTTCCTTTATTGTTTTTCTTATTTTATTTTATTTTATTTTATTTTTTTAATTTCCGAGACAGGGTTTTTCCGTAGCTTTTTGGTTCCTGTCCTGGAACTAGCTCTTGTAGACCAGGCTGGCCTCAAACTCACAGAGATCCACCTGCCTCTGCCTCCCGAGTGCTGGGATTAAAGGCGTGTGCCACCATCGCCAGGCTCAGAAGTTCCTTTATTGTATAGGATTGTTTTGGCTATCCTGGGTTATTTGCTTTTCCATATAAATAAATTGGTCATCAAAAAAAAAAAAACAAATAATCCAATAAAAATGGGGTACAGAGACCTCTCAAAAGAGGAAATTAAAATGGCTGAAAGACACTTAAGAAAATGTTCGACATCCTTAGACATCAGAGAAATGCAAATCGAAACAACTCTGAGATTCCATCTTATACCTGTAAGAATGGCCAAGATCAAAAACACTGATGACAACTTATGCTGGAGAGGTTTTTGGATAAGTGGAACATTCTTCCATTGGTGGTGGGAGTGCCAGCTGCTACAGTTTTTATTAGGCACTTACTCTGTGTTTTTCTAGGTCTTTGTAAGTACTAGAAACTTGAACATGAGTGGTGAAACAGCATTTGATTTATATTCCAGAACAACAACACACATGAACTCACAGCTATCATGATTATATGCACAAGACCTGCACAAGATCCAGTGAGTCACTATCCTAGTATGGGAATATGAAGGAGTAATGAAATTCATGCCTAGCTAAGCAGCTATTGCTTAGTGATTGTTTCTTGAGGACGGAAAGTCAGTTTTTTTTTTTTCAAAAATGTTGCACCCGAAGGCTAGTTATGCTATAGTAGATGTTACTATACACTTGCTAGTATTTAGCATGCAAGTAGACTCAGTACACTTAAAAATAAAAAAAAAATACATTAATTTTGTAGGGTAAAGTAATCTCTAGGATAGGGGAAAGACTTAAGGCTAGACTAGTCCATGAAGAGGGTTCATGGGTTCTGGATCTTAAGGTAGGATTTTGGGTTTGATTTTGATTTGTTTTTGTTATTATTGAAATTATAATATACTTACACCATTTACCACTTACTGTTCCTTCCTTCAATTTTTCCCATATACCTCTCTGCTGGAGGAACTCCTGCAGCCTTTGGCTTTTGAGAATCTGGACCACTTTGGAAATGACCTTAGGTACTATAAAAACAGATGTAGAAACACGCACAGGCTCTCTCTCTTTTTCTCTCTATCTTTCTCTCCCTCTCCCCCCACCTCTCATATGCTGGATTTGATTCCTGTTCCCCACTCATGCAGAGGACTGTTTATCTGTGAGTCTATCACTAAATAAAGGACCCTTTATTATAATCAGTTCTGACCTAGTATGTGACTGCTTTATTGTGGTCCTCTACATTCATCTTGCCCTCTTTCAAATTCATGACCTTTTTTGATTATTGTTAAATGAATAAACATTTCTGAATATATATTTTTGTCTATATAATGTTACATATATATATGCATATATATATGTATATATATGGCTAATCATTCAGTATTAGATAACCTATTAGTGTATTGTCCCCCTGGGAAGATGATTTGTCCCATTATCAGAATTTATTAGTTGGTTGTAGTTCTTTGTGCAGGATTGGGTCCTGGTAGTCTTTCTCCTGGTCAATTTGACTTGTTTGCTGTTATCTTTGTTCACCTCAAGCTTAGGTAGTCATGTTGGTGTGACTTTGTGGGGTGTAACTTCTGAGATTACTAGGGGACACTGTAGCAGCAAACTCTCTGATCCTCTGATCCTTACAATATTTCTCCCCTGTCTTCTGCAATTTTCTCTGAATCTTACTTGTGGGAATTGTTTTATAGATGTGTATGTTAGGACTAGGCTCCATAGCTCTCATTTTGATTGGTTGTGGTAATTTGTAATGTTCTCTCTGTTGCAAAGAGAGTCTTCATTGATAAAACACGAGGCATATAATTCTCTTTCTTGGTTGGGTCTTTGTGTGGTTTTGGTATCAGAGTAACTGTAGCTTCATAAAAGGAATTTGGCAACGAATCTTCTGTTTCTATATTCTCTGTAGGTATAAGGACAATCATTTAATATATAGCTAGGCAATATACTGTTTTGGTAAAGTGGTAACTGTAGGTTCTTCAAGAATCATTTCCCTAGATATTTATAGTTGGCTAACTTACCTGTACAAGGCATGATTTCCCTCTCTTTGAGCAGGTCTTAACTCCAATTCTAAAGCTCTTGGTTACCCCCTAGGTATACATGCCACTACTACTGCATCTTTAGGGTTACTATGCCATGCTGCTCAATGTTGTATTCATAGGCTTCACAGCTGGTTAGGACTTTACATTGCTTCCCTCCTTTAGAAGGTTGCATGGTGCCTTTGTTAAGGAATGTTAAGGACATTATATGAATGTCAGTAATTCTGAAAAAATAAAAACAGCAATTAAAAGCATTTGCTATAGTGTCACATAGAGCCACAAGAAGGGGAATCTACTGATTCCTCTTTATCTGAGGGCCCAGTCATGTTTATAACACATATGGCTGACTTAAAAGATCAAATAACAGCTTCTTCCTCCATTTCTGATTATAGCTGAAGTCATTAAATCTTAATGGGTCTGTATCTCAATATTTAATCCTTGCTTTGTTCTGGACCCTCTTGAGATCTTTAAGTAGCAGTGTGTTAAGAAATTGTCTTCCTGTAGACATGACTCTAAAAGAACATCATTAAAATCAACATGTAATCCAATTTAAGACTTATTACCTGTCACACAGTAGGTAACTATATGAATGACATTCTTAATATACAGGGACTCTTGTTTGTTTTCACAATTTATTTCATCTTTACTGCTTCCTAAAGACCAAGCTCTTAATTGGCATGCTAGCCCAGCATACACACAAACAGATGAATACAAAACACAGATTATTTCTTTCTTGGCTTGCAGTGACCATATATTCATGCAAATGCAACTGATCTTGGAGATATGTCAGAAAAGTAGATTTTAATAGAGTCATATTAAAAGTCTCTTTTAAGGAATGATTGTGCTTTCTTATAGACCAGGCAGTTATGGAAGGAAGAAGTGACTTTGTGGTTTAGGAGTGCTACTAGCAAAATAATCAAGATCAATGCCACTTGGCTTTCATTTATTTTTCAGAGGATAGACCGTTTTGTCCTCACATTGATTTTTGTTGACACTTGAAATGTTTCCATTTTGTGATGTGTGTGGTTTATTTATACCCAGGCACTGCTAGACATACCAGCTTTCAAGGGAAGGAGAAAGAGAGCCTGGTCATGCTGTCATTCAGCTCTACCACTGTCATGCTTATTTACATAGCACATGTCCCTAGGGACCACCAGCTTTAGAAAAAGAAAGTTATAGAAAAGACTTTTTAAGGCTTTTCTTTAACTATATAGACATATTTCACTCCACAGAGTAGAAGCAGAGATTTTAGGAAAGCTTTATCTTTTTAGAATTGGGCTGTTAAGGAAAAATGTGTGGAGAGGTGGGATGAGCGAGATGACTCTTTCTGGAAAGTTCTTGGAATGGGATTATGAAGACAGGAGTTCAGATTCCCAGTATTCACAAACCGCCCATGCCACACAACTGTCACCCACATTCAGATGGCCTAGTTCAGTCCTATGCAGGATCCCTAGCTCTCAGTCTGTTTTCAGTGAGCTTCCATTAGTTCAGGTCAACTGTTTCTGTAGGTTTCCCTGTCATGCTCTTTACCCCTTTGATCTTATTATCATTTCTACCTCTCGTCGACTGGAAATGGGATCAGAATTTATTCCTAATGCATGAACTGGCTTTTTGGAGCTCATTCCCTAAGGTGGGATACCTTACTCAACTTAGGTACAGGGAAAGAGCGTTGGTCCTGCCTCAGTGTGATGTGACAGACTTTGACTCCCATTGGAGGCCTCATCCTCTCTGAGGAGTGAATGGAGGGTTGGGTTGGGGAGAAGGTAGGATGAGCAGGAGGCAGGAAGGGAGTAGGAATTGGGATTAGTATGCAAAATAGAAAAGGCTGTTTTTAAAAAATATAAATGATGTAAAAATCCATAAAATAATTACTGTTAAGGTTAGATACGTGAGCATAATAAAATATAGATGTATACTTGAAAAAAAAAAAGCTCCCAGGATCTGATTAAGCTATGGACATTGTGGGAGCCCACGTTTATTTCCATCTCACAGGAGGTAGGGAAATTCCCTCAGCTATCTGGTTAGCCAGTCTAGACCAAGTGGTAAGAATCAGATTCAGCAAGATATCCTCCCTCAATATATGGAGTGGAAAGTTATCAATGAAGTCATACAATGTCTTTTACATATTGGCTCACACATGCAAATGTATACAGGTCTACGCTCTTACACATATGGGAGCATACATGCAGTAGAGAAAAATAAACACAGGCTTGAGTGTCCTATTTTCTAGAAAAAATCTATATGAATAGTTTTTATAAGCGATAACACGTTTTGTTTGTTAGGTGTGTGTATCACTATAAGGGATGAGAAATGAATAGGTAGAGAATTACCTAACACCTTATTTGATCTCTGCAGATAACTCTGGATAGCACCTCAAACCTAGTCCTACTTTATGAATGTTGCTTGCTTTTTGTTTCTTTTCCAATGCTAATAGTCAAGCTTATTGCATATTATCAGTATCAAATGGGCTCTGTGCAATTGCACACTGATTAGCATTTTTTCTGCTGAATTGTCCTTGATACAGGTTGTTTGGAAGCAATGAGGTTGTGTGCACAACTTCAGTCCCAGGTCTTAGGACACTTAGGACACAATCTGCTTTGCTCAGATAAGAATCCAGATTTTTTTCTTTCCATTTCTCCTCAACTAAACCACAGGAATTTCCGTTTGCCTTTATGTGACTAGAATTTGCCTCAGGGTGCTTCATGAAGGAGACAGTACATACTTTTCAGGGTTGTTTGTTTCTTAATATTAAGGATTTGATGTTTCAATGTATTATTTTATGTGTGTGAGTATTTTGCCTGTAGTCATAGAGGGCATAAGATCTCTTGAAAGTAGAGTTATGGATGACTATGTGACCTAGGTCAGTTGCAACCAGCAAGTGTTCTTAACCTCTGAGTCATATGAAAGGTTTTAGTTCAATATGTTCTGCAACATTAATACCCTTGCTGGAGGACATAGTTCTTAGACATTCAAATTTTGCAATGGAATAGAATAAATTCTAATTTCAAAAACTGGTCATTTCCTTTAACTTTGTATCAATTCGAGGTAAATCTTTTTAATGTGTTGCAAATTCTGTGGGAGTCTGTGAATTCTCTTCTCTGACACAGTGACTCCACCAGAATCCTTTTTTCTCAGCTATGTTTCCATAGCTTCTTAATTTCATCACTCATAGCCATTTGTCACACTGTGTATGTGAAACTAAAATATAGGTGATAAATATTCCTACTGCCTATGAGATACTAAGTGGAACAGATATGGGTTCTCAAAAATCTCCTAATGGATCCAAACTCTAGAAATATAACTTCTCTTACTGGAGGTTTGATAGAAAAGTTCCCCAGGTCAATTGGCATGCCATTAGCTTGACCCCCTCTCAGGTGTATGATGTCTGGTGAGTTCGACTTTCATTTTTACACAATGTTCATTCTCACAGAAAAAAAAATGACCTTAAATTATAACAGATTTAGTAGACTTCACAGGGGAAGCTTTACTCTCTCTGAGGAGCAGATGGTGGGTAGGGTAGAAAAAAACAAGCGTGGGAGGAGAGGACAGAGGGACAACAGGTATTGGTGTGTATAAATAAATAAATAAGAAAAAATCCAAAGTCATCAAAATCCATATTTATGTGTCCTGTTTCATCCTCTTGTCACTTCTTGTTGCATCAGGAGGTTGGTAACCTAGTAACAAATCTTCATTTAGTTTTTGTCCTTGTTGTTTGTTTTTTGATAGAGTGTCCTGTAACCTGGACTGACCTCCAGCTCACTATAGCTGAGATTGACCTTGACAGCAGAAATGAAACCAGTTACAAATAAGAAAACCAGCTGAACATTAGGGTTCCCAGCCTCTTTATCTTGACAATGGATCCAATGTTACCAAGCACCTTCCACTACCACCACCATACTTATCTTGCCATGGTGGACTGCAACATCTCAAACTTTAAGCCATCATAAATAAACCCTTTCTTATTTAACTTGCTTCTTCTCAGAAAATTAGTCATATAATGAGAAAATAACTCAATTATCCATAATAATCACTCAGAAAAGCATGATACTACATATAAAAATTGCAGCAGTATCTCACACACATATTTCAAATATATTGACACGTCAATTATTTTCTTCTTTTTTTAATATTCATGTATTTATTCTCAGAACATATAAACTTATCTTCTCAGAGAATAGAAAACAGAAATTTCACTCAGTGACTAGATGGACTCAGTCAGCTCACCCAGTCCCCATACCTAAAATATGATTCCCGGGTTGGGGGTGGGGGGATGCCTAGAGTGCACAGCACCCTGTGGCATAGAGCTGTACACAGCTCTAAAGGTTCTCAACCCGTTGTCAGGTTGACAGAGAGTCCAAGGTCCACAATCCTCATGATGCCAGATCCCCTGGATCAGTAAGGGCAACAACGTACTGCAGTGCAGTCACACATGTGCTGAAGGAAGTCACCTCCAGGTGGCTATGTTTTTGTTTTGGGGGACAGTGCTAGGCAGTTAGTTACCCTGTAACCAGGACAGCAACAAGGCTGCATGGGGCAGAGCTGAATGAAACCCGAAGTAATATGCTCCTCCATCTTCCTGTCCCTATGGAGCCCACCTCACAGGCTCCGGACCATGGAATCTGATTGTTTCCTAAACCCCATATCCAAGAATGAGAGACTGGAAAGAGGGATGTGAGCGTTAAAAGGAAGGCACCCGCTTTGGAGCATGTTTATCAATCCAATCAAGTGTTGTGTCAAGCCAAGATGGTCTATTCCCTGCGCTTCTTGGTGAGGATGGTGCCTGGCTTGTGCTGGGAATCGGGGTGGTTTGCTAGCTCTGGAGGGCAGGACAACACCGGGCTCTCTAGGATAGCTTGCTTCAGTTCATAGAACATAGCCTAGTCCTCTTTGGTGAGGAAGGTGATGGCTACACCACTCTTGCCTGCTCTTCCCGTGCAGCCAATTCAGTGAATGGAATCTTCAATATTGTTGGCCATATCACAGTTGACAACCATAGACACATCTTGAATATCAATACCATGACCAGCCACATCTGTAGCCACCAAAATATCCTTGGCTCCAGCCTTGGGGTTGGGCAATGCAAATTCTCGCTGCTCATGGCCTTTTCCACCATGCAGTGTACAGGTATTGTACCCCATCTTCTCAACAGACTTGGCCAACACTTCACAACCCTTCTGGTTGACAAAAAATGATGACAGGTGGATCAAAACCTTGTTCCAAAATTGCCCGCAGCTTTTTCCTCTTTTCTGATTCTGACATGATGAAGACCTTTTGTTCCACTCACTCATGGGGTTTTGCCTGCAGAGCCAATGTATACCGCAGCAGGTCTCCGAAGATAGCTTCTGGCTAGGCCTCCACCGCTGGGGGCATAGTAGCCATGAACATGACTGTTTGGCAGTATTTATGTTTTCCTGACTCAAAGTTGGCCAACATCTTCTCTGGGTCCTCAGCCTCATCTGTGTCTGGTTTCTGGTTGCTGACAGGCATGTGTTCCAGGATCTTTTGCACATCTGGCTCAAAACCCATGTCAATCATCCTGTCTGCCTCATCCAGAACCACATAGGTACAGTGGCTCAGCACCAGGTAGCAGTTCTCCAGCACATCAATGAGACGTCCTGGGGTGGCGATCACAATCTCACATCCCATGTGTAGCCTGAAGCCTTGGTCTTCTCTGGAGATGCCACCAATGACAGCCACCGTGCGGATACCTAGTGGCTTTCCAAATTTGATAGTTTCTTCCTCAATCTGCTGAGCCAACTCATGGGTAGGAGCCAGAATAATGGCATAAGGGCCCTGGTCTGACTCTTCGATCCTATCTATCTTTGGAAGTGTGGAGATCCAGACCAGTAATGGGATAAGGAAGGCTGCTGTCTTGCCACTTCAGGTCTCAGCTACACTAATAGGAATGGCCTGACACTGGATAGGTGTTGGTTACTTGTAGCTACACTTATCAATGACTTCCAAGATACGTGGGGGCAGAGACGAATCTTTCCAGGACTGGATGGGATTGGGGATCTTGCCACCTTTGGTGGTGATGTTATAGTCTTCACCGAGGATCCTCCAGTCCCTGTCTGTCATCTCGTCTAACTTCTTCTGGGACCAATGGTGATCATCCCAGCCTTGCTTGGCTTCCTTCTTACGAAGTTTATGGAGTCTTGCCTCCTCTTGTTCCTTTTCTTCCAGGATTCGCCTCTTTTCCATCAGGTCTCCTTAGAAACGTGACTGTTCTTGTTTCTGCTGCTTTAGGTCAATGCCTGCAATAAAGACTCGCCCCAACAACTGTACCTGGTGCCATTCTTTGTACAGGGGATTGTGGTCAATGGAAGTGTCTTCAGATGCATCCCACTCAAAGACAAACTTTCGGTCGTTGAGATGCCTTGTTCGGCGCCGTTTTTTGATGCCACCTAGATAATAGCGTGCAGCTCTTTGCTCTTATCCTTTTCTTCCTGGATCTTTTGGTGCCCTTCCTCATCCTCGTTCCCATTGGTCTCCCGCTCCATCCTGTCTCTCCCTTCCTGCCGCTTCCGCTCCTGAGGATCTTCTAGTATCTTCCTGCCCAAATCCTGGAACTGTTTCCTTTTCTTCCTCTCTTCTTCCAACATCTTCTGGCGCTCTTACACTTCCTGCTGCCGCTGCTTCAGAGCTTCAGCTTCCCGCTCTGCTTTGGAGAGGAATTTGGGCTTAGCTTTAGCTTCTTCCTCAACCTTTTTCTTGGCCAGAAGTTCCTCCAGGGACAGTGGCTGGATCTTAGGCTTCCTGTCGCTATGTTCATCCTCATCACCCTTCTTAGAGTCTCTGTCTTTCCGAGATTTGAAATCTTTTCCTCGACCAGGAGACAAGCTGGATCTTTTGCGGTCCTTGTCCCTCCTGTGTCCATCCTTGTCTCTGTCCAGCTCTTTCTTAATCCGATCCCATTCTTTATCTTGCTCTCGTTCTTTGTGTCATCGTTCTCTCTGTAGACTTGGAGTGGGACCGAGAGCGAGAACGGCTACCTCATTGCCACCTATCCCATGACCCATGCTGCTTTCTATCTTTAGTTGGGGAGGACTTCCGGTCCCGGTCTCTATCTAGCTCTCTATCAGGAGTCTGTGATCTCTTCCTCTCCTCCTTGGGTGATGCATCTCGATCCTTTTTGTCAACCAGTTCTCCTGACATCACCCCACGCCTCAACCGCCTAACGCGGCCTCAACGTCGTCAAGCAGTCCAATTATTTTATTCTTAAATGATTGTTACAAAAAGCCATAGTCACCACTTTTACACTGATTTTACTAGTTGAAGGTACAGTCTACCCTTCAAATGAGCTATGTAATTATCAGAAAGACTAGATTTCCTTTGAGAATGGAGCGTGACTCAAAGTTGATTTGAATATAAAGAAATTGACTGGGCAGCCCCCTTTACAACAGAGATAAAAAGTTGCTCTCATAACCTCCTCTGTGTTCAAACAGCAGCAAGGGAAAACTTGTCTAGATGCATTTTGCCTGCCAGACTTCCAACTTAGCAAGGAATTACATTTTCAGAAAAATATACGCGAAGGTCATTCTGTCCCAGGGAGTTTATGATATCACCAAACAGAGCCCTTTAAAATTGGAATAAAATAACTCTAAAGTCGATATTCCCTCCAAGTACACTGAGAAGTTGTTTGAAAAGAGCTTAATGAGATGGAACAGTGTAGGAAGAAGCAACCATGTTGGGTGAATTTGTACTGATGTGTTTTATTTTTAATTATTAATTGAATTGATCTTCTGGTTTTTCTACAGTCTACTATTACATCCTCCATAATCAAAGGGATTTATCATGAAGAAGAAATATTTGTCAGGGCAGTTTTTCTGTCTTTGCCGACCATAAGAATCCTTACAAGGATTTCATCAGGGCAAGTGAGAATTAAAAAGGAAAAAAAGAAACTTGGAAAAGCAGATTTCAGAATACTGATTAATGCAGAAGGCAGAAAAGCAGAAGCCTCTAGTCAGGTGCTATAGGATCATCTGTCCAAAACAGAAATATGCCCAGCAATTCTCCAGAAAGTTACTCTAGGGTATAAAAGTGCCCAGTAGAGTAGAGAGCTAATGCTTTCATGCATTTGCAACTAAAATTTCATGGTACATAAGGTGCATCTGTTAGGACAGATTGTCAGAATTTCTTTTAAGAGAATCAATGGGATTATTAGAGGTCAATCTCAGAAGACTGATTTTTGACTCATAGAGAAACAAGATATAAAAACAGTAAAAGCCAATTAAAATTTATATTATTTTACCAACTATATATAAGCTGTTATCATTAGACATGTAAACATAAATTTACTTTATGCTACATTTTTTTCTAACTATTTGAAGATCTATATTTATTTCTATGATTCTTATAACTGTATCTTAGTTACTTTACTTCTGGTATATTGGAATACCATGACAAAAAGAATTTTGGTGGGGAAAGGTTTGTTTTAGGTTAGGATTGTTAAGGTATAGTCTGTAAAGACAGATATGGAGGTCATGTCTGTAAGAACAAGCATAGCCTTTGTGGATACACCTTTTATCTCACAAAGGTGTGGAGACAGAAAACAAAGAGGGACAATACTCAAAGCTTGCCCATATTTACATACATGCTTCAGAAAGGCTCCAACTCCTAAATTTTTCACAGCCTTCTTAAACACCTCCCACATCCAATGAGCAAGTGCTAAACGTGAGCCAGTTTGTATCTTTTGAATTTCCATTATTCGGTAACACACAAAATATTGCATTCCACTGAGGCACTTTCATTCATAATGTGCTTCTCACTTATGGATCATCCTGTGTCTTCTCCCCTAGCAGTATCTTATGTTCTATAACCCTCCTCTGCTTTAAAACCACATTTCCCTCTTGTGGTCTTATCTCTATAGCCACATTTCACACATACACACACATACACACATACACACACACACACACACACACACACACACACACACTAAAAGCCAATCTGCACATATGAGAAAAAAATACATGGTGTTTATTGTTTTTCTGAGTTTGTCACCTCACTTATATAATAATTTCAGTAGCCTCTTTTTTCCTCCTCCTAATTTCATTCTTTTAGTTTTCTGTACAACTGAATAAAATTGTGGGGCATACCTTAATCTCAACATTCAGGAACCAGATCTAACCACAGTTGGATCTCTGTGAGTTTGAGACCAGCCTGATCTATAGACTGAATTCCAAGACAGGCTCCAAAGTTACAGAGAACCTATGTCTCAAAAACAAAAACAAAATATTGCATTAAGACCTATGCTGTTTCTGTTTCTTTGTTCTGAATACAGCGGAATAAACATGGTTATATTAGTATATAGAACCCATCCTATATATTTTCAGTAGTTATATAGCTGGGAAATATTGTATATCAGCATCTAGTTGTTTTGTTACTCTTGTTGTTGTGTTTTTAGGGATAGGGGAAATTCCCATGCTGATTTCCATAGAGCTATAACCATTTGATTCATAAATGCCCTACAGGTTCCCCCCTGAGACTTAGCTTTCAGCATGTATTGCTAATGGCAGGTAGCAGAAGCAGTAGGAGGCAGGGCCAGACAGAAGAAATTTAGGCTGCTACAGGTGTACCCTAGATGGTGGTGGAACTGTCCCTTTTTGTCTTTTTAATTCCTGGGTACCATGAAATGAGCAGTTTTGTTTGGATATACATTTCCTTTGTGTTACATTGCCCTGAACCTCTGTAGGCAGAGAACTGCTTATTCGTTTCCTGGCCAACTCCACTAGAAACAATCACAGAGAGACTATATTAATTGCGATATTGTTTGGCCAATAACTTAAATGTATTGCTAGCTAGCTCTTACATCTTGAATTAATCCATTTCTATTATTTTGTATTTTACCATGAGACTCGTTGTTTATAGGTAAGATTCTGGCAACATCTGTCTCCTTCAGCGCCTATATGGCATCTTCTTGACTCAGTCTTCTTCTTCTTTTTTTTCTATTTTATTTTTTTTTATTTTTTATTGAAAAAAAGAGAAATTTCTGCCTCCTCCCCGCCTCCCATTTCCGTACTCCTCCCCCAACTTCTTCCCCTTTCCCCACACCTCCCCCTCCCTCTCCAGTCTGAAGAGTAGTCAGGGTTCCCTGCCCTGTGGAAAGTCCGAAGTCCTCCCCCATCAATCCTGGTCTAGGAAGGTGAACATCCAAACTGGCTAGGCTCCCACAAAGCCAGAACATGAAGTAGGATCAAAACCCAGTGCCATTGTCCTTGGCTTCTCAGCAGCCCTCATTGTCCGCCAAATTCAGAGAGTCCGGTTTTATCCCATGCTTTTTCAGTCCCAGTCCAGCTGGCCTTGTTGAGCTCCCAATGGATCAGCCCCACTGTCTCCGTGGGTGGGTGCACCCCTTGTGGTCCTGACTTCTTTGCTCATATTCTCCCTCCTTCTGCTCCTCATTGGAACATTGGGAGCTCAGTCCGGTGCTCCAGTGTGGGTCTCTGTCTCTATCTCCTTCCATCGCCAGATGAAGGTTCTATGGTGATATGCAAGATATTCATCTGTATGGCTATACGATAGGGTCATTTCAGGTTCCCTATCCTCAGCTGCCCCAGGAACTAACTGGGGACATCACCTTGGGCACCTGGGAGCCCCTCTAGGCCCAAGTCTCTTGCCAACCCTAAGATAGCTCCCTTAATTAAGATGTGTGCTTCCCTGCTCCCCTAACCAACCTTCCTTTTTCCCAATCATCCCATTTCCCCAAGTTCCCCCCAACCTCCCCTTCTTACTATTCTCTCCACATCTCCCCTTACCCCCGTCCCACCCCACCCCCAAGTTCCCAATTTTTTGCCCGGCAATCTTGTCTACTTCCCATTTCCAGGATAATAACTACATGATTTTCTTTGGGTTCACCTTCTTATTTAGCTTCTTTAGGATCACAGAATATAGACTCAATGACCATTATTTGTGACTAGAAACCAATTATGAGTGAGTACATCCCATGTTCATCTTTTTGGGTCTGGGTTACCTCACTCAGAATAGTGTTTTCTATTTCCATCCATTTGCATGCAAAATTCGAGAAGTCATTGTATTTTACCGCAGAGTAGTATTCTAATGTGTATATATTCCACACTTTCTTCATCCATTCTTCCATTGAAGGGCATCTAGGTTGTTTCTAGGTTCTGGATATTACAAATAATGCTGCTATGAACATAGTTGAACAAATGTCCTTGTCATATGATCGGGCATCTCTTGGGTATATTCCCAAGAGTGGCATTACTGGGTCCACGGATTTCCTGAGAAACCGTCACACTGCTTTCCAAAGTGGTTGCACAAGTTTGCATTCCCACCAGCAATGAATGAGGGTACACCTTTCTCCACAGCCTCTCCAGCAAAGGCTATCATTGGTGTTTCTGATTTTAGCCATTCTGACAGGTGTAAGATTATATCTCAATGTTGTTTTGATTTGCACTTCCCTGATCGCTAAGGAGGCTGAGCATGACCTTAAGTATCTTTTGGCCATTTGAACTTCTTCTGTTGAGAATTCTCTGTTCAGATCAGTGCCCCACTTTTTAATTGGGTTAATTAGCATTTTAAAGTCTAGTTTCTTGAGTTCTTTATATATTTTGGAGATCAGGCCTTTGTCTGTTGCGGGGTTGGTGAAGATCTTCTCCCAGTCAGTGGGTTGCCTTTGTTGTACATAAGCGACCCCAAAAACTCCACCAAAGAACTCCTACAGCTGATAAACACCTTTAGTAATGTGGCCGGATACAAGATCAACTCCAAAAAATCAGCCGCCCTCCTATACAGAGGGAAATCAGAGAAGCATCACCTTTCACGATAGCCACAAATAGCATAAAATATCTCAGGGTAACTCTAACCAAGGAAGTGAAAGATCTATTTGACAAGAACTTAAAGGCATTGAAGAAAGAAATTGAAGAGGATACCAGAAAATGGAAGGATCTCCCTTGCTCTTGGATTGGGAGGATCAACATAATAAAAATGGCAATCCTACCAAAGGCAATTTATAGATTCAATGCAATCCCCATCAAGATACCATCAAAATTCTTCACTGATCTTGAGAGGACAATAATCAACTTTATATGGAAAAACAAAAAACCCAGGATAGCCAAGACAATCTTATACAATAAAGGAACTTCTGGAGGCATTACCATCCCTGACTTCAAACTCTATTACAGAGCTACAGTAATGAAAACAGTGTGGTATTGGCATAAAAACAGAGAAGTCAACCAATGGAATCGTATAGAAGACCCAGATTTTTACCCACAAACCTATGAACACCTCATTTTCGATAAAAGTGCTATAAGTATACAATGGAAGAAAGAAAGCATCTTCAACAAATGGTGCTGGCACAACTGGTTGTCAACCTGTAGAAGAATGAAAATAGACCCATATCTGTCACCATGCACAAAACTCAAGTCCAAATGGATCAAAGACCTCAATATCAATCTGAACACACTGAACCTGATAGAAGAGAAAGTGGGAACTACCCTACAACTGATGGGCACAGGCGATCGCTTCCTAGGTATAACTCCAGCAGCACAGACATTAAGGGCAACATTGAATAAATGGGACCTACTGAAACTGAGAAGCTTCTGTAAAGCAAAGGACACTGTCACTTGACTCAGTCTTCTTACACCCAGCATTCAGTTTAGTTTTCCCACCTAGCTCTATTCTTCCCTGGCACAGGCCAAAGCAGCTTCTTACTAACCAATGATAATAAAACATATTCACAACATACAGAGTGGAATCCTGTATCAAACCTCCAAACAATGAGGCCAACTAACTGTGCACTCAATCCTTTGTAGTACAGCCAAAATAAATTTGTTGTCTTTTTAAATAGCCCACTTAGAGATATAGCTATAGGGATTAGGAACAACTAACTCACACATCCTTAAATGTGGGCTAGACTTATTTCAGTTTACTAGTTGCATGTGTTTATAGAATTGTACAATAAAATTATAAATATCCCTGATGGGATATGAAATTCCTTCTCTAAGGTGATGTTCATTTTTAGTAATTATTTGACCAGTTATTTTATTATCAAGTCATATTAGGGCAACTCCCCATCAGCTGGACACCAAGAAAGAAAGCTGAAATACACTGCTTAGTTTCATGACAGTAGGATAGCATGATGCCTTTTTCCTCCTTCCTTGCTCTTTAACCATAAACAGAGTGAAGCAAAACAAAACAACAAAGGAAAAGGTTCCAAAAATACAAAATGTTAAGACAAAGACATCAAAGAGTTCAATTTGTGTTTGCTGCCTATTTGCCTTGAGCACAGGACTATGGAGAAATCATAGCCCATAACCTTGAAGAGCATATTATGAAACAAGAGGACATAGATATACTCTGAAATCTAACTAATATTAATTAATGTGAGTGAGTATCAAACAGTTCTCTGGAGAGAAAGTGCTGTAGAGTTTGGAGGAGAAATCAGCATTAGCATTCAGAGGTGCCTTCTTGATTAGAGCAATGGGTCTGAGCTGAACCTCTGAGGATGGGCAGTGCTTGTTCATGTTGTAGATAGAAATTAAAAAATAACACTAGAGGATATTTGATGATTTTTTAATTGTCAAAAAATATTTTTGGTAAGGAAATTACTGCAACTCATTTTATTTATTACAAGAACAACTTCTCCATTTGGATCATAAGACTCAACAGACTTGATTCAACCACAGAGATGACAAATGTCCTTTGACTCTTGTACTTTGTTTGAAGTGTCTCTTCCTAACCTGTCATTGCCTGAGGCTTAGTTAGAAGCTTGGTGCAGGGGGTACAGTAATAATTGAAATTAGATTCCTGTATCAAACAGCTGTGCTGAATGTTTCTTGGACAAAGGAGTGGAGATCAATTTGAGAGTAGAAGCCAAAGAACAGACTGCAATTTAAATGAGAAGGATGATACCACATGGTTCAAGTTAGGCTGTTTACAGTCAAGATTTAAAATCTTTAGGAGAAATTACAAATTCTAAGCAGTATAAGATCAAGTGCTTTCTGGCATTTTATTTGGCAATCTGATTCTATCATGATCAGGAATAAAAAATGCTCTGAGTGGGAAGACATTAACATATAGGAAGCAAAGATGTTTCTCCTTATGAAGTTTTAAAGTATACAAGGAATGAAGAATGAGTGTAAGAGTAAGAGGACTGGGAAACTACAGATAGTGACTCCTAGATATGACAGGAAAAGCACCCAAGAAATATCAAAAACACGGTTGCCTGAATGAGACTGTCATAATGACCACACCCGTTGACATGACAACATTGACAGGGGAACACTACAAGAGGCCCTGATCCTAGATGAATAGCTACAGTTCAATGGCTGACAAGAGAGAGAAAGAGAGTCAGTTTCCTCCAGGGACAAACTCCCATATAGGTTGTCTCATTCAAATTGGTCAGTCTTTAACACAAGCAATAATAAATATATCTAGTAATGTGTGTGTGTGTGTGTGTGTGTGAGAGAGAGAGAGAGAGAGAGAGAGAGAGAGAGAGGGATGTAGGGAGGAGGGAGACAGGAGAAAGAGAAAGGAGAATAATAAAAGAAGTCATGAATTTTGGAGGGAATGCAGGGTGCCAGAGTTCAGCTCTAGATGAGGGAAAGGTCTGTAGAGGGCAGATGCAAGAGCAGCTACAGAGAAATCAAATACAGAACACTTGTTAGTTTTGTTTTACTGGAGATGGACAGAGAGGAAGCATACACTGCTATGACTTGATCTAGGCTTTAATAATTAATTACAAAATTCTTTCATGGGACATACTTTCTAGAGTCTTCCACGATCACATAAGCATATCAAAATAAAAGAAGCAAAATGAGCAAATATTAAATTTCATAAGAAATAAAATCTAATGATAAACTGAATTCCTTTAATTCAGTATTTTTTTCCTTAAAATTGGTGTCAGAAAGCCTGCAGTTGCAGAAAACTAGACAAGATGTCTCTAACTTTGACAGTTAACAGATCAGAAGTTATTTCCTACTACCTGTTACACCAAGTTCCTCTTGTATTATTCTATTAATCTACTAGAATGAATAGCTGATCTTTCTTCAGAAACCTAATTCCTCAATCCTCTGTTTAAATTATTTCTTTTATATCTGATCTAGAACCACCATCCTTTCTCTTGACCTCTGAAATATCATGTTCTTCTCTTTATTCATTCTATAATCATAGAAGTCCTTATCTGACATGCCTGCTCAGGAAGCTAGGCAGTTCACTGAGCCAAAAAGTTTATCTTTGTGTCTCTGTTTCAGTATTGTCTCTATTTTAGTGACTAGCCTAATTGTCATCATATAACCTACATCTTGTAACTGATGAAAGCAATGGAGTGACCCACAGCCAAGCACTGGGTTGAGCTCATGGAGTTCAGTTGATGAGAGGGAGGAGGGATCATGTGAACAAAAGAGGTATCTCAAGGACATGATAGGGAAAACCATAGAACAGCTGATCAGAGCTAATAGGAGCTCAAGGACAATGAACTTACAGATGGGGGACCTGAATAGGACTGAACTAGACCCTTTAAATGTGAATGACAGTTATGTGGCTTGATCTCTTGGGGGATCCTGGCAGTGGGATCAGGACCTATTCTGGGTACATGAACTAGCTTTTTGGAGTCTATTTTCTATTTTGGGATATCTTGCTCAACTTTGATGTGGTGGGAGAGTCTTGGCCCTGCTTCAAGTTGGTATGCCAGATGTTGTTGACTCCCCAAGGAAGGTCTTACACCCTCTGAGGAGTAGATGGGGAATGGGAAGGGGGTAATGGGGGCAGGAGAAATGGAGAGAGGGGGAACTGAAAGTGGTATGTAAAATGAAATATAATTTTTAATAAAAAAGGAAAAATATATTCTCTATGCTTATAATAATCCTACAAAGAGTAAAATAGAATCAAGATTCCTGAAACTACTTATTTTGCCTTCATGAGAGGACTAAGGCTTATCATTAAATTTATAATTAGATCTTATTCTTGTCCATGCTAGTTCTGAGTTTCTGAGGCAGAGCATGAATACGTAATGACTCAGTTATAGTTTGTCAGCTTCTAAAATTTCCCTAAGTTTTTCTTCTTTGGTGATTTTCTTCTAGATACTGTGTCTCATGCTTACTAATACCAATTTAAGCAATAACATTCATAAGAGACTCAATTTCTTGCATAGCTAATTATCACTATAAGTTTTATTCTTATTAACATTAGTTTTTGTAAAAAATGCTATATTGTCCCAATTCTAGCTTTCAGTGAGGGGTCCTTAAATGTGAGAAGTTCAATAATTAAGAATATCAAAGACATAGGCAATAGTTGTGCCACTAATTCCACCAAGGGCAATGAAGGGTTGTTCAAGTCATCCAACCACTGAAACTTTGTCAAGCAGCATTTTCAAGATGCTTGGAATCCCCAGCAAGGCATCGGAGGAATTGGAGGTAGGGGTTAAATGTATATACTTTCATGTTAGTTTTCAATTACAGTAACAGAATATTTGAGATATTCAACTATTAAAGGGGGAAAGTTTGCTGCAGTTCACAGTTATGGTTTCATCCCAAGACATAATGGAATCACCATTTTGGTTTCTTTTGAAGTGCACTTCTTTGATAAAATTTTGAAGAGGAGCAATGGCTCTCATCTCAAGGTAGGCAAACAAAATGTGAGGAGGAGACAGGTGTTCCACAATCCCATGCTAGGGCACACTACCAATACTTTAGAGAAATTCCACTGGGCTCCATGTTTTAAAGTTTTTGTCAACCTACAATAGCATTTACTGGTTTTGGAAGCTGCTTGTTCATTTTCTAGCTGCACAGACTCCCCAAAATAATCACACAGAAAATAAATGCTTTAAATCACTGTTTGGACAATCACTTAAGCATCTTACTAGCTAGTTTTGTTTAAACAGAAAAGGTGAAATGGTATAGGAGGCCCTTCTGTCGATGTGTTGCTTTCATTGGTTAATAAACGAACTGCTTTGGGCCTGTAGCAGAGCTGTACGGAAACAGAGCTATGTGGGGAAAACTAAATGGAATACTGGAGAAAGAAGGGCAGAGTCAGAGAAGCCATGGATCCTTTGCCTGAGATGGACACTGGTTAGAATCTTGCCAGTAAACCACAGCCATCTGGAGATAAACAGATTGATGGAGATGGGTTAAATTAAGATGTAAGAGTTAACCAATAAGAAGTTAGAGCTAATGGGCCAAGGCAGTGATTTAATTAATATAATTTCTGTGTAGTTATTTTGGTTTGGACAAACAAGTGGCCCACTACTACATATTGGCACCAGCATGGTGCACTAAATCCATGAAAGACCTAGAGGGCTTGAAAAAGAATTCTAGACAAAAAAAATTATAGAGTTTAACACAGCTTCTAGCTGTTTGCTGGTGGAGTGCCACAGCTCCTTTAAGAGAGATTTTTCTGACTCAGCCACAGCAAAAAAAAAGCAGCAGGTTTGAAATACCTGCTTTATGGGCCTCTGCCAGCATGACCTCTGACTTTATCAGACAGGATGTCCAGCTACAGTGCATTTGAGGTGGGGTTTGTGAACAGACTGCTGCAGCTTGCTTAATGGCAATGTGAACCAGTTTTGTGCCTGGCACTGGGTCAGTGTGTGTGGCTCAGAGGCACAAGTGACTCTACCATGCTAGACTGTATGGACCTTGCAGGCAGTACCATATGTATCATAGTAATTGTACAGCTTAAGTTTTAGACTGGGTTAGCAACAAGCAAGAATTGCCATAAATACCATACTAATGATGCCACTTTAGTTTTTAAGAGATGATAAGCATTTTAAAAAGGCCTCGTAGACAGTAAAGAATTACAGATATTCAATAAAGACAAATCCAGATGAGTCATAGTGTTGGATAAATGAACATAGGCTTAAAAGAGAGAAGAAGAAAGAGTATAGAAAGTCTTAAAATAAAGTTAATGCTTTTAAAAAAGTAAAGTCTTTAAAGAGACAGAGTACAGACAGCCATAGATTAAAACAAGTAAAGAAAAATAAGCCACAGAAAAATGGAAACTCACAGAAAGTCTGGATTATGTATATTATTGTGTTATCTTTGAATTTTTTTGACTGTGAATGAGCTAATTACAGAGAGAAATTTCATTGCTTGGGCTGCTAAGTTAAACCAACATAAAGGTATCTTGATTCCAAAATTTGAGTCTAAGGATATGTTGCTTTAGAAGAGATTCTTTTGTTTTCACAGAAGATGAGAAGCTGCAGATTGCTTCTATTCCAATATAGTTTGATAGACCATGCCAACCTGAAAGGTTGTCTTGAACACCCTCAAAATGTTACTTTGCTTAGCTGCTTACTGTGATAAACCTAGCACACAGGACATACCATGAAAAACCTGGTCAACAGCACCCCCAAACAGCAGGAAGTAGTATGGACAGAACTACATCCATATTCCCAAATATTGTTTATAGTTGTTTGTTTACATTTAAAGGGGAATATGATACAGATATGAATAATTTGCATTGGTATGGATCTTGGTTTATTGATATACATTTAAGGTCAATTTTGTTATACGTATATGCATTTCTGATCTTGATTAAGGTATTGTGTTTGTGTAGCTCATTTAAAAATGTAATGTATAATTAAGAAATATAGTTTAATAGATAATCATTTATAATAGTCAAGTTTGTAGTAATGTTATCTAGCTTTTCTAGATGTATAGAGATATATTTCAGTTAGATAGGTATTCTTCAAATCTTTCAGAGACCTTTAGAATATGGCATTTACAATATTTTAAGAACTTAAGACTTATGACAATGAGACACATCTGCTCCTGGCAGCAACAAATTAATTCAAAAGGAAGATGGGCATTGAAGAGGCTCCTTATGGAGATGGTTACAATTTGGGCAAGAAACTGGTCTTGCCTGGACTTTTGCATGAACTGGACATGCAGGACCCACAGAGAAATGACTGCTGAACTTACCTAACGGTGACATGATCCTTCCATGTTCCTTTTCTCATGAAAGAGTTTGTGAGGAATTTTGCAGGATACAGAAGAAAGTGACTGACAAACTGCCAATATATGTGGAACTGCCTTTAAAATTTTCTGCTTCGTGGAAAAGTTTGCAAGATACTATGGGCCTGTAGGCTAAAGATGGATGCCCCAATGGTACAGAAGAATTTTGGGTGACTGTCCAGGTAGCAAGATGTCTCTGTCAATTCTAAAGCTTTGAAAGTTGCTTACAATGTACTTCCTGTTTACTTAGGTAATATTATATCCTTCTGGAGTCTTTGATGAAATTGAGGAATTTATGATTATAGTTATAGTTTTCCTTAGTTATGATAAGAGATAAAGTAGATATAAATATTATAACTGAAATTCTTGCTTGATAACTGTTTTATATGTAATTTTACTATGTTAAAGTTAAAACCTTCCTTTTTATTTTAACAGAAAAAAGGTGGTGATGTGGGAGTCCCCTTTATGTACTGTGATTAGCATTAATGAAACTGCCTTGGTCTGTTGATAGTGCAGAACTTAGGTAGGCAGAGAAGACAGAACTGAATGCTGGGAGAAAGGGCAGAGTCAGAGGAGCCATGGATCCTCTGCCTGAGATGGATACTGGTTAGAATCTTGCTAGTAAGCCACAGCCACATGGCGATACACAGATTAATGGAGATGGGTTAAATTAAGATGTAAGAGCCAATAAGAAGTAAGAGCTAATGGGTCAAGCAGTGATTTAATTAATACAATTTCTGTGTAGTTATTTTGGTTCTGTAAGACTGGGACTAACAAGTGGCCCACTGCTACACTTTGGTTAACTCATTTCTATTATTTTAGATTTAACCATAAGCTTCATGGCCTACTGTCAAGGTTTCATCTGGCAGCTCACTTCTTTTCCCTCTGGTGGCTCCATGGCATTTCCCTGACTCTTCCAACACTCTCTCTATATATCTCTTCCAACCTGGCTATATCCTGTTGAGCCTTTGGCCGAAAACAGCTCTTTATTAACCAATGACAATAAAACATATTCACAGCATACATCACTTCCCCTTTTATGTCTAAATAAAAAGAAAGGTTTTAACTTTAACTTAGCAAGATTACATATAAAAAAACAAGTATCAAGTAAAAATTATAGTTATAATATTTATATCTACTTTTTCTTTTATTATAACTAAGGAAAAATATAACTATAACTCTCAATTCTTCAGTTCCATCAAAGACTGCAGAGGATATAATATTACCTAAGTAAACAGGAAGTTCATTGTAAGCAACTTGCAAAGCTTTAGAATTGACAGAGATATCTCATTGCCAGAGATGTCACCAAAGTTCATCTGTAACATTGCAGGCACCCATCTTCACCCTACTGGCCCATAGTATCTGGAACACATTTCCATGGAGCAGGAAATTTCCACCTATATTGGCAGTTTTTTAGCCACTGTCTTCTCCATCCTGCACAATGTCTGGCAGACTCTTTCATGCAGCAGGAACCCTGAAGGACCATCTCCCCTTTAGACAAGTTCAGCGGTCATTTTTTTGTGAGTCTTGTATGCCTAGTTCATACAGCATAACATCAGTCTATTTGGGTAAAAGAAGTTTCTTGCCAAAATGGCTAATCAATTCCATAAGGAGCCTCTTAGATGCCCATCAATCTCTTGAAGTAGATTGGTGCTGCCAGGAGCAGATGTGTCTCATGTCATGAAAAGTCCTATGTTCTTAAAACATTTTAAATGCTATATTCTAAAAATCTCTGAAAGATTTGAAGATTATCTAACTGAACTATATCTCTATGTATCTGGAAAACCTAACGTGACTAGAAGCTTGACTACTATAAATGATTATCTATTAACCTATATTTCTTAATTATACATCACATTTTTAAATGAGCTGTGCAAACACAATACCTTAATCAAGAATATATAATAAAATTGATATTAAAATTGTAGCAACAAACCAAGATCCATACCAATGCAAGTTATTGAGCTCTATCATTATTCCCCTTTAAATTTAAACAAACATTTATAAACAATATTTGGGGATTTGGATGTAATTTTCTCCAAACAGCTTCCTGATTTTTGTTGGGTGAAATAATTTTTGGGGGGCATTCATTGTGACCTTTTGGGGAGTGTCTTGTTCCATCAAACCACACTAGCCTGAAATAAATCCATAGGTTCTAATCTTCTGTGGAAATAAAAGAACCTGTTTTCTAAAACAATAAATCCTTAGACTCAAATTCTGAAGTCTATATGCCTTTAAAATAATACATGTTGGTTTAGCTCAGCAGCCCATACAATAAAATGCTTCTCTGTACTTAGCTTCTTCACAGTCAAAAAATTTAAAGAATATACAATAATATATACATAATTCAAACTCTCTTTGTATATTGCATCTTTATGAGTCTTATTTTTCTTTATTCCTATTAATTTTTCTACAAGTTTAGTTTGTTTCTTTAAAGACTTTGTTTTATTTTTTAAAAGTCTATTTATTTCTTTTTATAACTCTCTATATTCTTTTTCTTCTCTCTCCCTACCTACGTACATTTATCCAACATTGTGACACATTTAGAGTTTTTTTTTTTTAATTGAATCTGTCTATTGTGTAAATGTAATCCTTTTCTAACCAGGACCACTTCTTAAAATGCTAAACAGACATGGTTAGGACTAAGGCTGCTTTGTTTTATGGCTCTGCCCAGTAGAACATGGTGGAGATGTGTTCACCACCTCTGCAAACTGCCTACACTGCCCCAGTTGCAAGTATGCAGCGGGTCTAGGTTGTACCACCAAGCAGTTTGTTGCATGCTCCTCACAAACCCCATTTAAATGCTACATAGCCTGACATCCTGAAAGAGTCAAAGTTCAAGCTGACAGCAGAGTCCAGAAAGGCACCATTTCAAAACTGCGCAGTTCTTTTAAAAGCAATCATGCCTCTGCATATTTCTAGAAAACAAGCCTACCCAAGAAAATGCTGCTACAAAAAGTCATGCTTAAATCTGTTCTTTTTTGTCTAGAATTCCTTTTTAAGATTTCTCAGATTTTATATGTATTTAGTCAGCCCCACGTTGACATGCCAATCTGTAGTAGGAGGCCACTTGTTCATTGCTGGCTGCCCAGTCCGCGATATAGTCACTCAGAACTATGTTATTTACTATACTGTCTGGCCAATAAATTAAGCGTATTGCTAACTAGTTCTTACATCTAGAATTAACCCATTTCTGCTCATCAGTGTATCACCACATGGCTGTTGATTACTGGGTAAAGTTCCAGTGTGTCTGTGTGTCTGTCTCTGGTGGAGGCTCCATGGAGTCTCCGTGACTCTGTCTACTCTCTCTATACATATCTCTTCTAGCTGTGCTATATTCTGTTAAGCCATTCACAGAAAGCTGCTTCTTTATTAACCAATTGCAATTAAACATATTCACAACATATACCTCCAATAGACATGACTCCATACACATAGATCATTACGGGGAAATAAAACCATCAAATTACAGAGATTTCCTAATTAAATGTGCCAGTCTGAATAAATTACTCTGTTTCTATATTGTATTTTGGAAAATGAAAAAAAACTATTAGTTGTAGAAATATAATGACTCACCAGTAGTATGGAATAGGAAGGAAGAAGTGAATTGGACGGCATTCTAAGGTAGTAAATCTATTGTGTGTGAAAATATGAAAGAAGATACATTGCTTTACATTTTTATAAAAATCTACAATCTACACAACAGAGAGTGAAGCATAACATATATTTTGGAAAACAGTTAATAATAATGGATATATATATATATATATACATGTATACATATATTCACTAACTTTAATAAAAGTCCGACTCCAATAACACCTGTATTCTAGAAAGGAAACTATACAGAATGAAGAAGCAGATGACACTGGTGGTTTCTCTGGACTCTATAAACAGATTGTCTCTGGTACCAATCAATGGTCGATCTGTTCCAGGATCTCTACTTGCTACCAAATCTGTTGATGCCTGATTCCCTTAAATAAAATGATGCAGTATTTGCATTTAACCTATGCACACACCTCTGTATACTTTAAAATACTTTATGCTTATTTATAACACTAAATCCAGTGTATATTTTATTCATAGTTTTGGTGTATTCCTTAGGTCATGTCAGAAATAAACAATGCACATGTTCAGAACAGATAAATTTATTTTCTAAATATTTGTTGTGTTTGGATGGGGTTATGGATACAAATGACAGACACATTGAAGGCCAGTTGTACCATCTGTTTAATGGTTCCATATGTGTAAAATTGCACCAGATATAAAGTCTAGTAATTACATCCAAAATAGAAAGAGGAAAAATATGTAGTTCTATGCAGTTAGGGAGTACACATGAGACATAACACTAGGCTTAAAGCAATGGACAACCCTTTGATTGTTTACTGCTAATGTTACTGTTGTGATTGTAAATTGACTTATCATAAACAGCCTTGTACATTGTAAAATAAATCTCCTGGCTTTTAAGAATGCTAAAATTGGTTCTTAACATGTAAGTAAGCTCCCTTTCTTCTTGTATAAAGCCCATAAAATTCTAATGAGACAATAAATCAAATTGCTTGTTATTAGGAAATACTGGAATTGCAGAGGTTTGTCACCCTTTAAGACTTCTTACTGAAGAAATGTGAAATGAAGACAATGAATTTAGTTGCTGATGAAGAGAGTCAGTCTCCCACCCTATGAATACCAAAGGGACTGAGGCTATTGATTCTTAAACACTGCTTCTCCCTATAAAGCGCAAGCAAGACAGAATCCCTATGGCTTATACTATGACACTTTAGTTCTATAAGCAAGTGGGCAACTCCAAATGAAGTGTAAGTGTTTAACTTGGAAGATACTTTCCTAAAATTTCATGATAATTTTCCCCTGATTCTCAATTCCATATACAGAAATCTATAGTTTATGGTTTATAACAAAACCACTGACATGACAAGTTGTATTTAAAACTTGGGCCCATAGTTCTGGGGGTTTGAGCTCTATATTTCACATTGCCACATTTTGTGATGCATATATATATATATTCCACTGATTTTCCCTTATTATGTACTAATGATGGATGGAGGTTTACCTTGATACCCTCATGTGGCACTTATCAAATTTTAAATGCCTTTAACAAATCCTACCTCTCCTTACAACCTTAGTATTTTGCAATGGTTATTCAGACTATATCAATACCATGAAAAAAACCCCGGAATTATAAACTTTTTGCTTTCAAGTTTCACTTTCATCTTTGAGAAAATAACAATGAAAAGGAGTGCAGTCAATGAACAAATTCAAATATTAGATTATTAATTACAATTCAAACATGCTCTTTACAGGTTTCTCCCATGTTTATCAATTTTAATGGATATATTCTTTAGGTACAAAACACTTGCTTATACACATCTAATACTAGTTGAAGAGTCATAGTATAATTTGACTTTAACAAGATAGTCTACACTATCAAAATCTTGAGAGCAGTAATGAAGGCTCTTATTAATGTGACTTTTGCTTAACTTGAAGTTAACAGTCTACAATATTTTGAAAGAACGCATTATAAATATACTATCAGATCACTAATATTCATAAATTAAGTTGAACAAATATAGAAAATTGAAAGAAAAAATATTTCTCACAATATCCTTTACACCAAAAACTTTGTTTTCTTCAATTACTCCTGGAGATTACTCACAGAACCGAATATTGATTGGTACTGCAATTTAATTTGTTTTCTCATATGAAACACACACACACACACACACACACAAACACACACATGCACATACACACATTTGCTTCACTGCCCTGTTCTTTCTCTCTATCCATTAAAAGCATGATAAACTCTGTTCCCAGAGATTTGTTTTTTAAATAAGTAAACCAAACACTATTTATCTAGGTTGAGAGGGGAGCAGCAGGAATTCGAAAGTCATCCTCATCTATATAACAATTTGCAGCCAGCCTGAACTACTCTAGGCTATCTCAATGTTGAAAGAAGAAAGGAAAGGAAGAAAGAAAGTACAATTAAGGAATAACTAGGTATCTAAAAGGTTGTACATCTTCTCCATCTTTATCAGTCTTCAGTAATTACAATTTTACTATGAAAAATTTCAACATATGTCTTATATTTATTTCATACACAAAAGAAGATAAGTCTTGTCTCTTTTTAAATATTTCTTGTAATATTCCTCAGTAATTTGAGGCATTTTTTACCCCTATTATTCTCCTCTATAGACAGAGAACACTAACCTCCAGATGAATATTCTTCCTATTTACTTGAGTTTTGTTTATATGGCCATCAAATACTATTCCAAACACTGGCTTACATCTGCACTTGCTATAAGATGACTTCTACAAAGAAAATACTAACTGTAACAGTACAAGACGATTGGATGTTTTATTCATTATCTTATCTAAAAATGACTTCTACTAATTTCTGGCATACAGTAGGGATGCAATAGGTAGCTGTATCACGAATGAATGAGTGGATGAATAATTAAGAATATTTCTGGCAAATTTTGCTTGATATCACTAGAGTAAGTTGTGTTTTTTTATTGAAATTTCAAAGAGCATCCTCACTATTCCTCTTATGTTTTTCTAAATTAGTTTTAAAAATCCAGTACCATGTTTCTGTAATTATATGTCAAGTAGAACTTAACATTAAAATTGATGGAAATAATTAAACACATCTTTGCATATACAAATTTCTCCCCAAACATCGATTTGCATCCATTTAGAGTTTAATCTTGATGGAAGAGTGAAGTGAGATTATTTGAAGTTATGGGTAATTATGGAAGCTTTTCAAACTGCACCATGATGCCCTTGCACAAAGTTGTCATTTTTGCTCATGATTTGTGTTTTGTTCTACAAATGGCAATGCTGAAAAGCATGGCTTAATCTACAGGCTAGCATAGTACAGATAATAAACGCAGATAATATACACACTAACACAATAAAAAGAATTGATATCTGCTCATATATACTCTATGCTGTAATTTAAATTTTTTTTTCTTGGAGTAAATTTACTCAACTTGAGTCATTTGTCAGTTGATAAATCCTTTTAGGATTGAGGATATGAGTTTAATCCTGAGTCCTACCCTAAAAGGCAGAGGGTAAAACCCCAGCACCTATGTAGGAGCTGTTGGCCACCTGTAAACCTAGTTTTTCGGAAGTAGAAAGTGGGAACCTCAAAGAAAAAGAGCCTACCTGAGTAAACCAAATTGTTAATCGAAAACTATTTAAATTCAACCTTTATTATCTACATATATTTGTAAACTTGTGTATGTATACATGTACATGTGTGTCCACATATGCAAACACTTGAAAAGAATATATATGTAGATCGTACATTGAATCAATATATTAGCTATCCAATGAACAAGAGCATCTGATCTTCTCCAAGGATGCAGAATATTTTAGGCAGGTTTCTCATTGCTATGGTCTCCTGGCTTCCCTTTCCTTATAGCACTTATTTTGCAACATTTTAATTGCATATCCTTTTCATGGCTATTTGAGAGGACACCTTTACCAGCTTCTTGCCACTTTCTTGATATTCAAAAAATAGCCTACACATTTTATCATGTCATTTTCAAGTAAAAATTGCTTTGTTGACTCTCCTTTCCTTCTTTTACCTTCTTCATCTCACTACCACTCACCTTGGGCCCTTCACTTGAATGAATATCCTTTCTGCTGTCATGATATGTGTATACACATGTGTGCTTGGGTGTATATGTATATGTATATGTGTACAGGCATGGATGTGTGTGAGTGCACAGCTGTGCTGTGTGTGTATATACATGTGTATACAAATGTGCCGTGTGAGTGCCTGTGTGTATGCATAAGTGTGTGTGTATGTTTACATTTTTGCATCCTGTTACCCATTTCTTCCTGAGTACCTCTGCTTACTCTCTTTGATTTACCTAAGTGCCTTTCTGAAGCACATGGTGAAGGACTTTCTAACTGGTCCAAACATTTTAAACATGTTAAAGGCAGAATTTGCCCTTTCCTCTTCCCTCTCCCTTGCTAAATTGTTAGACTACATTCCTAAAGCTAGCACCCAACGTCTATTCCTTTATTTGACCACAATGTCATTCCTGAGACTAAACACCAAGCTTCAGCAATCAAAATTCATTATTTTTCTACACAAGCTAAAACTATCCAATCAGGACATACTAATTCAGTAACACAGACTTCCTCAGAAGCACCTGTTGCTACCTCGGTCCACTCTAGATGTATCTTCCTCATCTCCCAGTACCAATACTTATCTCTCTTGGCTCCTTTTTGCTGAGAACTTTGTGTCTGGGTCCATTTTTGCTGACTCAGAGATTGACCTTTACATCTTGGTTTTAAAAGGTTTCCATTAAAATATGGTGCCTCTACCTCAGTTTCAGGAGAAAATCTAAGTACAGACAAGCATAAAACAGCAAATTCAGATGATGTATTTATACAGACAAACACTACCAGTAAGTTTTCCAGTCATTTCTGCCAGCTCACTCACTATTTTTTTTTTTTTGTCAAAAATAGTTTTTTCTTCTCAAAAAGTATATCCCGGTTTCTCTTAGCTCTATTCCTCAGTTTCCCTTCCCTCTCCTTCTCCCAATTCCCCCTCTCCTCCCTTTTGGACACCCTTTTCTTCCTCCTATTAAAAACAAACTGACTTTTAAGAAATAATAATATAATAATAAAATTAAAAGGATGAAGAAAAAACAAACATCAGAATAATACAAAAGGAAAAGACACCAAGAAAAGGTAAAGGAAATATTTGCACACTCATGAATCCCACAAAAACAAAGAAACTGCTGAAGCCCTGATATGTTTGCTAAGGACCTGTGGGGTTTAAAAAAATTAAAGAGAGGAAAATTTAAATAAATGAATAAAAATAGCCCAGAGACAAGGAATCTCCAAAGATGTTGGGTTTATTTTCTGTTGAGTATCTACTGCTGCCTCTACTTATTTTGTTTTCAATACTGTCCAGTCTACCTCTCTGTCCTGTTGTACTATTCTTGATATTCTTGCTGCACTATTCTGCTGCAGCTTACTGACTTGTTTGTCATTATTTTACTGTCTTAAGTCTAACAAGATATATACTTGCATATTCAGGGTGTCATTAGAGTTGAAAAAATTTAAAGACAGACAAAATGATGTTGCATTTCAGGACAACAAGATGGATTGAGGTATAAAGCAGTCAACATGCCTATCATTAAGAAGGTAGTAATAGTTTGATATATGTCAGTAGAGATGAAATTTTCACATTTGAAGCACAGTTGGTAATCAGTATTTGTCAAGTGTTTTATAAGATAGTTCCATTCATTTTGCCATGTGCATGGTAAAGAAAGTAATTTATTATCTACTAAGAAGAGAAAAAAACAGAACAATTAGGCAGTTCTGTGTCATGGGTTGTGGTATTTTGTAGTAATATGGAGTGGCCGGGCTGCTGAGTCCAGCCGCCCACATGGTTAACTTACACCCCGAAATAATTACACAGAAACTGTATTCTTTTAAACACTGCCTGGCCCATTATTGGCTAGCTCTTCTTGGCTAACTCTTGTACCTGGACTAGCCCATTTCTTATAAGGTGTGTAGCACCCCAAGGTGTGCTTACCGGGGAGATTCTAGCCTGCATCTGCCTGGCGTGGGAACATCATGGCGACTCCTCACTCAGCTTCTTTCTCCCAGAATTCTGTTCTGTTTACTCCACCCACCTAAGGGTTGGCCTATCAATGGGCATAGGCAGTTTCTTTATTGATAAGAAATCACTCCCACATCAGTATTTTGATAGAAAAAGGCCTAAATGGAGTTGAACTCCAAAGGTGTAGCCTGTTGGAGTAGATGTGGTCTTGTTGAAGAAAATGCATCACTGTGGAGGCAGGCTTTGCAGTCTGTTATATGCTCAAGACATGCCCAGTAAGACATACACTTTCCAAGGTGTAAAACTCAATTCCTCTATCATTATATCTGCCTTCATCCCACTGTGTCCCACCATGGCGATAATACACCAAACCTCTGGAACTGTAAGTTATCCCATTAAAAGTTTCCTATTGTTGATGGAGGCCACTCATTTTTTTTTCAGCCTTCCAGACCAGATATGAGCACACAGAAGCTATATTAGTTGTAATACTATTTGGCCAATATCTTAAGGATGTTCCTAGCCTGGATTGCCATGGAGAGCCCTTGATGTTGGAGATGCCAGAGTTGTAGGATATATATTGAGGAAAGCTGCTAACTGGGAGTGGAAAAATCCAAGGGAAACAAGTTCTTTGCGCTCAATAAAGATGAAAGAAATTAGATATCTGGGAAGTGTTTTGAAATTGGACTAGGTAATACATAGTTTGCAGTTTGACCAGCTGGTTTTTGGTCTTGCTTTTTTCTAGTATTTTCTCACTATGCTCCTTTCTTTACATTTTAGAATGGTAATGTATATCCTGTGCCATTATGTGTTAGAAGTATGTGATCTATTTTTTTTTAAAATTTTGATTTTATAGTTAAGAGATTGCATGAATCTCAGAAGAGATTTTGAACTTCAAACATAAATAAGTTTGAGTGTGTTATAGACTATGGGGACTTTTGAAGTTGAACTGAATACATTTTCACATTATGATATGACTACAAGCCTTTGCTGGCCAGGGAGTAAAATGTAGTAGTTTAAAGTAATGGCTGCAAATAGAGTGGCACTATTAGGAGGTATGGCCTTGTTGGAAGAAGTGTCACTGTGGAGGCAGGCTTTGAGATTTCATGAACGCTTAAGCCATGCCCAGTGAGACAAACCATTTCCTGTTGCCTGAACTTCAAGATGTAAAACTCTTGTCTGCCTTCATGTTGCCATGTGTCACCATGATGATAATGCACTGAAACTCTGAAACTGTAAGTCACCCCATTAAATGTTTTTCTTTATAAGAGTTGCCATGATATACACATTAGAATACTACTGAGCAGTAAAAAACAATGACTTTGCGAATTTTGCATGCAAATGGATGGAAATAGAAAACACTATCCTGAGTGAGGTAACCCAGACCCAAAAAGATGAACATGGCATGTACTCACTTATAATTGGTTTCTAGAGATAAATAAAGGTCAGTGAGTCTATAATTTGATATCCTAAAGAAGCTAAATAAGAAGGTGAACCCAAAGAAAAACATACAGCTATCCTCCTGGTTATGGGAAGTAGACAAGATTGCCGGGCAAAAAAATGGGATCTTGGGGGTGTGGTGGGAGGGCTGTAAGGGGAGATGGGGAGAGAAAAGTGAGAAGGGGAGGCTGGGGGGAACTTGGGGAAACGGGATGATAGGGATAAAGGAAAGTTGGTTAGAGGAGTATGGAAGCACATATCTTAATTAAGGGAGCCATCTTAGGGTTGGCAAGAGACTTGGACCTAGAGAGGCTCCCAGGTGCCCAAGGCGATGTCCCCAGTTAGTTCCTGGGGCAGCTGAGGATAGGGAACCTATCCTATAGGACCTTATCCTATAGCCATACTGATGAATATCTTGCATATCACCATAGAACCTTCATCTGGGGATGGATGGAGATAGAGACAGAGACCCACACTGGAGTACCGGACTGAGCTCCCAATGTTCCAATGAGGAGCAGAAGGAGGGAGAATATGAGCAAAGAAGTCAGGACCACAAGGGGTGCACCCACCCACGGAGACAGTGGGGCTGATCCATTGGGAGCTCACCAAGGTCAGCTGGACTGTGCCTGAAAAAGCATGGGATAAAACGGGTTCTCTGAATTTGGCGGACAATGAGGGCTGCTGAGAAGCCAAGGACAATGGCACTGGGTTTTGATCCTACTTCATGTTCTGGCTTTGTGGGAGCCTAGCCAGTTTGGATGTTCACCTTCCTAGATCAGGATTGAGGGGGGTGGGGACTTTGGACTTTCCACAGGGCAGGGAACCCTGACTGCTCTTCAGACTGGAGAGGGAGGGGGAGGAGTGGGGGGAGGGGGGAGGAGTGGAAGGAGGGGAAGGGAAATGGGAGGTGGGGAGGAGGCAGAAATTTCTTTTTTTTTTTCAATAAAATATTTAAAAAAAAGCGTTGCCATGATCACAGTGTCTGTCTTTAGCAATAGAATACTAACTAGTACATGGGTTAATTAGGAAACCATTATGTAAAATATTCTGAAGCCACACTAGGCACACACTCTTTCACAGGTGAGATGGAAATTACAAAGTGAATCTGCATTTTCCTTAAGCCACCGTATAATGCCTGTTCCTTTACACTCCTATACACAGAAGGGGCACATACAATGTTTGAATGGCACATGGTATATACTTGGTAGCAAGTTTACCTTTGGAACCCCCTGATTTGAAGAAAAAATTTCATTACTATCTAGGTCATTGTTCAGGAACTTCAGGTGAGTTCCCAAGGCCCCTTTTTTTAGTAACCGTGCTCTCTATCTCAAATTAAATGTTTGATAGAAAATATATGGTTTGGAGAAACTCCTATTTTCTTGATCAAGAATAGAACATCAAATTATCTACAAATTCCTGCCTTATTTCCTTCAATCAGTATTCTCTGCAACATGCTCAATTAAATAATATTCAGAATCCTAGCATTCCAACACATTTAGATATTGTAAAAGTTTTTAAAATTTTTCCAACCTATGCAGAAATAGGTATAATTGCTTACTATAATGAATAGTATTGGTTGTCAAGTTGGCAGGATATAGAAACACTCAAAAGAAAAACCTCTTGGCGTGAAAGTGCGAGTTTTTAGACTAGTTAAATTGAGGTGAAAGTAGTATAAATACGGGTGGTGACTTTCCATGGTCTTGGCTTCTGAACTGAATAAAAAGGATCAAGCAAGAGGAGCACGGGTGTTACTCCTTCTATTTCTTGGCTGTAAATGTGATATGCTCAGCTTCCCAGCTCTTTCCACCAAGCCTTCAAGGATATAATTGAATATACCCTCAAACTGTGTACCAAAATAAACTATTCATTCCTAAGTTATTTTTGGCAGGTTTTGATCATAGCAATGAGAAAGATAATGAATATTCATGTCTCACCCATTTGTTTTCCTCCCAGCTTCAAGAATTTTCTTCATGAGCAATGTCATTCGTTTACTAGACAACTGTCAAATTTTGTTTTCTGTCCCAGTAAAATCAGCATTGCCCAATTTATTGTCAGAAATGTCTTTGCATTTTAGGCCTGAATCATGAACTTCCGGGTGGATGCTGCATATTGATTTGTATTTTAACAAGTCATCTTGTTAATTCTAATAAACTATGATGCCTGACATGGGGTGATATAAGCTTACACTGATGCCCTTACCCTGGCAGATTGAGTTTTATATGATACATATTACATATATCTTTTCATTTCTAGTGTGACATTTCAGCATGAAGACAAAATAAAAAAACAATATGCTATCAGTATATGAATGTATCCATCTACAGTTCATATTATTTAACATATTTTAAGTTTGTTTGCTTGACTCAGAACACCAATAATGACAATGAATAAACACTGGTTGTATTTCATAAATATTTAGTTTATGGTGTCCCCATTTCATTCTGATTTATCTATCTAAAAAGTATATTTATTTTATTTTTAATTATATGTATATATATATATATACACACACACACAAAGTGTGTATATATTGAGTATTGTTGCCTACATAGGATGAGTGTCTGATCTCCTGGAATGGAATATAAAAGTTCTTGTGAGCCACCTGAATTGGGTGCTATGAGCCACTCATGTCCAGTGAAGGAACACCAGGCATTTTTAACCCTGAGTAATTTCTTTAGCTCTGTGATCATGCTATTCTTCTCTCCAATCTTTCTCTACTGCTGGCCCCATCTCTATGTTGCTATCATCTTTGTCTTTCTATATAAATACTCCCAGTGTCATCAGTTCCTCTTTTCCACAATATATGTTGGATGAAACTCATCAACTGCCCTGTAGTTTTCTAGAGGGCAGCCATTGCTTACAGAATCTCTATGAGTGGGTCTATGTTCACATGTGTATAGAATGTTCATCTATTTCCTGTGTTTCCTGAATATTTTAAGCAGATCTAGAGACTTCTATATAATTTTTTCTGGGAACTCAAGGGTGTAGAATATTTTCATGTGTATTCTGTTAGCAGGGCACCTTTAAGGGTACAGAATGGCTAAAGGAAGACTGGCTTTGGAATGCAGTCTATAGGCTGTAAGGACAAGGTAGATTGGAAAAGTTGCAGGCTAGCCATGCAATCACTAAATTGGCAAACATGCTACCCTTAGCTCTTAGTTTGAGTAAATGGTAGAAATAGAAAATGAGAAATAATTAAGAGAATTGATACAAAAAATAGCCTTGGTAATGGACTGTCCATGAAGAAGGAAGTAAATCAGTCAAAGATAAATCCAGGGTTTAATCCTGGTTGCTTGAGATTGTGGTGCTATTCACAGAATATTGTTTTGATGAATCATACAAGCAGGAAACACTTGTGGATTGCAGTGTTGCCCTTAATTTATAGAAAATGTGTTTATGAAAGCAATCCTCATGAGACACAGAAAACTGCAAAGGTTTCAAATATGGCCTACAGCATTTTCTCTTTCTTTGGTGCTTCAGTAATAGGATATTCTACCTCTGCTTCATTGCTCCATCTTCATGCCCTGCCTAGCAAGTAAAAATTAAGCTTTCCAGGTTCCTAGTTAGTTTGGGAACAGCAGTTGTGTTTTCAATAAGTAGTTTCTTTCAATTTACTATATTAATCATGTGGGCCTCTCATTACACTTTCAGGATCCTTCATCGGAGAGTCCTCATTTCTTACATAAGGACTCTCATTTCTTCCACCCTTTACTTCATATACATGAATACAATTGTTATATAAATAATATCAATAAGTTGTCATGTGCTCTTGGAGTAAAGAGCCCAATTCCCTTTCTCAAGTGTATTTATGTGAAGTGTCCTCCAAAACTCCCTGTGCTGGGTCAGACTGGCCCAAGCTGTATATCACATAAAAAGGAAAAAAAAATGATTAAAGGTGTTGAAAACATTGCATTCTCAAGAACTCCTAGAAGACATACTGTTTACAATGAAAGTAACAATTTTTCATCTCACTCTTTTAAAACACCTGGATTGGGACCCAGAAACTGGAAGCTCATACAAACAGAAAGCTTACTGGTCTTCCTGACGCCCTCACTTCCGACATCATCATGACTTTTGCAGGATGGCTTCTGCATAGATTCATCTGCAAGCATCTAATCTGATAATATTACCCTGGTTTCTCTGTCAGGTGAGCTCTTCCAACACTCTCTTCTTAATGTTATATGTTGGTTTCTACTTATCTCGCTGCTAGTTGCTATTTGTTCTTTTACTTTGTCTTCCCATGTTCTTAATAGATTCAATCAATGAAAACCAAGAGCATGTCTATCATGGTCAAACCTTAATACAAAACACTATTAAGAGTCTGATTTTTTTTTTACTTCAAAATCAACACCACAAAAATGGAGACATTTTGGTGTTTTGCTCAACAGAGAATCTGTATACATTTATTGATGATATAAACATAAATGTGTATTTTGTGGTATAGTTTCAATAATGTAAATGTCAATTTTGTGCCTTATTGGGAATAAATAAGCATATTTACTTTGGTACAAAACAGATTTTAAAATCAGGTTGTAAGTAAAACTTATGGCTCAGGTCTGTGTCAACAGTGGTAGCTACACAGTTTTCTTAATATAATCATAGTAATATAAAGAAGCCTGAGCGGGATTCCATTTTGTTCCTCAATTCCCTTCCAGAAGTATTTGTATTAAAGTGTATTTATTCAAAAGAGGGCACCAGGCGGGATTGCAAGCAATATTTCCAGGCTTTGCTCCTGCCATAATAAAGTTTCCTCTGGCTCCACATCAGAGTAATCAAGTCCTAAACAGATAACAAAAGAGTAACAATACAAGGCCTAGAGACTGGAGGTAAACTTTAATATATCCCTCATTAGAAAGTCTGATAATTAAAACAGGAAATCTAAGATGTGGAGAAAAGAATGCATGAAAATACCTAAAAACCTATTATCTGAAGATATTTAATATTATCTGTAGCAAAATGCTTCAATGTTTAATATTTCCATATTAAGTTCCACCCCTAAACACACAAAAATAAAGTTAGTGTTTATATATATAGCTCTAGAAACTTATGCCCAGGAAAAAAAACAGCACAAGTACTTTTTAGACGATAAGAATATATCCTAGCTCTTAGACAGGATAAATGAACCTCTCCCATCATCTGTAGCCCTCTACCTTTGCTTCTTCCTTTGATCTTTCTGATCCTGATGGTCCTTCAGAAAACTGAAGAGAAGAAAACTGTCTTTTTTGACAGACATGGGAAATTCAAGTGTCAAAACCTTAGTGATTCATCATTCAGCCTGAGAAAGCCATCATATTCCACAATTTATAACCATAGATGATGTTTAACATTCCAGTAAGTTAAACTTACAAGTGTACACCTTTCCTGAAAATGTCTTTGTATAACTCATTTTTTATGATTTTTATAAAAAATAAATGTGAAAAATAAAGATTTTCATTATATTACTGAGATGCTTTAATGTACAATAGAAAAAAAAATAAGCTATGGCAATTGTCCGTAAGTCACATTTAGCCAGTAAGGCCACTGTTGATTTTAAAGAACCTAAAAGGAAATACAAATAGTCTCTTTAATGTTTACCTTCATATTGATAAATTATTGTACTCTTCAAAAATGCCTCTATCATTCATAGAACCCTCATGGTAAATTCTCTCTTTGGTTCATGGTATTATTTTAAATATTATTTTACAGTTGAAGAATGACATCTGCGAAACTTAATTGTAAACTACTTTTTATTTTTTCTTTAAAAGTAATATATAGAGAAAAATGTAAATGATCGTGATTCTTACCTATTACAAGTTTGAAGAGTGGCACAGTCACACACCACTAGTTCACTGAATGGAGGAGTATCCACCTTTTCCCAGTTAAAAACTGGTCAATATTTTAGGAATGAACCTAACCGCATAATTGCAATCTAGTCTACAACATTGGATATTTATACTTATAGATTAATATTCATTGCTAGAAGATAGAATTTTTGTAGCAGGAAGGTCTCATCATATCCAATTACTGACTTCCTATTTTATGTAAAGGTGAAAATGCAGTTGGTTGATTTCTGCAGCACTGATGAGTCAATGGTAATTTATTTTGTGCATGCTTATGCATCCATTGTCAACTGTATTAGTTTGAAACAAATATGCCTTGAGTGAAAGGGCTCTATATTAAACTTTGCAAGCATCTTAATATATTGGTAGTTTCTATTTATTATTAGGGATATAATTTCAATAAATAATTTAAAATAATGGCAAGAATGCATAACTTTTCACTTAGTTGCAGTTGTGTAATATTTTACTCTTTAGGTTTTTTGAGGTACTCACCACCCAGCTCCCAAATAAATAATAGACAGAGGCTTATTCATAGCTACTAATGTCCAGCCTTTGCTTGGCTTATATATAAAACAGCTTCACAGAGTTAAACAAATGAAAGAGAAACAAATATAATACACCTTAAAATAATATTTTACAGAAAATTGCTGTCTTAATCTGCATCAATAAACATAAAACTCAAGATAGGGATTTATGTTAATAAGGATTATTTTCTTTTTAGGAATTTTTTAATGTATATAATATATAAATGAGGTGAGGCAGTATGGAAAGAGGAAAGCTATTGTTTGAGGTAGATGCTGAACCCATTCTTACCTGGAGCTTTGGAGCTCAAATTCGACCTTGGAATTCTCCTGTACAGTGGCTAAGGTGTTTTTTGCATTTCTCCCAATTCTGCACATTCCTTAATACCCAGTGGTTTTGCTGTCTAACTACAGGGTCACACCAATGATGGCATCAGTGAACTCAAGTGCAACACTTTAGAAATGATGACATACATGAATCACAAGTCAAAAGTATTTATAACATCTGGCAATGGGCACACACCAAAGACGATAGCTTCCAGTTACTTCCAAATTGAACAATTGATTATTTTTTATAACAGAAGGTAAATTTCCACATCTAATTATTATTTTCCTAAAACAATTCTGCTTCTTATTGTACTGTTGTCTGATTTTCCTGTTTACTCCCATCCCTATTATGATGAAGTGGACTGTGGTTGTCCTGAAGGACCCAGTCATTAAAAGTTGGATCCTCAGCCTTTGGCACTATGAGGAGGTTGTAAAAATCACTAGAAGGTAGAGCTTAGTTACAAAGAGATTCAGTAAGTGGAAATGTGGTGGGGCTTAGTTAGAAGGAGGTTAGACCATTTCAGACATGTCATTGAATGGGGTACAGGTGCTTTGCCTTTTGGCTTCTTTTTGCTTTGCTTCTAAGGCTGCATGAGACAAACAGGTTGTCCCTGCTATGGGCACCTTCTATCATGAACTGGCCAGAAATGAGCCAGAGACACTGCAATACCAGTCCTAACCTGAAACCTCTGATATGGTGAACCACACAAAGCAAACCTTCACTCTCTTCAGGCTGATGATCACAAGTAGAAATCTAACAAGTACAATTATTTTGGTTTTAAAATATATTGTATGGATGTGGTTAGTAAATTCCCTTTTAACGTATATTTTAATTATAGATAACAAAGTGTTTTAGGACATTTTCATATGAGCATATAATAATATATTTTGAGAATTTTTGCTCCACATTCCTTTCTCTAGTTTTTATCCTTCCAAATAGAACTCGTTTTGCTCTCAGATTTTTTCAGTATGCAGGCAAGTAATTTCCCTGTATTCCCCTTCATGAGAATTCAGCAAAGCACAGCAGTAATAGATTGATATTGATTACTGCAAAATTGTAGAGCGTTCAGGAAGCAGATGTTTTGTTTACATTTATCAAAGAAAGACATAAATAGACCCCAATGAAGGTCACTCTTTTGTGTTAAGAGCAAAACCTGTTTATTTTATTGTAAGACTTCTAGAAATGCAAACGTGTTATAAATATTCAGTAAGGTTTTGGCAAATTGGTTAATCTGGCTTGGACTGACACTATTAAGAAAAAAAAAGAGATGTTTTTCTCAGTTCGTATTTTTGGCTGGTTTCCTCTTTCATTTTTAATAGCTGAACATGTTCTCTTTTCCTCATTCTAAAACATTCTTGCCTCTCTGCAGATAAAGAGTACTTGTCTGGAAAGAAATTTTCTCTTGGTCCTGTACACATGCCAGGAGCATAGACTGGACATACCTCCTAATAGCTTTGACTGTTCCATCAGTGGTACTGCCCTGACATAAAAGACACCAGGATAATGTGTGTACCCAATTACATCTACATAAAGCTTAGAATTCTTTCAAATGCAGGCTTTTGTGAAGGAATTGTGTTCTCAGCAACAGCACAGTTATGTAGAAATTAATCTTGAAGGCAAAGCTCTGAAGCTACAGTCATTTCCAACCATCTAGGGTTAATTCCTAAGTGGGCTGGTTTTTGTTATCTTATTTGCATAGGTGATAGTCCCATTCTTACTCAAGAAGCAGCAAAAAGTAATTAGTGCTTTTTCCACATGCTTCTTAGAACCCTGCTCCTCTTCTTTTAATACAAATTTGATGAACAAAACAAATTTGCTCAAAAGAACAACAACAGCAAACACATTTGAACAGTGAGCTCAGATTGAGGCAGCTGGAAGAAGTCCTCTCTTAAATATTCAGGATAGGAACTAAGCATATTTTTTTTTCTTCTATCTAGGCCATGGTTTGTTTTTGTAGGCAGCAACAGTGCTGGAAACACAGGTAAGCCATCACGGATAATATTTAACATCCAACCTCATGTTCCACATGAGTCAATCATTCAGAAGGACAGCTCACTTATCTGTTTTCTCGTATTTCCCTGATCAGTTTCTATAGCAAGGGCAAGGATTCTGCAGCACTTAGAAGTTGTAGTGAGTTCGTTGTCAAAGGCCTTCATCCAGAGCTCAGGGAAGTAGAAGCTGAAGATCACCAAAACCCACAAGTGGAGAATATGCAGAGAGCAAGAGATCTTGGAATACTCAGCCTTTAATGGGTTATCTTTGTCAAATCCCTTTACCTGGAGATCAAGGAGCTCTGTGGAAGACGAGGTGAAAACATTTTGGGATGGTAGGAATATAGGACATGAAGGAAATAAGGTCTTCTAGGCACAAAAGGACTGATCTACATCTCAACTGACGGAGACTGTGGAAATATTCATGGGATCCGAACACATTTAAAACAGTTGGGGCCCCAGAACTGAGAGGAGAAGTGGACACAAGCTTTTCCTTGGGCTCATTTATTTTTTATGTTTGTTTTGTTTTATTCTGTTCCGATTGTTGATTCTGTTACCTTTTTATTTTCTAATGAGAGAAAAAAAGATGTGGATTTGGGTGGGGAGGATCTTGCATGAGTTGAGGGAGTTAGAACTTTTTTTTAGAATTTATTGTATGAAGGAAATCTATTTTCAATAAACAAATCAATGACAATAATAAAGAAAATCATAAATTTCTTAACATAAGACAGAACATGACTACTTAAGGAAACACATAAGTGAAACCTGTGACATATTTTAAAAATTTATTATTTGTTTATACTTTAAAAAATTCAAGAATAGATTTATATATAATTTTTAAAGTTCACAAATAATAATACAGATATTGCCATGTATTTCTGCCAAGTTTCCTCCTTAGCAGGTGATAGTGAAGAGACATGGGAGCCACAGCTGAGGAAAATTGCCATAACAGTAACTAAATTACATTTTTATTTAATTTTTTTCAGTTTTCCTCAGGGTTCCATTCATGATTCCACAGTGGATCTAGCTTCAAAATATCTGGGATCTTTATCAATCTTTAGAATTTCATTTCCTTTATATTTGTATTGTTGTATGTATGTATGCATTATGTATCTGTCTGTCTATAAATTATCATCTATCATCTATCTATCTATCATCTATCTATCTATCTATCTATCTATCTATCTATCTATCTATCTATCTATCTATCTATTTACAATAGCCTTGACATTTATGAAAAATTCTCTGTAATATCTTCTATATTGGCTTTACTAATGTAATCCTTTCCTGATAATTAGATTTTATTAGTTACATTTTCTTAAAATGTAGAAGACAGTCATGAAGGACAATCTACCAAGGCGTGTATGTGTAATTAGCTTGATTGGCCTCTGTCAATTCTTTCCCCAGAAAAATGAGAAATGAGACAAGAAGAAAAGACTTGGTAAATCATGGCTTGTTCCCCAAATGTATGAAAACATAGAATGTTGAAATGGAAACGGTGGGGTTGTATCCCCAACACCCCGGCCGCCTGGCTAGCTTATGCCCGAAATAACAACACACAAACTGTATTCATTTAATCACTGCTTGGCCCATTATATCTAGCTTCTTCTCTGCTAACTCTCGCACCTGGACTAGCCCATTTCTTATATTCTGTGTAGCACCCCAAGGTGCGCTTACCGGGAAGATTCTAGCCTACATCCATCTTGGGTCGGAGCTTCATCGCTAGTGTGCCTCAGAGAGCAGAGCTATCCAGTCCGCCTGCGAGAGAGTAGCCTGGCATCTCTGAGCGGAGCTGCATGATTTCTGAGCTCACTTCCTCTTCCTGCCTGCATACTATTCTGTTTACTCCACCCACCTATGTTCTAACCTATCAGGGCCAAGGCAGTTTATTGAACCAATGAAATCAACAGATTGATATATGACACTTCCACATCAATAGAATACTTTGATTTTGTTGTGTTTTTAAGGAAACTTCTGTAAATCATAAAAATGATTAGTCAAGTAAGTTCTTCTACTGTATATGGCAGCCTATGGCTTCTCTTTCAACTAAATAGATATTGTTACTGGATTACTGTCTCTCTCAATGCTCTTGGCATTCCAAAGAACAAAGGATTATTTTTCTGTGACTAATTCTCCAATGGGGGAAAATGATTTTAGTTTGCTTACTTTTTCTTAAAGGACAGAAGCAACCACATCCACAAAACTCTGTTAAAAAAAAGTGTTCACAAAATGTAAAATATGAACATATGAACATTTCCCTTTCCAGAAGCTTGACCGCTCATTTACTACTAGCAAATTAAGTAGACAAATAGGTCAAGAATCAGATCACTATAAAAAAAAATGAACATTTTTTTCTATTGTAAACTTGTTAAGCTAGTTGAAATGTGAAGGTCCTAGTGAAACATGCCCTCTCCCTTATTCTGATAGGACTTGGGTGAAAATCTTAAATTTATAAATTTATTTTAATGAAATTCTTTGGGAATATTTTGAACATTTTTAAATAAATAATTTATGTTATTCATTAATTTATTGTGTGTGAGAGAGATGGGGAGAGAGAGGCTGTGTTTACACATGTGTGCAGTTGCCTCTGGAAGGTAGGAGAGGGAGTGAATTGCATGTTAGTGATACTGGGTTCTATTTCAAGCCTTTAATGTGATTGCAGGCGTTACTGTTTTAGTACATACCTGACTTCTCAGTATTAACAATGCAGACTCAACAGACTGAGAGTCATTCTCTGTCTTCGCTTGGGTCTTCTGATTCTTGAATTCTGCTCCAGTCAATGTGTCCTATAATTGTAAGAAGCCCTGGTGGGGTCTTTTTAACTGTGTCTTTTATTTCTGATGTTCCCTTTATATTTCCAGAATCTGTAGTGTCAGAACCTTCCCTTTAATTCTTCAATCCTCAGTATTATTTGCATGCATTTGAATCTGAACCAGTTTGCCACTTTAGGAGATTGTTCTCAGGTAAAACCCAGAGAACTGGACAATAGAACTTCTGCCTCTGTCATTTCAGCAGGCTCCCATTCTGATCATGTCTGCCCTGTCCACAATTTCAACACTTCTCTATGAAGTATAATATATGTAGTAAATCACTTTTTCATGATTATTTCAGTTAGCTCTGACTTTCCAAAGAGTTCACTACTGTGAGCATTCTTAAGCATAAGTCGATGAAAGTCAACATTAGTCATTGTAGAAGAAATGCTTGGTAGAATCTTTGAGCCAAAGAATGTCCTGATTTCTAAACACTTTTAAAATTGAAGCTGCTCAGACAACTTGTGATTCTCATGAATGTTAATACTGAAACATTCTGCTGGTAGGATTTGGATCTCTGCTGTGTATGGAAACACGGTCCTAAGTGCTTTATATGACAAGAGAACCGCACATCTCTCCCAGGACAAATTCTTAGGAAAATATAACATCATAAGCTCATGTTCTACCGATGGGGTTCTCCCGGGAAGACTATTCATGTCTTTTTAGAAGAAAAGCTTTGTTCCTCTCGCTTATTCCATGAACTTCACTGTGCACTTGATTGGTTAGATAAGCTTGCTGATACCTTGCCCTCAGAGGATCACTTTGTCTATAAGTGTCAGCAAGCAAGAATGCCACAGATATGACATATTTTAATCATTATTCTTAAATAGGCAGCTATTTGCTCTCTGTTTTTAAGAATAACTGGTACAAAAAGAAAAGAAGGACTCAAAGTCATATTTCCCACACAATATATTTTCTCATCAAGCCAATTTAATTATTTTAACTATAATTTTCCATTGGAAACAGTATCAGTACTACACATGCTTTTCTGTCTTAGGATTGGTAATAATATTCTCTAATTATTACCAGTGCTTTTAGAATATATTATAAACTAAAGAGGGTATTTATACAAATGTTATTCAATTGAATATAGAATATTTAATATTGAAGGCAAGCAAACTGTTCTTTTGTAATGTAGTTGAATACAACTTGGAACAATTTAGGTAGTTTAAAAACTTGTATATACATATATAAATGCATATTTGTACACACATATACAGAGACATATGTATACACACACATATATATTTAAGCATCGTACAATATTCCCTTAGAATTATCCATATCCACATGATCAGTTCTCAGTAGTCAACACACCTACATTTTTATGTCAAACTTGAATGTTTTTCCTATAATCTCAGCCCTGTTACTATGTATCCATATTTTTGAATAACATAATGCCTAAAATAATGCATGACTTCAAAAGTAGTTCTCCAAACTATCTTCTTTGCCACAAAACCTTGTCTAATATAAATGTACATGTGACCTCATCAGGTTCATTTTCTATGGAAGAACTCTATAACCCTTTACTTGGTGTTAATCAACTTCTTTAGTTAAGCACAAAATTACCCCAAACCTTTGCCAGTCTTCTTATACTCTGTGTGTCACTTTTTAGCAACAGCTACCGTATCCCAAAACCTAAGATTTGATGTATATAGTTCAACACACTGACTATCATAGTATGTCTTCTTCATGAAGAACATTAACTCTGTCACTTACTACCACTCTGAAAATGGAAAAGACTAAAATTATTTCCTTTGTAATTCATCTGAAAGTTATAAAGGATTTACAGAAATTATAGGTGTCCAGAAAGAAGGACTATCCTAAATAAAACTAAGAATAGGGGTTCACTTTGTTTTTGTAGAGTATAAACATTCCCATAGATTGATTTTAAATATTAAAGAAGAGTATGAGAATGATGAAAGACAATTTGATGGATGATTAACCATGATAGTTCTGAAAAAGCCACTTTGTAGAGAAGGTTATCTTTCATGTGTGAAAGCATAGCAGGGATGAAAATCAAGACCTGAATGGTTGACAATTCAGAGTGGAACTCTGATCAAATCTGACATTTTCCTTTCTTTGTCTCAAATATGAGTTTGAGGGATAGAATTCTCTAGAAGTAGATTAATGATTCAGTACTCAGTGAACCATTTTATTTACTGAAGTCACTACTATCATCCTCAAAACTGACACTGTGATAATGTCCCGAGCACTTCTATGTCACAGGTGACAAGTGCCATCTCACATTCTTGACTTCCTTTGTGTTCAAACACAAATGAGACTTGACATAATTTTCCAGGTTTAAATAGTTGAGATTTAAACTTGTGTCTAAGGTCCCAGCCCTTTGTTCTTTCTAAAATATGTCACTAATTCTTTCTGCCAATAATTGGCAGTTAAAAATTTATTTCTACTTCTTATTATTAATATAAAATCCATTTGACATTTTCCTTTTGAATAGTAATTTCCCTGAAGTTCTTGAAGAAATTCACATGGGCTCACATCAAAAGATTTTTCTTTTCATATCATGTGTATGAGTGGTTTGTGTATATTTATGTATATATACCACAAGCGTACCTGCTGCCAGTAAAGATCAGAAAAGGGGGCCAGAGGCCCTGAACTGAAGGTATAGATGCCTGCATGCTGTCATGTGTGTGCTGACAATTGAGAATCTCTTTTATGAAAGGTCAGCAAGTGTTGTTAACCACTTAACTATCAGTACAACCCTAAGGCTGATTAATAAAGGATATTTAATTAACTTCCACATCAGATAAAAATGTGCTAGTACATTTCTCTTCAGGGAAAATATTTGATTATGTCAAGTTATTTTTTGTGATTTCAAACTTGCTTTTTTGACCAGCTCTTATTTCTGTGGATTTCATTCTAAAATGATGTTTTCTAAATGCACATTTTTTGGAAGTATAGGTGACATCATTGTGAAACAGTAGGTATTTACTTACTACGTGGCCTACAGTGAGAGAAACACACTCAAGCATGAAGCTTCTATAGATCAAAGGAAAATATCAAGAAAAAAAAATTCATCTAGTTATATTATTTTGAGATTGTCATCTATATTAAGCTGTATATGATGACTTATCATATGTGTGAGGTCATATTCAGAGCTGTTTAGGCTTTGATGTAAATAAGTATTAGCTATAACTCAATAGCTTTTTCTGTGCTACATCACTCTGGTGACTGGAGTTGCTGACATCCAACTATATCTCTCAGTAGCTTGAGGCCTGCAGCAAGCCCAGGCTTAAAGGTAAATGTTCAAGCATTAGTGCAGAGAGAAAAGCATTTGCCAGAGTCTTAGAAAGGTTACTCTTCCTCCCAGCCTCCCTCTCTTCTCCTGACTCATTTCCGGCCTTTCTTCTTTCTTTACATCTCTTAAAATAACCAGAGAATTATAAATTTGTGAGATTTGTTTGTATCAAGAGACATCCTTTCTCTTTGTCATTGGCCAAAGAAAAATAGTAAATAAACTTGATGTCAGCCTAATGATATTTTAAGGGTTCTGGGTTGTTACTGTTACCAAAGGACCCCTGACAGCTGTATAACCTGAAATGTAATTTTAACAACTGCCATTAGGCACTATTCATATTTCAACTTTGTTGATTAGAGCATGTGAATTCTAAAACTTAAAGGTGTTAAAAATACATGTTGATTTACATAAGCAAACTTACAACATTAATTTTTGATTTAGGATCTATTTATAATTTAAGAGAGGCCATAAAGCCTTATTTCACATTTTTCCAGCCAGTACTGAGAACCAGGGAAATTCATGTGTGAAATTTTCTGTGCTGTGTATTGAAGAGTATCTGAAGTAATAATTCTTTATCTGTGCACCTATGTATTAGAATCATCTGAAATATTGGTTACAGATTGTATTGGCAATTCTTGTACTATCTCAGAGTCAGAAAGAAAAAAAAATGCATCTGAAGTTTTGTACAGATCCGTAATTATTTTAACAACAGATTATTGAACATACAAGGTTTAGTATATTCATGCTGAGATTTCATCAGTGCTGAGAATTGAGATAGCTCAGTGGTAAAGAGCATTCCTACACTTCTAAAGGTCCTGAGTTCAATTCCCAGCACCCCTTTGGTGGCTCACAACCCTCTGTAATGAGGTCTGGTGTTCTTTTATGGCATACATGCAAACAGAATAATTGTATACATAATAAACAAATAAATTTTAAAAATGGTTAAAAAATACAAAATAAATAAAATTATCATCTCTTTAATGTAAACCCAATTTTATGTTTGACTACCACAAACTTAAAAGTTGTTTTATGGGATCTGGGGCACATTCTGACACTATGTTATGACTGCAGACACTTTTAGGGGAAGGAACTTCTTGTTATTTCCCAAGCAATGCTTTTTTTTTCTCTAGAAAAGGAAATTTATGTAAACATACTAATTTCTTTATGCAATCTTTGGGTTGAGGGGCATCTAGGTTGTTTCCAGTTTCTGGATATTATGAATAATGCTGTAATGAATGTGGCTAATCAAGTATCTTTGTGGTAGGTTGGAACATCTTTTGAGTAATGCCCAAGAGTTAGAAAGCAAAGCTGAATCTTGACGGAAATTTATTGCAATTTTCTAAGGAACAGCTGTATTCATTTCCTTAGTGGCTGTACAAGTTTACATTCCCACCTGCAGTGGCAGAGTATTCCCTTTACTCACCAGTATGACTGTCACTTGTGTTTTTGATCTTAGCAATTCTTACAGGTTTAACATAGAATCTTAAAGTAATTTTAGCTTTTTATTTCTCTGAGTGTAGCAGTGTTGTTTTTTTGGACTGCCAGTCCCCTAGTCATGACACAAAGATGTGTTATTAATTATGAAAGCTTGGTTTATAGCTTAGGCTTGTTCCCTTAGCTCTTACAACTTAAATTATCCCATTTCAATTCATCTATGTGTTATTATGTGACCTATGCCTTTTACCTTTCCTCCCTCTTTAGGCGCGCAACGCTGGCTTTCTTCCTTCCTGAGATCTCCCTGTACCCAGAAGTTCAGCCTAACAACTTCCTGTCTAACTATTCATCATTCAGCTCTTTATTGAACCAATCACAGTGACACATCTTCACACAGTGTAAAGGAATATTCCATAGTACCTGATAACTAAGGATATTGAATTTTTTAAGTGTTTCTTAGCCATCTGAAATTCCTTTGTTGAGAATTGTGTGTTTGGATCTGTACCAAACCAAAGAAAGTTTAACAAAAATGTGGTACATTTACACAATGAGTTAAAAAATGGCATCAGGTAATTTGTAGACAAATGGATGAAACTAGAAAAGATCATCCTGATTTACATAACCCAGACTCTGAAAGACAAACTTGGTATGTGTTAGTATTCAGGCATCTGTATAGGCTGGACCTCGGGGTATACCTCCTCACCTGTAGCCACTAAGAGCACCTCCTGAGCACATGCCCACCTCCTCCCTCTCTCTCTCTCTCTCTCTCTCTCTCTCTCTCTCTGTCTCCATCTGTCTGTCCTTCAGTTTCTTTCTCTTTCTTCTATATTCTCTTCTGTCTCTCCTGTTCCCAGCAGTCAGTCTCTCCTCTCTCCTCCCTGGTTCCACTTACTTTACCCCAATAAAAAACCTCTTCACCTGAGCTCTGTCACGTGGCATCTTTCTTGTGTTTCTTTTTCTAAATTGTAATAGTAAGTACTTACTTGTAAGTGGAAAATAGTTGTTAAGTAAGGGAAAAATCATGTTACAATCTAAAGACCTAGAGAGAGGCTAAGTAACAAGTAAGGTTCAAGGGTATGCATATGGACCTCCCTGGAAAGAGGAAACAGAGCACTATTGACTGATCCAACTTGAGGCCCATACCATGAGAGAGAGCCCACGCCTGACACTACCTGGATGGATAGGCGTCAGAAGGAGGATATCATAGTGATCCAAGAAAGAACTAAACACAACCAGCCAATAAAAAAAAGCCAATGAAATGATTCTTATTGATATTCTGCTACTCTCATAGGTTGGTGTCCAGCACAATTGTCATCACAGATGCTTCATCCAGTAACAGATAGGAGAAGATGCAGAGACTCACAGCCAGATGTTAGGTAGTTCCAGGAGAACCCTGAAGAACACAGGGAGAAATGTTTGGAGGAGCCAGAGGGTTGGAGGACACCATGAGAACATGGGTCATATAATCAACTAAGCAGAGGGACTAACAAGACTGAAGTGACAAACAAAAACACTGTATGGGTGTGAGCTGGAGCCTCGGAGCCTCTGCATGGACCTTACAGGTGTGTAGATTAGCGTTCTCTTCAATCTCCCAACAGTGGGAGAGTCTGTGGGGGGCTCTCTTTAACTCTTTATACTATGGTTGTAGTTGGAACCCTTTTACACCACAGGGTTGCCTTGTCTAGTCTTGATATTAGAGTTTGTGCCTACTTTTATTGTAACTTCTGTAACTTGTTAGGTCATATATGGTAGAAATCTGATATCCCTGGGAGGCCTGATTTAAAAAAAAAAAGGAAATGGAGAAGTGGAGAAGTGGATGTGAGGAAGAGAAGAGAGAAGTGAGGAGAGGGACTAGGAGAAGAAACTGTGGAAGGGATGAAATCTATGAGAAAGGGATAAAAAGAGGAAAGACAGAAGTTTCCTTACATCTTTCCAGGGGATGCCTGTTTGCAGTGTTGTCAACAGTCTCACAAACAGTTCAGTTACATCGTTTATCTCCAAGCCTTTCTGCTTAGGTTACATTAGCCCAAATTTTTAATTAACTCTTAAAATTTATTTTACATACCAGCCACAGTTTCCCCTCCCTTCTTACCACCCAGCTCCATCCACTCCTCTTCCAACTCCATTCAGAAAAGGGCAAACCGGGTACCAGAGAAACACCCAGGAATCCACAAAGATGGCCCCAACCAAGACTCCTATTAATAGCTGAGAGAGTGTCAGAACTAGACTTCTCTTGTAATAAGACTGGTGACTATCCTAATTGTCATCATAGAGCCTTCATCCAGTAACTGATGAAAGCAGATACAGAGAGATCCACAGCCAAGACCTGGGCTGAGCTCAGGGAATCCTGTTGAAGAGAGAGAGGAAGAATTGTATGAGCCAGGAGAGTCAAAGTTATGACAGTGTTACCCACAGAGACAGCTGACCTGTGCTCCTGAGATCTCACTGACTCTAGACCAGTAGCTACGGAGCCTGCATGGGACTAAACTAGGCCCTCCTTAGGTGTGTGACAGTTGTGTAGCTTGGTTTGTTTGTGGGGCTCCTAGCAGTGGAATCAGTACCTGTCCCTGGTGCTTGAGTTGGCTTTTGGGAATCCACTCCCTCTCCTAGATTGATGCAACCTTGATGCAGAGAGAGGAGCTTGGTCCTGCCTTAAGTTGATGTGCCATGCTTTTGTTGACTCCCATGGAAGGCCAGCCAAAACTTTTACCTTTTGCTTACTTTTGAAACTGACAAGAAAACAAATCAGTGTTAAGGGTTTTGGGGGAGAGTGAGGAGTACAACACACACACACACACACACACACACAGAGAGAAGAGAGAGAGAGAGAGAGAGAGAGAGAGAGAGAGAGAGAGAGAGATCTTTTCTGAGTGATTTGTAAAGCAATTTCCAGTTTCTTAACTACTCAGATATTTTGTAGTCACCTAAAGTATGAAGTATATGACTTTATTGGGGATGGCTTACGTGTTTGTATGAATGCAGATGTGCATTTATCTGGAACCAGAAGATAACTTTCAAAATCATTCCATTGACATTTTGCTTTGAGATACGGTCTTTCTCTTTCCTGGAATTTAGCAAGTAGTCTAGGCAGAACAGACTATCTTTGACTTTCATAGATCTACTGTTCTACCTCCCCCGTGCTAGGATTGCAAGATGGAGTCACTGCTCCTGGCTTTGTTTATGACTTCTAGAAATCAAATCATGTCATCCCTCTTGCAAGGAAAATACTTTACTGATTAAGGCTAGGAATCAAACCCAGATAGTGTGCATAAAAGTAAGTATTCGTAGCCTCTTAACCACTTCTCCAGACCCAATGAACAATACTATGACTTTTTATATCATACCTATGCTTCTTAACTTTTGTACTATAATGCTCAAATATTGCATTTAGTTGTATTGCCATAAGAGAATATTTGCAGAGCACTTTTTGGATATAATCCTTTTATTATTTACCACAAGAAATGTTTGTTCAGAGAATTTTAGAATGAATACTGACTGTAGGTTTATAATTTATATTGCCCTGGTTTTCTTCTTGAAATCAGTTTTATATATAGGCAACAGTAAATTATAAACTTCTTTCAAATTGTAAGTTCTGTTATTTGAAAAACAATAATAATTTTTTTTATTTGAAAGCATTTTTTTATTGAAAAAAAAATTCCGCCTCCTCCCCGCCTCCCTTTTCCCTCCCCCTCCGCCCACTCCTCTCCCCCTCCCCCCCACTCCTCTCCCCCTCCCCCCCACTCCTCTCCCCCCTCCCCCCCACTCCTCTCCCCCCTCCCCCCACTCCTCTCCCCCTCCCCCCCACTTCTCTCCCCCTCCCTCTACAGTCTGAAGAGCAGTCAGGGTTCCCTGCCCTGTGGAAAGTCCAAAGTCCTCCCCCCTCTATCCTGGTCTAGGAAGGTGAACATCCAAACAGGTTAGAAAGCATGGAATATATACACATTAGAATACTACTCAGCGGTAAAAAAACAATGACTTCGCGAATTTTGCATGCAAATGGATGGAAATAGAAAACACTATCCTGAGTGAGGTAACCCAGACACAATAAAAAACATGGGATGTACTCACTCATAATTGGTTTCTAGAGATAAATAAAAGTCAGTGAGTCTATAATCTGATATCCTAAAGAAGCTAAATAAGAAGGTGATCCCAAAGAAAAATGTAGCTATCCTCCTGGTTATGGGAAGTAGACAAGATTGCCGGGCAAAAATTGGGATCTTGGGAATAAGGGGGGTAAGGGGAGATGGGGAGAGAAAAGTGAGAAGGGGAGGTTGCGGGGATCTTGGGGAAACGGGATGATTGGGATAAAGGAAGGTTGGATAGGGGAGCAGGGAAGCACATATCTTAATTAAGGGAGCCATCTTAGGGTTGGCAAGAGACTTTGACCTAGAGGGGCTCCCAGGTGCCCAGGGCAATGTCCCCAGTTAGTTCCTGGGGCGACTGAGGATAGGGAACCTGAAATGACCCTATCCTATAGCCATATTGATGAATATCTTGCATATCACCATAGAACCTTCATCTGGCAATGGATGGAGATAGAGACAGAGACCCACACTGGAGCACCGGACTGAGCTCCCAATGTCCCAATGAGGAGAGAATATGAGCAAAGAAGTCAGGACCACAAGGGTTGTACCCACCCACGGAGACAGTGGGGCTGATCTATTGGGAGCTCACCAAGGACAGCTGGACTGTGACTGAAAAAAGCAATGGATAAAACCGGACTCTCTGAATATGGCAGACAACAATAATTAATTTTAAACTTTATTTAATAAATAATATTTATGTGTAGGAACAAGGCAAAATTCAAGAAGCAGAATCCTGATGTCTTCAAAATAGCCTACTTAGCTTACAGAAATGTGACCTCCCTTCCTCCTTTTGGTGGGTATATCATTTGAAAATTATTTTTCATTTAATTGTACTTTTATTTATATTTATGTGGCTGTTTGGCTTTCATGTATGCCTTTGAACTACACATGTACCTTAGTCTTCAAAGACCAGAAGAGGGAGCCAGATGCCTTGGAACCAGAGTCAAGGACAGTTGTAAACTGCCATGTTGGTGTTGGGAATATAAATTGTGCTGTTTAGAAGAGAATCAAGTACTCTTGACTTCTCAGCTATGTGTTTAGCTCCTCAACTGAGAGTCTTATTTGAATAATCAACAGCGTTAGATTTGTATGGCATTATTCATTATAATACTATTACTACTAATAATAATAAATTTTGTATAATTGAAAGAAACATCTATTGGGGCTGGAAAATGACTGAGGGGTTAAAATAATGCACTGCTCTTCCAGGGGGCCAGATTTGAATCCTGGCATCCACCTCAGGCAGCACACTACCATATGCAGCTCCAGATCCATGAGGATCCAAGGCCTCTGATCTCAGTGGGCACCTGCTCAAACATGCAAATACTCAACCATGGACAAATGCACACAACATCTTATTTAAAATAGTAAAAATAATTATTTAACAAGAAACATGTGCACTGCCATACACAGGCATATGTTCGAATGAAGAGTTAGATGTTTCTCTTATGAGTGAAGGATTTCAACAAGGAAATCATATCATGAATATGTCCTATGCTGAGAAATCAGTTACACATGCACAGATAGTTAAAGGCAAACTGAACAATATAATTTATAGCAGTAACAAATTCAGATTTGAAACTGTCATTGAAACTATAGGGACAGGTGAATAGCAATGGGACCATCTAAAGGGGAAGACTGTAAATACAGAAGAAATTATTTCCTTAGTTTATATGTCCATTGATTAGTTTCACAAATTGTGACTAGGTGTATGATAAGTTTTATAGTTTATGTATTTTATACTCTTAGATTATCAGAGAAATGTCCATATAATTATTTATAGCATCATGTCATTTACAGCTGTATTTTCCACTTTTTGCTAATTTTAATGTGATCTCTGTTTTCAATTAAAATTTCAATGAGTAACTATAAGATTATATATTTTTATTTATCATTTGCTATTTTCTAGGGAAAACATTTACATGTGAGGTTGTTCTCAGGAAAGTAACCATACGTTCTATATTCTTAATGTTGGCATTTTGGTCTTCAGGAAGACAAATAATATCTGAGATTGCTCAGAGAACAAATAAACAAATATCATACATTAAAAAGTAGTTATTCCTAAACACTTTTACATAAGAACAACTCTTATGGTCCTTAGTAGGTTAGAGATATATGTACATTTGTGTGAGTGTGTGTGTGTGTGTGTGAGAGAGAGAGAGAGTTCATGTAATCTCTTGTCTATGGGTGACATCCAGTTTGCCACCAATAAAATCGTTAAGAATACCTGTTTGTGTGCAGAATTTGAATTGATCACACTCTCAGTTCTATGGAGTAAAAGGTAGAAAATAAAGTTACAGGTTTGTGTGGAAGACAAATACTTTTGAAATTATGTTTTATATGTTTGGAGACTGTAACGTAATCACACCAGTCCACTTCTATTCCATTTCCATCCATTCAACTCCCCCATTTAACCCTTCTTTATCCCTTTCAAATCCATGACTTTGTTTATCAGTTAATGATATATAATGAAATATGTATATATATATATATATATATATATATATATATATATATATATATCTTCTCGCCAACAGCTTATGAAAGATACAGTTCCTTCATATCTTCAATAGCATTCAATATTGCCACTGTTTTATATTGGTAAATGTGTTATGAGAGAACTCATGGTTTGTAAATGCATTTCCTTTTATATGCAGTAATATATAAAATATTGTATTATGTTAATTTTTATGTGTTTTTGTAAGTGTTACTTATCTTTATATTTTTCTTCTGTTTTTTAATATGAGTGCTGAATTTCTTGTGATACAGGTGATAGCAGTATAAACTACTAACTATACACACTCACCCCCCCATACACCCCCTACACGAATACACAAACACACACACGCATACACACACAATCTCCCCAACTTCTCTCAGATCCAATCTCATTCTCCCTGACCTAATTTCTGTATGTAATTTTTTTAAGCACATCAAGTACGGTTAAAGCTTCCCACGTACACTTAGATGTGTGTCCTTCCTTTGTGACATAGTCAAACCACCTACCACTGTACTCTTCATGAAAACAGAATCTCTCTCTTCCAAGACCTATCCCTTTCCCATAGCCCCTTAGCTGTCAGTAAGACCTCAGAACCACATCCCTTCTCCATGCTAGGGTTTTGTCATTCTTGAGCTCAGGCATGCTGTCTTGCATATTGTGAACTCATATATGCGACTACTTTTGAAAAATACTGCTTTTAAGTTAACTGGAAAAGTGTACAAGGATTAGTTTCTATTATTTCCAACAGCTGCATGTAAATCAGAGTGTCTCAATAAGATTTCAAAAAAAATGATATGTTACTATATTAAGCCACAAGAGTTTAAAACTATCTGCAATTAAACTTGATAGATGTTTTCAGTGCTTTAATTCATGCCAACTCCTTAAATTAAACACAATAAAATAATAAAGACTGCAAAAGTTCTTTTATTTCAGCATGTATAAAATAAATGCAAAAATCTGAAAAAGTACTTTTGAATAATTTGTCTTCTGTCTTCCACTTTCATGCTGAGAAGCAAGTTAAATACTAATTGGACTAGTGAGCTAGCACAGTGGTTAAGAGGACATACTACTATTGTCAAGTAACTGAGGTCAAGGGAACCAATATCCACATTAGGCTGCTCAGAAACTGCCTTTAACTCCAGCTTCTGAGAGATCTAATATCTTCTGGCCTCCACATCCATTACACTCATGAACACAGACAAGTAGGCAGACAGGAAGGCAGGCAGAAAGACAGACAGACCCCCCCCCCCAATACACACACAAACACACACACATACAGAGAGAGAGACAGACAGACAGACAGACAGACAGACAGACCGACATTCACAATTTAAAATAATGAAAGTAAAACTTCCTAAGCTCTTAGAGACCCCTTTAAAAACATTTAATTATCTCCACTCTGCATGATCAGTAGGAAGACACTGACTCATTTATATAGAACAGTATGACAAAGGGTTATACATGAGCACATTATAAGATGCAAATAAGTTTATTTTGATTCAGCACATATTAATTTACTGTCGTGAATTAGTTACCTTCCTGATGCTTTGGCAGAATACTGACAAAAGAAACTAGACAAAGGTAGTTTAATTTGGCTCAAATTTGGTTGTTTAAAATGGTTCAAGAGGATAAGGAATGGGGTAGCGGCAAAAGCAAGGTGGCAGAAGTGTGAGGAGGTTGACTACATTACATCATCAGTCAGGAAGTCATGAGAGACGGATGATGCTTCTTAGCTTATATTCACCCCTCACTTTTTTCTCTTTTCTATCTTTTCACATTTTATTATCCTGGGGACCCTAGCCTGTAAATTCACTGACCTCTGTGGTTTTGGTTTTACTGTACAAGAAGGACCATAGTATTGCATATACTTCATGGTTTTGGTTGACTAAAAATTAAAAAAAAATAAACTGAAAGAATGCATGATAAAAACAGGAATTAGGCTAGCTCCACTCTTTATACAAGTCTCAAAAAGTTTATTGAATAAAAGCAGAAATCCTAAATCAGCATTGCTGTGCAATAGCAGATTATACAAAACTGAACCATACAAACCACTAGGATAGCATCTTATATAAATTATGTTCATGACAATGATAAATGTAATGCTTCTTTCAAGCAAAGTTCGGAAAGTGTACTGTTGCATAAATAAAAAGTAAAGATAATTTAATGAACAAAGATCATGAGTGACTTTCAGAAATAGTTTCTGTAAATCATTTAGAATTGAATATGGGTTGCAAGAAAACAAGAGATGCATAGGCATCAAGATGTGTTGTCTGTATATTGATGATTTATAGAAGGAGTTATGATGGAATCTTAAGGAGAAAACAGACATGTCTGTTCAAGATTATGAACTAGCCTACTACTGCTTGTGAATTAAATTATTCTTTTATTCAAAATATCAAAATTAATAGTAAATATAAGAAAATTATTCATAAAACAATAAGCAAGAGAAGCAATTCTGTGCACAAGAATAGAGAGAGATAATGCTGAAGAAAATGGACTTACATTGTGCCTGCTGGTATCAAGGATGGAATAAATGCCAAGAGGCTTTCGATTTAGAATCTTAGATAATAGGGCCCAAAGGCACCTGAGGCATTATCAAGAATCAAGAAATAGTGTGTCTTGCAAAAGTAGAGTTAGACTGGGGCTCTCTGCCTTTTGACAGATCTGAGACACCCTCAGACCAACTGCCTACAGTTTGCATACTATTCATGGCTTTAGTGGCTTACAAGAAATAACCAAAACTATAAGACTACAAGGTGGAAATAAGGAAACTGATGTATGCACATGCTCCTAAGGAAGAACACTGAAGGAATTTTAAGTCCTAGATATACAAGTTTGAACAGCAATAGGTGATCTTTGCTTTTCCTTTTTCATATGAAACTGAGAAGAAAAATGTCCATGAAACTGGAAAGAAGTACCACTTGAATGAAAAGCCAATGTTTGTAAAAAATTAAGACATAGGTATCTTTTGGAAAAGTGAAAATATAAAATGTTACATTAAAATGTAAATAGAAGCTTGAGTATGACTCACTGGATAAAGCACTTGCTATGACAAGCCTGGGGATATGAGTTCAGATGCCCATAGAACACTTAAATATTGCTTGGTGTACATAACACTCAGCTTATAATTCTAGGGATTAGAAAATGGAACCCAAGTATCTGGAGCAAATTGGTTGAACTAACTGTGTATTTAGTACACTAGCCTGATAGGAGAGTTTTGGGTTTAGTTGACAGACCAGTGTCAATGAGTAAGGGGATGAATAATCATGAAAGACTTCTAATATCAATGTGAACTTCTGCATGCACAAGTACGAACACATATATGAATGTCATTCACACAGTAAGGCATTCCACAGAGTGACACATGCAAAAATCAGGATATGCATTATTTCTAGAGTTGCATAAGTTTAGTGTCATCATTTAAGAGAATATGATTAACAGAGGAAGAAAAACTTTATAAATATATGAAACCTAAATAGCTCAAGAGTACAAAAATTATTTTGTGAGAGAAGAATCTAAACAGACCAATATGTACGCATGTACACACACACACACACACACACACACACACACACACACACAAACAGTGGGTGGGAGCAGTTCTTTCTAAATGAGAGTCTGCCAGGTCCTAATTTCTTCCACCCAAATTTAAATTTAAATTAAGAAAGCTCTCTGAAGATAACTTTGTGCCAAGTCCAGCCAAGAAAAGAATAGATGAGCCTGTCATGCAGGTAAATTTATGTATGTTTTAGCCTCGTAGTTCTATATAAATCGTTAAACAACCATACACAGAGTGGGGAGGAAATCATTCCAACCTTAAGAGCATCTCTAAGTTTTGTCAACACAAAACACAAATCTCACCTCTGAGATAATAAGAGAAAATACCTTATGAGTCAAAAGGGCGTTGATTTTATATCTTTTAAATTTATTTATTAATTAAAAATAAAGTTATTTTTTTTTGTTTCTATTTTATTGATTTCATCCCTCTATTTGATTATTTCCTGTCGTCTACTCCTCCTGAGTAAGACTGTTTCTTTTTGTTCTAGAGCTTTTGGGAAAGTTGTTAAGTTGCTATAGTGCTGTAAATTCTTAGGACTAAAACCTAAAACCTCTTAGGATTGCTTTCATAGTTTCCCATAGGTTTGTGTATGATGGGCATTCATTCTCATTGAATTCTAGGAAGTCTTTAATTTCTTTCTTTCTTCCTTGCCCCAGAGGTGATTCAGTTGAGCATTGTTCAATTTCTATGTGTTTGTAGACTTTCCGCAATTAGTGTTGTTAAATCCTAACTTTATGCCAAGGAACATAGTTTGGACCTATGCAGAATGATTATAAGGACCGAAAACAAGAGTCTAAAATTGTCAGAATATTCCTATCTTCCCACAAAGTACCTTTGTTTATTATTTCTAAGGCAGAATGTCTATTGATGAGGATGAAGAATCATCCTAATTTGTTGAAATTGTTCTGTTTTTATAGCACTGAATTAGCACATCCTGAGAAATCTTCTAGGGAATGAATCCCAGAAGCCTGAAATGAGAGAGCTTAATCTTAATATAATCTATATATAACTGATTTTATATTTGTTTCTGTCTCATAATTGACCTTTCTATTCAGGATTCTGCTCATGGCCAATCTCATGGTTAGTCCTAATAGCTTTAAGAAAACAAGTTATGTGTGTCTAGATAAATTATGGCTAAAGATTTTCCCTTTCTATGCATTTCATTATATAATACACATATTCTGTTAAAAAAAGGAAAGAGAAACTACATTTATATAATTAAACATACAGTTTATATTTATCTATACAATCTCATGAATATTAAAATTCTAAAACTATAAGTGTGTTGCAACATATGTTAACTTGATAATTTTATAATGCATATTAAGTAAAGATTCATATGCAAACTAGCATTATAAAGCCAAATTTTGTAGGGAGTTGATTCATTTTATTGAGCCAGAAACTGCTTAAGAAATGTATTTTATAGAAACTCTACCCATAAAATACTGATTCTAATATTCTTATTCTTTCATTATGTTAAACTCAACAGTATTTCTAAGTAACAAAATATGGCTGGCTTTTATTTTACTCACTATAAATACTTACAAGTAATACAATTATAATAATGCCTATGAAAGCATTTTATAATCTTGAGCATAGTATGCACATGGCATTTATGTTTTCGAGCCTCTAAAATACACTGTAAGTCTTGCTCTCACCTAATCAAGCCTCAATTTCAACATTAATAAAGATTAACTGTCGAACTATATGTTAAATCTCTTTGTGACTTATTTTTACCGCAACCACTTTCTTTTGGCACTTCAAACTGACCTTCCTGTTGTACTTTCTTTAAGACTATATAGGCATTATCTTCAGTGCTATAAACAGATTCATTTATGCCCGAGAAATTATCTATTTTTATTGATTTTTTTCTTTTAATAATAAAAGGAAACCATGGTTGTGAAGTCTTTCCTTTTAATACAATCTACAACACTGACTATAATATAAAAAATAAACTTTCTTTTCTTCTGGATTATGTTATTTGCTAGTTGGTAAATCCGGTGGTATTAGGTGACTACTTTGATACTAGTACATTTGATGGATTTTAGGATACACCTATTCATCATAATCTAGAGCTTGTGTAACAAAAACTAGAACAATAGAATTATAATTACTCATAGAGTTATGAAGCCACAGTCATATCTCTGGCCTTCAAGGAGATATGACCTCTGGAACTTCTCAGAGGCCATGGATTGTTAGCTAGCTAAATACAGTTTTTAAATACCTGAACATTATAAAAGACTTTCTGATGAGGAGCAAAGACATATCCATTCCTTACTATAAGAAAAAAAAAGTCAACACAAATGAGCCTTTTAATTAGCCAAACAAGAAAATATCTCTCAGAAAAGTTTTACATTCTAGGTACAGTAGACATTGTGTTTAAACTTTCAGATGTGTAAAACATCATAATGGTCCTTACAGATATTGATCACTCTTATCCCTTCTGGGTGCCCCATCCACTCTGATAAACTGTGGTATCTTCTATAGCAAACTGTGCCTCTTGTCTATATTATTTAAAATGATTAAGGACTCAGGCAGATAGAGTAAGTCCCAATAGCATTAGCAATTACTGAGTTACAAACACAAATGTGTGGCTGATATTTGTATACATGCTCTTCTTTCTCATTGTTTCATGGCTTTAAAATGTTTATATAATTAAATTATAGTGAATTGTATAAACCGTTAATAAAATGCAAAACAAAAATAATTCTAAGCCAAAAATAACTTCTAGCTATTGAATGATGAGAACAGAGTTCATAGTCTCTTGTTTGAGTCTAACAAAGTTGAAACAGCTTATCCTCAAAGAGCAATCGAATAGACACTCAAAGTTTTATCAGTGCCTTCCAGGGCTTTGATAAAGCAGACACAGCAAGGCTTCATCACAGTTGTCACTCAATGAGAGTGACAACAGTTTTGAGAGAATGGTTGTGAAAAGACATAGATGGAAGAAGTAAATTACATGACAAGGAAACAAATTCCTATGCACTTACATCAGCTGTCCTTTTATCTCTCTTGAGTTTTATAAGAGGTTCTTTCTTATTCACACTATGCTGTCACTAGCAGCAGGAGATCTTTTGTAATAACCAACCCATCTCAAGGGTAACTCCAGACTAAGTGATAAACTAAAACTATTTCCGCTTGTAACAACCTTTAAGGACACAGCATATGTTCTTCCATGAATGAGGAAACTTGCTGTTTTTAAAGAACACAACAAAACAAACGCTATAATAAAAGGCCTTTGCTAACATATCTGTCCGTATGTTGTCATATTTTCTACCATGACTACCGAAGATTAAACCTATGAACTGTATCCCAGAACCAATCAAATGGTCATTGTGTATCTTTCTAGCAATAAAACAATAATTAAGACTGAAATTTGTAAGTGGGACTAGGTTATTGTTGTGACAGAATTGACCATGCTTTTGTTTGAAGGAATGTAAACTATGATACTTTCTATTAGGAAAGTAGTTGAACATTTTAAGATGGACTTAATGGATCATACTAGTAGAAACAAGAAAGACTTAGTGTAATTTGTACAGTGGAGTGCCCAACTCAAAGAGTTACAGATGAAAAACATATTAACATGTGGCCTAGAGAATATTCTTGTGATATTTTAGTGAAGAGTCTGGCTCTTTCTTGCCCTTGCCCTCCCCCCCCCAAAAAAAAAAGAAAAATAAAAGGAAAGAAAGGAAAAAGGAAAGAAAGAAAGAAAAGAAAAAGGAAAAAGAAAAAATAACTCTTCCTAAGTCTAAACTGAAAATTTATATATTAACAGCTTTGACCAAAAAAATTTTCAAATAGCCTAGTATTGCTAATGTTGCTTGGCTATTAATGAGCACATTTATGCAGATCTATAATGAAAAGAAGTCAACATATCAAGAAAAAAAACAATTTGAAGAGAAACAAAGCATCAGGATAAAGTTGAAAGAAATTCCTTTTCCTAAATAAAATAATAAGCAAGACCCCACCTTTCTAAGCTTCCTATTGTTAAAAGGAATTAATGAAAACCTTAAGGTCATATTTGGTGACACACATGCCTTTAATTCCAATACTCAAAAAGCAGAGGCAGGCAGATCTTTGAGATCAAGGCTAGTCTGGTATACATAGCATTTCCAGAATAGCCAAGCTATGGCAGTGAAGAAAAACATCAAAATTAGAAATCTAGTAAACATGTATTTAAATGAGGGTGGCATGTTTCAGCTTTTGAGAGCAATAGAACATGATAGTTTTGGCCACTGATTATGATTTTAGAGTCAAGGATATGAAAGAGGGTTTATGGAATCCCTCTCTATCACTAAAGAAAGATATTAAGGTCATGTATGAAGTGAGAGTTCCTAGTGAGGTCATATGTGTGGTCAAAGTGTACCTGCAGGGAGGCCCAGAGAGGCAAATACATAAAGATCTGAAGGTGAAGTCTGGGTTGTCGTGGAGATTCCAAGATGCAGGCGATAGTAATTAACTTACAAGGAAAGCTGGTAATGTAGAGTGGAACATACCCAAGAGAAGGAAGTGTTATAGTTAATAAGACTGAAAGGAATTGGAGATTGAAGAGAGTTTTGACAGTAGACAGATCCAGAGATTTGAGTTTTCCTAGCTGGTTTTGGTCTTGATTTTTGGTTCAGTCTTTCCTTACTATGGTTTCTTTCCTCTCTTTTGGAACAATAATGTATATCCTGTATGAATAAGTGTTGGAAATATGTGATTTGTTTTTAATGTACTGGGGATTACAAATAAGAGATTACCATGAGACACAAAAATGATTTTGAACTTTGGATATTTAAACAGTAATGATAGTGTGATAGATTATTGGGACTTATGAAGATGGACTAAATGCATTTTGCATTAAAATATATTTACAAGCCTATGAGGTCAGGGATTAGAAAGTAGAGTATTGAACGAATATGACTTGAGTAGGCACATTGGGAGTGCCACTACTAGGAGGTGTGACCTTGTTGGATTAGGCGTGACTTTGTTGGAGGAAGTGTGTCAATGAGGAGAAGCTTTGAGATTTCAGATGCTAAAGCCAGGCTCAGTGCCACTCATTCTTCCTGCTTCCTTCTGATCTGAATGTAGAACTCTCAGTTTCTACTCCAGCATCATGTCTACCCATGTGCATCTGTGCTTTCTACCGTGACAATAAAGGCATCTCCAATGAAAAGTGTTTCCGTGGTGTTATGGTGTCATATCTCTTAATAAAGCCCTAACTAAAATACTAACCTAAAATACGTAGCATTCTAGACACACAACCTCACTTAGTACTGTCTCAGCTTTGGCAATGAGTGATGTCTTGCTACATATCAACCTAAAAGTGGTCCTGTTTTGGATTTTGGCAGTTCTATTCCACATAATAAGGATGACAAACAACAATGTAACTTTTCAAAACAGACAACTGTGCACAAAATTGGTTCTGATATATAGAAACTTTGATAGCTTCAAAAGCTCAGGTAAGAATCTGAGAACACATTCTTTCCATAACTTCTGATCATGAACTGCTAACAGACATCTGTACAGGAGGGTGCACAGTAAGAAGAAGCCATGGAAAGACTTTCTTGTCCCACTCAATGAATTTTCTTGATTCCAGTAGTTTGGTTTAAGTTTCTAAGGATACATTGTCAGCAACTGGACTTAGCGAAGCTATGTTCTTATTTGCACTACTCTGTCAATCTCCTAGTCTACCTTCCTTTTTCCCTTACTTTGACTATTAGTCTTATAAATTTTTACTATGGAATATTTTATCTCAGCTTCATTATTTAGAAACTTTGAGCAGTGAGCATTAAAGTACTTGACATTGCTCCTGTGGCCAAGAACCTGATATTTGATAGACTATGGGCCTAGAGGAAAACCAAATGGCATTGTTCTGCTAAAGGAACTTAGTAATAGAATGATACATTAGGATAGAGTCAATCAAGCCACTATCAGAGAAGCTTCATTTTGCAGTAGATGTAAACTAACTTAGAGACCCACAACTGTACAATGTGGAGGGAATGAGAAACTTTGGAATACTTGGTATATCTTCAATATCCTAAACTACTCTTAGGGCTGAGGCAGCCATGAAGAAGAAGGCAGAAATAATATGAGAGCCAGAGAAGATAGTTGAAACAAAGGAAATGGTGTCTGCAAGACACGACATAATTGACACATATGAACTCACAGAGACTGTGGCAGCATGCACAGGGCCTACATAGGTTAAAGCTAGATGAAGTGCAAGCACTGAGCAGAAGTATAAAAGCTCCTATCCCTAACCAAGAAGCTATTGCCATTGGATAACTTCTTGCAAAGGGGAAATTTGTTTTCTCTAATTGTTTGCCTAGCATTACTAGGCAGGCAAACCACACTAAAAGGTAGGCTGTTGTGGAATAATCTTTTTGTACACTGTGAAGAGGTGTCATTGTCAAGGATCTCTTGATTGGTTTAATAAAGAACTGAATGGCCAATAGCTAAGCAGGAAGCGCTTAGACAAGAGTTCTGGAAAGAGAGAGGAGGAGATGAGATGAATCAAGGCATTGGAAAGATGCCAGAGATCACAAAAGGAAACAAGACAAATAATCACTAGTTTCAAATATTACATAGTATGAATTTCTGTATGTTGATACAAATTTAAGGTTTTTATTGGCAAACTATATTAATGTTTCTATTCTTGCTTAAGATGTTGTACTTATGGCCCTCATTTTAGAATGTTATGTAAAGTTTTAATCTCTGAATGCTATTATAAAGAAGGGCAGGTTAGCGGTTAGTCATCTATAACAATCAAAATTGTAGTTAGATTAGGTATGTTTCCACAGTTAAACCAATATATTGTAGATAGAAAGATGATCTTCAGACACTTCAGAGACATACAGAATTTGGCATTTAAGATAATTTAATAACCAAGGGATTTTCATGATAGCCAGATAGGTCTGCTATTGGCAGCACCAATATACATCATAAAACAATGATGGACATTAAAGAATCTCCATATGAACTTTGATTTCATTGAAACAAAGCTAAACATTTGGATAAACACACCCTTGCCTTTAATGCTTACAGTATACTTTGCAAAATGAATAAGAAGGACACAAAAGAGTAAGACTGTCATATTTTGTCATGATAACGTAACTCAAACTTTTAAAATTTCCACTCTACAGGAATGTTAGTTAGATATTCTAAGCCAGAAGGCCACAAACAGATGCCCCAAAGTTACAGAGGAACCCTGGGTGACTGTCTAGCCAAACAGGTGTTTCTGTCATTTCTGTAGTTTTGGAAGTTGCTTGCTATGTTTTTCCTGTTTTCCCAGGTAATACTATACCCTTCTCAAGTCTCTGATGGAGTTGATGGCTAGATAGTTATAGTTACAGTTTTCCTTTTTACCAAATTCAGAAAAGAAACTCACAAAAGAATTGCAAAGTATATAAGGCTGAAAGACATATAAGCTTAAACTGTTAATCTATAAAAATGTTTTGCAGTCTAAAGGTAGTTTTGGGTTGATAACACAAGTTACCATAAAAAATGAATTAGGAACACAAGTTTGGACTGACCAAGGTAGAATAGATAATGGAGTATTTTCTCAGAATTTACCAAATTCATATTGACTGGACAGCATAAACATAATTCTTATCTGATAATTCTTCTGGTTGTATATAGCTTTACTCTGTTAGAGTTAAAAATCCTTCTTTTTTATTTAGACATAAAAGAGGAAATGTTGTAGTATAATCTTTTGTACACTGTGAAGATGTATCTTTCACAACATGCCTTCTGATTGGTTTAAAAAGAAGTTGTTATGAGGATCTTATAGGCAGAGAGAAAGCATATGAGAGATATGTAGATATGGGACAGATGCCAGAAGAGAAAGAAAGGAAACAGGACATATAGGCAAGTAAAAGCTACAAAACAGTGGAAGTATGATGATTAAGAGAAATTGCTTAACTTATGTCATAAGATCAAGTTAGAAATGAGCTTAAGCTAAGCCCGAGCTTTCATAATTAATACTAAGTCCCTGTCATGATTTGGGGGTTGGTGGTCCAAGGAAACCAGCTACAGTAGGCCCCACACTCAACAGTAAACTGCCTACACACAATAAATTTAATGGGATATTTGTAGTCTCTTTGTTTCATATTGTGTTTTTGTTCTTACTGACTTTTTATTATATATTATATATATATATATATATTTTAATATATATAAATTTGTCTTTTGTGTTTTTAGTTTTCTCATGTATGTGTTTTTTAAGATTTTCCATTTTTTTTTACTATTCTGATTTACTTATTTGTTTTCTAAAGAGAGAGAGAAGCTGTGGAATTGGTGAGGGTAGGTGGAAGGAGTTGAAATAAAAAGAAAAACCATAATCAGAATATATTGAACGAAAAAAATTATTTTCAAGAAAAAAAACTATTTAAAGTGCTGAATTATTACATATTTTTATACCTCTGAAATTATTTTTACATGTCTCTATTATTCAGCATAGGAATTTGAATGAGAATTCTTAGAATGTCAAACCTCAGACAAAAAATGAACTTCAGTGATCACTTGGCAGTTTCAAGCACTCATGTTTTTTTCAAGGGACATCAGATTAGTTCTCACAACTGATATTACAGCTCATAACCATATACAAATTCAGTACAGGAAGATTTGATGATTTCTTCTTACCTACATAGACATGAAGAACAGAAGTGGTCAACATATACACATGCAAACAAAATACTCACACACATAACATAAATACATCAAAATATTTTTAAAATTTAGTGCACACAGTGGGCATTAATATTTGTTAGAACATTTTCATTTGCAACATCAGGATAGCTATGGGTAAAGCACTGATTATTTCTTTTAACATATTCTTTGGCTCTTCTTTGGTGTGCAAATTAATCTAAAATTAATAATTATGTGGTGATTGGATTTCCCAAAAACAATGAAAACACTCTCTCTGTATTTACTACCACTTGTGGAATTATTTGCAGCTTACTCTTAAAGATTTTATTGTACAAAACTTTATGTTGGTAGGTGGTAAAGAAAGGAAGTGTTTGGTAGTTGCTGGAGTTTATATTACTATTTCTCCGAAAAATACATTGTATATCTAATTAACCGCCCAGTACTGAAAACAGCATCTTGTAATTGTCCTGTGTGTGTGAAACTTGGACTGGAATTTTATAGGCTGAGGTGGAATAATAGTAGCTGTCCTGGAAATGAAGGAAACAGAGTTAACATTTTCCTTACTTGACGATCAGTGGATTCTCTGTTGATATAATATAATATAATTATATAATATAATATAATCTGTCCAGCAGTTCTGAGGTTCAATCTGGGGTGAAAATATGTCAGTCACTTGCTAGTGATGAAGTACTCTTTGTCAGTCCCCGAATTATTTAAAAATACCTTGTAATTCGTCAAACCCATCATGTAATATCAGCAACCCAAATAATGCTTCATCTCAGAAGCTGATTGAACTGATGAAAGGTTTAGGGAGGGAGATTCTTTCTTGCTTTGTGACTCAAGCTCATCTTTTTTCCCCTTTTGTCAGAGTGAACTGAAAAAAAATACCCTCACTTACAACAAACAAAACAAAAGAACAACAACAATAAAAATAGAACGTTGAAGTACTTTATGGAACCAAAAGTGGCATTTTTATAAGTGGTGTCTGTGTTTTATCAGGCAGAGGCAATGTGACACATCAAAGTGAAGCTTTTATTAATAAGTACTGTTAATTAACTGATAGAGTTAATACTTTCATTTATTTATTTTTCTACTAACCTTAAAGTTCCAGGTTGTCATATGGTATTTGTTTTTATCTTTTATTTTAGTTGATTTCCTTCTTTCTGCTTCCCCTCATCTCCTTGCTCCTTCTTTTCCTGATGTGACCTTTCTCCCCAGCCTTTATTTTTCTTCCTCCTGCTGGATTGTCTTTCCTGACCCACTTCCCTAAAACCTCCTTTGTTCTACTTTTATGATCCTCTTATAGTTTTCTAGAATTACATTTGTTTTCTTCTAGATTCACTTATTTAAAATAGAAGCTAAAATCTACAAATTTGAGAATGCATGGTATTTTTTTAGCTTGGGTTATATTTATTAATATAATATTTCCTTTTAACATCATAATTGTCCTTCTGAACATTTTCCTCTTCGTACAATAAAGAATTTTCAAGGTTCAATCTGTGCCTCATTGTTAGTTGCCACATACATTAAGGACCAATGTGGTTTAATGTGGAATCCTAGTCAAGGAGGAAAACATGGCTGGATCTCTATTCCAGATTCTCATGTTTTATCTCACACTTATTCTTATCTTTTGGAGCCATATTATCAGTAGGATTTGCTGTGGTACAGCCTGGGGATGATGAAAGGGACGCACTCCAGCAAATAACTTAAATATTGCATCTTGTCATTTTCATTTGTTTGTAAATCTTCAAATTTGGTTTATATCCCAGTCTCTGCCATTATTATGAATGACAATTTTTTTCAAATAGGCATCTATTGACCTCAGAATTAACTTTTGTTTCAACATAATTTAATTATATACACCAATGGTTGTCTATAAAGATTTATCTTCAGGACTTCTGTTCGATCTCTAAAGTGTTCATTTTAAATTTACTTTTATCCACTGGTAGTAAACATTACAATTCTCTCCTTTTCCATGGTCTTATTTATCATTTTGCCCTTTTGCTTTAGTCCTTTATTTTACCTTTTTCATTTTTCAGTAATGTCTATAAATACCTGCAATATATATCCAATTATATATTGAATAGAGAAGACCTGTAGCATACATCTGGAGTGATAAGCAATATTTAGATTTAATAGATGTTTTTAAAGAGTAAACAAACAGACAAGTACTTTATTAGTAGAACTGGCTACTCAAACCATAGCAAAGGATTAAGAAATTGACCTTCTTTACCAAAACTGTTAAGTTCTCTGTCCTTAAAATTTTAGATTGTTTAACTTTGTTTTATTCAGATCAGTCTGTCTTCAATACCCACTGAAACTTTAAAACAGAACTCACAGTCTGTCAGTGTTCTGTTCCTTATACACTTATTATGCATTTCAATTTTTAACATGGTTACCTTTCTCAAATACTAAATGCTCATGTTCAAATACTATATGCACATGCTGAGTTTTCTATTACCTTCAAATGAAAATATGATTTCATTATTTATTGTTTTATAGTAGTGATCGAGTTTTCATTGTCAACAAAATATTAAGAATATAGATAAAATATCTAGTTTTGTGACAGGAGAAATGACTTAGTGATTAAGAGCTATTTCTGCTCTGGTAGAGGCCTGGTGTTTGGTTACTAAGCTTACTACTGCCTGTTACTCTGACACATATCTGAAAATGAATACACACAAACACTTAAATAAAAGTGAAATAGATCGGTTTCCTTTTGAAAATAGATTCTTCTCTCATAAAATACATGCCAGCCAGTTTCTCTTCTCTCCCCCCCCCCTCAAGCTCCATTCATCTTCCCTCTCTCCCATATTCAGTCCTCTGTTTTATCTTCAGAAAAGAGCAGGCCCCCTAGTCAAACAGGACAAAACAAGAAACAAATGAAACAATTGTATAGCTTGATCTATTGGTGGGAATCCTAACAATGGGGACAGGAACTGTCCCTAAAGCTTTGACTCATTCTTGGAAAACAGTCCTTATTCTGGATTGTCTTGTTCAGCCTTAATACAAGAAGAAGTGCTTAGTCTTACTGCAACTTGATATACCATGCTTTGCTAATACACACAGGAGGCCTGCTTCTTTCTGAACAGAAGAAACAGGAAGAATGGATTGGGATGTGGGGCAGAGCAGAGGTGTCAAGGCAGAATGGGAGGAGAGGAGAGAGGGGAAACCGTAGTTGGGATGATAAATAAATAAATAAATAAATAAATAAATAAAACAAATAAATAGTTGACAAGATGCAATCTCTCATATAGAGGCTTGAGAAGGTAACCTAATAGGAGAGGGAAGGTCTCAAAATAAAGAGTCCTGCTACCTGGTACCCACTCCTGCTACTAGGATTCTCACAGAAACCCCAAGCTAACTGCTACAACATGAACACAGGGGTCTTGATTCATACTCATGCAGGTCCACTGCTTGCTACTTGAGTCTTTGTCAGACCATGTGATCACTGCTTAATTGTTTTATTGGTCTATGTTACTCTGGTATTCCTTATTGCTCTCACTCCTACAGTTTTTCCTCTGCCTCTCTTCCCCCTATTCTCCTCCTCTTCTTCCTCTATCTCTAAGGGGAAATGCAGGAGGTCTTTCCGCCCCTCCAATCAATAGCTGCTGAGATACCAGCCCACTGGGGCATGGTTTCTCTCCATTCATAAAGCCTCTATTTCCTTCCGCTCGCTCTCTCTTGACTTCCTGCTTGTCTGGCGACTAGACTCCCTTTCTAGTTGTGCAGAGAGCTGTTGTCTGGGATCGTGATCTGTAAGTTCCTCTTTAAATAAATACTACCCTAGTAATAGTAATTCCAAACTGGTGTGGCATTGTTCGTGGTTTACGCCTTTAGGGAAAAACCCAATGGATACCTACAATTTAGTCTCTCTGTGTATAATGTCTGACTTTGGTCTCTGCATCTGCTCCCATTGGTGCTAGAGGAACCCTTTCTAATGACTACTGGACAAGGCAGTGATCTATTCTTATAGCAGAATGTTATTATGAATATAAGTGCTGGTTCTTTGAAAAGAAAATCAGCATTAACAGATGGTTGGCCCTAATAACCAAAAGACAAAAACAAGACTGAAGAAAGACACTTAAAAAAAAATCCCACACTAGCTCAGAATTGAGAATAATATATCGTTATTTATACTGAGGGGTAGACTCACAAATCAGAATCATCTGCTGGAATGGAGAACAGCAATCAAGTCCTGCAGCCAGAAAAGAGGCCAGACCCACACTTTACATTAGTATATATAGTGTAAGAGTCCATGCCCCAGTGGGTGGGTAACTAAAGGCTAATGACTGTAGGATTTTCTACAGCACAAGACCTAAGTTAACAGGATCAAAAATGTACATGGAAACATTACAACAGACACTAAAGTAATTCTAAACAGTATGAAGGAATATTTTTAAAAATCTGTAAACAATTTAGTTGGAAAACATAAAAAATAATGGATGAATGAATTTGTAAATTCAGCCAAACTAAAAATTAAATGTTGTTGCGGGAGGTCCTTCTGCCCCTCCAACCAATAGCTGCTGAAATACCAGCCCATTGGGCCGTGGTTTCTCTCCCTTTAAAAAAGCGACTACTTCCTCAGCTTGCCCTCTTCACTTCCCGCTCTGCTGGTGACTAGACTTCCTTCCTGGTTGCGCAGAGGGCTGTTGTCTGGGATGGTGATCTGTAAGTTTTTTTCTCTTTAAATAAATACCACCCTATTAATCATAATTCCAAACTGGTGTGGCATTGTTCGTGACTTACGCCTTCAAAATGTAGAAGACTTCAACAATCGATACAGAAGCATAAAGCATGAGGATATTAAAACAGAATTCTACCAGACTTTCACAGAATATCTATAGCCAATCCTTCTTCTACTATGAAAGAAATAGAAACAGGAAGAACATTCCTAAACTACTCTGATGAAGCCAGTATCAATCTAATACCAAAATCATTCAAAGCAAAAACAACAATAAAAGCTACAGACCAATATTCTTGTTGAAAATAGGCTCTAAAAATCTCAATAAAGTAAATATAAAGCTCAAATGAAAAAAAAATACAATATTTTATCCCTGAAATACATAGATTGCTTAACATAAGCAAGTTGATAAATGTATAAATCACATGAATATACTTAAAAATCATGTGATCATATGAATAGATGCTGATAAAGATTTTAACAAAATCCAACATGCATTCATAATAAAAGTAGAGAAACTAGGCTAGAGGGAACATACTTCAACATATTAAAAACTATATATAAAATCAGTTAGTCACTATCAACCTAAAAAAAAAAACTTGATCACATCCCACTAAAGTCAGAGAGAAACAAGTAAGTCCACTATCCCCTTATCTTTTTTATATTGTGCTTGAATTACTAACTGGAACAATAGCACCAATGATTGAAATTAAAGGGATATAAATAGAAAAATTAAAAAAGCAAACTTGTAGATGACATGGTGCCATACATTAATAGATGCCAAATATTCTACCAGAGGACTTCTAGAAATGATGATCAAATTCAGTAATGGGAGAATACAGAATCAAATTATTATGTGTGCTGTGAATATCATTTGTGAATAAAGAAACTGCCTGGGCCTATTGATAGGGCAGAACTTAAGTAGGCAGGGAAAACTAAATGGCATGCTGGGAGAAAGGACGCAGGGTCAGAGAGAAGTCATGTAGCCCCCGGAGATATATGCTGGAACATTTCCCCATAAGCCACTGTTTTGTGGAGATACACAGTTTAATAGAAATGAGTTAAACTAATATGTAAGAGTTAGCAATTAAGAAGCTAGAGCTAATGGGCCAAGCAGTGATTTAAATAATATGGTTTCTGTGTGATTATTTCGGGTCTGAGGTTCCAAGCAGCTGAAAATGAACAAGCAGGCTCCTTACAACAAAATTGCACAAATTTGGTTTTTCTATCCACCAAAAATGTACATACATAGAAAGAGCTCACAAACCCACACCCATTCACAACAGTCTCTCCCAGCTAAAAATTCTAAGAATAAGCCTAATCAAGGAAGTGAAGAAACTTTACAACAAAAACTAATTCTCTGTAGAAAGAGCAAAGCATTAGAAAATGGAAAGACAGTCCATGCTCCTGATTGGACAGAATTAATATTATGATCATTTTACCAAAATACATTTGAAGATTAAATTCAATTCCAAATGAAGCCCTGATCTTGTTCTCCATGGAAATAGATAAAACTATTTTAAAATTCATATGAAATCAAAAAGATCTTGGATATACAAAATCATCTGGAGTGTAAAGAATAGTGATAGGAAATAATAGTTGTAGTTACAAATCCATATATTAAGCTACATTGCAGAACCATGGTGATACAAACACCATGGTAATGGCACACAAAAATACTGGCAAATACACAAACAGCACATAATTGATGATCCAGAAATACTACTATGACTACTACTACTACTACTACTATGACTACTACTACTACTACTACTACTACTACTATTATTATTATTATTATTATTGGTTTTTCTGTATAGCTTTGGAGACTGTCTTGGCACTTGCTCAGTAGACCAGGCTGGCCTTGAACTCACAGAGATCCACCTACCTCTGCGTTCTGAGTGCTGCAATAAAAAGTGTGCAATACCACCACATGGCAAAGATCCAGAGTTATTACACCTAACTTCAGCCACTTAATATTTGACAACAATGTCAATGCAAAATCATATGCTAGAGAAAGGAGAATACTTTCAGTAAATGTTATGGGGCATACTGGATGTTCACATTCAAAAGCAGAATATCAGACAGTATTTGGTACCTCGCATAAAAACTAACTCCAAATGTATAGCAGATCTAAACCAAAATTCAAAATGCTGAAATTTTTAGAAGAAAATATACACAACACCCTACATATTATACAAGTATTAAAGGACTTTCTGAATAGGATTGTATTTGCTCTAGAACTAAAGCCAAATATTGACATATGGGATTCATGAACTGATATTCTACACAGTAAAAGAGACAATCAACTGGGTAAAGAAGTCTGTATAATAGAAAAGAATCTTTGACAGCTGCACATCTGACAGAAAATTAGTATCCAGAATATAAAAGTAACTCAATACAAAAGAGTAAATAAAAACAAATCCTCAAAGTAATCTGTTTCAGACATAAAACATAAACAGAGAATTCTCATAAAAGGGTAAAATTGCTACATGATGGAGGAAATGATGATATGTTTATGTGTTGCTCTCATTGATTAATAAAGAAAGTGCCTTGGCTTTCTGACAGGGCAGTATTTAGATAGGTGGAGCAGACAGAACAGAATGCTGGGAGGAAGTCAGGCAATCACCATGCCTCTCCTCTCTGGGTCAGACGCAATGGAGCCAGCCGCCAGGTCAGACATGCTGAATCCTTCCCGGTAAGCCACCACTTCGTGGTGCTACACAGATTATTAGAAATGGGTTAGTCAAGATGTGAGAGCTAGCCAAGAAGAGGCTAGATATAATGGGCTAGGCAGTGTTTAAAAGAATAAAAGAATACAATTTGTGTGTTGTTGTTTCGGGGCATAAGCTAGCTAGGCAGCAGGAATGCAGCCTGCAGCCTCATCACTACAGCTAAGAAATATCTTTAAAAAAAAACTTCATTGTTCAGAGAAATAGGAATTACAGATCATACAATGATGCTATTTCATCTCTCATTGCTAAGAATGTCAAAGATCAACCAAACAATGGACAGAAAAACCTGGAGGGAATGAATGGTAAAGGGAACTGGCATTCACTATTGGAGGGATTACAAACTAACCAGCCACTCTAATTTGAGTGTTTAGAGTTCTTTAAACTAAAACTAAATTTACTATCGGTCCCAGCTGCACCACTTACTGGCAGATGCCCAAACGGGTTGCCATTCTACTTCACAGGTACTTGCTCTGTCATATTCACTGATGTTCTGTTTACAAGTGCTAGGAAAAGGAAACAACCTAAATATCCTTAAACTAATGAGTGGATTAAAAAAAAATATTATATTTTCACTATAGAATACTATTCCACTGTAAAGAAATGTCAAATCATGATCTTTTCAGATAAATTGATAGAAATAAAAATAATTATATTAAATGAGATAACCCAGACCCAGAAAGAAAATAATCATGTGTTTACTTTCATCTAAGGCCCCTACATTCATCTTCAGATGTTTGTATATATGTTAGAGCAACTATAGAAACTGCAAACATAAAAAGTGACCATTCTGGGTGTGGAGAGCTGAGTCCTGGGTAAGCTGGTTTTTTGAATAGTTGAATAGGTGAGTTCTGGGTATTAGCTTATCTCAATACGTGTGGTTGAACAATTAAGGAAGACATTGTATGTGAACTTCTTGACTCCATTTGTACATGCACATGAATATAGACACTCATCCTCACACATGGGTGTTCATACACACACACACACACACATTTATATAAATGTGAAGAAAAATAAACAAAAATCCAAATATGTAGCTTCTCCAAATGGTTTCTATGACTGAAACTACAGGCTTTTTGCAGATATACACTTCTCTCCTTAAATTACAGAGGTAAAGACAGTTTATTTTATTCATTCTTTCTGTATGCAAAATAACTGTTTTCATTCTCTCTCTCTTTCTCTCTCTCTCTGAATATTAAAATTCAATTGTCAATGGCTGCAATTTGTGGTAAATTAGAATCTTGATTTGGATGCTTTATCTAATTTACACAAATATAAATGAGTTGGGTATTTTTAATTCCTGATGGTATAAAACAAAGGTCTCAGAATATTTATTACACTGAGCTGGAAGAAAAAGTGACTGTATTTTAAAAGAAAAACTTGAGATCCCTGGCTAGAGAGCCAATGATGAAACTCTGAACTCAAATTCTCTGCATCCAAAGCTCTCGGCAGGAAAATTCTTTGATATACAAAATTTATATTCACAAGGCAAAACTGAGATGTGAGAGGTGACCTCATAGACTAGTCAGTGTCATCTAAGTCTGGGGATTCAAGAGCTAGCTTTTTAACAATTAAGCACTATTATTGCATCTAACTTTAAAAAAAAGCAGAAGTTATATAAATGTGAGTGTCCACCTGTGGTCCTTTGCAATGGTGACGATAATGAGTTTGGGCCAGTCTTGCCCTCTATTCATAAGTCAGGGCTACGGAGATTCAGTCCTATGCTTTGCTGCTTCTAAGAAGTCACTCTCTCCCATAGGGTAATGATCAGCCAACATCACCTCTGCCTTTCAAATATATCCCTTGTGTTGTATAATATTGTGAAATAGCATTGCAACAGAGAATGATGTTTAATGAATAACATCAATAGAAACATCTTCCTGGTCTTCTTGGGGTACCAGGAAAATTTTTCTTTCTTTTTAATTATTATTTAAAAAAATACCAATCCAAATTCCCATTTTCTCCCCTCCTCCCACTTCTCTCCCTCTCCCTCCACAGACCCTCCTCCCAAACCCCCAACCCTAAGGGAGTGCCATGCACCCTGCCCTGTGGAAAGTCCAAGGCCCGCCCTACTACATCTAGGTTGAGCGAGGTTTACATCCAAAGAGAATAGGATCTCATATAGCCGGTATATGCTGTAGAGACACATCCTAGTGTCACTATTAGTTTCCCCTCAGTCTGCCCCAGTTGTCAACCCCCTTCAGAGGGGCTTTGTTGTTCCCATGCTCATTCACTCCCAGTGCAGTTGGAGTTGGTGAGCTTCCATTAGCTCAAGCAAACTGTCTCAGTGGATGACCCTTCATGGTCTTGAATTCCTTGCTCATACTCTCACTCCCTCCACTCTTCAAGTGGATCTAGGGAGTTCATTTCAGTGCTCCGATGTGGGTCATTGCCTCTGTTCCCATCTATTGTTGGATAAAGGTTCTATGGTGATATTTAAGATAATCATCAGTCTGACTACAGTGTAAGGTCAGTTCAGACATCCTCTCCTCTATTGCTTAGTGTCTTAACTGGGGTCCTTGCTGTTCTTGGGCATTTTTCTAGAGCCAGGTATCTTGTTAACTCCATATTGGCTCCCTCAATCAAGATATCTCTTTCCTTGTTCTCATATCTGTCCTTCTTTCATCTCAACTATCCCATTCTCTCAAGTTCTCCTCAATGCTCCTTCTCCCCTTTATTCTACCCCCTGCCCCCCTGCTCCCAAATTTTGGGGGTACCAGGAAATTTATATCATAGTTTTTATTGCCCAGATGTTGTTGGAGGAAGCAACAAAAATGAAGCTAGCAAAAAGCAGAATAAAATTAAATAATGAAATGAAAGCGAGGCAAGTACAGAAACATATCTTGACCTTAGCCTGCTAAGGTGATGATAAGATGTAGGCAAGGTCTCCAGATGTCTCACAGTGAATCAACCATTATAGTCTCAGCTATAGCAAACTGGGAAATATAAAGACGAGCTGAAAATAACAATATCATATCAGAAGAAAAATACTTTTTCTTTCTTTAAAAATGCATAAGCATTTGAAGAAGAAAAACAATGTTGGAACAGCAAATAAAAGGCACATTCATTAAAAGTTAATGGTGTAGGATACAGATAATGAGAAATAGAAATGGAATTCATAGAGACATATTATCCTTGCCATGCATGGCAAAATATAATGTATAATCAACATCACTGCACAGTTCCTAGGGCTATTTTTATACCAGGGCCTTTAGAATCCAAGCCCATTAAAGATTCATGGTCCCCAAGCCATGTGTTTTCCACAGTTAGAAGCGTTTATATCAAGTGGGCAAACTGTTTGCTAACTGAAACACTAGCTATTTCCCATTGTAATAAAGACAGCATTGGTTTGCCCTACTCATTCATCTGCTAAGTATAACGTGAGGGCATGTGACTGGGTACTCACTTTTAAGCAAGAACAACCCAGGGCTGAGCAGATTTGCCCCTACCACAAATAAAAATAAAAGAAGGGTTGGGGATACAGGGGGAAACAGGGAAGGGAGGAAGGAGGGATGATATAGAATGACTTCTGTAACAAATACATGGGTCTTTCTCTGAGGGAGTCTCTAGATAAGCTTAATTGAGGTACAAAATCCCACCAAAAATGTGGGCATCACCTTTCCCTGAGCTAGGGACTCAGAATATTAAAACGAAAGGAAAAAAACAATCTCTTCTTGAGTGCTGATGCAATGTAACCAGTTGCCTCCCATTCTTGTACCATGACTTCTCTGCCCTGCTCAAATGTGAGCCAAGTTCAAGCTTACCTTTTTTACAGTTGTTTTTGTTAGGTGCTGGTGACAGCATTGAGAAGAGGGACTAATTCAGATGCTATAGAGATTGGAGATCTGCAACACCTTTAACACAATTTTACAGACTAAGGACTTTAGAGGTTCGTTTTCTCTGAGTTGGTAATCAGCATGGTCCATTCTTGTCCTGAACTTCCTGATGTGGGTTCTGAGAACTGAAATCATGTTATCTGCAAGAACAGTACAAGGTTAAGCCATAGAGCCATCTCTCCAGCTCTCAGCTTTTACTTCTAATAAGTGAGATACAAGATCAGTTCTAAATAATAAATGATTGTTGACATGCCCACAGAATTTTAGTAATATAACACAGCAGCCTCAGAGTGCTGTATTTCCAGTATTTCTCTACCACTTATACTTCTCACCCTAATGGTATGCCTCTCTTCCAGTTGGGATCAAATTTATTATTGCTTCTGTCTCCATGAGCTTCTTTGGTATTCTTCACTTTCTTCAATCTGTATGGTAAAATTATTAAGATTTTTCTCTCACACAATTCTTTCACCCATGTGCCTCTTGTTTCTTTCTTCTCTTCCTTTTTTCATTTGCTTTTATTTCTTACACAACAGCAAAACTACTTAGTTCACAGAATACATATACCCAAGTGTTTTATTTACTTTTGATTGTTTTGACATGATATTGCTTCCAAAGGATGCTTACTTCCTTTTGTGGACCTAAACAATGCATTTTCTCTTTAATGATTATGTCATATATATATGTATGTATGTATGTATGTATGTATGTATGTATGTATGTGTGTCCCACATGGGTGGGTACTCAAAGAGGCCAGAAGAAAGCACTAGATGCCCTGGAGCTGGAGTTGTGAAGCTGGTAATATGGCGGACATGGGTACTGGAAACTACATTTGTATTCTCTAAAAAAGCAGTAATTCTTCTTAATTTTTGATCAATCTCTCTAGTTGTTAGACAGCATATATTCAACTCTAATTATGACCATCTCATTTTAACTAACAAAGTAATCTTTAAGTTTGATATATTTAATACCTGACTTCATTTTCAAAACATCAGTAACTAATATTTATGTAATAATATACTAAATTTGTTAAAAATTAGTTTTTGACTTAACTTCTAAATTAGGATGAAATAATTCATTTCAAATGAAGTAAAAGTATAGCTACTTCATATGACTCACAATAAAACTGAAACTTTCAGGAATTAGTTTAAACCTAAATGGGCCATTGTATGTTTAAATTCAGGATTTTATTTCACCCGTAATCATACAATACATGTCACTTCTGTTATGACACTTACAGAAAAAGTAACTTGCATTTGAGTGGTTTGCTTATTTTCTTTTTATTATTATTATTATTTTTTTATTGGAAAAAAAAAGAAATTTCTGCCTCCTCCCCGCCTCCCATTTTCCTCCCCCTCCTCCCCCCTCCCCCCACTCCTCCCCCTCCCTCTCCAGCCTGAAGAGCAGTCAGGGTTCCCTGCCCTGTGGAAAGTCCAAAGTCCTCCCCCCTCAATCCTGGTCTAGGAAGGTGAACATCCAAACTGGGTAGGCTCCCACAAAGCCAGAACATGAAGTAGGATCAAAACCCGGTGCCATTGTCCTTGGCTTCTCAGCAGCCCTCATTGTCGGCCAAATTCAGAGAGTCCAGTTTTATCCCATGCTTTTTCAGTCACAGTCCAGCTGGCCTTGGTGAGCTCCCAATGGATCGGCCCTACTGTCTCCGTGGGTGGGTGCACCCCTTGTGGTCCTAACCCATTTCTAATAATCTGTATAACACCACAAGGTCGTGGCTTACTGGGAAAGATTCTAACCTGTGTCAGTATCAGGAAGAAGCTTCATGGCATCTACCACACTGCCCTTCTTCCCAGCATTCAGTTCAGTCTACTCCACCTGTCAAAGTTCTGCCCTATCAAAAGACCAAGGCAGTTTCTTTATTCAACCAATGAAAGCAACACATAGAAGAACCTCCTACACCATCACACTATTTTTTTTATTGAAAAACAAAATTTCCGCCTCCTCCCATCCTCCCATTTCCCTCCTTCTCCCCAACTTCTTTCCCCCTCCCCCACTCCTCTCCCCCTCCCTCTCCAGTTTGAAGAGCAGAGGAGTCAGGGTTCCCTGCCCTGTGGAAAGTCCAAAGTCCTCCCCCCTCCATCCTGGTCTAGGAAGGTGAGCATCCAAACTAGCTAGGCTCCCACAAAGCCAGAACATGAAGTAGGATCAAAACCACATGCCATTGTCCTTGGCTTCTCAGCAGCCCTCATTGTTCGCCATATTCAGAGAGTCTGGTTTTATCCCATGCTTTTTCAGTCACAGTCCAGCTGGCCTTGGTGAGCTCCCAATAGATCAGCCCCACTGTCTCAAGTGGGTGGGTGCACCCCTTGTGGTCCTGACTTCCATCATGTTCTCCCTCCTTCTGCTCCTCATTGGAACATTGGGAGCTCAGTCCAGTGCTCCAGTGTGGGTCTCTGTCTCTATCCATCGCCAGATGAAGATTCTATGGTGATATGCAAGATATTCATCAATATGGCTATAGGATAGAGTCATTTCAGGTTCCCTATCCTCAGGAACTAATTGGGGACATCGCCTTGGGCCCCTGGAAGCCCCTCTAGGGCCAAGTCTCTTGCCAACCCTAAGATGGCTCCCTTAATTAAGATGTGTGCTTCCCTGCTCCCCTAACCAACCTTCCTTTATCCCAATCATCCCGTTTCCCTAAGTTTCCCCCAACCTCCCCTTCTCACATTTCTCTCTGCTTCTCCCCTTACCCCCCTTCCACCACACCCCCAAGATCCCAATTTTTGCCCGGCAATCTTGTCTACTTCCCATAACTGGGAGGATAGCTATATGTTTTTCATTGGGTTCACCTTCCTATTTAGTTTCTTTAGGATATCAAATTATAGACTCACTGATCTTTATTTATCTCTAGAAACCAATTATGAGTGAGTACATCCCATGTTCATCCTGTTGGTTCTGGGTTACCTCACTCAGGATAGTGTTTTCTATTTCCATCCATTTGCATGCAAAAATCGCGAATTCATTGTTTTTTACCGCTGAGTAGTATTCTAATATGTATATATTCCACACTTTCTTCATCCATTCTTCCATTGAAGGGCATCTAGGTTGTTTCCAGGTTCTGGCTATTACAAATAATGCTGCTATGAACATAGTTGAACAAATGTCCTTGTCATATGATCGGGCATCTCTTGGGTATATTCCCAAGAGTGGGGTTGCTTGGTCCATGGGTAGGTTGATCCCAAATTTCCTGAGAAACCGCCACACTGCTTTCCAAAGTGGTTGCACAAGTTTGCATTTCCACCAGCAATGGATGAGGGTACCCCTTTCTCCACAGCCTCTAGAGCAAAGGCTATCAATGGTGTTTTTGATTTTAGCCATTCTGACAGGTGTAAGATGATATCTCAGTGTTGTTTTGATTTGCATTTCCCTGATCGCTAAGGAGATTGAGCATGACCTTAAGTGTCTTTTGGCCATTTGAATTTCTTCTGTTGAGAACTCTCTCTTCAGATCAGTGCCCCAGTTTTTAATTGGGTTAATTAGCATTTTAAAGTCTAGTTTCTTGAGTTCTTTATATATTATGGAGATCAGACCTTTGTCCGTTGCGGGGTTGGTGAAGATCTTCTCCCAGTCAGTGGGTTGCCTTTTTGTCTTAGTGACAGTGTCTTTTGCTTTACAGAAGCTTCTCAGTTTCAGTAGGTCCCATTTATTCAGTGTTGCCCTTAATGACTGTGCTGCTGGGGTTATACCTAGGAAGTGATCGCCTGTGCCCATCTGTTGTAGGGAACTTCCCACTTTCTCTTCTATCAGGTTCAGTGTGTTCAGATTGATGTTGAGGTCTTTGATCCTTTTGGACTTGAGTTATGTGCATGGTGATAGGTATGGGTCTATTTTCATTCTTCTACAGGTTGACATCCAGTTGTGCCAGCACCATTTGTTGAAGATGCTTTCTTTCTTCCATTGTATACTTTTAGCACCTTTATCGAAAATGAGGTGTTCATAGGTTTGTGGGTTAAAATCCGGGTCTTCTATCTGATTCCATTGGTCGACTTCTCTGTTTTTATGCCAATACCACACTCTTTTCATTACTGTAGCTCTGTGATAGAGTTTGAAGTCAGGGATGGTAATGCCTCCAGATGTTCCTTTATTGTATAAGATTGTTTTGGCTATCCTGGGTTTTTTGTTTTTCCATATAAAGTTGATTATTGTCCTCTCAAGATCAGTGAAGAATTTTGATGGGATCTTGATGGGGATTGCATTGAATCTATAAATTGCCTTTGGTAGGATTGCCATTTTTACTATGTTGATCCTCCAAATCCAAGAGCAAGGGAGATCCTTCCATTTTCTGGTATCTTCTTCAATTTCTTTCTTCAGTGCCTTAAAGATCTTGTCAAATAGATCTTTCACTTCTTTGTCCTTATATTGTATGACTCTCTGTCAATCCATAGCCTAAAGAATATTCTGATTGTACTTTTAAAGGAGGTAGCTAAATATGTGATCATTTTTTTTTAATTTGGGTAGGATTTTCTATGTGATAATGCTATGTACATATTTGTTGCCAAAATGGTTTCAACCAAGAATGCTACATAGCTCATTTGTATTGTCATTATCACATTGGTATGTTGAGTTCAGTTCAAATTCTCTGGTAGAAAATTGAGATGAACAGTTTTGTGCAAATTGTCAATTGGGATATCTGTAGATTATAGTAATTAGGGGCAGAGGAAAACAGGAACTGAGCATAGAGAAAGTATTTAACATGTCTGCAAATGACTTCTCAGCAACTCCGGATGAGTTGTTCAGTGGAAGACTGAACTCTCCAGAATTGGCCTAAGTTTCAGCATGTCCTGGACTAACTCTCCAGCCTCTGCTTCTGAGCATGGTGGATAGTGAAGGTGAGATAATTTTTTTAGTGAGTTCCCACCACAAATATGTAGGAGAGAGAAGAAATTAATCTTGAAAGGGAGTACTGCATTTGCCACAATGCTAAAAATGAGTACCCTAAATGAGTAAAGTCCTCAATGGGTATGTCTGTGGAATGAAGAGAGCAGCTGGGAGATCTGATTTCCCAGTTCCCCTTCATTCTGTACCTTTGCTCCATGATAGCTAACTCTTTTATGGGTGAGTGCGAAATTAAGAATCTTCTACAGCTGAATGATTTAGATGATTTCATTTCATAAATGTTAATTTTAGTCTTTTCTCTTTCATGGAGGTGATATGATTGAACAGTTGATAAATTCACAATTCTTGACTAATGTTCAATTATAATTATAATGTTACTATAACTACTAATAGAAAAATGAGTAAAAGAACTTTAAAAGACAGAAAGGTGAATTGGGAGGGGGAGACATAGTCCTATCTTTTGTGGATTAAAAAAATGCTATGAAATTGTCAAAATATTAGAGTAAGATTTTTTATAATGTTTCTATTACAAATTTATAGATAGCCTAGAAATCTTCACTACTTCCTATTCATTCTATCAGAAAAATGAAGATCACAAGAATTTAATCAATTAACTTGGCTCTCTGGTTAGTTAGGAATTTGGTAAATGACATATAAAACATTCTAATTTTTCAGTGTAATTTCATTAATTTGCTACAGTCAAACAGTGTACAGTTTTCAAGCCCAGGGGCTTTCAACACTTCTTACACATAATTCACTTTTCAAAATTATATAACTATATTCATCAATAAGCAGCATTCTCTCTGATATCAAACATGTTGCTTTGTATGAGTCAAAATCTAATGTCTGTTATTTTCATTTCTTTACAGCATACAAGAAATTGAGGTAAATGTCCTGGTTGTTGACAGTTCTTAAGGTAAGTACCAAATAAAATAAAACAGAAAGGATAGAAGTATTCAAGATCGTTGTATATAAAACAGAAGTAACAATATAAAACAACTATATCCTTTCCTTTGTTCTTTGATTGTGACTATATCGATGGGCATTCATTCTTTTCATCTATAAGATATAACCATAACCTATATTGTAATTTGCTTGTTAAAATCATGTTCAGAATTTATATAGTGATAATTATTTGAATTTTTTTCCTTTAGTTCATTTTTCTTATATTTTCTTTGGTTTTATGATGATAATATGACTGTCATAAAATGAGACAGAACTCATTCTCCTCTGAAATTTTTTACAGATTATATCTAGATATGGATATTGTTTTCACTTAAATACCCAAGAAAATTGACATAAGAAGTTACCTGAAAATGTGATCATAATAAATTTACAATTACAAAGTCAGATTTTTCCAATAATCAAAGCCTAGTCAGTTACCTGGATTTATAGCAATGAGCCACGGCATCTGGCAATTCATCCAGCCCTTTCCTTTTTATTTATCTTCTTTTGTACTTTTAGGTTTAATTTCTTCAACTTTAAAGTGAAGCAACTATTTTACAATTTTTCTATGAAAACAAGCATTTGGATGTTAATGTTCTTTCAATACTGCTCAGGTGAAACTGTTGTAAGTCAATGCTGTGGTGAACTATCTGTTCATTAGTCATAGAAAACTTATTAAATGAAAAGTATGAGCTCATTGTCTGTGAGTTAAAAAATAATCCAGATACTAAAGGAAGAAACATCACTTAGAGTTTGTATTTGGTACATAAACTGGCTTTAACTTCAAAGGAAAGAATGTAGAAAGAAGAAATAGAGGTCTCCACGCCTTTGGATAGCGATGCTCTGAAGTGAACTGACAGTCAGAGTCTATACTGCTTGTTTTCATAGCAATGTGGTCTCAAAATCCTACAGTTATGTTCGGTATATACTATTTGGGGTTAATCCTATTAAAGAAGGTAGTATAGTAATAAGAATATGAAAATGGGTAGTGCTAAAATATATTTAATATTATTAGTTTGCAGTAGGAAGTAAGCTTAAACTCATATGAATTCATATTTAAAACATGAACTGAAGCATTTAACAACTTAATAGAGATGTGAAAACATAAAGAGAACCTTAAAGAACTGTGTAATACTAGTTTTTAAGGAAAAATTCATAACAGTGAATGAACAAATGAACAAAATGAAAGGAATGACACCACATTGTTTTTATTTTAGTTTATCTTAGGTGTTTTGCATACACACCTGTCTAGTGTGCCTGGTGCCTCTGAGGGCTAGAAGAAAGCAACTGATTCCATGGAACTGCAGGGATATACAGTTCTACATCACACAGGTGGTAGGAACTGAACCTGGAAAAGTAGTAGCGCTCCTAAACACTACGCCTGTTCTCTAGCTCTCAGGTAATATATCTAGACAAGAATAATTTGAAAAGTCTCTCAATGATCAAAGTTTAAACAAAAAATAAACACTAATGACATTCTATTTTAAATGCAGGAAGTTTATATGATGGTTCTTATTTAGTTATTTGGCTTTGGCTCAAAATAGTTTGTGTTTGAAATTCACTGTGTTTCTGGATCTGTAAATACATAGCTCCATAATGTTTAAAAAGTTTTACTCCAATTTTTGAGCTATGTACAATGTTTGTAATTACTTTGTCATCTTTATTGAGAACATCACTTGTATCTATATTAGGACACTTGAAGTTTTCCTCAGCTCTAAGGTATGTATTAATTACTTTGATGAAAAAAGAAGTTATTAATTTTCCTTTGCTTGCTTTTGAATAGCTTTTGTCTATGTTTTCAAATATACTGAAATTGTCCAGATTGTATAATCTCCTTTCACATATGCAGAGTGTACATGCCAGTTTATATATTACTTTTGATTACTAAATGTTCAATTTCAGTTTGTGTGTAACTAGGTTAGCTCTGTGGAGCTTTCTGAGTAAAATGAATACCTTTGTGGCAATTGTTTAAATGCCTTTGGGAGATGGATGTAACACTGTGTCATTGTACAGTCTCTATTGATTTATTTTTCTCTTTATCACAAACTCCTTCATATGCATGGTTTCTTTGATTATATCAAACACTGTACTTTCTAAAATAACATTGAATACATTCATAGACTGACATTCTCTGTTCAAGAGTATTGTTAAGAATTTTACAATAATCTGTCCTCTAAAGAACTTCTGATATTTATCTGATGTGGTCAGAAACTGCTTTAATAGAGTGTAATTTATCTCCATTGTTGAGGCAAGACTTCTATAATTGTTACACTCCGATGAATTTGTGTGCTTTCCATTCTGGTTAGTAAAAATAGACACTTTTCCTGGCCAGCAGGTATGCTGCCAGCTTAGAGTTCCCAGAGACTCATTCAGTGTTCTACATGCCCAGCTGAATCTGCTATTATTTTTTCTCTTTATTTGTTATGGATTATTATTTTAGATGATAATTCCAAATTTAGGTTTCCAACCTCATATAATAGAATAAAAATAAAATTCATTGGATTAAAGGGAAAATGACCAGTGAGTCATTGATGACTTTGAGGAGATAAATAACAGTGTTGGTGACAATAGACCTTTATATAATCTACAATCACAAAGGTTTGTTTTTGTTTATGTGGAAGTTTGATTTTAGAAGTAAAAGTTCTGTAGATATTGATATATAATGTGTAAATGAGACTGATATTGAAGTAGTTAGAAAAATCATATTCAAGATTAGTAATTCATGCAGTAGAGAGAGTTACAGTTTAGACAGGTTAAAATGGAGCAGTCAAGTTTCTCTGATGGAGCTGAAATGAAGTGTTGGTAACATGTCATAATTTTTGTGTAGGGTACCTGTGAACTAACTAGTGTGGTGGATGGGAAGATAATTGGTTGAAAACACATATGAATAAGTTTCAAAGGAATAATGATTGGAATATATGAAATCCGGTAAACTATATGGAAAACTAAGTTGATGTTAGCATAAGAAAAAAACTCATATCTCCATTTCACCATGAACCACTCTGATGAGGGGTAATGAGATGCTTGAGACATATACGATACTGACTGAGAAGCACCCTCAGGATGAATGGACTATGTATATGTATTGTGTTTAACTTGGTATCACCTCTGGATTAGAATATTTTATAATTCTATAAGTGAATATCAGACAAATATAAATTATATCTGTGAAACTAATACCTTACCTAAAATTAGCAAGAAGCATTTATGACATACACACACATAATACTGTCCTGAAATTCTGGTACACACTGATGAATACTGTGGACAAGTTAGAGTCTTATTTGTGGTCTTTATTCAAACTAAATACATGCAACTCTGTGGTTCTCTTTAAAGTGCTCTCATTATTGTATATTGAATTATATATATTTAAATATGGGTACACTTTAACTTTCTCTAAAAGTCAAAGAGTTTGAATTCTATAGATATGACACAGAATTATTCTTTATATAGAAATGTAAATAAAGTATAACATCCACATTGGAAAACCCAGAAGCCTGAGTAATTAGAGGAGCATCTTCCCAGTCATTGTTTATAGCACAAATTTGCTTACATTTGGCTTCATAAATAAAACACTTACATTATTAAATTTTGGAATTAGGATAGACATGGTTACTTATAGTGAAAATATAAAAGTACTTTCAAAAACATAGCAAGGTCTTACATTGTCATTCAAAAAAATACCTTCACATGAAAATAGAACTTAGTGGAAACTATAGTCCCATATGATAATCACCTATATTTATAAACATTTTTGTATATGATTACTGATCTATTTATCTCTATATGTATAAACATATATGCATGTACACATATATTTACATGTGCATATTTTATAAGTGTATATATGTGTATACATATGCGTATGTCTATAAGTATATATGCATATACGTGCATATATATATTTACATATTGAATGTATATATATATTTGTGTTCCTATGTGTATATATATATATATATATATATATATATATATAGCAAATGTGAGTATAAGTATATATTTACATACATACATACAGGTATGATTGTGTATATTGATATAGATGCTGTGTATATCTGATCTCAGAATAATATTATGACTCTTCACTAGACTTTGAATAGAACATGATCATGATGTCCCACAACAGGACTATATCATCAATATTAATTGATACATTTTTAATAGTAGTTTGTATGATCACAGATGAGTCAGACCTATGAATATTTCTGCTCATATTTTTCCCACTGATGGCCATAAGGGTTTGGCAGAAAAAATAGTAATTCCATATACATTGCACATTTCATTTCTGAAGGGATAATTAATTTTTTTTAGATTCCTTAACTTGAAAGTTTTGAGAAAAATAAATTCATTCTATTCAATGACCTCTATTAAATTTTTATAATATTTAATTAATCTTGGACTTATATTGCATCTGAAAATTCATATTGAAGACTAATTGCAATGGTCATGAGGTATTTTACTGATTGGGATGATGCATACTTAATACTGAAGAATACAGTATTTGACAAGTTGCATGAATAGAGATTTATGAGAATATTAGTATGGTAAAATTTCACAATTAGCTCTCTGATTCTATACTTACCACAGCTGTACTGTACTTGATTATGGACTCACACTCTGTTTATTTTGGCGATTATTTTGGATTTCTATGGTTTGTTAATATTTCTGACCTTTTTTCACACATCTGCTTTGATCAAATTTTCATCCATAGTTTGCCACACTCAGTTACTCAGTGTGCATATGTTACAATTTAAATAAACAGAAAAATAACAAAGGAAAAAAATCAATGAACATCTAACCAATCATTTGTTCTTTTGAGACAGGATTTCTCTGTGCAGTTTTCGAGCTTGTTCTGGAACTTGCTTTGTAGGCTAGCACTCACAGAACTCTGCCTGCCTCTCCTTTCCATGTACTAGGAGTAAAGGTGTGTGTCACCACCGGCCAGCGTCTAACCAGTCTTAATCTTGGCTTCAACACAGTTTTGTGTTCCTGTAACAGCAAGCGGGTTGCATCAACTTTAAAGATCAGTTGTGACTACCACTCAATACATGGTGGCTGAACCCCTACTCTGGCTCTCATTTTTAATATTTTTCATACATGAGTTCATAATACAGATCAAAATCTTTAGCTTGAATGCAATCACATTGTAGCAATGGCAGAACAAAAAATTAACAAAGTATAAAAGTTAAAATTAGTGCTCACTTGTAAAAATGGAATCAAAACATTACATGTCATGACTGGTGAATTGGATCTCACCTGCCCTATAAAGTTTTTAAAAAGTTTTTAAAAATGAAGGTAAATTTCAGGATGACTGTTGGGAAGAAAAATTGGTTGCTTCTGAGTTCTATCAGCATACTTTTGGTATCAAAAATACACTGAGGAATTTTAGCAAAGCAGTCATGTGCTCTGGGGCAACGGTCTGGTCAGTTTGCAGTCATCATCTAGACACAGAGCAATCAAGATGAGGATGCCTGACTAAAAAAGGTACCAACCCACGTGGCTAACACAGACAATTATTATGGGCTAATTTAAGATTTAAGAATTAGTTAATAAGAGGCCTGAGCTAATAGGCCAACCAGTTTATAATTACTGTAGACCTCTGTATATTTCTTTGGGACTGAACAGCTGCAGGACTGGGTAGGACAGAAACCACTGTCAACAGCCATGAATCAGTTTTCACAGCAGTGAGCTAGGATCTGATGAGTCTTCTATGCATTATTGGCTTCTGGAAATATGTCAGCCTCTCTGAAGTAGCATACAATTGTTATTCTGTTTCCTCAGTTGAAAGCATCCATGTGTATCCAACTACAGAGTGCACCCACACACTGAGACAATGGTGATGTTCTATCGGGAACTCACCAAGGCCAGCTGACCTGGGTCTGAAAAAGCCTGGGATAAAACCGGTCTTGGGAAAAAACATAGAGACAATGAGGAATACTGAGATCTCAAGAACAATGGCAATGGGTTTTTGATCCTACTGCACGTATTGGCTTTGTGGGAGCCTAGGCAGTTTGGATGCTCACCTTACTAGACCTGGATGGAGGTGGGTGGTCCTTGGACTTCCCACAGGGCAGGGAACCCTGATGGCTCTTTGGGCTGAAGAGGGAGGGGGACTTGATTGCTTGATTGGGGGAGGGGGAGGGAAATGGGAGGTGGTGGTGGGGAAGAGACAGAAATCTTTAATAAATAAAAAAAAACAATTAGCAAAAGGATAGATTTTAGATAACTATTAAATTTATTTTTAAATAAGAAAAATAGTCTGTATGTGAAAATTGAATTTTTTTCTTACCCAGTACATTTGAGCAGCAATGTTACCCCATCCTCTGAAACCTTAAGGACATTACAAATACTACCTTTCCCTGCTGTTATTGCAGTTGCCACACTGCATTCATCACCAAAGGCAAAGACCAGGCGTGGCCAGAGAGCACAGTAGAAGAAAGATTAAGGTGAACATAAGAGGAATAGGACTTCACTTCTTGTCTTAATTATTTGACATTTTATTGAGACAAAATACTTGACCAAAGCAAATGAAAGGAGAAATGGTTAATTCTGCTTTAGAGTTCCAAGGTGATGTAGCTTACAAGCATGGAGAATATTTGACGCCAGGATCCTGAGACTGGGCGGTCACACCATATTGGCAGGTAGGAAGCATAGAAGGAAGAGATATCAGATAAGGCTGGAAGACATCAAGGCCTGTCTCCATAAACCTATGTCCTATAGCAAGGCTCTATGTCCCAGTGATTCCGAATCTTTCTAAACAGCAGCACAAAAGGAGACCAGCTATGCAAACACATGAGGCTATGGAAGACATTTGGAATTCAAGCCACATTTCTATTTTGAAAAGTAATTGGTTTGAACTATGATATTTGATTTCTATCAATGAAGAATTTGGGCTGAATAATATTAAACACATTTCACACAAAAATTCAGAGACAAACATGGAAGCCTCGCATTTCTACAAGTGAAAGCAGATTCTAATTTTGAATTAGCATAGCAAAATTAAATAAGAAAGAACAGGACTTTAATTCATAATACAATGGGGACAAAAATCATGCCATGCATTCCTCATCCTTCACACAGTTGTTATTATGAAGTATCTAACAGAATTCTGTTCAGCTCATGATAACTAAATAGGTCCCTTACTTGAAGTCTATCATGGCTTATGACTAAATTCTTTAAAGTCTTGAGTCTATATATAAAGTAATAGCATGCTTCTTAGTTACAAGTTCAGGGAGTTAGTAAGAAATGTATATAGTCCTAGCATCTGGTAGTAATCTTTATAGACTTTCAGCATTTTATCTCTAAACTCCACAATGTGTTCAAAATATACCAAAAAAGATGTTGCTTTATTGTTCTCCCATGATGGATGCAAATACATTAGTAAAGGTCAGGGAGTGTTAAGACACAATCTAAAATACAGAGGATAAAATTCACTCTCTCTGACCCCAATGATTTCTTTTAAGAACAAATTCTACAAAGAACACTATTTCTTTGTGGCAGAAAACAAACATACAAAACACCAAAAACTTAACTTATACATATTCAATAGAATTAAGTCATTTTATTTATGTATGAAAACTTAAAATACTAGTTTCCTAGTTATTTACATACTGACAGCTTTTATTTTGTCACCAATTCACTGCAACTAAAAAGAAGAAAGGCTTATAAAAAGGTTTGTTAACTTAGTGTTGCTTGTCTCCATACCGAAGACTGGGATCACTGTATGGAAAAAACTAAATACTTCATGGGTGTTGATTGAATGAGTTGTGATTATTGAATAAATAAAAGAAGAAATAAATGAATTCTATTATAGGTAAATTTCATAGTAGCCATTAGTCCCAGAAGTTGACATGAAAATTTTCTCTATGAGACTGCCCAGCTTTGTAACATTACTTATTATTATTATTATTATTAAAAATTTACACTTCCTCCCCTCCCCCACTTCCTCTCCAGTCCAAAGAGGAGTCAGGGTTCCCTAGCATATGGGAAGTCCAAGGTCCTCCCCCCGCCCCCCAGGTCCAGGAAGGTGAGCATCTAAACAGACTAGGCTCCCACAATGCCTGTCCATGGAGTAGAATCAAAACCCAGTGCCATTGTCCTTGGCTTCTTAGTCAGCCTCCACCGTCAGCCACATTCAGAGAGTCTGGTTTGATCACATGCTCCATCAGTCCCAGTCCAGTTGGCCTTGGTGAACTCCCATTAGCTCAGTCCCAAAGTCTCAGTGGGTAGACACACCCCTTGTGGTCCTGACTCCCTTGCTCATGTTCTCCCTCCTTCTGCTCCTCATTTTGACCTTGGGAGCTCAGTCCAGTGTTCCAATGTGGGTCTCTGTCTACATCTCCATCCATCGCTAGATGAAGGTTCTATGGTGATATGCAAGATATTCATCAGTGCGGCTATAGGAAAAGGCCAGTTCAGGCACCCTCTCCTCTGCTGCCCAAGGAACAAGCTGGGGACATCTCCTTGGACACCTGGGAACCCCTCTAAAGTCAAGACTCTTGCCAACCCTAAAATGGCTCTCTTAATTAAGATATCTACTTCCCTGCTCCCATATCCAACCCTCCTCCACCCAACCATCCCATTCCCACAAGCTCTCCCTATTCTCCCCTTTTCCCTTCTTTCTCCCCATCTCCCCTTATCCCTACCCCACCCCCATGTTCCCAAACCCTGCCCAGCAATCTTGTCCACTTTAACAAATGGTGCTGGCATAACTGGATGTCAACCTGTAGAATAATGAAAATAGATCCATATCGATCACCATGCACAAAACGCAAGTCCAAATGGAATAAAGACCTCAATATTAATATGACCACACTCAACGTGATAGAAGAGAAAGTGCGAAGTAGTCTAAAACACATGGGCACAGGAGACCACTTTCTACGTATAACCCCAGTAGCACAGACAATAAGAGCAACAATGAATAAATGGGACCTTCTGAAACTGACAAGCTTCTGTAAAGCAAAGGACACTGTCATTACGACAAAAAGGCAACTTACTGATTGGGAGAAGATCTTCACTGCATCAGACAAAGGTCTAATCTACAAAATATATAAAGAACTCAAGAAACTAGACAATAAAACTCTAATTAACCCAATTAAAAAACTGGATACTGAACTTCTCAACCGAAGAAGTGCAAACGGCCAAAAGACACTTAAGGTCATGTTCAACTTCCTTAGCAATCAGGGAAATGCAAATCAGAACAACTCTGAGATACCATCTTATACCTGTCAGAATAACTAAAATCAAAAACACCAATGACAGCCTAGGCTGGAGAGGATGTGGAGTAAGGGGAACACTCATCCATTGTTGGTGGTAATGCAAACTTGTGCAACCACTTTGGAAATAAGTGTGGCAGTTTCTCAGGAAACTGGAAGTCAACCTACCTCAGGACCCAGAAATTCCACTCTTGGGAATATATCCAAGAGATGCCCAATCATACTACAAAAGCAATTTGTTCATTTATGTTCATAGCAGCACTAATTGTAATAGCCAGAACCTGGAAACAATCTAGATGCCCCTCAATAGAATGGATAAAGAAGGTGTGGCATGTATACACTTTAGAGTTTTACTCAGTGGTAAAAACCAATGACATCTTGAATTTTACATGCAAATGGATGGAAATAGAAAACACTTTACTGAGTGAGATAACCCAGACCCAAAAAGATGAATATAATATATTCATTCATAAGTGGATTCTAGCCATAAATAAAGGACATTGAGCCTATAATCCATGATCCTAGAGAAGCTAAATAAGAAGGTGAACCCAAAGAAAAACATATAGTTATCCTCCTGGAAATTGGAAGTGGACAAGAGTGTAACATTACTTTCATGAGCTTGTTATATAACAAATTTCCATTCACTAACTTTCATAGGGAAGACAAGAGAAAGGAATCATGGAGAATAATCAATCTCCCTAAGTGTAACATGAAGAAATTCAAATTTTTACATGTAATATGTCTTCCACAAATAACCTGCACTATAACGCCTCATCTAGTTTATGGAAATATTAGCGGCAATGAACCTGAAAACTGAGGCAACAGACATATGACTCACCCAGCAACTGATCCAATTTCTGATCTTCTTGGCAATTATAGATGAAACATATATTAAGAAAACAAAATCTGTAAGTATGAGAATTATCTATTACAGATAAATTCATGACACCTATTTTCCTCCCCTCATTTGTTGTTGCACATAATTAATACAGCTCATCTTAAGAATCCAAGTAAGGTGACATACCACAGAAAAGTATGTTTATAGGTGTTAGGTTTCATTTGTCTCGAAGGGACAAATGACTGAGGTGCCTATTAACATATCAAAGCAGACTCTGTTCATGAGGTTTTTCCAGCATCTCCTAGTCCCTACCTGTTAAAATAAAATTATCACAGGGTACTCCTGACTCTCATACTCTACCCATTAAATTGATTTCTCTACCCTAAAGGCCTGGCTGCCCTTTTCCCTATAACCAACCATTGTAGTTATGTGTACTTTTGGGTTTTTTTTTTTTTTTTTTGACCTGTTGGTCTTCTGGTGTCCTGGCTCTTCCTGGTACCAACCCCCATCTCCTCACATGTCCAAGTATAGTCGGCTGGTTATGTCCATTCTGGAATCTCCTAGAAATCTCTGTTTCTTCCTGTAGTTTCTTTTTACCTACTAGAAACTTGCACCTCAGCCACTTAGGAGCAGTCATGTCCTTTTATTTTCTTTTTCATTCATAGGCATATTTGTTTCCTTTTGTGTTAAGCAATTATTTGGCACTCTTTCATTCATAAATTGTTACATTAGCTTTCTTTAATTATTTATAAAAATTATCAATTATTTACTTTTATGTGATATGATGTATGGGAGTGTATGTTTGTGTATATGTATGGCTGTAAAATTTTCAAGGAATTAATTTAGGAAAAGAAAACCATCCAATTTTAGTTTTTTAATTATTTAATTACAAATAAGAAAGTTTTATAATTTCTTCTTTACATGAAATTATATTATTCCCCTTTTTTCTGACTTCATCCTATTTGTGGATTTCTTGCTCACAGATATACCAATAACGCATTATCATTACTGATATCATTGCAGGGAAAATATTTGTTTTTCTTATTTAGAATTGTACTACATAATTAGGACTTTGCAAATATAGAGTTTCTTTATTATATTCTATAGAATATCTTTTTGAACGATAATGGAAGTCATAATAAATTTCAAATTGGCAAATTTGAGACTAAATGTATTTTCTCTCGAAACTGCCAACCTTTTTATTGCTATATCTGCAAATTCTGAAGTACTACTTTGTGTCCCTTGTTTCTTGCTAATCAGATTCTTACATTTTAGTGTATGTCATAAATATTGATGGGCAGCCCCACACTGCTGTGGAAATTTGGGGAAAGCAGTTTTCTTACTGAGGAATGGAAAATTTTAAAAATTATAATATAGTGTTTATCTTTTTAAGAAGGCAGCATACTGATTCTTATGTATTTGTCTTTTTTTCTTTACATTATTGACATTTTTATTTACTTTCATTTTTTTAAATTTAAATTCATTTTTGAAAAAAGTGAGGATGCTGGTAACAACACCTTCTGTGAGTCCATGAGGGAATATCATACCCAGAAGACAACATTTCATTTCATAACATTTGATTCTTATCTGCATCTTATCACATTCCTTCCACCATCCATAATTTTTCCTGTGAATTGATGGTGATGAGCTCAACAGACACATAGTCTCACATACAGAAGCATCAGTTTAACTCAAGACTTCTCTTGTAAATGAGTGTTTTGTTACAGATGAGCTATTTAAATAACTAATTGATTAAAGTAAGGATGCTTGAGAATATACAAAATAAGATCATCTCAGATGACCCATGAATGGAACAATTTAAACCACTAATGAATAAGTATGACAAATGTCATAGAAAACTATATCTAGTGATTTTTCTTAGCACAGTTAACAGCTAACTTCTGGGATATCTGAAAATTGGGCATAATAGATGCCTCAGTGGTTAGGAGCTCTTGCAGCACTTCCAAAGAACCCATGTTTGATTCCAGGCAATGACACTGGACAACTCAAGATTCCAGCTCTGGATGGCAGATCAAATATTCTCCTCTGGAGCCCACTGGTAACTGTACTGAAGAACAGATATTTGCCACCACACATACAAACACATAATTAAAAGTACAAATAATCTTTTCAAATGAACATTTTCAAAAGAAATTTTATTTAAATGAGTCAGAATGTAAACTTGCTGTTGGAAGTCTTACAGCTAGTGGTTTCCCTCCCACTGGGGCATGGCCTCTTTGCTGTGTGTGCTAATGTGGAGCTTGCATCTGGCCTTTGTTCCAGTCTCTCTGTTGTGGTTGCAGGTTGTGGATTTCGGTTTCTGGTCTCCTTTCCAGCAGAGGATTCTGATTTATGAGTTTACCCCTAAATAAATAACAATCTATTTTCTAAATTCTGAGTTAGTGTAGGAATTCTTTTAAGTGTTTATCCTCATAATCTCTCTGACTTAATGTTTGACTTAATAAGTGGGAAATGTAATGTTTCAAATGAATTAATCTTAGATTTTAAAAATGTTGCAAGTGTGTTCAGATTACAGGAACACATTTCTCTTGGAAGAGAGAAAGACAAATTTTCTTCAGACTTTCTCTGTTTTAATTACGGAATCTCACAATACAGGCAGTTATAGTTCTAGGCTCAGATGCATTCTTATTTTAAGACCAGCATGTGTTCCAGGAAATATGGTTCAGATTCTCCAAAGAAAGAAAACTCTCCCTTGGATCTACTACAGTAGGGTGGCTAAGAACATCAAAGTCCATTATACTTGCTAAAACTCATAATCTGTTTGTACACAGTCTACAGAAGCATCTAGAGTGGAGGTCACATAGAAGGTCAACCATGAGCACAGTAAACTGGGAAGAAGAATAACACAGACACTGCAACTTCCTTTCCAGCAAATAACCCTCTTGCATATAGACCTAAGGCATGTGGGAAAACACATGTACAAGCAAAAAGAGGCATTCCAATCAGGCTCAACTCAAACCTTGGAGCATTGTTTTGTGGGAAGTACTTTATTCTGGGCCCTAAACTGCTTATTTTAGGATGTTATTAAAACATTCCTATCCTGTATTCATAAGATGGCCAAGAGCACACTTCTTTATGCAGACTCTTCTAGTGATAAATATAGCAATATTAATATCCAGCAGCATATTAGCAATATAAATGCACAGCAGTTTGTGTAAAACATATTAAGATATTTCTCATCCAAGAAGTCATGCAGAAAAATGAATCTGGACATTTCCAAATTGCTCTAGGAAACTAACATTTATTTATCAATGGATTATTTAATATGATAAAAGAAAATATACGTGTTTACATACTTTCCTGGAAACTCTTAATTCTGTCTAACGCAAAACATAGTGTACTTAGAAGTTTTGTGGTTATTTTTCAAATACTTACTCGTTAAGCGAAAACACTATAACACTATGTCTTTCAAAACAGGTAACTATTGAGAGAGAGAGAGAGAGAGAGAGAGAGAGAGAGAGAGAAGATAGAAAGGGAAAGAGAGTATTAGAACTATCATAAGTTTCATTCTCAAAAAATTCTCATATATTATTTGCAAGTTATTACTTAAAAGTTTGCATTTTAAGCCAGTTACAAATATGAACAATTTAAGCAACTCTGGCTAAAAAGAGCCAAACTGAGATAGAACAAGTCCCAGAATACAACAAGAGCTCTGAAATCTGAATCATAAGCAGAATTTTAATAAAACTTGCCAATACAATTGTACCTAGACTCTCCATTATGTTGTAAGTGGAGAAACTATGGACAAAAATAAGCAATAAAGCATAACTGAGAAAGGCTGGATTTTAATAGAATGCTTCATGCATGTTATTTTCTTTTATTTAAAAGGAATAGGGGGATTAACAAGTGCCAGAATCTTGAATTTCACATGGTTTGTATAAGAAAAAAATTGTTGAAGGTCATATATGATCAGATCAATACTGATAACTAACGTTAAACCAAGGGGAATATATATATATACAGACATAAATAGACTAAAATATCATATAGTAGACTGTATGGTAATAGTCATTACATTATGTCAAAGTGATGGCAAAAATGGATACAATATGAAACCATTAAACCAACTCTGAGTCACTTAAAATTATACATATATATTAATGCACCTCTCAACTGTCCCTAGAGAAGACCAGATAACCTTCTTGGAGAACTTTTCCACTCTCTCTGTTTTTCCAGACTAAATTCCTTAAGCTTGTCTCTAGTCCTGTAACAGAAAACCAGCTACAGCTACTCTTTCCCCTCTTTCAGTGTCCCCTACGATCCCCACAGACTAGACCATTCCCAGCCTCCCTGCACCTTCTCATAAAAACAATCAGTAGTCCTCCTATATACAAATAATAAAGATACTGAGAAAGAAATCAGGGAACAATGCTTTTTTATAATAGGTATAATTAAAAAATATCTTGGCCACCTGGGATCTCCTCTAGAGTCAAGTCTCTTGCCAACCCTAAAATGGCTCCCTTAATGTATGTATCTTCTTCCCTGCTCCTATATTCACCCTTCCTCCATCTCCAACCTCCCACTCTTCCAGACCCTCCCCAGGTTTTCCCTCCTCCCTTCTCTCTCTCCCTCTCCCCTTCCCCCAGCCCCACTGCCACTCATACCCTCATCCCCATGTTCCCAACTTTTTCCCAGTGATCTTGTTTGCTTCCTATTTCCAGGAGGATCTATATATGCTTTTCTGGGGGTTTACTTTGTTATTTGGCTTCTCTAGGCTTGTGAACTATAGGCTTAATGTTCTTTGTTTATGGCTAGAATTCACTAATGAGTGAGTACATTCCATATTTCTCTTTTTGGGTCTGGGTTATCTCACTCAGTAAAGTGTTTTCTATGTTCATCTATTTGCATGCAAAATTCAAGATATCATTGTTTTTTACTGCTGAGTAGTACTCTAATGTGTATATATTCCACACTTTCTTTATCCATTCTTCCATTGAGGGTGCATCCAGGTTGTTTCTGGCTATTACAAATAGTGCTGCTATGAACATAGTTGAATAAATGCTTTTGTAGTATGATTGGACATCTCTTGGGTATATTCCCAAGAGTAGAATTGCAGGATCCTGAGGTAGATTGACTCCCAGTTTCCTGAGAAACCACCACACTGATTTCCAAGGTGGTTGCATGAGTTTGCATTCCCACCAGCAATGGATGAGTGTTCCCCTTACTCTATATCCTCTCCAGCAGAAACTATCATTGGTGTTTTGATTTTAGCCATTCTGACAGGTGTAAGATGGTATCTCAAAGTTGTTTTTATTTGCATTTTCCTGTTTGCTAAGGAAGTTGAACATGACCTTTTGTGTCTTTTGGCCAGTTGAACTTCTGTTGAGAATTCTCTGTTCAATTCAGCACCCCATTTTTTTTTTTGGTTCTTTGAGACAGGGTTTCTCTGTGGCTTTGGAGCCTATCCTGGCACTAGCTCTTGTAGACCAGGCTGGCCTCGAACTCACAGAGATCCGCCTATCTCTGCCTCCTGAGTGCTGGGATTACTGCCCTGCTCAGCACCCCATTTTTTAATTGGGTTAATTATGTCCCCAGATAGGTCCTTGGGCAGCAGAGGAGAGGGTGCCTGAACTGGCTTTGCTCCACTATCACACTGATGATTATCTCAAATATCACCATAGAATCTTCATGTGTCAACAGATGGAGATAGAAACAGAGACCCTCATCAGAGCAAAGGACTGAGCTCCCAAGGTCCAGTTGAAGAGTAGAAGGAGGGAGAAGATGAGCAAGGAAATCAAGACTGCAAGGGGTTGGTCCACCCACTGAGACAGTGTGCCTGTTCTAATGGGAGCTCACCAAATCCAGCTGGACCAGGACTGAGAAAACATGTGATCAAATTGGAGTCTCTGAATGTGGCTGCCAATGGGGGTGGACTGAGAAGCCATCAATAATGGCACTGGCTTTTTGGGACCCCAGTCTAATTGGATGCTCACCTCCCTAGGTGTGGATGGAGGGGGAGGACCTTGGACTTCCCACAGGGCAGGGTACTCTGCCATCTCTTAATGAGAGAAGCGAGGGAGAAGGGGAATGGGAGGAGTCGAAGAAGTGTACATTTTTGAATGGAAAAAAAAATCTGGGCTAAATCTAAGCAAACAAGTGAAAGGCATACGATAAAAACTTTAAGTCTTTCAAAAACAGAAACTGTTGAAACTATCAGAAGATGGAAAGAATGCCAGTGCTCATGGAACACTAGATTAGCATAGTCAAAATGACCATACTACCTAAAGCCACCTACAGATTCAATGTAATATGATGTGAAATTCCCCTCTGTGTGCTGTGATTACCATAATGAATAAAGAAAGTACTTTAGATCTGTTGCAGGGTAGAACTTACCCTGGTGGGGTAAACTAAACTGAATGCTGGGACAAAGAAGGGTGGAATGAGGAGAAGCTTTGTAGCCCCACTGGAGACAGACACCAAAACTTTAGCCAGTAAGCTACAGCCACATGGCAATACACAGATTTCTAGAAATGGATTAAAATAAAATTCAGGAAGAGCAGCAAAAAACATAGAGCTCAATAAAAATCACTAAAAAAGCAAAAAAAAAAAATGTATGAAAGTAGAGCTAATAGGCCAAGCAGTGTTTTAAATAAAATAGTTTCTGTGTGATTATTTCAGTTCTAAGCAATCAGGAAATAAACAAGAAGCCTCTCACAACAGTATAAAATTTTCAATACAAATCTGACAAAACTCAAAAGTACATTTCTAATATCCGTATGGAGAAAGAAAGATAAAAATAAACCCAGAATAGCTAAAACTATCCTGAACAATAATAGGACTGCTGGAGGTATCACCATCCCTGATTTCAGGTTGTATTACAGAGCTATAGTAATAAAAACTACATGATATGGGCATAAAAACAGACCTGTTGATCAAGAAAATCAAATTGAAGACCCGAGATAAATCCCCAAACATATGGACACCTGATTTTTTTTCATAAAGAAGTTAGAAATACATATTCAAAAAAAAACCATCATCATCAACAAATGGGGTTGGTCAAGCTGGATATCTGATTGAAGAATGCAAATATATACTTATCACCTTGCACAAATTCAAGTGTATCAAAGACCTAGACATAGAGCCTGATACACTGAATCCAATACAAGAGCAAGTGTGGAATATTCTTGAATGCATTCATAAAGGAGATGACTTTCTGGACAAACCAATAATAACATAGCACTAAGATTAGCAATCAATAAATGAAACTTCATGAAACTTAAAAAAAGCTTCTGTAATGCAAATGACACCTTTAGTTAGACAAAGCCACAGTCTACAGAATGGGAAAAGACTTTACTAGTTCTCTACCCAATAGAGGACTATTATCCAAAATATATAAAGAACTCAAGAAACTCAATACCAAAACCACAAAAGAAACAATCTTAAAATGTATTTTAGATCTAAACATAGACTTCTCAATAGAGTACTTTCAAATAGCTAAGAAACACTAAAATAAGTGTTCAACAACCTTAGGAAACAAAGAAATGTAAATCAAAACTTCATACACCTGTCAGAATGTCTAAGGTCTATAACACAAGGGACAACTTATCCTAGTGAGAATGTGGAGCAAAGGTAGCATTGCTGGTAGAAGTGCAGACTTTGACAGTCCCTATGGTAATCAACATGGCAGCTCGTAGAAAATTGGGAATCCATATACCTCAAGACCCAGCTATAACACTCTTAGGCATATACCCAAAGGATACTGCATCCTGCCATAATGGCACTTGTTTAATTCTATTCTTAGCAAATTTTTTCTAAATAGCCAGAAGCTGGAAACAACCCAGATATTTTCAGCAGAAGAATGGATGAAGAAAATGTGGTACATTTACACAGTGGAGTATTATTCAGCTGTTAAAATGACATCATGAAATTTTCAGGCAAATGAGTAGAACTAGAAAAATAATCCTGAGTGATGTAATCGAGACCCAGAAAGATAAATTTTGTATATTTTCACTTTTAAGTGGATATTAACTGATAAGTTGATAACCAAGCTACAATTCATTGACCCAGAAAGTCATGTAAAATGGACTGGTCTAGAAGGGACTCATAAATTTCCCCGAGAAGGAAAACTAAAATAGATTTTGCAGGTGGACTCAAGGTAGGTGAGGGTGGTTGTGGGTGGGATCAGGTTGGATAGAATGAAAGAAGAGTGTACAAGGGAGTGACAGCTGGAATTGGAGAACTTTTGGAGGCCACTATGGAATCCTTATGTGGTGGAAACTCCTGGAATCTAAGAGGGTGATCCTAATAAGGACTTCAAGTAATGGAGGATAGGGTGTCTGAACTACCCATCTTTTGTAGCCAGGCAAGATTTTGAGTTGTAGGACTCAGTTACTTTCAGTTGTGTTGTTGGCTTAGCAGGAACCATAGACATCTCTAAACAACCCAGGCTAATGCTAGGACAGAAGGTTACCCCCTTGAAACTGGCAGAGGTACTCCACTGCCAAGAATAACTTTCACACAGCTAATTTAATGTAGAGAGGTCAAGCTAGTGTGAGCTTAGAACACTCACCTCTATGTTCTAGTCTCTTTGGTGGGAGAGGTACTCTACAGACTACAGAAAGAGAAACCTAGACACCAACTCAGCCACAAAATCCTCCGGCTGCAAACTTTCTGGGCTGTAAAATGTGTTGGGACAGTGGTGGAACAGAACTTGTGGGGGTGGCTGACCAATGTCTGCTTTAACTCTAGGACCACTCCATGAGAAGGAGCCCATGTTTGACACTGAACAACTAGGTCAAAAAAATTAATGACTCTCAAGAACAATGGCAATGGGTTTTTGATCTTACTGCACGTACTGGCTTTGTGGGAGCCTAGGGAGTTTGGATGCTCACCTTACTAGACCTGGATGGAGGTGGGTGGTCCTTGGACTTCCCACAAGGCAGGGAACCCTGATTGCTCTTTGGGCTAATGAGGGAGGGGGACTTGATTGGGGGAGGGGGAGGGAAATGGGAGGCAGTGGCAGGGAGGAGGTAGAAATCTTTAATAAATAAATAAATAAAATTAAAAAAATAATGAAATAATTCCCAATAATATTCTCCTATACTCTCATTTGATCTTCATCAGATAGGCCTCCTCCTGGATCAGATGGAAGTGGATACAGGGACCCACAGTTAGACATTATGAAGAAAGGAGCTAATTTAGAAATCTATATTGAGGTACATCACATCTGAATGACTGAAGGGATGTTAGAGAGCCCAAGGAACATAATATTAAATAAAATAATCTATAGTTTACATGTGAACAGAAACATTATTATCCTGAGGCACATTGGAACAGCTCAATGACAGACAAAATAATATGAAAAAATACTGTGATAAAATATGTATGATAACTTAAAGTTTATATAAGTCTTCATTGATCACATATATATAGTGCAGTAGCAATTCAGTATATAATTTTAATATTTTTAATCCATTAGCCTTTAAGATTACAAAGTTTTAGAGAAATTCCAATTTAATAGAAAAACATGAACAATGGTTTTCAGACATTTTCAACAATTCTAAGGTAAAAAGCTACACAAATAAGATGATACTTCAGATTTACTTTTAATACAGAAGTATCTACATGTTTAGTAAAATAAAGAAGCCCTCATTTTTCCCTCAGCAGATAAAAAACTGGCGTTTTATGAACAAAACGTCAGAAGGAAACAAAGGCGATAGTGGTAACATTTATTCTTTCAGCTATATTCAATGAATGTTTGCTGATTCTTCTTAGAATTTCAAAAATTGATCAAGACTAAAATTGTAACATCCTGACAAAAGTAAGTTACTGAAGAAACAGAATCAAAGAAGTCTTAAAAAATACATATCTCACGTGAATGTTGAAGAACACTAAGATAAATGTTACCAGTGATGTTATCATTACACTGCTTTTTGATAGCTATGATAACTATGACAGTCATGATTTCCATAAATGGGAAAACAAACATCCCTATATTCTGCAGTTTATAAAGAATTTATTTAGGACATTTGAGTTTTATTTAGCATTTTGAGTTTTCGCTATTTCAACTCCCTTGAAACCAACAAAGTCTACAATGATAAAAGAAAATACTGATGACGTAACTAACCAATCTGAAATTCTGATACTTTTTATTCTCCTCAGCTTTGTATATTTTCTGTTTTCCAAATGCTATAAATGAATGGATATATATGTATATATACATATATAATTATATACAATCATATATACAATTATACAACATATAATTATATATTTATATGTATAATTATATATCTACATATAAGTGTGTATGTAATAAATTTCATAATCATAATATTTATTCATAAACTATCCATTGGCAATGTTGCAAAATTCAGCATATTATAATAGAACAATCAGACAGATATTAGTTTGTAGCAGGTAAATAATTTCCATGACAGATCCACTTCTGAGGTGGGGCAAAGAAGAAAAGAAAGCACAACGATTTCACAGAGGTCAGAGCACCGAACGATGCTGGGTGAGTAATGAAGTAGGGAGGGTAAGAGAAATTTGTGTTGTAATTTCAGGAATTTGTGAGTCATAAAAATTTGGACAAATAAAAGGACTAGAGAATCAGTCCTTTCCTAAACTAAGTCTTTGTTTTTTATCACCTTCTCCTTCATTTCTTCTTCTTACCATGTATTTATATGGGGATTTCCTTTTAAATAGAGAAACAATTAATTTAAATAAAAATATTATTTCAAAATATATGGATGTTGCTGAAATTTCCTAAAGTACTGCCTGCTGTTAGATAGCTTGTTCTATATATGGCAGGGAAGCTGTACCAATGAAATCTCAACAATATGGTTCCCTAAACAATAACCACACAAAACGGCACAAATACTGTTACTATGCTGGCATAAATGACAAAAATTTTGTAAGATTTCACTTCTATCAATAGCTTCTGAGAGAATCAGTGTTACTCTGGGACAATCTTCCTGACTGGTTTACCAATAACAAATTATATAGCTCTGAAAAACCTACAGATAAGCAACCCCAAAATGTCTTGGTTTTATATGATATAATAATATCCATATGAAATTCTTAAAAATTAAAAATAAAATCATAAATATGTAAATAAATACTAATATAGTTAATAAATGACTCCCGTTCTGGTTATATTTTTATTTATAAAGCAAATAATAAAATAATGTATAAGCCTTAACATTATTGGAGTTTTCATTATAGCCTTTCCTTTATATTAAAATATATATATATATTTAACATTGGTATTATAGAAACTGAATTATATGTCAGTCATTGAACTAATTGTCTTTAAGGTCACAATAGATTCATATAAGGCATTCTGTCTCATTTATCCAAGAACAGTAATACCTATCAAATGGCTGGCTAGGCAATTGTGAAACTCAATGATCCTCAATTATTCATTAAAGTGCAAAAGATTGGTTTAAGTAGAAATTGGTATAAGTGGAAAAATTCTACAAATGACGTAGAAAATTCAGTAAGACTCTCTGTCAAGTAATTGGCATTGCCTTCCTTTTCAATTTGTCTGTGACATAAAAGTAGCCTCTATCACTTTACGAGTCTATCACCTAATTCTGGAAACATAATGCTTTCTTCTAGTTTATGCACATTTATTTCTAATCACAGCTAACTAGACTTGTCTCACATACTCTTCAAATTCTCACTGTCATAGCTTAAATGGTGTCTTCTCCATCATTTTTGTTACATGATAAAATACTCTCCTCACCAGCGGTGGGGGAGTGGTCCCTTTACTTCCAACAGGTGGAGGAGAGATTGTATGAGCAAGGGACCTCAAGATCATGATGGGGAAATCCAAAGATACCGCTGATCCAAGATAGTGGGCACTCTTATAATCTGGACTATCAGCTAGGAAGCCTGCATTGGACTGAACTAGGCCCTCTGAATATGGGTGACAGTGCGTGGCTTGGTCTTTTAGTGGGGAACCAGGCAGTGGGACCAGCATCTATATCTCATATATGAGCTGGCATTTTGGAGCCTATTCTCTATGGTGGGATACCATGCTTAGCCTTGTTACAGGAGCTGGGGCTTAATCCTACTTCAACTTGATATGCCCGGCTTTGTTGACACCCTATGGGAGACTTTTCCCTCTCCGAGGAGAGGCTGAGAAGAGGTGGGAAGAGTCAGGAGGGGAGGGAGGGGGATCTAAAGTGTAAAATAAATAAAATAATAAATAAAAACAAAACAAAAAAACAGACACTATTCTTTTCAAAACATAGGCTACCAGTTTACCTTGTAATGAAACTGACTTCCAAAACATGATAAAAATACTTTGTTTCTCATCAATATCACTTTGTTTAAGAAATATGGGATAAAACGGGACTCGCTGAACATAGGCGGACAACGAGGACTACTGAGAACTCAAGAACAATGGCAATGGGTTTTTGATCCTACTGCACGTACTAACTTTGTGGGAACCTAGGCAGTTTGGATGCTCACCATACTAGACCTGGATGGAGGTGGGTGGTCCTTGGACTTCCCAATGGGCAGGGAACCCTGATTGCTCTTTGGGCTGATGAGGGAGGAGGACTTGATTGGGGGAGGGGGAGGGAAATGGGAGGCGTTGGCGGGGAGGAGGCAGAAATCTTTAATAAATAAATAAATAAGCACAAAAAAAATTAAAAAAAAGATAAGTATAATTGTCCTTAAGAAGACTGAGAAATTTTCTAAGCTATATTTTTTATTATGTTAATCTTTGGTCACAAGCATTATTTGGAGTTCAGAAATATAGGTGAATATAACATTATCATTCTTTCTCCTCATTTTATTAGGTCTTTAATAATTTCATGCAAAACATTTTCATCATATTCAACTGTTTTCCAAACCCTCAAACCCTCAAAGATTCATTCTATTTTTCCCAGACCCAATTATAAGCCATTAATTATTTATTTTTTTATGTTGTTTGCTTTTAAACCAACCAAGTACAATTTGTCATTTTTGTATATTCTGAAGAGTGGTCATCACACCAGGGGATGCTTATATGTTTGTGGTTTTTAAGACAGGGTATCTCTGTGTAACAGCTCTGAGGGTTTAGAACTCGTTTTGTAGGCTAGGCTGGACTTGAACTCACAATGATCTGCCGGCCTCTGCTTTCCAAGTGCTGGGATTAAGGCATGTGTTACTACATACTGTAGGGAAATGCTCTTAAAATAATCTCCAGCAGCTGTGAACAGCTCTCTCCCAGCAGCTCTCAACTGCTAATAACTTTTTAGCTAGAGGTGGGACTTTAAATGCTTACATCTCCATGATGGAGTTTTGTCTGTCCTGAGACTGCAGAGTCATCTTAGGCACTTTGTCTAAAATGTTATGAATAAGTATGTGCTCTCTATGTCTTTTTGTGTCCAGAAAACATTATTTCCTTGTAGTCATCAACTCCCTTTGGATCTTGCAATCTTCCCACCTTCTTTTCTACAATGATTCCTGAGCAGGAGGTGGAGAGGATATGATATTTATAATTTGTGTGTTTATAATTTTCTTTTTACCTTTGTGTATTCTGTATGGCTAGAGTAACCTAGAAACACATCAAGAAGAAAGTCCACTAGTTTGATTCCTTTACAGATTAAAAGGAATAAAGTAAGGTGGTCATCTTCTAGATTTTCTATGTGTAATGAAAAAGAAATTTCAGTTTAATTCTATGATGAGTTCTTAAACTATATTATAGACTGACCTGGATGAACAATCATACATAATTTGACACTTTCCTTTTTTTTCATTTGTTTTACTTTTTCTTCAGAATCTATTACTTTTCAACACATGGTGATTTTCCTTGTTATTATTATTATTGTTTTGTTTTTGTTGTTGTTATTTTAATTTTACTTCTCACTCCATTCTAATGTTAAAAATTCAATCATAAATTTATTGGCTGTAAAAATATATTAAGGTAAAAGGCAATAGAGTATTCTAGATAATCTAGGATGTCAAAATTTTTATTAAATCAATCATTTTGAATACATTTTTCTACTAAGTTCCTGCACAACAGGATTATTGATAAAATTAACGAAAAAAAAAAGGATCTAGGGAGGTCAGTGAGTTAATAAAATGCTTGCTACCCAAACATGAGAACTTCAGTTCAGATCCCCAGAAACCATATTTTAAAAAAGAAAAAAAGAGAAGAAAAAGAAAGGCACAGCAATAATCATCCCATTCTTTAGAACGTTGTTCAGAGAGATGAAACTCTGGATCCCACTGCTCAAGTCACATAGCCAACTGATTAATTCAAAGCTAGTGAAAGGATCCTGTCTTCAAAATATTAGGTGGAGATTCATTGAGGAAAATCTCTGACCTTGACAACTGATTGCTGGGATTCTTATTCACATACTTGCATATGTGAGTCTGCACACACACACAAACACACACACACATACATACACACTCACACATACACTTATGTCTAACACTATCTCTCACAAAATATACACATAAAGTAATAAACAGGAGGAAAATTCACATTCCAAAATTGAAATATTTATGGAAATATTATTTTAATGAAGTGATGCTTAATTTTAAATACCCACATTTAAAATTATGTAAAATTTAAAGTGAACAATCTAAGAAAAGGAAGTAACATTGAAAATACCAAAGAGACTATAAAATAAGTGAAAAAGTAGGAAAACAGAGAGAGATAGTGTTGTATTGTGCTTAGAGCTGTGAACTCTGTAACCTTTGTTACCAGCTTGAAGAGCTTGGGAAATTTCTCTTACTCTACACTTCTTGGTATACACAATTTGAAACCAGAATTTCAAACAGTGTATCTATCACAGGTTCATGTAAAGTTTGAAACATCTTATAATTGAGGGCAGCATCTGGACAGTGCAGAAAGTAGCCATGTTGTGGCTACACTAACACTGATTTTATATAGCATCCAAAAGGTAATTCACTTTCATTGGGCTTTGTTCAATGCCCTTTTATAGTGTGTTATTAGAAAATCCCAGTGTTCCCAAATGAAGTAATTGTCACTATGTTTATAAGATATCAGAAGTCAATATCAAATTGAAAAATAAAGGAGATTGTCATCATCAAACTGAAGAATAAAGAGATTTGATGTGTCTATGTATGCCCCATGGGAAGAATGGGAGAAATATTTTAGGAAACAGATTTTCCTCAGAATAGAATATCCTTGAAGTGACAACAAATCTGCCTTTGTATGCAGTCAAACTATTCAAGGATGTAAATAAGCAATGACCTTACTTACTCATAAAATACCTAAGAAAATACTTTTATTTCATGTAGGTTTTAGTAAATAAGACTTTCAGATTCAATGGCTGGTAAAACAGAAAGCTTGAATTTAATGACAATATTCTATGTTAAGTGATGGCTATCTTAGAAGGGAGCAAGTCAGAGTAACCGTGTGATGTTATGCAGTCAATTCGTTGTCATGGAGTTGTATTTATATTTCTCTTACTGGCGCTAATATATGGAGAATAACTTGAAATAAACATTTAATTAAAAGTGAAAAATTATGTTTGAAATAAATAAAATTTTCTCATGTGGAGATCTATACTTGTACTGCTGGTGTTTAAAAGGTGAAATACTGAAAGTTATTAGCAATGGAATAAATGACAATGGGTCACAGAGAATTTTAAACCCTTTTTGGAAAAACTACACAGTTTGATGACATGTTCTTATGCAATATCATATTCTCTATAATTCAGGAGCATAGAAGTTCATCTACTTTGCGGTGATAACTTCTGCTGCTGGCATACTTGCCTTGCAAATCACAAGCCAGGATAACAAACCTACCCACCAGCTTGCATTCATCCCCCTTGAGTCTTTCAAATATGTTTTAGTAATGTGCCCAAAAATGCCGACGTCAATAATTTAAAATTGTGCATTGGAGAGGCAAAGTTAATACTAAAAATTTATATTTTCTGAGATTCCAAATTGAATTGCTTTTGGGACAGTATTGCTGAATTTTATCACCAATAAGCAACTTAAGGAAGATTATAGTGTCTGTAGGAAAAAATGCAACTTGTTTGCAACTTCTGGATATTCTGAACTCCATCTTTACTACATATGAGTATCTATGCAGTCTGAAGGAAAGGGTAGATATTTATCAACAACATAGCATTACATATGACAAAATAGAAGAGAGACCTATAATGTACCTGCCATAAAGACATAATGACATAATGAAAGATCAATGTTGTGAATCTGTATGTAAATGACCAAGGCTGATCACTTCCTCGGTAGACATGAATTGAAATGACACATTATACTTCATGAATATGTGAAGGTACTATATGCAAATAATAAGGTGAAATTAGAATAAAACACAATGCATTCACTGATAATTATTTTCTGTAGAAAAGAGTGATAATGTTGATCCCACTGAATTTATCTTGCAAATCCAGGAAGCATGGTTGATCAGCATTATAACAAAATTCAATGCCTAATAAAATATGTGAAACATTTTTAAAAATTGTATAAAAAATTATATTTTATTTTGTAATAAGGCCATATTACATAACTATATCATCATTATTAAAAGCTGAGAAAAAGAAATGGTCAAATTCTCTTTTAATCTTTAAAATACTTTAATTTTTGTTTTGAAATTAGTTTACATAGTAAGTGGTGCCCTTTGGGATTTTGTATGTTTTATTTTAATGGATATTTCACTTCCCACTCACCCCTGAAATTCTTGCCTTTTTTTCTGTCACACTCTACCCTCCTTGGTATTCCCTTTTCTGATTCTGAGCAACCTACAAAAAACTATGGCACATACCACAAAGACTTCATATCCTACTACAGAGACACTAGAGAATCCTTGCTTACTGCTGTTCTCTATACAGCAAGGAAAAAATGAAATCTTTCCAGAAATACGCAAGAGATAAATAGACAAGTAAAATGTAAAGCTTGTATACAATGGAACTTTATTTAACTGTAAAAGCATGAAATTATAACAGTTTCTTGAAAATAAATGGAACTAAAAATCACTGTATTAGTCAGGCCGTGGTGGTGCACACCTTTAATCCCAGCACTCAAAACGCAGAGGTGGGCAGATCTCTGTGAGTTTGAGGCCAGCCTGGTCTACAAGAGCTATTTCTAGGACAGGCTCCAAAGCTACACAGAAAAAGCCTGTTTCAAAAAACAAACAAATAAAAATCCCTGTGTTAAAATAGTTAGCCTAAGTTCAAAGTGGTGACAGTATTTTAACAGGATGTCATGCTTTCTGGACATGCCACAAACTTGCTTTATAGTGGATATACATCCCCCAAGTTTTGGAACTCCAGACATGCACCACCATGCCTAGTTTATGAGGTGCTGGGGATTCAGCTAAGGATTTTGTGCATCCTCACAAATAGATTGCTTATTGCATAAATAATGCTGAACTTTTGGTCATTCTAAATATTTAATGATTTTGATGCCAATTAAGAGATACTGTACTCATGAAGCAGAAGTTCAAAAATGAATAAACAATGCAGACATGAGAGACACTGGAGAACCCAAGCCCAACCTCTGAACTCATGTTCTCAGATAAGCATTGAATCACACAAATTATCCACTTAGGCTCCAATAGAATGGCAGGATGATTGTAAATAAAGATGTTGTTTACTACTTTTATTGATATAAGATTTGAGTCTACGCAGAACTAGGTACATAGATATTTTTTTAAACAGGAACTAAGGTCATCTGCATGACTGATCAGTCAGTCATGAAGTCAAGACATTGTTGTAAAAAACAGAAAATAATTTTAGCTATTTGAAACAGAAAAGAATCTGTTGGAAGATAATGATGGCTAGGTTTTTTTTTTTTTGCTTCAATTTGCCTCATCTACTATATGCTTGGATATTTTATCATATTTCTATGAACAATTTTGAATGCCTCATCAAATATTGTGGGGGAGTTTTTGAACCCCTGAGGCAAATGGGTTCAGGTCATTTGCCCACTGATCCCTTCTCTGGGTCAAGCTATTCAAATGCAAAGTAGGTTTGACTCTTGGGGGTTAGTGGAAGGCTGAGAAAGGCATCCTTGAGATCCAATACAGTATACCATTGTTGGTCAGGAGACAAGGTACTCAACAATGTATATGGGTTGGGTACAGTGGGATGAATGTCCATTACTCTTTTGTTAACTTTCCTCAAGTCCTACACTGGGTGATAATCATTGATGTGGGGCTTTTTGACTGGTAGCAGGGGCCTGTTCCATGCAGACTGAGTGGGTTTTAGGACTCCCAGCTTTAACAGCATCCGTATGGGGGGGGGGGTTTCCCCTCTTACCCTCCAGTGACAAGAGATACTGGCGGACTTTGACAGGTTCTGCTCCTGCCTTGATTTCACCATAAATGTGTGCCTGATGCCGAGCCAATTCCATGCCCCCAGTTTCTGTCCAAGCCAGGGGAAACGGATGGAGATAGCTGTTTTGTATATCCAGCTCTGGCGCCATTGACAGAATATTCCTCAGCTAAGTTGCTGGTAACTAAAACTCTAAGTGGCTCCCCATTTTGATGGACCAATTTTGCTTCTTCTTCAGAAAATTGTATTTGGGTTTTCATTTTAAACAAAGAGGTCTCTGCCCAGTAAGGGGTAGGGGCATTCAGGTATTACTAAGAATGAGTGGGGTACCCGTCCCATTCCCAAGTCCACCATTCTTCGGGTAGTCCATGAATTAGATTTGGTCCCTGTTGACCCCTGAACCCAAGTCTGTCTTCTAGACAAGGGGCCTCCCAGATCCAACAGCACTGCACTTTCCGATCCGATCCGGTGCCCATCATGAATTGGATTGGCTTCCCCTCCACCTTTAAAGTTACCCTAGGCTTGGAGAGGGGAACCGAGCATAGTTGCTGTTTTCCTCCATGGTGGCGAGGATGGGAGTTGGTCTGTTTTCCATCCTGGCCTTGTTTCTTGGGCAATCTCTGGTCCAATGCCCTTCCTGTTTGCAGAATGCACATTGGTTTTTCCCCCAGGGTTGAGACCCTTTGCTTGGGTCTCCATCTTTTCTCCTGTTCGTCAGCTCTTTTCTTTCCCATTCCAGCAACCTGGAGAACTCCTTCCATTTGTGCCTGTTGTCTCTCTAGAATCTTCGCTAAGTTCTTGTCCTGTTTCTTTGGTCCCCTCATTCTTGTTTTTCTAGTCCTTTTCTTTCTTACCTCTCTTCCTCTGTTTCTCTTTTATTATACACTTTTTCTGCCACTGCAACTAAGTCTCTTTTCTCCTAAACGTTCTAGCAACTGCAACTTTCTCTTGATTGTCTGCTGCTGCCTGATTTATATTTGCTAGGATGACAGCCTGTTGTGCTTCTTCCAACTCCGAGTCATATGGAGAGAACTGTTTAAAGGCTGTCATGAGCCTCTCCAAGTAAGCAGCGGAACTTTCATCCCTTTCTTGTCTAACATCATAAATTTTAGCCATATTTGTAGGCTTACCTGATGTAGCCTTGAGACCTGCCAAAAGAGCCTGGCGGTAGACTCAGAGACTCTCCTTGCCTTCTGCGGTGTTATAGTCCCACTTGTGACACATTGCTGGGAAGGCGACCATAACCAGGTTTGGGTCAGCCAAAGGGGCCCCTGTAGGGCCAGGGACCAATTTCCTAGCTTTGTCTAGGATCCTGTTTCTTTCTTCCATGGTAAAGTGGACTCCCAGCAGTTGTTGAATATTGTCCTAGGTAGACTGAGGAGTGAAAAGAACAGTTTCTATCAGATTAATCAGCTCTTAAGGATCCTGAGAAAATGGGGGAGGGAGGGTCTGGGTCTTCCAGTTGTAAACATCACTAGCGGCAAAGGACCAGTAGTAAAAGAGTTGATTCCCTTGATCATCTGGGGAACCAGCTTATTGAAAGGGAAGGGCTACAGTGGTATCTGACAAGGGGGTTCCCCCTCTTTGATGCCAGGTGGAGCAAGCTGGGCCTCTGCGTTCCGAGTCTGAAGGGCCTGGGTCTCCGGGCTCCCATTCCTGTATTTGCAGTGGGGGGTCTGGTTCTGCTCACCCTACTGGTGCTTAAGGGGCTGACTGGGGTGAATAAGGAAGGGAAAGAGTTCTTCTTCAGGGGTTTCTTTCTCCCTGAAAGACTGGGGGCTCTGCCTTAGCCTCCTTGACCATGTAGGAATTCCCCATCTTGGTAGCCAGGACATATGCCCTAGAGTCCTATGGAGACAGATGCTTTAACCCAAGGATAGGATCCCCCTTCCCTGTCTATTAGCCATATTTGTGGGCTTACATGTCCCCTCCAGGTGGCTAGGTAAGGAATCTGGTCAGGGTGGCGGGCACATACTTCATTGAAATGTCCCAAATGGTAGAGGGAAGACTGGTGTAATGTACCTGTCAGCCGTGACCTTATCGGCACTGCACTGCTGAACAGGCTAAACTTTGGTATGAGACTCTGCTTTTACCGTGTTGAAATTCTTGAAAAATCTTTAGAGAAAGGTACCTTTTCCAACTTTTTGCACGTGGCTAAACTGTAACTGGTAATCACAGCAAAAATGATGTATCATTAGAAACTCACTTTTCTCATGGAGACTAGATTTTTGAAATGGTGGTACATATATTCAAATATTTAACTACAATTTCCAAGTGTGAAATAATCTATTTTATGTCTGTCTTACTGAAGGATTTGAAAATCACTAGTGTTACCACATACACTCATTTTTCCTCTCATTTTTGATACTAAACTTACATAATTTCTCCCTTCATTTTCCTCCCTCAAAACGCCTACGTGCTCTCTTTCAAATTCCAACAGGTTCAGCTCTAATGTGCGGCCAAGATGAAGTGCAGGGCATGCCCTAGTGCTAGTAGCACTACAATCAGTGAGGGTCAGGGACAGCTAGTCCAACTCTATGACACAATGCCAGCTCTCCTTCTTACTACAGGCTAAAAGGGCCAGGAAGGGAGGGTAACTTTCCCTTCCCACTACCACATGGCAGATAAGGGGTTAGGCCAGATCTTCCATCGACCTTCTGCCTGCAGTAGATGGCAAGGGGGCTGAGGTGAGGGGAGTATCTCTCTCTTGCCGACAACATCATATGACAGACAGGTAGTGAGATTAGCTTTCCCACTGTCTTGCCATCAGGACCTCCTCACCTGCACCCTAATTTATGGAGTCAGCTCTATTGTGCTGTCCACTGGAAATACAGGGCATGTTCTATCAAGGTCTGCAGCTGGTCAGGGACAGGGTCAATTTTCCCTATTTTTACAGCAATAGCAGGCAGGGCCAAACCTTTATAGCCCTATCCTTACTGCCTTCAGTATGAACCAGAGCCAAAGAAAATAGCGCAGGGCCACAAATAAGTTTAAATATTTTAGAGCCTTGTGGGGCAATTACTTTGTAGAATATATTTGCACTAACAAGGATGCTCCATAACACATCCATTGTGAATATTACTGATATATATATATATATATATATATATGTGTGTGTGTGTGTGTGTGTGTGTGTGTGTGTGTGTAGCACTTGGATCATAAAATGTGAATTTCCTTCTAGAAAATTTCTAATTAAACTGTCCATTGTTCTGCTCACTTGTTTATTCAGCACTCAGCACTCCTTTGTTTTGTTATTTGTTTAATTCAGGAACAAACAGGTACAATTAATAAGACTATTCTAATACTGAACTTGGATGAGAGAGACATGGGGAACACTCTTAGGAACAAACAGGTATAATTAATAAAATTCTTCTAATACCGAACTTGGATGAGAGAGACACGATGAACACTCTCAGGTTCAGAGTTAATGCATTAACTTTTGAATCACCCAATGCTAACAGAAAATGACAAATGACATGCCTGTCAAAGCCTATGTTTGATCTTCACCAATCAAACTGCTTCATGTTACCACTTGTAACCACTTGTAAACCTTTAGTGCATACACATTTCTCTGAAAACTGATGTTCAATGATGTTGTTATTTTGCAAAGTATAATTTTGCAGGAAAAATGAATTTGGGAGTGGGAGCTCAGTCCTCTCAGAGGAACTGCAGTATGTCATGTGCAGTGATTTATTCCACAAAGAAAACATTCTATAAAGTACTAAACCCCTTTGAAAATGAAATCATTTATTCAAAAACTTTAATCTATCTTGGTGACAAACTTTTCTTCTTAGTTTATTGCTTAAAATTGAATTCTATAACTTTCACAGAAAATGAAAATAAACAAGTCTTATAAATATCTGACTCTGGTCATAGGTCACATGAGAAATGATTGGTTTATATCAACTGCAATCTTGCATATTTAAAATGAATGCCTACGTTCTGTATAAATGTGTATCTTAAAAGCATGTAAGTTTTAGTGTTTCCTCATTGATCTTTAAGGCTCTGATCACTAAATGATTACTTGACTTTAGTGTAGAGTAACCAACATTTCTATCTGTGGATATGCTCATGTCCAGGTCAATGTCACACGCTTTCTTCTGTACAATTTGGGTGTTTGTCTGAGAACTGATGGGCAAATACCTACATTTGTACATACAAATTAGTCAACACAGGGTTATTTTCGTTGTCTCCTTACAGGAAGAAGAGAGGGTGAGAATGAAGGTGAGATGACGAGACAGAGATGCTTACCTCTCTTATGAGGACACTATTCATATCAATTCAGAGACGTATTATGATGTCCTTTCTCTTCATTTGCCATGTTTATAGACTCTATGCTTAAATAAAGACACCTTGGGAGATGTTATTCAATGCACAAACTAAAGGTGATTCAAAGGACAGTGTCAAATGAGTTCCCATCTAAGGTCTCTAGAGGAGAATTTAACTTTTAATTTTTAGGTGTCACAGAATTCATAGCTCATAGCTTTCTCCAACTATCTTTATTTAAATCCAGCAATGATGGTATATACAATGAAACATATATATATATATATATGTTTCATTGTATCATGTGTGTTATAGAACACAATATTAAGCCTTTTATTTCTTATTATCACACCGAAGTATACTCTACAATTTTTCCATTTGTATAGAAACAAAAGTAAGAATAAAGAAGCAACAAAAATCACTGAAGCACAGAAACGTGATTTCACAATAGTCATCTTATATAAGAGGCTGACTTTATCAGGAAAAGTATCAACTCACCTACTGATATAATTGCAGGAGCCACTAGAGTTTCAATATAATGCACAAAATAGTAACTGAAAGTCTATTTTTCCAGCAGACATATCAGGTTTATATCGACTTGCCTTGTTCCAGTAATATTGCCAATTCAAATGAACTCAAACTTTGAACATAAAATATTTCAGAATCACTATTACCTTGTACTTTTTATATCAGAGTTTCCTATGAACAATGACCTGCAATCACCAGTGATATGCAGTCATGCCTGCAACAACTGCCAGCCCTGAGCTGTGGTTTCTTTCACTTGACACATACTGCTTAGCTGCTGGCATGACAAGTAGTTTTCCCTGTGAAGTGCCACTAAACCACTATTGATTTTGGCTGCATGTGCCACCATCTTGTTATCTTCTCTCTTGTATTGGTCTTTGGACTTCTATTAGAGTTTGGCACCTTTCCAATATTACTGTAGCATAGCTACAATTGCAAATAGTCAGATGATAAAAGTAGTCAAGTGACATTCAGGGTTTTTTGTTGTTGTTGTTGTTGTTTTACTTTTAAAACTTTTATGTTTTGTCTGCATGCATATCTACAAGCAACATGTGTGCCTCGTGCACATGAGGCCAGAAATATGCATCAGCTACTGCAGTGCTGGAGATGTAGACAGTTGTAGGCTGCCTTGTGGATGCTGGGAATCAGCAGGGAATCCAGATACTCAGGAAGAGCAACCAGTGCTCTCAACTGCCCAGTCATCACTCAGCCCCTAGTTTTATATTCTTTATCCAAAAATTAATTAATTTATTAATCTTGTTAGAATCATAAAAAAATTTTACTTCTGCTTACTAACATATTGTTGTTGATGGGTCTGATATTTTTACTTTAAAACATACATTCTGCAAATAAGAAACTTTTTCTAAATATATTGCGATCTGTGTAAATTCTACTCCCTTTCCTTGTCTTATTGAGTTACTTTTGATGACTTCTTGTCTTCTTGGGCTCCCATAGGCTTTATTGGCAATGAGGCATTTCTTTTACTTTTCATGCTTGTAACCATGTACTTTAAGAATAAATGTGAATCATCACAGCTGAATATTTTTGTTCTTCACTAAAAGTTACCCCTCCCTCATACAGGAAGAATAACAGTGGTTATATTAATCTTTCTTCCTGTGACATTATTCAACAAGGTATCTTTAAATTTCAATGTTATTTTCTGTGTATAATAGATGAAGATTAGAAAGGAAGGTGGGGAAAATGAGAAAGAGGAACTCGTCATTTAAATGCCCTTTACTATTATAGCAGCCGATACAGTTCTTGACTCCTTTCTCCCTAACACAACAGTAAGATCACGTGCCTTATTTTCTGCCTTTACTCCAGAGCACAAAGAGGTTGATTTTATTTCTTTCAGTTTCCAGGAAAGAAAAACTAATGTTCAGAGATTTTTTTTAAACTAAGTATTTTCATTTTGCTGCATTTATAGCATTTAATCAATCACTTAAAGCAATATGTTCAATACAAATCTTTTTTGTTGTTGTTTAAAAGTGTAATATAATCCTTACCTCTTCTCTGAGACTGTTTGTCTACTCTCCTATCATAAATACTGAATATTTGGTGGTATTTGAAGTCAGATTTCCTCATTGGATATATAAATCAGAAATTGATGGAAACATGAAAAGTTTCCAGAGATGGGAATGAAGAAATCAAAGAAAGAAAAAAAACAACTGATGGCCAGAATATAAAATCTTTATACGCTCCACATTAGGCATATTTTACACAGAGAATGATCTAAGCAATAAGAAGACAGGACCAAGAAGAAAAATATTTCCTAGAACTTTCTCCCAGTAGTTTTCGTGTTTTGCTGTAGTTTTCTGTTGGCTTAAACCAATAATTACTTACACATGAATTGAATATTAATTGACTTCCTTGAAGTGTTGATTTCAAAATGGTTGACCAGAATAACAGCTAATCTAAAGCCCATTATCAGCTCTTTGAAAGATCAGAAAGTCCAGGCCTATAAAAAATCAAAACAAACAAACAAAAAACAAACTTCATTCGTTTTTGTTTTAATTCATTTATGTTTAATTCAGTAATAAATCAAGAGAAGTTTTGCTTATTTGACAAATACTGCTTTGGATTACCAGAACCGAAGAAGTAATTAATAAAAAAAATTAAATGTGTTGTGTAGAAATATTGTCAGATTACTTTAAGCATACATTGAAAGATTATTATACAGTTTAAATAACAGCAAAATATATAAAATATAAGGCTGAAGTTAATTAGAATAAGTAGAAAAATGACTGTAAAATTTGTTTTTATATATCAGGACATGTTTCATTGTGTCTCAACACACTCTTATGGCATTTCATAATAACAGGATTATAAAAAAGCAAGAGAAAATTAAAAGAGTTTGTACTATAAAACAGAACAAAGCAATAATAAAACATAAATACTGGTAATAAAAGTTGTAAAGGAGTACATAGTTGACATACACAAAAATGATCATGATGTAACATCATGATTAAGAAATATATAAATATTCCCAATATTTAAGGGTTTTATAACTGATAAAAGAAAGATTCTGCAGGTTTAAATTATAAAGTTGTCCTCCTGATCTTATTAAAATATGTGAAAAAAAATGGGATCTTGAATTTTGATAAATATGTTTTAATAGATAATGTATGAGGTAATTTATTGCAAGTCAGAGAAGGGGTAAAGACTATTTTATCTCCAATAATCTATTCTCTTTTTTCTAGTATTAGTTGGTTGTTTCTTTGGGTTCATGGAGCTAGTTTGAAGTCATTATACTTAAAGGCTTAATTGTTTGAGAAAGAAAAAAGGAATATTAGGAACATATTATCAAGCATCATGTTTGTATTGAGAATATATTTATGATGATGCAGTTAGCTATGGTAAGCTAATTTTTTTATGTATAAAACAAAAGAGACTTTCAATTGGGCATCCTGGTATTCATATGTAATCTAATCACTAAGAAGATAAAAAGTCAAATTAAACCCAGCTACAAAGTCCATCAGCACTGTCAACTTGGGATACATAATAGGGTCTTCATTAACAATGGACAAATAATTGAAACAAAAAATATTTTTAACAGTACATAAAATCATTCATATATTCATTATTTTCAATGCCTTGCATATCATATTTACTATTATCTATAGTGAAATAATTGCTTAAATACAAAGTTAAAACGAAATAATATTGAAGAAATTGTTTCAGATAGAGGTGAAATGCAAAATAGGAATATATACTAGGTCTCAATAACCACCACAGCAATTCTACAATAATGCTTATTTAGTAGTTAAAAGAAACAGAAATGATATCTATAAAATTCATAGCTTTTAACATACTCATATGAATAATTAAAAATAAATAAGTAATATAAAATTAGGCCAGCATACGATTGATTATTACATTTCACAACAATAAAATCTGAAAGGAATTTCTTTGTCATTATTCTACTATACACAAAAAATATACTCAAAGTGAATTATAATATTAAAATCTAGAGCTACACAAACATAATTTGCCACAAGAAACAAACACATTCATTATTACAAGTGGATGAGGTGCATGGGAATATCTCCACTTAATATAGAGGAGATCAGAAAGGATAAAACCGCACCAATACTATAAAGCCTTCCAATCTAAATAACAACATGTAACAACCTAACCTATGTGTACAGTCTTCCAGAGGTGAAGCTACCAACCAAAATATTATTTTGTTGTACATAATTTTTTTAAGTTTTAGAAGAACAATTTAGGAATTCCTTATTATTTGCAGACATTTGCTCACTACCAAACACTAAGTAAATAAAAAGTTCATTGCAAGCAACTTCCAAAGTTCTAGAAATGACAGAGACATCTCACTGCCTAAACAGTCATTGAAAGTTCTTTTGTAAGAACAGTATTTGACAGATTTCCTTCAGTGAAATAGGAAATTTGAAGATCTTTTCTGCCTTGTACTGGCGGGCTTATCCCTACATTCATCAGTTGCTTTCTTCAATGTTTTGCAAAATGTCTGGCAGTTTCTTTTGTGAAAAACCATCCCATCTTTTAGAAAGTTCAGCAGTCACTTTTCTGTGCATCCTGAATGTTCAGTTCACACAGAATACCATCAAGCAGTCCAGGCAAGAGTATTTTCTTGCCCAAATGGCTAGCCTTGTCACACTAAAGGCAAATTCCACAATGAGTTTCTTCAATGCCTATCAACTTCTCTGAAGTAATTGGTGCTGCCAGAAGTAGATATGTCTCACTGTTGAAAAAAGTCTAAGTTCTTAAAATATTTTAAATGCCTCCTGCTCGTGCTCTCTCTCCTTCCGCTCCTGACTTGGACCTTGAGATTTCAGTCCGGTGCTCCAATGTGGGTCTCTGCCTCTGTCTCCTTTCATCGCCTGATGAAGGTTAATATTCAGGAGGATGCCTATATGTTTTTCTTTGGGTTCTCCTTCTTATTTGGCTTCTCTAAGAACCCGAATTATAGGCTCAATGACCTTTATTTATGGCTAGAAACCAAATATGAGTGAGTACATCCCATGTTCCTCTTTTTGGGTCTGGCTTACCTCACTCAGGATAGTGTTTTTAATTTCCATCCATTTGCCTGCAAACTTCAAGAAGTCCTTGTTTTTTACTGCTGAGTAGTACTCTAATATGTATATATTCCATAGTTTCTTCATCCATTCTTCAATTGAAGGGCATCTAGGTTGTTTCCAGGTTCTGGCTATTACAAACAATGCTGCTATGAACATAGTAGAGCATATACTTTTGTTGTATGATACGGCCTCTCTTGGGTATATTCCCAAGAGTGGTATTGCTGGGTCCATGGGTAGGTTGATCCCGAATTTCCTGAGAAACCTCCACACTGCTTTCCAGAGTGGGTGCACCCACACACTGAGACAGTGGGGATGTTCTGTCGGGAACTCACCAAGGCCAGTTGGCCTGGGTCTGAAAAAGCCTGGGTTAAAACCGGCCTCGCTGAACATAGAGGACAATGAGGACTACTGAGACCTCAAGAACAATGGCAATGGGTTTTTGATCCTACTGTACCTATTGGCTTTGTAGGAGCCTAGGCAGTTTGGATGCTTATCTTACTAGACCTGGAGAGAGGTGGGTGGTCCTTGAACTTCCCACAGGGCAGGGAACCATGATTGCTCTTTGGATGGACGAGGAAGGGGGATTTGACTGGGGGGAGGGGGGAGGGAAGGGGAGGCGGCGGTGGGGAAGAGACAGAAATCTTTAATAAATAAAAAAAATATTTTAAATGCCATATTCCGTAGATTTTTGTAAGGTTTGGATAGTATCTATTCATCTGAAATATAACTCTATACCTCTATAAAACCTAACTAACATAACTACAGTTTGACTATTTTATTAATTATATAATACATTTAAATGAACTGAATGAAGGAAATGCCTTAAGCAAGAGTTCATATACATATAACAAAATTGACCTTATTTGTATCAATAAACCAATGTCCATACCAATGTAAATAAATCATTTCTATATCATATCCCTGTAGTAAGGAGCTGCGGGCAAGAATTATGGGTTAATATGTAGAAATTAGTTAATAAGAAGCCTGAGATAAAGGCCAAACAGCTTATAATTTATGTAGTATACCTCTGTGTATTTCTTTAGGACAAAAGCCTGTGGGACCAGGTGGGACAGAAACCACTGTCAACAAAACATGTCTTTCACTCCTTTGGTTTGTGTTATCCCAAGATATTCTATGTTATTTTGGCTATTGTGAAGGGTGATGTTTCTCTGATTTATTTCTCAGTTTCTTATAATTTGTATATAGGAGGGGTACTGATTTTTTTTTTTTTTTTTTTTTTTTTTTTTTTTGGTTTTTCGAGACAGGGTTTCTCTGCGGCTTTGGAGCCTATCCTGGAACTAGCTCTTGTAGACCAGGCTGGTCTCGAACTCACAGAGATCCGCCTGCCTCTGCCTCCCGAGTGCTGGGATTAAAGGCGTGCGCCACCAACGCCCGGCCTGATTTTTTTTTTTTGAGTTGATCTTGTATCCTGCTGCATTACTGAAGGTATTTATCAGTTGCAAGAATTCCTTGGTAGAGTGTTTGGGGTCACTTATGTATGCTATCTTATCAACTTCAAATAGTGAAAGTTGGACTTCTTCCTTTCCAATCTGAATCCCCTTGATCTCTCTTTGTTGTCTTATTGAAGAAAGAAATTGGAGAAGCTACCAAAAAATCGAAAGATCTCACATACTTTTGGATAAGTAGGATCAACATAATAAAAATGGCAATCCTACCAAAAGTAAATTCATGGCAGTACTTATCAAAATCCCAACATAAGTCTTCACAGACCTTGAAAGAACAATAATCAACTTCATATGGAAAAACAAAACAAAACAAACCAGGATAGCAAAAGAGTCTTATAAAATAAAGCAACTCTCAGAGGCATCACCATTCCTGAAATCAAGCTTTATTATAAATCTACAGTAATGAAAATAGCTTGGTATTGGTATAAAAACAGACAGGTTGACCATGGAATCAAACTGAACACCCGGATATTAATTGACACACCTATGAATATCTGATTTTTTTACAAAGAAGCAAAAATTATACAATGGAAAAAAGAAAGCATCTTCAACAAATGGTGCTGTCATAACTGGATGTCAACATGTAGAAGAATGCAAATAGATCCATATTTATCCCCATGAACAAAACTCAAGTCCAAATTGATTAAAGACCTCAATATAAATCTGACCACACTGAACCTGATAGAAAAGAAAGTGGGAAGTAGCCTTCAATGGATAGGCACAGGAGACCACTTTCTAAACATAACCTCCATAGCACAGACACTTAGAGCAACATGACTTGTAATATCCACAATCCGGAAACAACCTAGATGCTCCTCAACCAAAGAATGGATTAAAAAACAATGTGGCACATTTACACATTGGAGTACTATTTAGGAGTAAAAAAACAATGACATCTTGAAATCTGCATGCAAATGGATGAAACTAGATAAAACCACCCTGACTGAGGTAACCCAGACTCAAAGATGAACTTGGTATGTTTTCCCTCATAAGTGGATACTAGCTGTAAAGCAAAGAATATTGAGTTCATGATCCTAGAGAAGCTAAGTAACAAGTTGAACTCTAAGACAAACATACATAGATTCAATAGACCAGATTGCCTGACAAAATTGGGAGCATGGGAGTGGAGAGAGAAGGGGAGAAGTGAGAGGAGATGAACTTGAGGGAACAGGATAGTCAAGATATAGGAAAGACAGAGATGAGAGCAAAGAAAGAAATGTTTTGATTAAGGAAGCCATTATGGAGCTGGCAAAAAACCTGGCACTAGAGAAATTTTCAGGAATTCACAAGGATGACCCCAGTTAAGAACCTAAGAAATAGAGGAGAGGGTGCCTGAACTGGCCTTGCCCTGTAGTCACATTGATGAATATCTTAAATGTTACCAGAGAGCCTTCATTCAGCAACTAATGGAAGCAGAGGCAGAGACATGCAGCAGAGTGCTGGGCTGAGCTCCCACAGTCCAGTTGAAGAGTGAGATGAGTAAAGAGGTCAAGACCCTGATGGGGACAAGCACTGAAACAGTTTATCTGAGCGAGTGGGAGTTCATCAACTCCAGCCAGACAGGGAAGGAACGAGCATGGGTCCAGACTTGTCCATCTAAATTCAAGAGATAGTGGTATGACTGTGGGGCCACTGGCAATGATGCCAGAATTTGTCGCTGATGCTTGTACTGGCTTTTTCAGAGACTATTCTCTTTGGACGGATGTCCTGCTCAGCCTGGATATAGTGAGGAAGGCCTTGGACCTTCCCTAGAGCAATGTGTCTTGCCCTCTTTAAGGAGTGATGGGGGAGGGGTTGTTGGAGGGGTGGGTAGAAGAAAAGGGAGGAGAAGAGTGAGTGGGAATTGGAATTGGTATTTAAAATGAAAAAAGATAGTTTGTTTTCACATTTTAAAAAATAAAATATAATAAAAATAACTAGAAAAATAAATAAAATTTGAAGTAAAAATACCTTTGATTTTATATATATATAATCATATGTATACATGTTAATATAAATGAGTTTATATATACATATTTATGTGTTGATTTATCTTAGCAGCCTGTGCATTGAAATATTTCTCTGTAGATAGCTCACTCACAGTCAAAAAATTCAAGAGAAACAAAAATATACACAATAATCCTGACTCTTTGTTTACTTTCTATCTTTACAAGGCTTTTTTTTTCTTTATTTCTTTTTATTTTTTAATTACTGTTTTTTTGAGACAGGGTTTTTCTGTGTATTTTTGGCTATCCTGGATTTCACTCTGTAGACCAGGCTGACCTTGAATTCACAGAGATTCACCTGCCTCTGCCTCCCATGTGCTGGGATTAAGGGCGTGTGCCACCAAGCCCAACTACTCTCTTTCTTTTTTAAGTACTTTTGCTATTCTGCTATTCTTTTTCTTTTATTCCCCAAGCCTATGTATATTTTTAAACACACTGTAATTGCTTAGAGTTTTTTGTTTGTTTGTTTGTTTGTTTTTTTGGCCTGAATCTGTCTTTACTGTATATATCTATCTTCTGAACAGAAGAGTCTTTAATCTGCTAAACAGTATGTCTAGGTTTAAAGTTGGTGCTTTGGTGGCTGACTCCACCTCATTCCTTAGCTTCATGTCAGATGTACAAGCAAAAGCCAAATTTATTGCCACAACTCTGACACTGGCTGCTCATAAAGATGAATTAAATGTTTGGTGGCAGAGACTCTTAAAGGAGCTGTGAGGTTTTTGCCACTAATGCTGAGTGAGGAAGCCTCTCTTAAAATAGCCACACCTCTGCACACTGCCAGCAAAGAGAGCCTACCAGAGAAAAGGCAATTACCAAGAAGCTTCAATGACTCTGTTCTTGTCTGTCTAGAAATCTTTTCTTAAAAGCTTTCTCAGACTTTGTATGAAAATTCTTGCCAAACATATGGGTACTACTTGTAGACAGAAATGCTGCCTTTGTTTCCAGGCTACCCAGACCCAAATAATCACACAGAAACTATGTTAATTACAACACTCTTTGGTCAATGGCTAAGGCATATTCCTAGCTAGCTCTTGCATCTTAAATTAACACATTGCTATTAATCTCTATCACCACGAGGCTGTGCCTTACTAGTAATCTTCTGGTATTGTTCTTCTTCAGTGGTTACATGGTGTCTCATAGATTCTGCCTACTCTCTCTCTGTATTTTTGTTTGGACTTCTTGCCTGGCTTTACTTTAAGAAGTCATTGGCTGAAACATATTTACTCATCAACCAATAAAAACAACACTTATACAGAAGGACATCCTACATCAGAGAGAAAGGTCGCTAACCCTTTTTAAAATTTACTAACAAGAGATTATTTCAAAATATTAAAATGATCCATGTAAGATGAGTCTGCAGTTATTACAAATTATTTAGTTTAGAAAATCCCACTCAGATGACAACAATAGGAATAGAAAAAGGAGTAAGGATTTGAGACATGAAGTATCCACTTAGCAACTGATATCTTCCCTGTAGAACATCACCTGTACCAAAGAATTTTATATTCTGTATGTAACAGAACTGAATGAGATATTATCTTATTGCCCATACCCAGTGAGTTTATTTTAAACAAGAAACCTGTAAACATTGTCTTTTCTTCATGTTTTCCTACTGGCATCTGCATTAATTCACCTTCTTTGGATTTTTCAAATAAGTGATTCAAGCTATATGAATAAAACTTCATCAATAATTTGAGCACTTTCATTTGCAGTTTTTAGTATGATGAAAAGTGCTATTACCTTAAAATTAAATTTAGCAATAGGTGACAGGACAAGGATGCTTAATTTCTTAAAATATCATGCCCTTGTGCCTCCTCTATTAATCTACACCTTGCAAACTGGAAAACATATACAACATACATCACTATAACTTAAGTTTGTTTAATAAAATTCCCAGAAAATTAAATTCATGCCTGAACTAGACCCTAGGGCAATGATCGATCTAACTATAGTTTTTACAGCTTAGCTATAAACCTCTGAAATTGCTAGTTTGTAATAAAAACAGTGACAGATCTTTTAAAGTTCATTTTTCCATCCTTGTTCCCATGAAAATGTGCTAATATAAGTTCGTGTTGATATTTGAAAGTTTTAGAAACAGAAAGAACTCCCTTAAATTTGTGGTAATGGTCAATGCAACCTAGTGACTCCTCTCAGTAAGGAACTACAAGTACTGTTTTCCCCATCTTTGTCCTGTAGTTAAAAGGCCTAAGTTTGTAGTTGGGGTTGCAGTGTAATTTGATTATGTCCTATCATAGGAAGAATGGAGAGAATTTAAAATACTCTGACCTTACCTTCCTGTTGTCAAGTTCATTTTTCTCTTTTTCAATCCTTAACAATTTATTTGAATACACGGTATTCTACAATATGAGTAAATGAAGTTGCCATGTACTCTTGGGGATTTATTTTTTTTTCCAGTGATCTTAAAAGACACTAAGGGAAGTCAGTTTCACATTCACACTCCATTTATCCTATACTAGTGCCTAGGAGCATACTATATGTATGAATACTCTTAACAAAGCTATACATGCATTTGTTTGATATGGAACTAACAGTGTCTGGGACACTGTTCTAAGCCTCATAACACTTGGCTCTGAAAAGTATTAACATGGGGACTTGAAAGATTTCTTAATGGAGGAGTGCATGAAGCACAGATAAGAAGACTTGAGTTGAGACCAAAGAGTTTGTGTAAAAACTAAGCATGGGCAGGAGCCTATAACTTGAGCACTGGCACGGGGAATGGAGACTGGATGATCATAATCTCTGGGGTTTATTGATCAGCAGCTTAGTTAAATATAGTTATCACCAGATTCAGTGAAAGACCACTTCAAGGTAATAAGTCAGTGCATGCTGGAAAAGATCCTGCACACATTGGTGTATGTATGTGTTTACACCATACACAGACTCATCTGATATATACAGAACTTAATAAAAGAAACATTCTGAAGCTTTTTATATTATTTGATGAAATTCAAGGTTGTTTCTGTATTTCTTGGATTTAGTACATTAGAGACAGTCATGGTCAAACAGCAGCTGATGTCATAAGTGAATGTATTTTAACATTTGAAGCATTTTTCAGACAAGAGGTAATATCCATTTAAAACTTTCTGTGTTCATGTAGATAGAGTCATTTTATTAAAAATGTGAGACATTTCCTTAGATAACTATGCTTTCAAGAGGTTTGTTTAATAATGACAAACACAGAGATTTTCACATGTATTGCTACCCTAAAGCCCTTTGGAAACTCTGTGCTATATGGGATTGTTGTGATGTATGGATGGCTGAGAATTAGACAATGAATGAAGATGTGAATTCAGGGTAACACATTTCCAAGAAGGCAGAATCACATTGGAATGTTCAGTGCTCTTCTTATTTTAACCTAAAGTAATGAAAGCACAGTTTTCTTAGTTTTACTGCAATATAAGCAGATTGTTGCTAAGGTTATAAACATCTTTTTCCCCAAAACACACACTTTATAATATTATATAAAATATGAATAAATATTTCATAAAGGTATGGTTTGAAATGAATGGGAACAGATGCATAACTATTTAAGTTGCTTCTCATTTAAAACCTTATTTTGTCCTGCTCATTCCTTTTCTTTGTGTTATGAAACTTATACTCTCTTTATCTGGAGACATGCATAAAACAGAAAACAGCACATAACTATGATCTAATCTGCCATAATTGATCAGATGCAATCTTCCAGAATTCTGACACATCCTGTGAGATAGTTTATATAGAACATAGCTATTGTATATTGCCATGAAATGCCTCATAGAATTCTAAAATGTAAATTACTCTATCTCTCTGAGTAGACTATAAAAAGAAAACAAAAAAAAATAAAGACATTGTGAGCAGTGATCATTGCACACCTATATGTGCACAGAAAGGGTCTTTTAGTCTAAGTTCATTTCTGAGAGTATGGTTTCTGGAGTAAACGCATTTTGAATTAGGTTGTCTATAGCTGCAGGTGCTGCTCTTTTCGTTCTAAACACTGCATAATTTTGTATTTATTTGTATTAAAAATGTTCAATTTACAAAAAATTAACTCTTGGACCTGTTTACATATTTTTTCTATTTCAAAATAGGCTAAGTTACTAAAAAATAGGAACTATTTTTGCCAATATAATGAATATAAAATCAGATACTGGAAAGATGGCTTACCGGTTATAAGTACTTACTACTTTTGAACACCATTCAATTTCAGTTCCCAACAGCCATGTCTAGCCATGGTAGCTTATAGCCAACCTCCTGAAACTCTGCTCCTTGGAAACAGATTCCCTCTTCTGGTCTCTTCAGGCACTGTATTCATGAACATATAAAACATTATGTATATATATATATATATATATATATATATATATATAAAATATTAAGAGTAAATACTTTTTTAAAGGACTAGCATTTCTATTTTATTTTTGTAGCTTTAAAGTTTCATGCTCTGGCTGCTAATATTTGATAGATCTGAAATTCTGAAGTTTTCATATGCAAATAATCTCTAAATTTTTCTGGTGCCTGTTTCACTTTCAGCAGAGGTTTTATATGATAACTATTTTTATGAAAAACAAAACACTACCACTACTTCAGGGAAAAAGTCACTGTCAGGAGTTAGACAGAGATGAGATATTATAATACTGCATTAAGTGTAGAAAGATAAACTCATGCCTTTTCTGCTCCCTGATGAGTACTGAGTAAATGTTGCAACAGGAATCCCAGAATGCTTATCCTTATGCCATATTAGAGAACATTCTTTCACATATCCTAGCCTAAAATAATTTCTATGTTTTCAGTCAATAGAAAATTCAACTACTTTGTAGTTGTTAAACACACACACACATACACACACACACACACACACACACACACACACATACACACACACACCCTAATCACTACTATTTATGAATAGAGAATGCCTATAGGAATTTAGTCTTTTGTTGGAGAAAAAGAATATTGGATATGGATGGTTGGCAATGTCAGTTTCTATATAAAAGGAATCCTTATAACCAGACCACTTTAGTTACTTAATACTCTCATGGTAACAAGAACTAGAACTAACATATGTAGAAAGTTTAGTTTGAGATATTTTTGTCATTTGAAATATATATAAGTTTCTATAGTATGCCCTATAGTAGGTATGTACAAGTGAATGCATATACCTTATGGATGCCAGCAGTAAGCCCTGGATCCAGTGCAGCTGGAGTTATAGGTAACTGTGAAACACTTTTTGTGGGTGTTGATAAATACACTCCAGTCTTCTGCAGAGTCATTCACACATCTTTCTCTGCTCCCTTCCCTTCCTCTCCCTTCCTTTTAACTGTCTCCCATGGTCCCCATGCTCCTAATTTACTCAGGAGATCTTCTCTTTTTCTACTTCCCATGTAGATTAGATCCATGTATGTCTCTTTTAGGGTTCGCATTGTTGTCTAAGTTCTCTGGGATTGTGAATTTCAGGCTGATTTTCTTTGCTGTATGTCTAAAAGCCACTTATGAGTAAGTACATATGGTATTTGTCTTTCTGGTTTTGGGTTATCTCATTCAATATGATGTTTTCTAGGTCCATTGATTCATCTGCAAATTTCAAGATGCCATTATTTTTTCTGCTTTGTAGTACTCCATTGTGTGAGGGTATAACTGCAAGCCTGGTATCTCCATCTTGTCCAGTAGCTGATTCCACATTCTGTCTAACAATGAAGAATACTTGAGTATTGGTGTGGAGGTAGGTTGGTGGCCTTTGAGCACCAATCAATATGGCCTTGACCCTCTGATTTCTACAATCCTTCCTCCTTCTCTTCAGCTTCTCTAAATCTGATTCACCAAAGCTCTGCCTACTGTTTGCCTTTTGTTCTGCATCTGTTTCCACGAGTTTCTTTATGAAGCCCCTCTGATGACTGTTCACTAAACACCAATCTATGAATAAAGCAGAACATCATTAAGCATACATTGACATCTTTCTATTCAGTCATATTTGGTTCTATTCTAGGTTTCTGGACCACTCATCTTCTGCTCCAGGCAGTGCCAGTGGTGGGATCACATTTGTGGCGTGGGTTTCAGGTTGGTCCAGTCATTGGTTTGCACTCCACCAGAAAGCCCACAGAATAAACTAAACTTGGTTCAGGAGTTCACAGAGACTTAACCCATAACCAGGGAGCCTACATAGGACTGACATAGGCTCTATGCTTATTGTGACAGTTTAGAGCTTGGTCTTCTTGTGGGACTTCTACCAGTGGGATCAGAAGCTGTCTTTTATTCTTTTTATGGCTTTTAAGACCCTATTGCCTTGCCCAAACTTAATACAAAAGGTGTGGTACTTCGTCTTACTGTAACTTGATATGCACATTTTGTGGATATTCATGGGATGTTTGCTCTTTTCTGAATAGGAATAGAGGAGGAGTGAATGGAGAGGGTGGTCACAGAGGAGATGTAGGAAGAGAGACTGGGTGGAGAGGAGGGAGATAAAAATGTGTTTGGGATGTAAAATAAATAAATATTTTAAAAGAATTCCACAAGAGCATAGAAATTGTCATTCTCGTAGCTTCTGAGTTATTATTAAGAATTTCCCATTTATCTTCCATAACCTGTTAGATGATCCTTCATTGGGATGCATAAAGACTATTAATCGAGGTTCTTTAAAGGAATACAACTCTATCTATCATCTATCATCTATCTATCTATCTATTTATCTATCTATCTATCATCTATCTTTCTATCTATCTATCATCTATCTATCTATCTATCTATCTATCTATCATCTGTCTACCTATCTACCTATTGATATGCATATACATAGGCATAGGTATAAATTCAGGTATTGGTATATGTGCATGTATTTGAATGTGTATGTATGTATCCATGTATATCAAAGGAAAATTTGTTAGATGTGGTTAAAGTATTCTAACAATGGCTGTCTCATGACACAAAGTATGCAAGGTTTGCATATCTGTAATCCCAAACTGGTGGTCAGGTCCAAGAAATCCCTGAATATGTGCTCCTCATCTGTCTGCATTAGAATCCTGGAAAAGTTGGATTTAATACTGGCTGCAGCAACAGGATAGACAACATTCCCAACAAGAATGAGGGCAAGCAGCCAGAAAGCAAAGTTTTGTTCTTTTATGTTCATTTATGTGGGTTTCCAGAAAAGGGTGTGAATTTAGGGTGGCTTTTCTTGATTCATATTGTCTGATTAAATGCAACCCACATAGGAATGCTGAACAGCTTGTGGTTTTGTTGATTACAGATGTAATCAAGTTACAAGTAAGAATAACTGTCACAAAGACTATCACAGTGCCCTTTCAAACTGTTTTCTATAAATTTCCACATATCCTCCCATCATAAGGAATCTCTGTCCAGTAAGGAAAAGTCTGTGATTATCTTGGTTTATTAACCACTGCCACTGTCTGTATTCCATGGCTACTCTCTTACTTGCTAATGGTGCCATAGTTTGTAGTCTTCATTTACAGGGTGACCAACTGAATTCCTGAACTAAAGGACTTTCTAGGGTAGTGAACTTTCTGTGAATAAAATGGGTGCACCCCAGTGAACTGACTGAAATTAGCTATAATACTATCTTCTCTTCACATTCAGGCGTCATGGGATGATATGATGAAAACTTTTTGCAGGACTTTACATACATTGTACTCAAAGGAACTATTACGATTTTGCATTTGAATTTTCCTTGGTAATGTATTCCACAAATCCATTGGCCATCTAGAAACATTTGGAAAAATAACTGCATCAACAATAAATTGAGGAACTGAAAACAAAAACCTCTCATTACTCTTATCTATTTTATTTTAATATTTTATTGAGAATTTTACAATTATTCAATGCTTTTTGATCATATTCACCTGCACTACACACTCATAACTTCCTGTCTTCATTATCCAAAACTTCACATATTCATGTTCTCAGTTTTTGCAGACCTACTGGGAGCGATTGGTGCTGCCCGGATACGCAACCCACTGGGTCATGTTCAGCCTACTAAGAGTCTCATTCTTAAAGGAAACTGACTCTTCTTCCCCAGGAAGGCATCAACTAGTTCCTCAGGCAGGGCTTTGGTTCATGAAGTCTTCCACTCCCCTTGCTAGAACGTTAACTTGCTTGATCTGGCTTAGGTCTTCCACAAGTCACTGAGCTGCTGTGTGTTCAGTGGTGCAGTGGTCCTGTCATGTCCTTAGATGTCTGTTTTGCTATTTGTTGAGGCTTTGAATTCAAAGACAAACTTTTCATATTGAGGCAGCTTTACATTCCTGCTTTCCAAATAGGTTATTATCTTCTTAAGGCCAGAATCTATTCTTTTTGTTTATGTTTTACTGCTGTTGCTAAGTTTGTTTTGTTTTGATGTATTTCCCAAGGCAACATATGAACATACTTTGTGTGACCACAAGTGTTCCTCCAAAGAAAGCTTCTTCTTGGGTTTTGTTTCTGAATACAAAGTACAGTGCATTAAGGAAAAAATGCTTTTATGCTCATAAGGCAATTTATTTTCTCTAATTTCTTTCTCCAACATTGGACTTCCTTTGTTTTGCCATAAATAAATGTTGTTGTTTTAATTCATCCATCACAAACCTTTATGCACATTCCTCTGCCCTGTGGCCTTGCTTATCAGATTCTTAGGACACGATTTGATATGTGCTTGCTGTAACTGAAATACTTTTATATTGGTGACTGCAATTGCCAGTGCATGTCTATAAATAAGCTACAATTGTAAGCATAATTCACTGAAACGATTGGTGGTTTATTTAACTTGAAAAGGACAGATATCTTCTAGCTTATTGGACAGCTATGGCTTATAGTCAAGGTCCTTTGGATGCTGCCATCCCTTCATTATTCTTTCAAATGTTCCATCTCACTATAGGTGTTTTGTGCAAATGAATAAAGCAACAATTTTTCAGGCAACAGTGTGGGAAAAATTGAGCTTTCATGCTCTTTGCTGGTATCGCTTGATCATCCTGGATGCTACCTTTCCTGCATTTTACACAAAGCATGTCTTACTGCTCTGCTTTCAGAGTAAGAAAACAAGAATAACCTAAAGGAAGAATAGACAGAGAGAAAATTTAAGGGACATTTGCAAATTTAATAAGTGATTACTTAATTTGAACTTGTCCCCAAGTTCCTTACTTCATCCTGTCCCCAAATTCATTTTGTCTATTTGAAGGAGACTTTTTACAGGTTTTTCCCTACTTTGGCCAGGTTGCAGTGATTCAGTGCATTTTTCATTGCAGTATAACAATCTATCAGCACATTGGGGTGGAGGCTAGAGCAGTTAAGGACAATTGAACTTAAAACTTCAAACATGCTAATTTTATATATTTGTAAGCATAATTTCTGGATGTATATCACATTATTTCTTGTGACAGTTGTTTAAATTTCCAAGCCCTTGAGACTGTGCAGCTCCTTAATTCTCCAAGAGCAACCTATGTAGACTTTATTTAACTGTCTAAGCTTCTCCGGTGTGCCTTTGTAGTTACTAGTACATTTCTCTTTTCGAAGAACATTTTCACCTCATCTCCACTAAAATGGGTCCTCTGATCATAAGGAAAGGATAGTAGTTCAACCATAAACTAAGCTTTTCTATATTCCCTTGTATCTTAGTTTTACTCACCTAATAATCTTGTAACCTGATCCTTTCCTACCAGATCTCTGTGTACAATGTAAACATCTCCCTATTTAATGTGATATAGTTGTCCCTCTTCTGCCTCACCATGTCTATCTACTGAATCGGGTCATCATCTGTTAATGTGGGCCAATACACCAGCATTTTCAATTTTTTTACAATAAACAAAATGTCTCAAAACATGAAAGACTCAACTGTCAATTGATGATCAAAGGCATCATTCTTTTGTGACCTTGATATTCCTTTGATTATAGTTTAATCTGCAGATTTGAAAATCTCTATTCCTTATCTTATTGTGCTATTTAACAGGGTTTTATTTTTATATAGAATTCATATTAATAGATTCATGCTTAGAGTTTGAAGACTGCCACTTTAGTTCCAAACCAGATTCCTGATCTCTAGAATTATATACACATTAGTCATGACAAAGATGCTAAAAATCACTCTTACAAGTGTTCTCTGACATAAAATATGTTCATTAAGGTGATTATGTTTGTCCAACTATGAATGCCATGTTTGTTGCATTACTTACTAGTGAATATTGAATTATATTTGCCGTAAAATTTCTCATTCTGATGCCTCAGCCTATCATTGTGAATAGAGAAGTATCCTTTAAAGATGTGAATAAAATAATATGAATCTGTTCGTGTGTTCCACTAGAGAAATACTTATTCGTATAAGTGAAGATGGAAAACCAGCCGACATCCTCAAGCCAGGACAGAAGCTGCAAAAGTAGTTCTGCCAGTATGAGAGATAGAATTACAGGGCTTGGTCACAAAGACTCCAGCAAACCAGCACATGCTTCTTTCAGAGAACTATGGAGCTGTATTTGCAACAATGTCTAGCTTTCCATTTTGTTACTCATCAAGCACTCCTTCCTCCATTAAAATTGACCCTTGAGGTTTTGCTTGCCTCACATTCCATGTCCTCCTTCTATTTACAGCCAAGATGTAACTGTCCAAATTATTTCATAGATTGTTCCTACACTAAAATTGTCTCTAAAATTGAGGCCATATTCTAAAACATCAGTCACAGTAATCTTTGCAAAAACTTGCTGTCTTTGCTGGTAATTAGAGGCTTTGCAAAGTGGGAAAGTCTTTAGCTTTATTGTTGCTTTGTTTGTGTTCTCCAACATCATAAAAAAGAAGCCCTATACACAGTAACCTCCATCTTTTTGAAATTCTCATCCATTGATCTTTTCAGACTTCTTTCAGTTCCCCTGATTTTAGAAACATCTAGGCAGATTACTGCCCCCAAGTATTGTTTATTACCATAAACCTAGGTTTGCTAACAATCTCCAAGCCAGTTTACTAACATGTTATAGATTGTATTGTCATTAGTTCATAAGGTCTTTCCTTCATGGATTTCCAAAATCTGGTCTGGGAAATGTAACTGTTCTTGCTTCATTCTTCACAACCGTTCTTACCTGCCAATGGCTAAACACCAGGTAGTATTCATTCATTATTTTTTCCCAGGACCTACTATAATTGCTCAAACAAAGAAACAGAACCAATCACACCTGAAAGATATTTATCTCCCTTGCTCTTGGATTGGGAGGATCAACATAGTAAAAATGGCAATCCTACCAAAGGCAATTTATAGATTCAATGCAATCCCCATCAAGATCCCATCAAAATTCTTCACTGATCTTGAGAGGACAATAATCAACTTTATATGGAAAAACAAAAAACCCAGGATAGCCAAAACAATCTTATACAATAAAGGAACTTCTGGAGGCATTACCATCCCTGACTTCAAACTCTATCACAGAGAGACAGTAATGAAAACAGTGTGGTATTGGCATAAAAATAGAGAGGTCGACCAATGGAATCAGATAGAAGACCCGGATTTTAACCCACAAACCTATGAACACCTCATTTTCGATAAAGGTGATAAAATTATACAATGGAAGAAAGAAAGCATCTTCAACAAATGGTGCTGGCACAACTGGATGTCAACCTGTAGAAGAATGAAAATAGACCCATATCTATCACCATGCACAAAACTCAAGTCCAAATGGATCAAAGACCTCAAAATCAATCTGAACACACTGAACCTGATAGAAGAGAAAGTGGGAAGTTCCCTACAACAGATGGGCACAGGCGATCGCTTCCTAGGTATAACCCCAGCAGCAGAGTCATTGAGGGCAACACTGAATAAATGGGACCTACTGAAACTGAGAAGCATCTGTAAAGCAAAGGACACTGTCACTAAGACAAAAAGGCAACCCACTGACTGGGAGAAGATCTTCACCAACTCCGCAACAGACAAAGGTCTGATCTCCAAAATATATAAAGAACTCAAGAAACTAGACTTTAAAATGCTAATTAACCCAATTAAAAGATGGGGCACTGATCTGAAGAGAGAGTTCTCAACAGAAGAAATTCAAATGGCCAAAAGACACTTAAGGTCATGCTCAATCTCCTTAGCGATCAGGGAAATGCAAATCAAAACAACACTGAGATATCATCTTACACCTGTCAGAATGGCTAAAATCAAAAACACCATTGATAGCCTTTGCTGGAGAAGCTGTGGAGAAAGGGGTACCCTCATCCAAAGATATTTATCTAAATATTGTTTTCAGCATAAAAAAATAAAAGGGCACTTGGTAAGTAGTTGACTAAGATTAGTATGTGGATCGAATATCTTACACTTTAATTTCTGCATTATTATTGCTAATGTCAGGCTATATTCCAACATCATATTCACCCACATATTAAAATGTGTCAAGGATTATTAATAAATAGACCAAGATACATTTGTTATTATCTACTTCTGAACTTGCAATTTTCTCAAAACGTAATGATTAGAATCTGTGTTCACTACACCCAGTGGGAAAATCCCGTTAAGCCTTGTGCAAATCAGATGTCCTCACAGGCAGGAGTACCTTAGGTCAAGTGCTACTTAAGTGAAATACAATTCTCATTTCAGGGGATTGCAATGAAATGTTTTCAAGTCAAATTCATTCATTTCGTACCAAATTTTCCTCCTTGCTTTCATTCCAGTGATCCCAGCATTCCACACGGAAAATCTAGGGGCAATATAACTCAAGAGAAAGACTCTGACATTCACAGACTGTTGTAAAAATCAAGATACCTTTTCTGCCTTTCTAGAGTCACTAAATGTATTCTGGAAAGATGACTAGATGCAATCTCTTGTTGCAAATATTGAAAAGCTAGTATTAAGTAGTTTGAACTGCACAAAGAAGGAAGGAAAGAATGACATTGTATTTTTCTGGTTCAACTTTCTACTTAAACTCATGAACCACATATAAAATGTGCCTTATTAAATGATTTGGAAAGTGGTAAAAAATGTGCAGTCACGTATTTTGAATAATTTTATTTTTTAAATACTTTATTACCATATAATAATTACACATGAATACACAACAGTGTGTTTCATTATTACATTTTTATAAGTGAATGTAATAGATCTATTCACATCTCTCCCGCATTAACCCATTCCTCCCCAGTCCCAGTGATGTACTTCTTCACAACCTGCCTTTCATTATTTTTGAGAGCATTGGCACTTTTGTCCATCAGCCAGAAGCCTGAAAGTCCTCAGGATTCAAAGATGAGATTTGTGAATCCCTCCCCACTTCAAGATGGGAGCATGTTAGGCTCAAATTTGTGTTGATCCTGTAATGATTCTGTGAGTTCAAGAGTACAATGTCAGTGGCAAGCCCAGAAGACAGTTACAGAAGGCTCAACCCCTCTTCTGGTGATGTGGGAGTGTCATATACTAATCTGTTTATCAATCTGTTGATTTCATTGGTTAAAATAAAGACACTGCTTGGCTGGTCCTATAGGTTAGAACATAGGTGGGTGGAGTAAACAGAATAGTATGCTGACAGGAAGAGGAAGTGAGCTCAGAAAATCATGCAGCTCCGCTCAGAGAAGCCAGCCTCCTCTCTCGCGGGCGGACAGGATAGCCCGGCTCTCTGAGGCATGCTCGCGATGAAGCTCCAATCCAGGATGAAAGGCTAGAATCTTCCCGGTAAGCACACCTTGGGGTGCTTACAAACCTGATTAGAAATGGGTTAGACCAGGTGCGAGAGTTAGCCCGTAAGAGGCTAGAGCTAATGGGCCAAGCAGTGTTTAAATGAATACAGTTTGTGTGTTGTTATTTTGGGCATAAGCTAGCCAGGCGACCGGGGTGTTGGGGACACAACCCCGCTCCCCAATTTCAACAGATGGCGCCCACGTGGACAACTGAATCCACAGAAAGTCTGAGAAAGCTTGGGAAAGAGTAAAGCATGTTTTCTTGGTAGCAGCGATTTCTCGGGTCTAGCGCTGCTGGAAGCAAGCAAGCACTCTCATCTAAGAGAGGCTTCCTGACTCAGCTTTAGCTGCAAAACCCTGCAGCTCATTAAGAGGTCCTGCCACGAAACACTTAAACGTTGTTGACGAAAAGCTGAACGCATGGTTTTCGGTTTTCAGTCGTAGCAGGAAAAAAGCTGCACTGTTTAAAAATGCCGGCTTTCTGGGCTGTCCTGCCAGGGAAAACTCGGACTCTTTTACGCGGGCAGTTCGTGCGGTTTTCGAGCACAGGCTGCGGAAGCTCGCTTGCTGGCAAGGACCTTGAAACACTGTAGAGTTGTGGCACTGAAGGCGGCTCTGGCCGGTACCTCAGTCACAAGGTTGGAATGGCAGAAAGTTAAGGAATGAGCTACATCTAGCCAGCAAAGCCACGCCTTTAGTCCTATTGAGATTGCTTGGTAAATTAAAGACTTATATGGTCAGAAAAACAGAGAGAGATACAGTAAAAAGAGATTCAAAGATAAAGAAAATTTTTAAATGGTTTACAGTGTGTTAAAAATATATGCAAGCTAAAAGTAAGTTCTTAAGAGTAAAAAAAAATTGGAAGAAAAAGAGAAGTTGGTTGTGATAGTACACGCCTTTAATCCCAACACTTGGGATGCAGAGGGAGATTCACCTCTGTGACTTCAATGTGTGGTAGCACACGCCTTTAATCCCAGTGCCTAGAAGGCAGAGACAAACAGATCTCTGTGAGTTCAAGGTGTAGTAGCATACGCCTTTAATCCCAGTGCCTGGGAGGCAGAGACAGGCGGATCTCTGAGAGTTCAAGAACAGCCTGGTCTACAGAGCTATTCCAGGTCAAAGATGTACGCTCAAAAAGTTAAAAGTAAAAATAAACGAAATAGAGGTTAAAATAAAGTGCACAAAGATGGAAAATACACAGAGAATCTTGATACTGTATGCTATTATGCTCTCTTTGAATTGTTTGAATGCTGAGGAAGGAGCAACAGATGTCAAACGGTATTTGCTTATAAATGCTGCTAAACTAACCCAACATAGATATTGTGAAAATGCCTCGACTTGGAAATTTGGATCTAAGGATATAATACTTTGGAAAGGAGTTTCTTGTTTTGTTTTCACAGAGGATGAGACCCTGTTCATTTCTTCTATTCCGATATGGTATGATGAACCACGCCCTCCTGAACGGTTGCTGTGAACGCCTTCAGAAAATTGCTTTGCCCAACTGCCAACTGAGATGAAACTAGCACACAGGTTATACCATGAAAGACCTAATTAACGACGCCCTCATTCAGCAGGAAGCAGTTTGGAGAAAAAACTGCACCCATGTTCCCAAATATGGTTTATAAATGTTCTTTTACATTTAAAGGGGGAAATGGTATAGGTATGAATAATTTACATTGATATGGATTTTGCTTTAGTGATTTAAATTTAAGGTCAATTTTGTTATATGTATATGTATTTCTGATCTTGATTAGGTGTAGTGATTGTGTAGTTCACTTAAAAATGTAATGTATATAGGTTGTTAATGGATAATCATCGATAATGGTCAAGCTTGTCGTTATGTTAGTTAGATTTTCTAGATATATAGAGATATATTTTAGTTAGATAGGCATTCTTCATATCTTTCAAAGACTACAAAATAGGACATTTAATGTTTTAATAACTTGGGACTTTTCATGACAATGAGACACTCTGCTCCTGGCAGCACCAATCTACTTCAAGAGGAAGATGGGCATCGAAGAGGATCCTTATGGAGTTTGATAGCCATTTGGGCAAGAAACTGCTCCTGCCTGGACTATTGCATAAAGTGGACACAGAGAACCCTCAGAGAGAGGACTACTGAACTTACCTAAAGGTGAGATGATCTTTCGGGGTTCCTGATTCATGAAAGAGTCTGCAAGACATTCTTCAGGACAAGCAGATAGTGACTGCCTTTGAAATTTCCTGCTTTGTGGAATGTCTGCTGAAAACTATGGGCCTGTGGGGCGAAGACAGATGCCCCAACGGTACAGAGGAACTTTGGGTGACTGTACAGGCAGCAAGATGTCTCTGTCATTTCTAGAGTTTAAAAGTTGCTTTTTTCTTGTTTGCTTAGATAATATTGTATCTTTCTGGAGTCTTTGATGGAGTTAAGAATAGTTAGTTATAGTTATACTTTTCCTTAGTTATGATAAAGATTATTGTAATTTTTACTTGATAACTGTTTTATGTAATTTTGCTATGTTAAAGTTAAGGCCTTTCCTTTTTGTTTAAACAGAAAAAGGCGAAGTGATGTGGGAGTGTCATATACCAATCTGTTTATCAATCTGTTGATTTCATTGGTTAAAATAAAGACACTGCTTGGCTGGTCCTATAGGTTAGAACATAGGTGGGTGGAGTAAACAGAATAGTATGCTGACAGGAAGAGGAAGTGAGCTCAGAAAATCATGCAGCTCCGCTCAGAGAAGCCAGCCTCCTCTCTCGTGGGTGGACAGGATAGCCCGGCTCTCTGAGGCATGCTCGCGATGAAGCTCCAATCCAGGATGAAAGGCTAGAATCTTCCCGGTAAGCGCACCTTGGGGTGCTTACAAACCTGATTAGAAATGGGTTAGACCAGGTGCGAGAGTTAGCCCGTAAGAGGCTAGAGCTAATGGGCCAAGCAGTGTTTAAATGAATACAGTTTGTGTGTTGTTATTTCGGGCATAAGCTAGCCAGGCGACCGGGGTGTTGGGGACACAACCCCGCTCCCCAATTTCACATTCTGGGTCTTCCACTTTTCTTCCAAACTAGTCCTTCACCAAGAATATGTGGAATCTATTTTATTCACACACTCACACTGTGTTTCTTCACCTAAGAAGCCACGCCTGTGGAAATTCTGATTATTATAATGTATTAATGTGTGTATGAGCAAGGGTACAATTAACAATATAAATCAGTCAACTTTTACTGAGGAAACTGTTTTAGTGAGAAATATTATACACAAAATAAGTTAATGTTTATCTTTTCCAAAGTGAATAAGTAAAATTATGAAGATATTTGTAGTCAATAACATAGTCCACCTACCAAGACCTGAGTTAGGCCACTGTGTAGGTGTTGTAACATGATAGGTTCAATGTACAGCTTACAATCTGGTGTCTTGGCATAGAAACATTAGTGATCAAGGAACCTCAGGAAGCATTTCTCAAATACGTCAAATAATATCTCATACAGATAAAAACAGACTACTTTTGTTTGAGAGAGAATAAAATTATTCATAAATCAAGGTCATGTTTGCATAATATTTGATATTTTTTAATGCTTACAGTAACTAAGTGCCTAGAAAAAATGACCATATTTTAGATATATTTGTCATTTCTGTACAAAATGGAGAGTAGAAGAAGCAGGGTAGTTATCTTAAAATTGCCTTAAAGTATCCAAGGGAGATATTTTCATGAAAATGGTTTTCATTCTTATCACATCTAGATTCAAGTCTCTAGTGTAAAATAGAATAACCTAACTCATGAAGTATTTTGCAAGAATTTTAGTCTATTATACTGGAAGAACAATAATGACAGACTGCATATAATATTTTTCTCCTATTTACAAATACTGAAAATGGAAATTCAAATAAGAATCATAAAGCAAACTAACAGAGAGAAGTGCTTCATATGTAGACATATTTGTTTGGTTAAAATAATTTATTTATGTGCAGGTTTGTGTGAGGGTAGTGGTGTGTGTGGTGTTGAGATGCCATCGTACTCATGGGGTCATCAGAGGGATACATTCTTTGCCTGTAGGAATATAAGGCCTACAAGGTTGAGAGATGAGCCAACCTGGAGTAAGCCTGGGGGCCTAGCAACAGTCATTATCAGAGGTACTTATTGTGCCTAGCTAATGACGGGTAACCACGCAATGTTAACAGACTGGAATACAGCCTTGGTTTTGAGAGGGGAGTATAATATGCTCTCCCCATTGCTGAATAAACAAGTTTGCTATTTGCCTTTTACCTGACTACAGGTGTCTATGCTGTTGAGACTGTGCCTCCTCACTCCCTCCTCCAAGGGAGCCTTTAGGACCCAGCAGCATTTTCCCGGTGTCAGCATATGTCAACAGGCTTGCCAGATGTCTTTCTTCGCTGAACTATCTTACTGGTCATGTGTTTTCCCTATTTTATTTTAGCAATTACCTTTTGTTTATTATACAAGTGCCCTGCCACTGTGTTATATCTCTCACCCTAAGATATTTACATTTAAAATTTCATATTTATTCAAGCAAACTCTGGCATCTCAAAAAGTAATTCTAATACATTGCTAATGTTGACAAAATATCATCCTTAGATTTTTTTCTCTAATGTATGTAATCTGGTGGCTTAAATTGTCCAAAGACATTGTTTAAATTCAGTTTATAGAGAAAAGATAAATGAAAAATAATTTGCAAGTGATTAAAAGCATTTTATTTCATCCAGTAACCAAAAATACATATGCAAAATTGAACCATAGTTTTAGAAGTTAATATATACATATATTATATATTCACATTTATTTTATTAATTTGTATTGTTTCTTTGAGAATTTCATAAAATTTATTTTGATCATATTAATCACACTTCCCTAACTTCCAAGATCCACTTGCTTCCATACTTTGTATCTTCCCTCTTTTCTTTATTCCCTTTTATTGAAAATAGATATTTTGATTGCAATTTTCCCTCCATCTATTCTTCCCAGTTCCTCCCCCACCTCCCTTCTCATCTGAATATTCCCATTGTCTCTCATTAAAAAAGAACAAGCTTCTAAGAGATAGTAACAAAATATAATATACTAATAAGATTAAGAAATCATCATATCAAAGTTGGGCATGACATTCCAACAGAAGGAAAAGAAGCCAAGAGAAGGCACAGCAATGAGAAATCCCCAAATTTGTTTTCACATACTCAGGAGTCTAATCAAAATACCAATCTGAAAGCTACTATTTATGAATATATATATATATATACATATGTATGTATATCTGCACATATACATACATACACACATGAATACATACTTTTATATTTATACACACACACAAAGGTGCAGAACAATGCAGGCAGTATGCTTGCTGTTTTAATGTCCTCTATCCCCTCTGGCTCTTACAATCTTTCCATCTTCTCTTATACATTATTCCTTGAGCTCTGAGTGGAGGCATTTGATGGAAACATCCCAGTTCGATCTGTATGTTACACAGTCTCACTCTCTGCAAAATGTCTGACTGTGGGTCTCTATGTGTTTCCATCTGCTGAAGGAAGAAACTTCTCAGATGAAGGCTGAATAAGGCCCTGATCTATAAGTATAGCAGAATGCCATTCTAATCATTTTATCAGTATTTTTAAGACCAGTAGTATTTGTCATTTTTGATACAGTCTTTGGTTCTTGGTCACCAAGCAGTGTCAGGTATGGACCTTATGTCAAAATAGTAGATTTTTTTTTTACTAACATAAACAGTGTGCCACCATTGTCCTAGAATATTTTGCAGGTAGAACATTATTGTGGTTTGGTTTGCATTTACCTTTTTCTTTTAGTAGCCTGCAAAGTATCTTCCCATACAAAAGACATTAGATTGTAGGCATGAAGATTCTATGTAGTCACATGTTTGCCTTCTCCTTGTTCAGTGAGTTGTGTGAATGTTGTCTTCAGCAATGTCACCTTGCCACCAGTTTTTGCAGAGCAACCTATGGATGTTGCCAAGAAAAGAGGTTGCTATTTTCTGGCTTTTTAACCCCATCTATTTCATATTTGACAGAAAAGAGAAGCATGAAACAAGAGATAACATAAGTGTTGGAACAAACAGAAGAGAGGGAGGAGTGAGGAAGAATTTACTCAAGGAAAGAAAGGGACACTTTTATGTTTTGATTATGTAAGGAGGAAGGCAATATAGAAGAAGCTTGTGTCCAAATTGAAATTGAATTCTGAAGAAAAGCAAAATCATGAAAGGAGATGCACTTGGAGTGAGATGCAGAGAGTTAAATCCCTGTGAGAAAGACTGTCTAAGGGGAAGAATTATATCCTGGAATGCAGTGGAGAAGGCAGGTAAAAAGAGGGCTCCTGAGAAAGAAAAGAAGTGTGAATTTTTTTTTCTGAGGCAGCCTATGCATCAGGCATGGCTTTTTCCAGTCACAGTCATCAACGGCCAGTTTGGTATTATTGTCAAATTTTACATATTGTATTTTTTCTTGATGAGTAATAAATTTGAATAATGCAGGGAAATTTCCCTCATTAATTAACTTCATAAAAGGTGCTTGAATTATAATTTCATGGGATTCTGTATGTTCTGTGTATATGAAAGTTAATTATATCTTGTATATGGGAATTTCAAATCTCGTCCCACTAGTAAAGTTAGAGGAGCAGTAATAGTTTGCTTTGCATGCAAAGGATTTCTTGTAGCGTTATAATTTTGTTTGAATGCTAATATTACTTTTCACTTTGGTCTTTGTGGATGGATAAAAATTTTCCCCAAAGCATAAAATGAGAACCTATTCATCCTAATCTTGATTAGTTCTAAGTTTAGGACCGAAGAGTTCATATGAAACTTTGCATTTGGGGATGGGAGATTTCTGAATTTAATATGTGTTAGTAATATGCATGTGTACATAATTAGCTAGATAACATGTGGGCTCTATTTTTCATCTCCTTTAATGATGTAAATATCAATGTAACTATCTCCCTAAAGATGTTTATAGCTGGAGCCAGTGACACACTCGACTTATGGCTATGGGACTGTAATATGTTTGGTTATGTGTTGTTGGAATCTAAACTATCTGGATGTATACTTGTCTTCATTTATAACCTGAATGAAGAAGTAGGGAAACAGATGACTTCTTAGAATCAATGTTGACTTACTAGTTGTCTCTAATGAAGGAACAATTACATGGTAGAAGAACATCAACTCTTCCTTAAACCTATTGCTTATCGTGGTGCTAAAGAATCTTTAAAAGAAGGATGCCAAAACTGTTGATGCCAAAGTCCTGCACCCACAAGCTTCACATCATAGTATTCTATAAGGACACTAAAGTAGATTTTCCAAGACTTGTACAGTCAGTTAAAGGTAAAATCAAGTTCTAAATCCTAAATAAGTGGACTATATATCTTGTCTCATATGCTTAAAAGAATCTTAGGTTAGGTTATGTCACTTGGCCAGGAATTTTCTCTCATGCAGTTCCCATCATGTGTATTCGGGCAGTCCTAATTGGTCAATGTTTACTCCTGAGTGATTACAATGAACACACTGGGAATCAAACTCATGTCCTCTGGAAGAACAGTGCCATTTCTTGACTTCTTAGTATCACTTTATCACCCTATATGCTGGTAGCCATGTCAGAGGAACAGCAGGTGGCAATTGAAGTTCATGGTGTCCCCTCATCAGGAGAAAACTCTCTGATGGGTCAATCTTATTTAATCAAGTTTCTGAGACCACAGACACCAGGATGTCTTTTGCTTCTGCTGTTCCTTTACGTGTTTGTGATTGCGATTTCTCTCTGATTCCTGGCATAGTGTGAGTGGATGTAGGGAGATCCCCACTGCCTGTATGCAGTGTGTTTATCCCATCGAAACATCCCAATCTACTGAGTATTTTTATATGTGAATTGTCTAGAAGGTGACTCCTGCCTAACCTGTACTGTCTAATTGGCAATAAAAATGATAGCTTATACAGAGTTTGGATGAAAAAAAATAAATACAAGGACATGTTTTATTGCTAAGATCTACAAGTTCCACTTAAGGAGCTGCTTTAGACCATATGTTAGGATAATAATTAAAGGAAATCATTTGTGTCCAGGGGCCAGGCTGGGTCTACTTCTCTTATTGCTGAAAAGATACAGTCACAGGTTTCTATGTGCACCTTTAGCTGAAACAAAGCTTTAAAATAATTTTATGTTCTATGGGATTCCTTGCTAATAGTTTTCTTAATATGAAAAATCCAGAAAATCTAAATTTTACAAGGACACATAGCTGATATGTCTGATTCATTAGGCTAGTGTTATGAATTCAAAACAGACCAATTGTTGATAGCTGAAGAATGATTAACTGTTTGTACCCATTCTCAATTTGCTGATATAGGTATGCACTTCAAAGATTAAAAAATCAATCGAGTGTTTTTTTTTTTTTATGTAGAAGAAGAAGTTTAAGAAGAGAAGCAACTTTTATGCAACAACACCACAGGGAAAGAAATTCTAACTAGTCAGAGCTACATAAAATAATTTTACTCTGTAGCCCTGAGAAAGGACTACAAGTTTTTTTTTTTTTTTTTTTTTTTTTTTGTGGTCAAGGATTGCACACACGGTAGAAAGTGCGTTTTGAGATTTAAAGTGCTATGATGCCGCAGTGTCTTGGGAGTGCTGACTTGAGTTGAAGCTAAGAGATTTACTATTTCTCAGGAATGTTCACTTGAGCTTGAACTAGAGGATTTACAATATTCCAGGTGTCTCTGTATCCCAAGATTTAGCACTCACCAGGAACTACTGAGTACTAGAGAAATCTGGAATGAATGACTTCTGATTACAGGGTGTTAGAGTAAAATAATTATATAGCTGTGGATTAGTTAAAATTGCCTTTCTCATGCCTGGGAGAATACAAGGCAAAGGCTTTAAGTGGCTAAAACATTCATAAATATAGGTTGTAAGCACACAATTTTCTCATTTTCTTGTACTCTTCATTGGTTTAGATTTATGACTCCTTTAAAATTTCTTATAAGATTATCTCTCAAAATAGATAATAAAGTGATTGTTTCTTTACACCACAATTTGCACCCTGCCAATATACAAGTTACTTAGATATATTGTATGTGATCTTTTTGGGATGGTTCTCTTTTTTATTTTTATTTTTTTTCCATTCAAAAAAATTTACACTTCCTCCCCTCCTCCCATTCTCCTCCTACACCCCCCCTCCCCCTCCTCCCTCCCCCTTCCCCCTAAGAGAGGGCAAGGAACCCTGCCCTGCAGGAAGTCCAAGGCCCTTTCCCCCTACATCCAGGCCTAGAAGCTTTGGTCCCAAAAAGACTAGGCTCCCAAAAAGCCAGTACATGCAGTAGAAACAAGTCCCAGTGTCTCTATCAATGGCTTCTCAGTCAGCCCCCATTGTCAGCCACATTCAGAGAATCCAGTTTGATTGCATGCTCATTCAGTTCTGGTCCAGCTGGATTTGATGAGCTCCCATTAGAAGAGGCACACTGTCTCAGTTCTGACTTTCGTGGTCCTGAATTCCTTGCTCATCTTCTCCCTCCTGCTCTTCAACAGGACCTTGGGAGCTCAGTCCTTGCTCTGATGAGGGTCTCTGTCTCTATCTCCATCTGTCGCAAGATGAAGATTCTATGATGATATTCGAGATAATCATCAGTGTGATAGTGGGGCAAAGCCAGTTCAGGCACCCTCTCTTCTGCTGCCCAAGGACCTAGCTGGGGACATCCCGTGGACATCTGGGATCACCTCTAGAGCCAAGTCTCTTGCCAACCCTAAAATGGCTCCCTTAATGTAGATATCTTCTTCCCTGCTCCTATATCTGCCCTTCCTCCATCTCCCCCAAGCTCTCTCCAGACTTTCCTTTCTCCCTTCTCTTTCCCCCTCTCTCCTTCCCCCATCCCTATCCCCACCCCTATGCTCCCAACTTTTGCCTGGCGATCTTGTTTGCTTCCAATTTCTAGGAGGATCTATATATGGTTCAAATTAAGAAATCCAGATGTAAAACTCTTTGCACCCAATCTCTCAGCTTAAGTAGGGGAAGCCTCTGAAGAGATTAATTTGAACAGAATATTTGTAAAATCCCACCTATAATAATTCTTTTCTTATCACCAATGCATTTTCTATGGTGTACATTCACCTACATATTATACTGTAGCTGTCACAAAAGTCTCAAAATAATTTAAATTTTCAATCTACAGAATTGATGACTTCATATGGTTTGATTTGACATTCTATAATTCTTAAACTAGGAAATATTTTTCATGTCATGTAGAAAATATTGTTTTTAGATTGATAGTTTCTGAGACTCTGTTCTTGGCATCAGTACTTTTAAAAATTGTTTAAACACACAGTCTCAGAAACTCATTGCAAACTGAAGAATACTGCATTTATTAGGTAACTGTTTGTAAGAATAGTGACCCATGTTCTTAAATTTTATTATTACTGTTAGAAACAAGTTTCATCCAAACTTTAGTCAATATTATAGCTGCCTATGGTTTGATCTGTGTTAAATTGTTTTACAGTCCAAATTCAGATTAACAAGACACAAGAAGACTTCCTTCTGATAAAACATTTATCGTGCTTAATGGAGGAAAAAATGATTATGTATGATAATTTTTATTGTCATGATTATAAAAAGCTCAGACCACTGAGTTCCTTCTGTTTCTCTTTCTTCATGTGTATGTAGGCAAATAGTAACCAATGTATGTTGTGGGAGCTCCTTCAGCCAATAGCCTTGAAGATTAACTAAAGGAGTTTTCACAAATGTATAGGTAGGAGATCTTGACACAGTATTAGTACCTCAGCTCCTCACTATATTCAAATGAACTGAACAAATGTCAATCAAATCATTGAACTAAGTCCAGTAATATAATACATATGTGTTATATATATATATATATATATATATATATATATTCACATTGTTATATTTTATTTGATTAAATATATATTCATATTGATATTACTGTGTTGTATTTGATATGTGATCAAATACAATACAGAAAGATGAATTAAAATACATCTCTATGGGAAAAGTACAAACGTTTTTACTAATGGGCTAGCATCAGTTCAGGCATATGCTAATGGACACTTGGCTGAAACCCTATCAGGAAAGCTCAAACACTGAAGCTGATATCTGATAAAGAAAGTATAGTTCTGGAGTACTCCAACTACACATGGTTCTTTATTTTCAGATATAAATTTACACTTTCCTATGCCTTGCAAACTAAAATGTTCAATTTTTCTGGTTCAGTAAATTTTTTAAGATTTACTTTACCCTAAGAATATATTCCATATATATATATATATGTTAATGCAGAATTCATCATGATATCATGATATTAAGCAATCAAAACTAAGGAAGTTCTAGAAAACCATATCCAATGACCACTGTACTATCATTATGTTAAAGCAATGGTCAAAAAGAACTGAGAAGAATATAGCTCAGTGTAGAACATTTGCCATATATTCAGAGTATGCTGAATTCAGTCCCAATACTGTCAAAACTAAGCAAACAAACTAAAATCTCCACTTTATAGTAAAACTTTTTAAATTATAAGTAAATCTGTCTTTCATCTATTTGTATACAGATATAAAAAATATTGTATAAAGTAGAAGCTTTCACATCTTTCATGCCATGCTTATACCACTTGTTTGATGTTTTCCACAGCTGTGAAATGGGTTGAACATTTGCATCGGTCTCCTTAATTAATAAGGAGTCTTATTAATCATGTTCTTTAAAACTATAGGTGGGCCTGATCAGAAGTGAGTATTGAGCTTCCAAGATGGAGCAACAGATAAAGACATTTGATGATAATCAACTCCACAAATTCTCTGATTCCATGTGATCATCTGACTTATGCATGGCAATATACATATGCTTGCCCACATTCATACACACAAATAAATAACTAAATATCAGTATATTCAATCAGATGTAGTGCAGTCCCTTAGTCCTTTTTTCCCCCCTAGGACACACACATAAAACCTTTATCAAGTTATATTGATACCTTGATAAAGTCCAGAAAGTAGAATTATGGTGTTGTTTGTGATCTGTAAGATTTAGAAAAGCCAGCTCATGTGGACTCCTGATTTCACCAACCTATCTAAATCCTAATTTACTAATATTTATATATACATGAATATCACTTTCAAACCAAGAGATATGCTATTTTTTATTTCTTCATGACTAGATCCAGTTTTCCTCTGTATGAAGATTTATTTTTATGAGTTTCTCTTGATAAATTTTGCTAGAAATCTTTCAGCTTTCAGATACTATGGTAGGCAATATTATTCCTCTTATCCTAGATATTAAATGTTTAAATTTTTATTTGAATTATGTGGTCAGACCAGAGGGCCCTCACATAGAACTTATATAGCTATTTATTTCCATCCTGCCTGACAATAAAAGTTTCATAAGAAAAGCAATTTGAGAATTGGGCCATTGTTATAGTGATACATGCTAATAGGCCTTAAAAATTAGATGGGAAATAGTTTAAAATACCTAAGGAGGTAAAGATATTTGCTAGCAAGCCCAACAACATAAATTTAATCTTTGAACTCACATGATACATGACCAAATATACATAAACACAGACATGCAAACAAAATAAAACAGTGAAAATGTAACCAATCTTTTTAAAGCAGGAAACTGGATTTTGCATGTACTGTCACAGCAAAGTTTTACCTGAATTCTTAAATTGTACAACTGCTATATATTCTCTTAAAATAAAAGCCCCCATCTTTAATCAATAAAAGAATTATTCCTTTTTTACTAAAGAGGTCTGTATTTTGTTGTAGTTTAAAAAATTGCTTAATTTATGTAGGGTGAAGCTATTGAACATGATCATATAAAAATATATGAGCACTTGTGTATGCCAGTAATATTAGTATTTGATAACAATGATATATTCTTAAACATTAATAGCTATGTGCTAACTCAATATTGCTATCTGAATTTTGTCAGAAATAGCATCAGAGTTTAACCTTTGTATAAATTTAAATTATTCTACTTTATAATCTTCTAAAGCATTAATATACTTAAAGTACAAACTAGTTACTATTTAAAACATTCTAGAGATGGTTTTCAATGTGTTTATTTTGGGGAACTAAAATATATCACTGGTGATGCTTCTATCTATTTTCTATTTATTTGAACACACTAATTCAGAAAATCATGCATTTAACAAGTGTTAAAGTCTTTTAAGTTGAAATAGAAATTCATTAACTTTGCAGCCTGATTTATATTATTCAGTAATGGAATTACTTTATTCTATTTCTCTACAGGATTCTATATATAATTCCTCTAAATATTAAGTAAATACAAAATAAATAAATAAAAGATTTCATTTCTTGAATAAAAATAGCCTTTATGTCATTGTCTTTTCATTATCTTAGAAGCATGAACATCATAAGCAACAAAATGCTAATGCATTGTATGTGAATCACAGTAGGAATCCTGAATTTGAATGGCCAGCTTTGTCACCATGCACCAGATCTTTAGGCAAAGGTCTCTTAGAAACCAGTGGGACCCTGCACAGGTGCCTCATGCTCACCTTGCTCAATTGTATTCTTTAGATTGCTATGAGCTGTTGACCTTGGACTCACGTGAAAACATCTGGGTGTTTCAGTTATCAATTTAAAAAGCAGCTGTTTTTGGAAATACATCCTAATTCTAATTCCCCAACTGAAATGAGAGTGTAGCAAAAAATAATAATAATAATAATAAAATAATTTGATTTTCAGCACCTGTTAAGAGCACTTACTGCTCTTCCAGAAGATCAAGATTTGATTCCCAGAACCCACAAGGTGGGTGACTCACAATCTTCTGTAACTCTGGTTCCAGTGGCTCTAAGACTCCCTTTGGTATATGAGGCCCTGTGAACACTTGATGACAGATATACATACAGATTAAACACTCATATCATACACATGAAATAACAAATCTAATGAGTATTTAATTAATTAGTTTTCTATTTGTCTGTAATGGTTCATTAAGTTTAAATAATAATGATCTGCTATTGGGAAAAAATACAAAGATAGATGTGAAAGTGGCAATGTTTCCTTTATGTTGTAGTCTTAGATATTCCAACATGGTTTACATCAACTGCAGAAAATGCAAATGAGCATTTATTAAGGAAAACCTATGTTAATACTATCAGATTCATATGTAGACCTGAAAGCGTTAGCTCTAACTCTGACTCAAGTTTTGCTTCTTAAATGATGGAGAAGTATGGCCGTTGTGACATTATTCCTTCCCAACTGCGCATTGAAACAGTCTCTGTGGTTCCTTGCAAGTTCCTAACAACATACAGCTTTCTGTGACTTCTTTGCTAAACACGGTTGATCATTTCCACCTTACCCAGAAAGTAGCTAATGCAGTGATTTATATGCAAGGCACTACAAAACCCCTTAGGCAGACTACACACTGTCAAGCATTTACTAAGAGGATACCTACTTCTGAATTTTGATGAGAACCTGATCTTGGGTCCCAGATTACTTTACCCATAGTCATATTGAAAAATGTCTTTTCTAATTTCTTTATGTTTAAAATATACAAATTCTGGGGCATAAGGGGATTACAGATTGGGAAACTTTTCTAACTTTAGATTTTTGGGTAAACACCAGTACAACTTCCCAACAAAAACGGCAACCTTCCACCACTAACAATAACGTGCTTTCCTTCTCAGAAGCTGTCTCAAATCTCTACAGTGAATCAGGAAATAATGTCAGGATAAAAAGTAATAAATTCCAGAAAAACGTGATGAAAGGAATAAGGTTTGCATTCTCCTAATATCAGCAGAAGATAATTAAAATGTTCTATATTCTATAATCAAAACAAGCAAACAAACAAAAAAATCAAATTCATTGAATATATGAACTATCCATAAGTTTCCCATGACAGAATACTTGATGAGAGTCAATTTGTAAGAAAATATGTATTTTGGCTCATGGCTTCAAATATTAAGTCCCTCTCCACAGGAGGAAGATTATGTTTCATACTGAAAATCTGGCCAAGAACCCTTCACTGGGGACTTCACAGGCCCCAAGGGTGAATCTACCATTAATATTTTGTTAAAAAGAAATGTCAAACCTCTATACCAGTAGATTGGTTTATCTCTCAGTCCTCATCAAAGATGTTTCCTCTTAAAACAAATATTTATATGCATATGTTAAATTCATTGTTTCAACAAAAAAATTATGTGTCTTGAACATATGAAACAATTCCCCAAGTCAAAGAATGTGCTTAAACTAAATCATGATATAAAAATATTTATGAAACTTAATACGTTTTAATGTTAAACTTTGACCAATATGCAATCAAAATCACATCAGAATCATTCATTGACAGCTATGAAACAAGGTATGTAAAGTCTATTCACAGAAGCAATGAACTTCTACTAACCCCATATGTGACCTCAAGGATATTATGATTCAAGTGGCCTTCACTATGTAGTTTAGGATGACTGCCAAATGCAATTAGACAAGAGTATGTGAAAGAAATTGATCTGAATTAGAAATAATAAACTTATCCTTCTCAAAATCAATAATTGATCTTCATTTCAAAAACATGCAATTCATTTGATAGAAACACTTTTTCTGTACGTATTATCAAGGACTCAGAAATTTAAAAAAAATGACAGGCAGGAGAGCAAGGAAATGTGTAGAGCTCATTAAAAATCAATAAAAAATTAAAGACACAGAGGTAAAAATCTAACACACCTTTGTGGACTTGAAGAGTTGTGGTGACAATATTTGGCTACATGATTGAGGTTGTTAATTAGGTCTTAATTTTTTTTTCACTTTTTAAAAATTTGTTTGTATTCAGTTTTTTTTGAACTCACATTTCTAGAACGCCATAATTCATCTTAAAGATATTCTCAAAACAAAAGAGGACATCTCTATGTTATAAAAATCTATGAAAGATCTATTGAATATGGTCTACAAGAACAACATCCTGTTCTTGTAGAACTGTGGAGTTAACATAGTCAGTAAAGAACTTTCTGAAAAGGCAAGAAGAATGAAGTTGATTTCTCAGCACTCAGATGAAAAGACAGGTTGTTATGTTATTACACATCAAAGGGCTAGAAAGGCTGAAAAAGAAGTATCTGTGGAACTCTGCCTAGACAGCCCATGTAGTTCTAGGTTCTATGACACTGTCTCAGAAAGCAAGTGGAATATCTTCTGAAAAATTACAACACTGGTGTCTTCCAGCACCTGTATCGACATACCCCTGCATATACACACACATACACACTCACACACATGAACACATGCATGAATTCAATTAAGTTAAATTAAAATGTAAAAGAAGTAGGGATTGAAGATATGACCTGGTTGGTAAAGGTCTGCTATGAAATCATAAGGTCATGAATTCAGATTGCCAACACCCACAGAAGAGTAGGCAATTTTAAGCCCAGCAGTGGAGTGACCATGAAGATAGAGACAGACAGATCACCACAGATCTACCAGAGTGCTACCTGGGCAGCCTCAAAGAGTCATTCACCTTTTCTCCAGAACAACTTTGTCTGAAAAAAAAAAAAAAACTGAAATCTGAGCAAGCAATGAAGATATCAGAAATTCTGACATCTACACATACACAAACATGCACACGTCTACAGACATGCAAGTTTAAAAATTAGTAACCCTTATGTTTAACAAAACATTTCAGCTCCAATTTGCCTAGAGTTTTCTATCTGGGTGACTTTCTCTGGGATGCTTTTATTAATTTTATAGTCAGAAATCTTCCCTCTTGAAACTAAATCAATTTAATCATTTTGATTTTTTAATTAGTAGAAAAAAATTAAATTGAATCCTACAGGAAAGATGTTCTAATGCTATTAACATAATGTTTTGAGTCAATTAATCTAGAAAGCTGTTCAGTGAGATATGATTTCTAAGTATATATGTATACTAAAATATATATAGAGAGACATGTGTACATATATACACATATATGTCTATATATATGAGAAACTAAAGTCATAAATAAGTTATTCTCTAAAAATAGTCATAAATTTTCTTTAAACAGGATGCTATTCAAACTGACACTTTCAGCCATCATATTAAACTACTTTATCTAAGATTAATATCAAGAAACAACTATGAGAGAGTAAAATACTTTATATAAGCAAGAAAACTTAATTTGCAATTATATACTAAGTGATACAGGTTAATTGCATTAACAAATACATAGAGTACTTGGCATGCTATAAAAGATTAAGTAATTAACGAAAAGGTCATTAGGAATTAATAACTTTATTCATTATTTATTAGGCATCTCTTGTGTTCCAATAACTTCCCGAGTCATTAAAAATAACAGATCTTTTGATGTATTAAACTACTGTAAATGTTAATTTTTATATTTTCATATTGAGAAATAACAAACTTGAGGCTGAGAATTATTGAATGGCAATTTTTCCCTTAAGAGACAATATATGTATTTCATTGCACAAGCATGTTACCTTTTAATCAAATGCATCCTAGATGTATTTTCCCATTTAAAGTAGAAAAAATAATGAAAATAAAAACTAGGCTAGTAATTATTATCAAATCCTAGGTACTGTTTTGCACTTTTATTTTCAAATGGCCAAATAAATGCTTTATTTGAGCCAAAAGTCATCTGATAATTTCAAGTCTGTTCACTATGTCAGCTTTCTGTTACTGCGCAAAATATCCGAGGCAAATAATTACAAAGAAACAAAGTTTGATTTCTGCTGAAAGTGTAAGGTGTCTTGTTTGGTTTGGGCTTGAGGAGGCTCAGTGCATTGTTGTGATAATGTGTAGCAGAGACTTTCTCATCTCCTAGTAGCTTGGGGAGGAGTGTCCTAATGTCTCACTCAGCAACTTAATCATATTCAATCTGGATCAGACTTCAAGGCACTGTCACTTACCCTTAGGGGCAAAGAACTGAAACAAAAACCTTAACATAAAGGTTTTAGGGATATACAAGTTCCCAATTTCCACTAAACTATTTCTTTTAGGTCTTTAGAAAGATTCACCAAGCCCTCAGGTGGGATAAAACCATGAAAAGTCTTTCAAAAGAAAGTATAGTTACTATTCTGAACCCTTCTTCACTCTGGTCATGAATGAAGCTTGCTGTTGTTAATAATCCTAAAATTTGTATCAGCTGTCTCTGTAGATTTCTCCATCATGATCCTGATTTCCCTTACTCATAAATTCCCTCCTCCCTCTATTTTTTTTTCTTTTTTTCTTTTTTTGGTTCCTGTCCTGGAACTACCTCTTGTAGACCAGGCTGGCCTCGAACTCACAGAGATCCGCCTGCCTCTGCTTCCTGAGTGCTGGGACCTCCTCCCTCTATTTGATTGTATTCCCAGAGCTTGCCCTGATGCTTGGTTGTAGATCTCTGCATCTGGTTCTGTCAGTTGCTGGATAGACGCTCTATGGTGATAGGAAGATCCCTGGTGCATGAGTTAGCTAATTGGAGCCCATTTCCTGTGGTGGGATGCCATGCTCAGCCTTAATGCATGGGGCGGTCGTTGGTCCTTCTCCAATTTATGTACCAGACTTTTGTTGATTTCCCATGGGAGCCCTTACCTTTTGGGAGGAGTGGATGGTGGGTGAGAGGAGTAGGGTTGTGGGGAGAACCAACCTGTGGATGGAATGTAAAATCAAATTTAAAAAGAAAAAGTAATAATTCTAAAACTTGGCCCTGTATAACTAATAAAATATATGAAAATTTCCACCATCCAATCACTGGAGGATTAAAATTGGAATTGCAATTCCACTTTTATTGGGTCTTAGAAACCAAAAAGAGGCATTTGGGGAAAGCAGTCTTCCACTCTCATCGTGTGTATGTGTGTGTCCAAAATACAGCATGCCACTATGTATATTACTTGTGTTCAGGTTTTCAGGGTTGTCTGGCACTGGATGGAGAATCTACAACCACTAATTTACTAAATCTTCATAATTCCTAAGAGCATTTTATTAACATTTGCATTTTAACAAGTGCCTATAGTCAACATGTGAGACTGCGGCCTGGATATGGATATCTTTCAAGATAGCTCTGAATGATGACTGTGAGAAATAGATCTGGAACCTCAAAGAAGCAACCACGTAGCACAAAGTACTCTGACAAGTTAAAGGTTTTAATTCTACAGAAGGACGCACAGCTGTGCTTAAGCAAGCAAGCACAGCCAGCAGGAGTTCCACTAAGTATGCATCTTGCATTTTGAGTGTCAAAGCCCAACTTCACATTCTTTTTATTTTAACTTACTTTTGAGAATTTCATATCTTAGGATTATATTTACAGCATTCTTCCTCCCTGCCCTGCCTCCAGCTGTTCCCATGCCCCTCAAAGTCCTACTCAAATTAATGACTTCTTTTTCTTTAGGCTAGCCTGGAATACACAGCTAGATCCTATTTCTATAATGTAAAAATATGAAATCAGAAAATGCAATATAATGGGTAACGAAAGAGTGATTTCTTCAGAGGATATAAATCTAATGTACAATGCCTGAGGTAAAACTGATAGACCAGTGGTCATTCCTGTACCATTGCGTCAAGGTAGACTTGCAGTAACCAGATCTTCAAAACACATCTTGTGACTCATAATTTTTGGTAGAAACCATAAACTCTATCTTATTTGCATTTAGAAATTTGCGTTTGTTTTTTCAAATTGTACTTTAATGATATCCTTATTTTCATTTGTTGTTGGGTCTCTATCTGAACAGAGTACATTTGCTCTCTTTTCTTTAGGAATAATATTACATAGCATTCATGTTCAATTTTAACTAAAAATAGCATACAGTAAATAAAATAAATTATCAACATTGTTTTGTATAAAATCAAAAGGAGAAGCGTGAATATCAACACTTCTATTATTTTACGGAAATTTTGATGCCTTAAATTAGAATATAATCTATCTAGGTTTCAATTTCAGTTGCTGCAGAGTCATTTAATAACTAAATGCATAAAAACAGAATTTCTGCTAATTTGTGTTTAGAAACCATTTAACTAACCAAAGGCAGATAACAGCATAGCACACCTACCTTAGATTAATGCTGGGTTTTATGTCCCAGGTTATTTTTAGAATAAATATAAGGAAATTAATTCATAATTTATTAAAGTTTGATTGTTCTCATTTGACCAGGTAAAACTGCATCTCCTTCTGGATATACCAGCCTTTCTTTACATAGCTTCACACTGATCATAAGATGTTCAGGTTTTTGGGGCTATATCTTTTCAACAAAATACTGGCCCAGATTTTGCTCATATATACTACTAGAAAATGGCCAAACTGAAACAAAACAATAAAATATACAAATTTCAGACTCTTTTTTCACACCTGATTCTGGAGACATAAGAGTAGAAAAATAATTTTTCTTTATCTTTCTCTATAATGAAAAAACAGGCCTCACGTTCAGAAATCAAAATTGAACAAGCCAAACATTTATTATTTAAGGTACTGTTAAAAACGATGAAATATTAATAATCCTAGAATCATAGACTTGGTGCACTTGTGAAGAATACCAACAGGATCTGCATCAGCATGTAGTGGAAGTCACAGACAACTCTGGGTTTGGGAGTATAAAGAAATTTTGTTAACCAAAGATGGAAAGTCAGACTTGTACATTGCAGTTCAGAAAAAGATATCTGGTTGACACAAGCAAGACAAGAGGGAGATTCTCCTTCATTGAATTCACCATAGAGCTAAGGAGTTGTGCAGAAGCATAATTCTCTCATTACCTTCCTGGGAGCATCTTAAGAAGGAAGTGTCTGCTCTATTGGCACAGGTCAGTGGACACACACAAAGGAGAACATTTTGATAAGGAGGACACTGGAATATCAATCTTGACAATTGGAGTTTTCTACCAAAATTTATCTGTTTTCTGATTTTGATAGGCATGAATTTTTCCAATGCTAAATCTCTTACCTAGGATGTTTGAGGCCCTAAGGTTACTTCTCAGTATTCCAGATGAAAGTAATAAAAAGGTTTATACCTGCATAGCTTGACTTACAGGGAACCAGAGGTTCCTGTGATATGAAGTGATAATCTTATCTTACTAAGAAACTGTATTTTTACGATTATGTGTATTTGTGGTATACATATAGGTATGTGGATAAGCACACACATGGGTATGGGCGAGCACGCACTTGTATGTTCAAGTGTGGAGAAGAGAATATGAGGTTGATTATCATTTTTCCAGATCCTCACTGTATATATGTTTAAGCAGTTGTAACTTTGATCTACTAATTAAACCAAATTAGATATAGAGTTAATATGTCACTGACTACCATTCCACCCTACTTACAAATTTATTGAAATTTTTCTGTTTTGAGGTTGCATCTCATGTAGAATTAAAAGGCCTCAAACTAAACATACAATAACTGATGGCCTTGAAATTCTGATATTCCTGTGTCCACTAACACAAGCAATCATTCACAGTCACACCTCACTAATGCCAGTAAAGACCAGCTCGGTCTCTCTCCCTTCAGATTCTTCAGTATCTAGAAGTATTCAGTGTTCTAGAAGTATGGACCAGAGTTATCAGGACAGCTGATTATAGGCATAGACAAATGAAAACATGGGTACTCTTGTTTTTTTTAAGATACTTTTCAGTCTTAATGAAGAAGCCGTTCAAATCTTAACTATTAACTATTGCATGTCAACTTTTACTTTTGTTTCTAAAAATATCTCTTGTGTGTATTCATTTATATTATTAATGCATACATGCATGTATTATATGTTTATTTCCTCTCATAATCCCACACTAATCTTCCTCCAATTAGTCATTATTGTTACCATAAACAGTTTTGTGTCTACTTTCAAACCATACCTGCTCACATTATTTTATGTATCTCTATAAAGCTTAGGAACAATGAATAAGAAGAAACATACAATATTTGTCCCAACATGTCCCCTTTATCCTAAAAGAAACGAGCACTAAATTTTCAAAATCATAGTCCTAGTCTAATTAACTTGGTTCGGTAGTCAAAACAAACACAAATTCTCAGTCTGCCAAATATATGCAGGTTTAAAGTGTGAGGCTGGCACAAGCTTCCAGTTCAATTTATTTAAAATGTAGGACAAATGAGCCACTTATGCTTGGTGCCAAAACTTCTCCTGAATTCCAGACGAGAGCTGCAAGAACGTGAAAAGGTAATGCACAATAACTTGTCAATAAGCAAATGAAATTGTATGTTTTTCTTGAGCCTTATTGAAATATTAAGGTTTAATTTTGGGTGCATATTTCAGTAAAGAAAGCAAAGATTCAATTAGCCTGGTATATTGTTAAAAAAAAAACTGAGATTTACATCAACTTTGCTAATGGTCTGTGCTTAAGGACAATGGTTAGAACAGAATTTTAATATTCTCGAGTAAAGAATTGTAGTATATTTAAGCTTTAGAGGTTTTTTATTAACATTTCATTTAAAATATAGCATTTATGGAAATGAATGAGTTGAGATAGATTTAAGATATATATGGAAATACGAGAATATTTTTGAAATATGACAATATTTTGTGAAAGAATCAGAGAAGATAATGCTATCACTAAGGGAGTTGACATTGAAAGTAAACACAACAAAAGCAATAGACGATCTTTTGATGTGTACAGCTGTGGTCTTATGAAATTTACATATCCATTTTTTTCAAGTTTAGGGATAATTTTGTTTCTGTTTTTTTAGTATGTATATTCATTTTTTCTGTTTTTACTTCATTGTTACTAGAGTAATGGACTCGTTTTGTTTTGTCATATAACCATTTTTTACTATTTTTGTTACTTGACGGGATTTATCTATATATTGATTATTCTTTCTGGCTATTGGCTACTAAATGTTACTTGTTAGACTGTTATCTCTACAGTGAATAGTTCTATAGTTTCCATTTGGCATTTTTCTGATTCCTCTCTTTACCAAAGTACTTACTTTGTTAGGATCAGTTTGGTTAAAATTGTTTATTTTTTATATTTTGTTTTATTTTGTATTATTTTTTATGTGTATAAGTGTGTGCTTGCAACACATTTATGCAGTGCCCATGAGTAAAGGAGAAAACGTCAGATTTCCTGGAATGGTTGTTGACCATACAGGTGCTGGAAACCTAATTGGGGTCCTTTAACAAGAGCAAAAGTTTTTTAACCATTGAACCATCTCTCCCTCATTTATATGCGATATCTTGTAGACATCTTAACTTAATTGAAATTAAGATGTTAATTTTCAATTGTTCCTCAGATAATTCTTATGTTGATTATGTTAACTGAAAATTCACGACTTTCCTTATTGTTATCATTTCATGATAGTAGTTCCAGCAAAATTTCCACTAATGTCTGAGAGTAGTCACTTTCCTCAGATATTTGGGACTGAATTAATTGGAGAAAGTGCATAACGTTCATGCATAGGAAAGGATGTCAATGCTTTATGGAAAATTTATATGATCACTTAATTTGTGTGGGCTTTAGGCCACACCTTGGTCGCTACTAAGGGTCGCAGTTCCTCAGTCACTATATGGCTTCTAGATAAGGGCATGGAGGAAATCCAAACCAGCACCAGGGCTGTCCACATCTTGCTGGCGCGCTGGAAGCAAGGCTGGTGGTCTCTGAGCCAGCCAGCCCTTCAGGCTGTCCACAGTTGCCTTCTGGCCCAGGAATCAGAGGTATCTGCTCAGTGCAGACTGGGAGGTCAGGCTGATGATTTCCTCCTTGGGCAGCTGTGGGCTTGGCATCCTGTACTTGCCATATTAAGTTTGGCTTTGTAGGTGAGGTGAGAGCAGCTGGGCAGGGCACTCCCAGGCCATGGCATTGGCTGAGGCACATGGAGGACAGAGGAAGATCCTCCTCTGTTGTGCCAGACACACCCGGGAGTGGCAGGCCTGTCGCCCTCGCTCCGCAGCGTAGCCACTTCAGCGATTCAGCCCCACGCGGGGACGTGGACCGCAGTGACACCCTTCAACCTCTATTAATGGCTATATCATATAAGAATATAGAATGTATTAGTAAGAATATAGAGAAATCAGAGCTCATTTATACTAATGGGAACATTATAAATTGGTAGACGTGTTGTGGAAAGCACTATGAAATTTACTAAAAAAATAACAGCAGACCTGCTGTATGATTCAACAATCAACTCTGGGAGGGCATCTACAAATTAAATGAAACAATTATCACCAGTAGATAATGTGCTCCCTCATGTTCATTTCAGTATTTTCCAAAATAATAAGGCTATGGAGAGTATTTAACTTTCTGTCTGTAGGTGAAAGACTTATTTTATAGGGTGCTCTGGAGATTTGCATGCTTAGAGGAATCAGTCTGTGTTTCATAGATGAAAACAGCATGTTACACTTACTAAAAATATCAGTTTCATGGAAATGGATTGAATGCTGATGAGCAAGGCCTAACCAAAAGGACAGTGAAAAATGTTATCCAGAAGGCAAAAATCTTACATTTCTTCTAAATAGATGAGATCTGGAGTTGGAATTTCACAGTGTGGTTGTAATTAATAATTTCATATTCTCTCTTTGTGCTTACCTAGGCAGATAAATATATGATTTCACTACATGCAAAAAATTATTCATATGAGGAAATAGATACATAGACATTGTATTACATTGTATATAATATTGACATATATAACATAATGTATTATATATTTCTTCAATGATTACATTATTTGTCTATATGATATATTTTGTTGAAAAATTAGTTATTCAACACTAATTGTAGAAAATGGCAACAAAATAAATAGATTCTGGAGCTCTGTATAATATGGAAGTTAAAGGTCCCACTTAAGTATGGTAGGGAGAAAAGGGTCGTCCCATATTCTTCCTACACTGAATCTGAGCTATGTCACAGTTACTTATCAGGATAGGGATGCCTTTCCTTTGTACTGGGTATTGGGAGTTAACCACAGTTTTTATTAGCTTAATCTTCTTTAGTGTAGACAACATTAATTATGATAATGGAAATTATATACACTCAATATCAAAGACAAAAAAATACCTCAAATTTTTTTGTGATTTGGTTGCTGTATTTAAGAAGAAAGTTGCATGTTTGAATAACTCTAGATAGAGAATAAAAGTTGCTTTTCTGAACAAAATAAATTTTTTCACCTCTGTTGTAAGAGTTTGAAGCTCACAGGAATGTGGTCCATTGAGGGTAATTCAGGGACATGCACCCACCTCTTTAAAACACCTTTGGCAATACTCCTTCTGTGATTTAAAGTACGAACTGTTGTGCCCGTGTGCTGCTTGCCAACTTTTGATTGCAACTCATTGCTTGTCAGCTTTTCATCTCTGACTTCCAGATGAATTTTTAATGGCAAGACTTCAAAATAACATAGCAGTAAATGATGTTTATATTTTGCTTGCAAAATCAGCACTTGAAAGAATCACTTGCCTGCAAATGGACACTCCTAGGATCTTAAAAGCTGCAACCTCATTCAGATATTCAGATGTGAAAGTTATCAGATATTCTGTGGACATTTCAAGCTGCTTCTCTCGGAGTGATAGTGTGCAGAAAGATTACCAACAGTAAATAGAAAGGCAGCACTCAGAAGTTTGCCTTTGAAGGATTTCTATGATCTGTGAGTGATAAAATCCATCACTTCATCAAAAGGGCAATAGACATCTCAGCTTCCAGAATTTCAAAAATAACCCAGTTTTGCAAGCATGTATGAATGAATGCAGTACAAAATTATGAATATTTTTAATTTATGTTTATTAAGAATAACTTATTTGTGCCAATTAGTTTTTATATCTCTACTGAATCATTTGTTGATGAAATTAATGCCCATAGTTTAATATTTCTTTGGATGAACCTGATAAAACCTAATATTAAAACTATTTTCATGAGGAGGTCAGTTATTATCTCTTAATATATGGTGTAAAACCTGCTATCATATGTGCAGACTATTTAATAGAAATCATTTGTTGCTAAATTTATTAAAAATAAGGTAATACATAAAGAAATTTGAGGGTAAGACTCAAGGAAAATGGAGGGCAAGTAGTAAGATTGATGAAGTATGAGTTCTTGCTTTCATGTCTAATTATGTGAGTTGAATCCCCAGGAACTAAATGGTGAAGAGAACTGACTCTAGAAGGTTGACTTCGAAAATCCGTAAGCATTATATGATGTATGCATACGCACAGACAAACAGACACACCGTCTGTCTCTCTCTCTCTCCTCTTCCTCCTCTCTCTCTACTCTCTTTCTCATTCTCTCATAAACACATACACACACACACACACACACACACACACACACATATATATACAAAATTAGTAAATGGAATAGGAGAATTAAATAGAGAGGTGGAAAGAAGAGGGAGAAAAGAAGAGAATACATGGGGACAATAATACTAAGGAACATTGAGGAGTCTTATGGGAACCTATAGTAGAAGATGATTAGAATATATCTAAATATTTTTCAAATCTAAATGAAGTCACCAAATAAAGAGGGAGACAAGTCCCAACTAGACATTTGCCACTATGTAGAGCCTCCAATAATGGGCTATATAATTGAGCTATTGCCCAAAGGAGATCCACAGACACCCTCCAAAACTCAGGCTTTTGGGGAATCTACAGTTTGTTTATCAAAAGCCAATACAGGACCTTGTTGCTGAAGATAGCACTTACATATCTCTTTGAACACAGAGAATAGAGCTCTAGCCTACCTTTAGATTTCACCCTCACTGGCTAGTGTTCATGTTACTGGAAGGTACTCTGCAGGCTACCAGAGGATAAAGGTAATCATCAACCCAGATACAAAGTCTGTGATCTGAAATAATGAGCTGCTGGTATGACCTGCTTATATAACAGTGGCACAAGTGTTATGGGACTAACCAACCACCTTCTGACTGGAACTAAGTTCTATACTCCATTAAATGGAATACATGCCTGTCACTGGTCAGATGGCCTAGAACCTGACGCTAGGTAAACATTGGACCTATGAAAAATCCAAATACTATTGTTCTGTTGAAGAATAATATAGCAATAAAAATGAGCCATTGCAACAGTCTATTGTATCTTATAGATCAGTGTCTCCCTCAGCCAGCATCAGAGAAGTTTTCTCCCACAGTAAAGTGGGAGACCTTGGGATGTTCAGTCCTAAATAGAACATTTTCATTTAATTCCTTCTTCACACCTGTGAGGCAGAAAGAGTATAAAAAACCAAAAGGGATGGAAAATACCAAGGAAAGAGGGCCTTCTAGATTCAGCAGGACACTGGCTCCAGTCCCTAACCCAGAAGCTTCCTCTAAATGAAAATTGCTTGAAACTCAAAAATTTTCTCCAATCAAATCTCACTGGATTTATAGACAACATGTAAATGAAGGCACCAGGCCCCGTGGTAGATGACCAACACAAAAGGAACTCAATAGTATTTGTGGAGTTTTTTTTTTAAATTTTTTGTCTCATAATGCTTTGTTTGGGCTTCCTTTTTTTAAATGTGTTTTTGATTATGTTATGGTTTCTCATATAATGCTTTTGTGTTGTGTGTGTATTTCCATGTTTCTCATGTTTCTTCTTTTTTTATTAAATTTTGCTTAGTTGTTTTTATTTATATGTTTGTTTTCTAAAAAGAGAGAGAAAGAAGGCATGGAGTTGGATATATGGGGAGGGGGGAGAAACTTGAAGGAGATGAGGAGGAAACTGTGATCAGAATAAACTGTGTGGTAATATTATTGTCAATAACATAAACTAATAGTTTGATCTTACATTTATATTTATTTCAACCTAGGATCTATTAGTGCAAACATATGTTTGAGATCTCAGACCTTCACAATATTATTTTGTGTAACTTCACTTCAGTTTTCCCATCTGAGACTTAAGTTATTTTCTTGTTTGCTGTAAATTTAGATTTCTTTTTGCTGTCCTACAATTTTATGCTTTTGTGTCTAATTTCTTCCTTTATATAATTTTCATTCAGTATATTGCTTGGGTATCAGCAATCTATTGTATCAAGGAAAATGATGTTGTTTATAGATAGAGAAAAATTTTTTCCATCAATCTGATATATTTAATTCAGTTTCTGATTATTAATAAAGGAGGGACAAAGATTTACATCATACCTCTTACCAGGAAGGCCTATTCTTATACTTCTCTAGCAATTGTTGGTGTGGGTAGAATTACTGTTAAAAGATAGGCTCCTTGTGAAAATATGTTCTTTCTTGAATTTAAACTCACCTAGGAAATACACATCTGGACTTGTGCATATTGGATAGGTAGATTTAAGAGGAGGTCAACCCATCCTGTAGAACAAATACAAAATTTAGTAACTAGGAGCAGGCAAGTAAGAGCCAAGCACCAGCATCTGCCTGTCTACCTATCTGCTTCACTTTGCTCCGCAAGTAGTCACTCAGAGTGCTATTTGCCCTCACCCTATGAGGCAAAACATCACTTCTTTCTGAAGCTAGCTTTCAATTCACATGGTTTTCCCATTTCAAGATTGTTGCCATTTTGAAATATATTAATTTCTTTTTGTGAGTTCATCCTCTATGTTGAAGGAAGTGATTTTTCATGGATTATAGATAACTAGATGCCAATCACATGACTAACAGTCTTGACAACAAAGATAACATTAGGTGCTGACAATTTACTCAAGGAGAGTAAAAACAGTTCCCAGTTAAAATGATTATTCATATTGTATGAATTCGCAAAACCACTGGTTTTTAAGTTTTACCTTTATTCACATATCAAACAATATAATTCTCTCATTGTCTATAACAGTTGATATTGTCAGAACTCTTTAATTCTAGGACTTTCAATATTGCCATCCAGATATATTTTTGTTTCCTTAATTTCTAAATATAGTTAAGCAAAGTTAAATTTCATCTTTACTGAGTTAACTTCAAATATTTGGTCAGCTCCTTCATGAATGTTTTATTGAGTTAACCACAAATTCAAAAAAGAGATTTTCAGAGATTAAAAAAAGGTTACATGTAAAATACAGTCACCTGTGTTCAGCAGTAAAAGTTTTCAAAATCATAACATGATATTATAACCAAAACTCTGAGATTGGTCTTACCTGTGACTCTTACACCAGTTTTAAAAGTTTACTTATATTGATCTGTGATTGTATGTAGTATGGGTGTACATGTATGTTTGTTTTAATGTTAATATATCTAAAGAAACATGTACATCTACTATCAGGGTCAAAATTGGAGTAATCCCACCTACACAGAGAGTATGGCTACATTTTATCACAGGTATTTGCTTTTCTTCTATGACATTCACTAAGTCTGGCAAACAAGACCTTCTCAGATTCTGAAGTTTCATTATTTCCGCATGATGCAAACATAAAATGTCACAACATGTCACCTTAGGGGTTTGTGCTTTGTGTGTGTGTGTGTTTTAATTTTCTTTTGAAGTTTGTGGTTTTTAACTTCAGCACAATTTCTTAGAAACCCAGTTATCTTCTTTGCAATGAAGACACTTTGCTTTTTACTTATGAGTGCAATCTTGTCATATATTTTACAAAATTGTATTTTCACAATCACCTATGTAATAACTTTCAACAATTTTTCCAGCTTTGTGCTTACAAACATAGCCTGAGTGAGCATTTGCTTACAGGCTTTTATGTAAGCATAAATTGGTTATTTTTACAGAGAAATGCCAAAGAGTGCAGTTGCTTAGTTACATAAAAATTCAATGTTTGGCTTTATAAGCAATCACTAAGTATGGCTTGAAGCATGACTGTGTTTTCTCCATGCCTAGTCATAATGCATTAGTGACCAAGTTTTATGTTTATATGTCCTTTCTAGTATTTTCTATCAACACTAAGTATTTTTAGCTGGATATTAGTATACATTTTTCCTGCTATTTCATCACTCTGAAGATCTTTTCCTGTGATTATTTCCCATTTGTAGGTCTTTTCCATTCATATATAATTAATTGTAGAGATGTCCATTTCATTTCTACATTGCTGACTTCTTTTCCTCTGTTTTGTGTTAGATTTTAAAGGTCCTTTAATCTCTAGATACCAATTATTAGTTAGCTATATGTTGTGGAAATATTTACCTGTATTACATCTTGTCTTTATATTACCTGACTAGTATTTAGGGGTAAGCAGTTTGATTTTTGCTTTTGGTTAACTTTTAGGATTTTTTTTCTTTTTCTTTCTCTCCCCACTCTCTTTCTCTATCTCTTTTCTTTTTATTTTATTTGATTTTAAGTGTACAGCTTTGTGTATCTCCTTTTATGTATGTGCATATGCCTCTCATGGCCTGAGTAGTGAGTTGATCTGGAGATAAGAGTTGCATACAGGCTGTTCTGAAGTGTGGGTTCTACTAACTGAACAGAGGTCTTCTATAAGAGTACTATGCACCCTGGGCCATCCCTCTAGCTCCAGTCTTATTTCCTTGTAGTGAATACTTAATTCTTTGTTGATCCCATGTTTTAAAAAATAAAAAAGGACACTTATGTAGGAGTGTAGCAGAATATCATTAGGATTCATTATATCACCATGTTTTCTGTTTTTCATTTTTAGACCAGTAATATATGTTTTACCTTAGGTTTCTGTACTATCTAGTCTCTGATTCTTAGTTTAACAAGCAGTGTTGGGTATGGATTACATGTCATAGAGTGAGCCTTAATTAAAATCATACTAGTTAGTTATTTCCACTAACTTTGTGACACCGTTGCACTAGTATAACTTGCAGGCAGTGTACCATTTTAGATTAAAGGGCTTGTGGCTAGTTTAGTGTTTATGTTTTTCCTTTGGTAGCATTTAGAGTACCTTCCTATACTGGAGAAACTAGAACATGGAGGTGAAGGTCCTATGTAGGTACTAACTCTATTTCAATGTCTAATAAGTTGTGTAGGTATTGTGCTCAGTAAGGAAACCTTGACATCTCCCTGTGGAAAGCAACCTGTTGCCTTGACATCAGTCTAGATGGTTTGAGGATTCTCATGGGACCCCTTTGGTCAGCAATTCAATTAGATCTAACCAAATTCCATTACTGGTGTAGTATGAGGAGCAGCCGGCTGTGTTCCCCCGCACCCGGTCACCCACATGGCTTAGCTTATGCCCCGAAATAATTACACGGAAACTGTATTCTTTTAAACACTGCCTGGCCCATTAGTTCCAGCCTCTTATTGGCTAGCTCTTGCACCTGGACTAGCCCATTTCTGATAATCTGTGTAGCACCCCATGGTGTGCTTACCGGGGAGATTCTAGCCTGCTTCTGTCTGGAATGTGAACATCATGGTGACTCCTCACTCAGCTTCTCTTTCCCAGCATCCTGTTCTGTCTACTCCGCCTACCTAATTTTCTGTCCTATGAGAGCCAAGGCAGTTTCTCTATTAGTTAACCAATGAAAGCAACAGATAAGATACAAGACCCACCTCCATCATACTGGAAGCTTTGTTTGATGGCAAGAAATGGATTATTGGGATTCTATCTCCCTTATTATTTGGTAATTTCATTTAGATCACCTTCATATACATACATGTTTTAGGAAATTTCTACTATATTAGGTTTCTATACTACTCTTCAAATGGCCCTTACTTTTAACTGTCTTTCCCCACTTTCCCTTTCTCAACTTTCTCACCTCTTCTACTACCTACTTGATCCTCCCATTCCAGCATGCCCATCTATTCATAATTATCAGTTTTATTCCTCTTTCCTAATGATATCTATCCATTATTTCTAGTCACATACTGAAGGCTTAAGTCACAAAATAATTCTACACCAGTTTAGAATTGTGATTAATAAAACTATTATTCATTTAAAGGGAAAACTTGCAGATCACTGTCCTTGATAACAGCCCTCTGCATGATAAGGAACAGAGTCTAGCAGCCACAAGCAGGAGCTGGAAGAGAGGGAGGACACAGATACTACTGCTTTTTTAAAGCAAAAGAGACCATGCTCAAGTGGCCTGGTATCTTAAAGGCTATTGGCAGAATGTGCTGCCACAGCAACTTACTCTGTATCTTTTCTTTCTGTTTCTACAAATTGTAGCTTTGTTATCATTGACTTAATAGCTAATATCCAAATATAAATTAATATATAACATGCAGCAGATGAGAATGAATATGGAGACCTTCAGCTTGACATTAATCTGAGAGTAAGATAACTTGAAACACTCAGTTCACATTGTTTGAATCCATCAAATACCTCCCCTTAGATACCAGGGAACATTGGAATTAAGGAGGTGGAAAGAGATTAAAAGCAAGAAAGGATGGAAAACATCAAGAAAACAAGGTCCTGGAAATCCACTTGAAGAAAACTCATGTGAACTCAGTGAGACTGAAGCAAGCACAGGCCCTGTGTGGGTCTACATTATGTCCTCTGCATTTCTCTTGTAGCTTGTAGATTCTTAAGTACATCATTTATCTATACCTGCTTTGTAGGATATGTTACTGTGCATTGGTATAGATGACTTGTTCTCTCTCTCTCTCTCTCTCTCTCTCTCTCTCTCCGTTTCTATTTTTTTCCTTTTTCTCATGTGTATGTTTGTGTGCAATGTGGTTGTGATTATATGCCTGGGTATTTTTGCCTGTGTGTGTGCGTACGCGTGTACGTTTCAAAATGTATGTATAGATCCTAGTCTTTTACCTTGTGGAAATGAGGGTCTCTCATTGTTTGAGTGTGCATATGGCTTTAAGTTTCAAGGAATTCTTCTGACTCTGTCTTCTCTTTTTCCTTTTTTTTTTATTGGAAAAAAAAAGAAATTTCTGCCTCCTCCCCGCCTCCCATTTCCCTCCCACTCCTCCCTCTCCTCCTCCCCTCCCCCCACTCCTCCTCCTCCCTCTCCAGCCTGAAGAGCAGTCAGGGTTCCCTGTGGAAAGTCCAAAGTCCTCCCCCCTCGATCCTGGTCTAGGAAGGTGAACATCCAAACTGGATAGGCTCCCACAAAGCCAGAACATGAAGTAGGATCAAAACCCGGTGCCATGGTCCTTGGCTTCTCAGCAGCCCTCATTGTCCGCCAAATTCAGAGAGTCCGGTTTTATCCCATGCTTTTTCAGTCAGAGTCCAGCTGGCCTTGGTGAGCTCCCAAAGAATCAGCCCCACTGTCTCCACGGGTGGGCGCACCCCTTGTGGTCCTGACTTCTTTGCTCGTATTCTCCCTCCTTCTGCTCCTCATTGGGACTTTGGGAGCTCAGTCCAGTGCTCCAGTGTGGGTCTCTGTCTCTATCTCCATCCATCGCCAGATGAAGTTTCTATGGTGATATGCAAGATATTCATCGCGCCCTCCTATACACAAAGGATATGGAAGCAGAGAGGGAAATCAGAGAAGCATCACCTTTCACAATAGCCACAAACAGCATAAAATATCTCGGGGTAACTCTAACCAAAGAAGTGAAGGATCTATTCGACAAGAACTTTAAAGCATTGAAGAAAGAAATTGAAGAGGATACCAGAAAATGGAAGGATCTCCCTTGCTCGTGGATTGGGAGGATCAACATAGTAAAAATGGCAATCCTACCAAAGGCAATTTATAGATTCAGTGCAATCCCCATCAAGATCCCATCAAAATTCTTCACTGATCTTGAACTGACTCTGTCTTCTATCCTGTCCTAAGGACACTGCAGTTTCCGATGTGGGCTACCAGGCCAATTTTGTATGCGTGTGCATGATTAAACCTTATATATTCATGTTTGTGCAAATGTTTTACAGACAGATCTATTTTCTTACACCCTTTTCTCTTTTAAGGACTTGACATTATCTTTAGGATGCACCTATGTTATCTCAGATATTATACCTATGTTGTCTGTATAAATCAGAAAACATTCACATATTCTGGAGCTGAGTATTTATTTTATGGGACACCATTCATTAAACTCACTGCAGTGTAATTCAATTTGTCCAATATTCCATTTGATTCTCCTTTTTTACAATTTATGATCCTTTGTAACATTTTTCAGCTCTCACTTATTTTGAGATACTTATACTTACTCTTTAGCATAGTTTTAGGAAAATTGCCCCAATTTATTATGTTTATTTTCCTGTTTTTTGATAGGATATCCTAAATAGCATTTTACCATAACATTAATTATTGTTATTAATTGGCAAATTATCATAGTCAAGTACATTTTAAATCAGCATTCACCATATTCAGCTTTGAACATGTAGAGTTAACTGTATTTTATTTTTTTAGTGACAGTCATATTTTAAGCTCCATTATCATATGATCTCCATGTGTTTGCTATATTTCTTGGTACAGAGAACACACCTCTGCTGTGATTGGAGGCAAAGAGAGAGAGCTTGTTCTGGCTCAGCACTGGGTAAATGTAGGGCCGATGAGAAGGATAAATCACCTTGGTGTAGAAACTTTCCAAGCATTTGCTCATCAATTCCTGTTAGAACTTCTCTAGAAAGATGAGGACAAATACAGGATCTGGTTTGTGCACATCTACATTTCTGCCTAACAAAACTTCTTTCTGTCTTAGGACTTTTAACATTTCTTTTTCAATTAGTTTCTTAGAAATAAATTCTCAGTTTTTCTCTGGGAATTTTTATTATTCTTTTATTGTTCCAGTTTTCACTACATAGTCAATTATGCGTTAATGGGTTTTGTTTGCTTGTCTTGTCTCATTACTATTAAACATAATTATATATTTGATCCACATCTCTAATACTAGCGATATTAAGGTTTTGACAGGAGAATCTACTAACACCTCAATCCATTTAGATAACAAAAGGGGATCCAGACCAGTCTGGGATGCAGAGAAATGTGCTATCTTAAACCAAACCAAGAAGTTTTTTATTAGTTTCCCTGCCTCATAAAATGTCTCAGTCCCTAACCCTCTTCTTCCTTTCCACTTTTATAATATTTATTATAATGCATTGGCCTTTTGAAGGTAAGTGTGGGTCAGGTTCTAGTTTTAATTTTTAGTTCTGTTAATTATTTGGATGTTTATAATCTTCCTTATGCAGCTTTAACAGTACTCAACCTTGGCATTTTTTCTATTATCTCTCAATAATCCCACTGGACTGTTTAAAAGCAATTTCATAGCATGATGTTGATTCAGTCATGTATGATTCTGTTTATATTTTTTTCATTATTTAATTTTTAAAAATTTTACGTAATAGTCCCAGTATCTCCTCCCTCTGCTTCCCTACCCAATCTTCCCCTATTCCATCCCCCATCCACTCATCAGAGGGAGTAAGGCAAATGAGTAGTCTAAGGCACTGTGTTCAGTTCAGTTTTTTTTTTTTGAAGATTTTTTGGGTAAGTATGTGTTTCAAAGTTTTTATCTGTCCCTAATGTTAGACATTTCCTCCATATTTCTTTAGCTCTCTTTTGGTTTCTTTGTTTAATGTTAGTGCATTCAGAGTGTTCCATTTTTCTTCTCAAACTTTAGGTGAATTATCTTTTGCATTCATATTTCTATTATATTGTATTAGATTTATATTTATATTTGAATAACTCCATTAAATTGTCCTTAGAGTCACTTCATCTTTATTGTCTATGTCAGTTCAAAGATATTCTGAGATATAACTCTGATTTTACTAACATTCTACTTTCTCTCTTTTTCCCTCTTCATAAAGAGTGATTTTCATTTTCCCCAGAGTTACCAGCATTGCTCTATTATTGCTGAAGATATTCTAGTGCAATTTAGACTTTAAATTTTCCAATTGATACCTAGAGTTTGGTGTCAATAATGTTTTCTTTCCAAACTTATTTTTTCAATGTTTGTTCAAGTTTTGACTTATATGTTTTTTCAACAGAATCTCAAAAGAATATGCCTCCCTTTTATTTTTTATTGATTTGTATTGAATTCTACATTTTTTTCTGCTCCCCTCCCTCCCTTTTCCCTCCCCACCTCAACCATCCCCCAAGGTCTCCATGCTCCCAATTTACTCAGGAGATCTTGTCTTTTTCTACTTCCCATGTAGATTAGATCTATGTAAGCCTTTCTTAGTGTCCTCTTTGTTTTCTAAGTCTCTGTGATTATGGTTTGTAAGCTGGTTTTCTTTGATTTATATTTAGAAACCACATATGAGTGAATATATGTGATAATTGTCTTTATGTGTCTGGGTTACCTCACTCAAAATAATGTTTTCTAGTTCCATCCATTTTCCTGCAAAATTCAAAATGATATTTTTTTCTGTTGTGTAGTATTCCATTGTGTAAATGTACCACATTTTCTTATCCATTCTTTGATCATTTACATTTGGGACATTTAGATTGTTTCCAGGTTCTGGCTATGACAAACAAAGCTGCTATGAACATAGTTGAGCGAATGTCCTTATGGCACAATTGAGCATCCTTTGGATATATTCCCAAAAGTGGTATTACTGCATCTTAAGGAAGGTTGTTTCCTAATTTTCTGAGAAATCACCACACAAACATGCAAAGGGACTGTAACAGCTAGCATTCCCACCAGCAATACACCAAAAAAGCTTTTTGTCAAAATACAACATCCCTTCATAATGAATGGTCTTAGAGAGAGCAGGAATACAACGGACATACCTAAGCATAATAAAGGCAATATATAGCAAGCCAACAGCCGACATCAAACTAAATAGAGAGAAATTCTCAGAGATTCCACTGAAATCAGGAACAAGACAAGACTGTCCACTCTCTCCATATCTGTTCAATTCAGTTTTAAGGTCCTAGCTAGAGCAATATGACACGAAAAGGAGATCAAGAGGATATTGGAAAAGAAAAAGTCAAACTCTCACTGTTTGCTGATGATATGATAGTTTATATAAGCGATTCCAAAAAGTCTCCCAGGGAACTTTTATGACTCATAAACATGATACAAGATTAATTCAAAAGACTCAGTATTTCTCCTTTACACAGATGATAAATGGGCCAAACAAGAAATCAGAGAAACATCATCCTTCAGAATTTTGGTTCCAGGGATATTAACCAAACATGGCATATTAAGATACAATAAGACCTCCCCTCATATAAAGGCTGGATGAGGCAACCCTGTAGGAAAAGAAATGGTCCCAAATATAAGAAATGTTTCATCTGAAATCCCCACTCCCACTGATAGAAATCCAACAAAAAGACCAAGTTACTCAATCATAAGTCGCTTGTCTCTTAATGCTAACTCAGTTTTATTCTGTTGTTATTTGTCCTATCATCTTTGTTGTTTTGAAAAGGACCAGTGTGAGAACTATTCTTGCAAACTGATTACCTGTGTTCTCTTGCAGGTAATGTGTTCAAGCTTAGAAAGCCATAACTTTTAACAACACAGGCCCTTCTCCATGTCATGTAGTGTATTTAGCACTTTTATGTAACCCTTTCTAGATACAGAATTTACATATCTTTCTTATTCCTTTTACACATCTCTACTGTGCCACTGTGTCTTTTAGGAACTTGACACATTGGCATTTTAACCAGAAAACTAACACTTTTGCTACATGCAACAATGAGAAGATATAAATCAGAGGAATGTCTCAGCAGCAGGTACCCTTCCTATTGCTACTTCAGGGAAGAATGACCCAAATTCTTACACTGATGCTGAAACTCATTGCCAACTGCACAGAACTTAGAATCTAAAGGAATATGCTTCTGATCTTGTCTCCTCCCCCCCACAAAAGATTGAATTGAAGAGGGAATATGTGTCTAAACATGGTGTTACCACCCCATGTATTGGGTGCCTGAGCTAATATAAAGGAAAGGGGGGAAAGACCAAAAGAGCAATATAATTCTCTGCTTTCTGACTTGCTCAGATATGAACAAGCTTTTACTTCCTTCATGGACTAGAAGTTCAAAAATGATCCAAAATATAATTGTCCTGTCTTGGATTGGTTCTTTTTTTTTTTAAGATTTTAAATGCATTTTATTTGTACATCAACATTTTACATTAGAGCATTTAGATTCTGTATTAGGAGAATGGGAGGCTGACTTTCTTTTATATCCCAGAGAGTTTGTACAGCTTTAAAGTAAGTCGTGCTTACATAATCCATGCATTAACCTTTTGAAAATGTCATTATGTATGCATGTTCACACAGTGCCAGTGAAAATCAGATGCTACTCAAATCCACTCTGCTGTGTAGTCATGTCAAAGATACTTCTTCTGACTGATTGGTTCTTTTATAGTATTTGATCACATAAACAGCTTCTTCAGCCTAGCTGTGAGGAACTCTTGATGCTCATGGAGAAAAACCATAATGGTGTGAACTCTCAGAAGGGTTTACAATGACACAATTGTCAACACTTGCCCTTTTCCATGAAATAAAAATTGTCATTTACTTCTAATTGCTTTGTTTCATGTCTAGGAGCAACTGTCCGAGCTAATATAATACCAGATAAGTCATGGTTTTTAATTAGTTTTCTGTCATAGAGTTCCTTTAAAAGATTCATTCATGAGAGCAATAAAAACATAGTTTATTTTTATTATTAGGGTGGAAACTCAGTCTTTTCTCCATACTCACATGGAAAACTGTCATCTTTCATTCTCTTATAGGTATGCATTTAATGTTAATATGAGATATATTAAAACAACCAATCACCACACAACTTTATTCACTAAAGAATCATGCAGAAAATAAAACACCCTCCTTTGTCCTATTTTACTTTATCTTCAGACAAAACACTACTAAATTGTATCATTAACATTTCATTAAATTTTAAATTTTGTTTCAATATATATGCACTCACACATATACAGAAACACAGATGCATACACATTTTAGATATATTTCCAGTTTAATGAAACTCTCCTTATCTTAATCTCATTTTTCTACTTAGACATATACTGGATTTTGTGGCATTTATCCAAGCAGGGCACATTCAAAATACTTGAAAACGTCTATTCTCCTTTCCAGAATAAATAAAAATTCACAGGCAGCTGTAAGGGAGCAGAGTTATTTTCAAAGGAAGTAATTTAACCAAATTTCAAGTAGAATAATATAAAGGTATGACTTATTTCAGCTTGAGGATTCTCAATGATTGTGTTTCTTTGGTTCACAAAATTTTTTATCTGAATAAAAATATATTTTATTTTACACAGTATAATGCTGACACATTGGTGGTTACTACAAAATCATATGCCAAATTAAATATTTAAGACAGAACAAAATTGGTTGCTATATGAACTGAGAAATTTAACATATAAGAGAATGTTATTTTCCATTTACTTCCAAAAACACCTGAGCTGAGAATGACTGGCTGAAAGATAATTGTTATGCTTGCAATGCATGCTTTAGTAGTTCATCAAGTATTCTTGAAGGTTATTTATTCTGTCATCAGTAAAATAGTTGTTAGAATTTTGCAGCATTGTTCCCGTGGAAAATTTGAACATATTATTATGCTCAATTTTATATTCAAAGAGACATGAAAAATATCATTCTTTCACAAATCCTTAAATGATGATTAGGTTCTCATTATTAAATCTTTAATGTCATCATATAACTCCACCACACCTTGCTCTGTTTGTGAACAGTTAGGTCACAGTATGCTTTATACAGTCTCATCAGAGTACAAAGGGACTAAGTAGCATATGCTGTGGTTAAATTATATTTTATGGTTCTAATTTAAAAGCAAATGTTTTGGAGACTAAGGCATCATGAAATTGGGTGCTTTACATATTGGAACATTGGGTTTTATTATTTCCCAGGTAAGAAGCTCAATTTAAGTTCTCAACATTTATTCCACGACTTAGGTAAAATAATCCTACTCCTGATTAGTGGGAAAACATTATGAATACACTTAAAATGCTTGGCAAAAATCACTGAGTGAGCTTGTTCTGCTTTTGTGCTGAATCATGCTATTTATACTAAAGGGTGCATACCCACTTTAGTGTTTGGTCAAATCAAATAAAATTCAAATAACTGAAACTAGTCAAACAGAGGTAATGACTCTTTAAGAAGTTGTGGCAATGTTAACTTAATCTAAAGATATGGTCTCCAACTGAAAATGTTTGGCCTTCAGAGTATGTGTTTGCATTAATGGGTAACAAATTTTGACTCGAAATACATTAATATCTGATAAATATTGACTACTGAAAAAAAATGTCATCACAAGTTGCTTGTGTTTACAGCTTTAGGAGGGAAAGGACGGTGCTCCTTCAGTGTTGTATTGTGCTTAATAGAATAAAAAAGGCTTCTTGGATTAACAGAGTTCTGTGGACAACAGAAAATGAAACATAGTTGGCAGAGCAATAGAATTTCTCCCTGCACATGATGAAGGTAACAATATTGATGAGACGCAGAGATGGCAAAAGAAAAGAAAAGTCTAATGACCCTTCATGTTCCTGGAAGAGAATGAGGATTTTCTAAGTATTGACTATGGATTTGATTGTCTGCACATCCCTATAAAGGTACTTTTAGAAAAATGGTACTAAACAGAAAAAATTATAAATTAAATCTTTATCCATAGGAAGGATAATATAGACACTGCATGGATGTTTGAATGAGTGGTATAAATCATTGATACCTAAATTACTCTCAAATTCAAAACAATAGACTAGTTCATTTGATCCAATAAGAATTATCACAAATGTTCAATAGATTAACACTAGAGATATCAATATTTTGAATTTTATTCTCTATGTTTGCCTTTCTTATATGTTCAGTGCAGGTGACCGTGTAAGCACAGATGCAGAAAACAGGGGCGTGCCTTCTATATGACCGTTCTAGCACCCTTCACCTTATTTTTGTAATGGAAGTTCTCTCACTGAAGCAGAAATGAAGCTAAAGATCAGAAAGTCTGAGTAACACTCCTGTCTGCCTTCACAGTGTTGGGACTATAGGTCCCTGCTGGCTCACACCCAAACTTTTCAGGAGCACCCATCTGTCTTTGCAACCTATCCTATTATTCACATACCTTTTTTTTTTTACCATGCTCTCACACAAACTCTTAGTAGCTCCAATTACTAGCCCTTCCTATCTCTCTCTTTGCAAAATGAGCAAGAAAGCAAATAAAACAAACAAAAAAATTAGAAAATACTCATATCCTCCACCACAGAAACAAAATGCTCCTGACAAAACCACAATTTCAGGAACAATATCATACAAGCAAAAGAACATAAAATGCCCAACCAAAGCAATATGGGACCAAGAACAACACTGACTTCATTTTGTGATGGCCATCTATGGTTGGGTATGTAGCCTACTCTGAAACTGATTAATACAGTGATATTTTGGTAATGATGTAACAAATAAAGATTTCCTGAAGATCAGAGGGCAAAGCTAGCCACACTAGTGAGCCATACAGCCAGTTCAGGTAATACTGGTACAAACCTATAATCCCAGTAGCCACCATACTTAGTCATAGAGGCCAGGTGATGGTGATGCAAGCCTTTAATACCAGCACTTGAGAGGAATATGTGGTGGGATGAGACAGGAACTCATTTTCTTTTCAGTCTGAAAATTTCATAGTGGAAAGAGCTCTCTAGTGGTTGACTGCTTTGCTTCTCTTCTCTTTCAGCTTGAACGCCAATATTTGTCTCTGGGCTTTTATTATACATGCTACATCTGGTGCCCAACTTTAGGGGTACAAATTCACATAAAAGATGTTTGCCTGTGATTTTACAGCCAGTGACACAGATCAGAGCTACAGGCAGCTGGCATTACTACCCTATAGGTTAGATTTTCCTGGACATACCCTGATCCCATTCTCAGGCTGCTGCAAAAGTAGATAGCTGTATTGAAAGTGAGTACATCTTTTACTGTTGTACAAAGCAGCAATAAACCATATATCTTCATAATCATGGGTGGAAGATTTGATGAGAAAAATTGGGAATTTCTAATGGAAGAATTAGTTTAAAAGGAGAGTTTTTTTCTCATGTTAAGACACATTTACAATAAAGAAAGTTAAGTCTATTTATAATTACATAGTGCATGATTTAAAAATGAAACAATTAACTGAAGGGATAATCAATTTAACCAGGATTGACATACTCTTAATTATTATTTTGATAATCCTTGTTGACATTTTGATACCTCTTAACCTAAGTCTTCAAAAGTTGTTTGGTTTAACTGCAAAGATGCAGGTCTTAGAAAAACTTAATAATAACAGATCATAGAGATATTCAAATCCAAACAGAAGAATTTAATTGAGAACCAATTTCAGCATTGCATTTAAGGTCTGAGTAGTACATCCTAAGGTTTTCAAATAATCAACCTTAATATATATAGTACCCTTGCAAGAATAACTGGCAAATGATAGGGATTCCAAAGACTGTGCGAGAGTTAAATAGACCCTTTTGGAAAGGTTAGATTTAAGAAGATTCAAGGATGTGATAGTCTTACTTGCATTGCATTCACCTATTGTGAAGCAAATGTTAAACTTGTAGTCAGTTTGTAATAGAATTATCTCTAAATATTGGACAGATTGTTTAAAGCTATGTTAGAGTCTGGTCCACAATTACAATGGAGTACCTGGTTCAGAGAAGAGGCTAAGACTATTGAACAATAGAATAAAGCTAGAGGTATGGAGATCCCCCAAGATCAACTTCTTGGAGAAGAAGATTATGCTACTATGGAAAGGCAATCTTTCCTTATATGATGACCATGCCTTGGCTTTATGCCATAAAGCACCTTTGAAAGACTGGCACAGAATTAGAGAAGTAGGACACCAACACTGCAACACCAGACTGAGCTCCCAAGGACCAAATGAGGAGCAGAAGGAGGGAGAACATGAGCAAGGAAGTCAGGACCGCGAGGGGGTGCAACCACCCACTGTGACAGTGGGGCTGATCTATTGGGAACTCACCAAGGCCAGCTGGACTGGGACTGAATAAGCATGGGATAAAACTGGACTCTCTGAACATGGCGGACAATGAAGGCTGATGAGAAGCCAAGGACAATGGCACTAGGTTTCGATCCTACTGCATGAACTGGCTTTGTGGGAGCCTAGCCTGTTTGGATGCTCACCTTCCTAGACCTGGATGGAAGGGGAAGGACCTTGGACTTCCCATAGGGACTGCTCTTCAGACTTGAGAGGGAGAGGGAATGGAGTGGGGGAGGGAGAGAGGAGTGGGGGAGGGGGAGAGTAATGGGAGGCGGGGAGGAGGCAGAAATTTTTTCAACAAAAAAATAAAATAAATTAATTAATTAAAAAAGATAAAAAAGAAAATTGAGTCATTTATTAAAGCTATACAAAGCCCAAAAGAAGCTTTCACAGATTTCTTACAAAGATTGACTTCAGCAATAAATAGAAAGATATCAAATTTAGAAGCTAGACAAAAATAGATAAACTTCTCACTTTTGAAAATGCTAATTCTCAATACAAATGAATAATTCGGCCTTTAAAGGCAAGGTCAGCACCATATGAGGAATTGATCTAAGATACAGTCAATATTGAATCTCCTGACCATGATGATGATTGGATAGGAGAGTTGATTTCCAGAGGTTTGAGGAAAAACTGAAAGATCGAGTGTTATAGTTGTGGCAAACAAAGTCACCTTAAAGGGGATTGTAAGCAGAATGTTTCTAGAAACAATGATTTTTCTAAGCATTATCCAAACAAAATTTCCTTCAGTTATGGATTATGCAGAAATTGTGGCAAAGGCAGGCGTTGGATTAATGAATGTAGATCAAAAAGATATTCAATGTAACTCTTTGCCTTCATAAAACTCTGAGGCAGCTCTCACAGGCCCCTGTGCCAAATCCTGTTCAGTCATTTTCTTATATCTTAGAGGAAACTCCTTACTAGAGCAATTAGAGAACCTAATGACTATGGTAAGAAACCATACTTTTCTGTTAACAGCTATTAAAGAGGGAACAAAAAAGTTCAGGAGAAGCCGTAAGGCAAGTATTTTGGCAAATTTCTACAAAATAGCAAACACCAAAATTAAAATACAAATAAATGACATTCTCATTGAAGATTTGGTAGACACAGGTGCAGATGTAACAATAATTTCACCAGAATTTTGGCATCCTAGTTTATCTGTAAAGGAGGTAAATTTTCAGCGTTTAGGAATAGGTGAACTAGAACATGACATGGTTGAATGCATAGGGCCAGGACAAGTAGAAAATTGAAACAATATGTGGCTAACTTCGTAATGAATTTGTGAGGATGTGATTTATTACAGCAATAGAATTCTCAGATTAACAACCCAACAATCTTAGAGATGAATGATAAGTTAGCATGTGTTTCTAGAAAAAATATTAGAAAGTATTATAAAAAACAGTCAGTGATTTAGTCAGATTGTAAAGAACAGGGAAAAACAACTGCTGGTCTTTCAAAGGCACCAAGAATCCTTCCTTTAAAATGTTTGACAGACAAACCTGTGAGGGTTACATAATGGTCTTTAACAACAGAGAAAATTTAGGTTTTAGAACAGCTGCTAAGGAGCAACTAAATGCCAGCTTATTGAAGAATTAACCAGCCATTAGAATTCTCCTACATTTGTCATTAAAAATAAATAATAATAAAAAATAAATTATAATGATTTCCTAAAAAAAAGAAATCTGAAAAAATGGAGAATTGTAACAAATACAAAAACTGTTAAAAAAGGTGATTCAACCAATGAGCTCTCTACAGTCTGGCATTCCTTTGCATTCTCTATTACCTAAAGGATGACCTTTTATAGTTATTGATTTAAAGGAGTATTTCTTCACTATACCTTTACAAGAAAAAGATGAAAATATTTGCATTCACAGTGCCCACTTATAATAATTCTCAGCCTGCTAAGAGATATCAATAGAAGATTCTCCCACAGGAAATGTTAATCACACCCTGTTCCAATATTTTGTTCAGCACTTTTGAGAAATGATATGTAAGCAACTTCCTAAATTTATAGTATAACATAACGTGGACAATATCCAAATAGCAGATTCAAACATAGATACTTTAAGAAGATTGTTTGAAGAAGTAAAAAAAAAATGCCTTGTTGGGGATTACAAATTGCTCCTGAAAAAATATAAAAGGATATTCTATTGATTATTTAAGCTATAAAATAGGTTTACAAATAATTAGACCCTAATAGGTACAAATTGGGAGTCCAAAGTTTTCTAGGAGACATGTTAATCTATGGCCCACTTTTGGAATAAAACCCGATGAGCTGATGAATTTAAACAAAACTTTAGATGATGGCAAAGAATTAAATAGTCCCAAGAAATTCTGTAGGATAATGCTCTTTTATACTTTAAAGATTTTTCACTCATAGTGGTTTAGTAAAATGTGTATTGGCCAGTAGCTAGGCAGGAAGTATAGCTGGGGCAGCCAGATTAAGAGAATTCTGGGAAAAGGAAAACACAGAGATTTGTCATCCAGAATCAGAGAAGTAAAGATGAGAATTCCTTATTCAGCAAAGATGCCAAACCATGTGACTAAACATAGATAAGAATTGAGGGTTAAGTTCTAAGAGCGAGTTAATAATAAGCCCTGAGCCAAAAGATCAAAGAGTTTATAATTAATATAAGCTTCTGACTGTTTATTTGGAACTGAATGGCTTTTGACTGGTGGGTCAGAAACTTCTGTTAACAAATTGTTTCCAAATCTTTGGTAAGAATTTCTACATAAAACCTGAGAGAGCTTTTTAAAAAAAAAAAAAGGATTCTAGACAGTCAAGAACATAAGCACCACTTATTGGTAACCATCTTTTCTCTGGTAGGCTCTGTTTGCTGGCAGCAAGCAGAGAGATGGTGCCTTTAAGAGAAGCTTACTGATTTTGCACTAGCCCCAAAAACCTCACAGCCCTTTTAGGAGGCTCTACCATCAAATACTTAAATGCTTTTTATAAGCATCTGGCACCAGGCTTCTTAGTGGTGGCATGGACATAGAAATTCCACAAAGTTGTGACAATAAATGTGGCTCCTGCCAGTACCCTCAGCATGATGCTAGACTCTCAAAAATCTAAGTAATGGGGTGGAGTCAGCAGCAAAAGCCACATCTTTAATTCTAGCCATATTGCCTAGCAGATTTCAGACTCGTGCTCAAAAAAGGATAGAGATATACAGCAAACACATATTCAGATGAAAGAAAAACCTCTAAATGGTTTTTAGTATGTTTATAAATATATGTAGACTTGGGAGAGAAAAGGTAAAAGATAAAGAAAGTCCTTAAAAAAGAAATAGAGTAATTGGGTGTTGTGGAACATGCCTTTATTCCCAGCATTTGGAAGTCAGAGGCAGGCAGACCTTTGTGAGTTTGAACCCAGCCTGGTCTAAAGAGTGAGTTCCAGGATGGCAAAGATACACAGAGAAACCTTGTCTCAAAAAAAGAAAGATTAAAAAATGAAAATAAAATAGTGTTTTTAAAAAGCCACATAAAGATAGAAAACACAGAAAGTCTGGGTACTTTTGTTATTGTGTTCTTTTTGAGTTGTTTGATTGCTGAGGAAGGTACAATAGTTGTTAGTGCTACTGGATTAATCCAACCTGTATATTTGAAAATTCACTGACTTCAAAATTTAATTAAAAAGATATGTTACTCTAGAGAAAATGATTTGATTTTGTTTCCACAGTAAGGGTGAGGCTTTAGATTAATTATTGGTTAAGAAAAACAAGGTGTGATTAAGGAAGAATCCCTGAACAATCTCCAGTGGTAAAGGATAACCCATATAACCCAACGTTTTAGACCAGCTCTGTTGCAGTTTCTTCTGACTGCATTCAGAACAGCTTCAAGACTGCTGGATAAGACAAACAAGACTCACAGAATATTTGACCATAATTCTAAATTTTCTTTGGGTCCTAATAAGATCACTAGCACACCCAATTAACAGGAAGTTGCCTAGAAAGCTATACTCACATTCATCCCCCCCAAATATTATGGATGTTTGCCTTTGTTTAGCATATCAGTTATAATTTTTATGGACAATGGTCAGGAAAAAATTAAACAAAGAATATTAAGTTCAGGATTTTTGTTTTGAAAACGTAAACAGGAGAACATGCTTTGGGATAATGCTCTTGTAATTTGTAAATATTTGTCACTCATATTAGTTTAGTAAAATGCCAATTGGCCAGTAGCCAGGAAGGTAGTACAGTCAGGGCAACCAGATTAGGAGAATTCTGGGAAAAGAAAAGGCAGAGAGGCAATAGCCATCTAGAAACAGAAGAAGATAATGAGAATATCTTATTGAGAAATGGTACCAAGTCACATAGAAAAGTCACATTGAAAAGAATTATGAATTAACTTAAGTTTTACAAGATTGTCAATAAAAAGCCTGAGTTAATAGGTCAAACAGTTTACAAATATTATAAGCTTCTATGTGTTTACTTGGGACTGAATGGCTCTGAGACCAGGTGGGACAGAAAGTTCTCTCTACAATTAATTATCATCTGAAAGTGATAGAGAATTGGATATGATATAAGGGAAATTACAGAAGTCACATGTGGTTTATGTGGATTCAAATCTTAACTGTATTCTGATCATATTACCCTCCAAATATTCCCCTACAGAAATTTTATTGCAGAGGGAAGATATTATTTTAGAAGTGATCTTTTTAACACATACATTGAGTAAAAAAATTAAGAAGTGGAAAAAGTTTCTGAATTAATTCTAAAAGGAAAATTGAGACTTCATCAATTAGCAAGAATAAACCCCACAGAAATCATAGTACCATTTAACAATGATGACATTTACAAATTATGGGCAGAAAGCAAAACCTGGAAAAGAGATTGTCTTATTATTTGAAAGGATTAACAACACATATTCCAAAAGCAAGATATTACAAACTTATAAAGAGAACTATCTGAATCCTTCTTCACATTGTACAGGAAACACACAAAACATTTTCAGACAGGTTCTTGGTTAGGGGTAGAATTCTGTGACTAATTCCTTGTCTCAGTGCTATGACCATGAGTGGCTTAAATATATCCTGGCCTTGTGTTTGCTGCTACATCTCTGAGTTCATACGTACATCATCCCTATTGTGTCTGGAAGGCAGGGTTTCCTTCAAGTCATCTATCTCTTCTGATTCTTACAATATTTCAGTAATTCCCTAAACCCCGAGAAAAAGAGTTTTATAAAAAAAAAAGATGTTCTATTTAAAAGTTAGTGTTGCAAAATTTCTTCCCATACTTTCTCCAGTTCTTAATACCTATGTTAGTTTCCATCTGCTGCAAGTAAGCTCTTATCTGGTAATACCTGAGTGAGGCATTGATCACTGGGATTTATATTTATTTCTTAATTTTTTCATTTTCAATATTATTTTAGTTTGCTGATACATTTCTACTTTCATGTCTTGAAGCACTATCATTATTTTCTTCAAATATTTCTTTGTGTTTTTATGATCCTCATTGAGAGATTTTCTTCATATCCTTATGAATTTCCTGGGCGTTGAACACATTCATAGTCATATGAATATTTTGAAGGCCTTGACTTATCCTTCAATTACATTTTATTTCTCTCGGCCTACTGAAGGTGCTGGGGACAGCATGTTGTCTGTTGGTTTGGTTGTTTATGGCTGTGTTTTTGCAGTAGTGTACAGGCATATGGAGTTACGGTGATTGAGGTGATTCTAGGTGTTGTTATTTGGCTTTGTTTCTGTTTAGTGAGTGCACCAAACTTTGACCACTATTACACTCTTTGAATATATGGAAACTGTGTTAGTTGTAGTATCATGGATTTAAAGAGTTTTGGGTTATCAGCTACTAACAAAAAGCAATGGAAATTGGCTGGAAGGGAAGATTTGCTCATAGACATTCTAATGCATGCATGTTCTTTTGAATATGTTACTGAACAGATGCTCATTAATAACATGGCATTATCATTCTAAGAACAGCTCTCACATACTGTTGTCTAATTCAGTTGATGGTGAATTTCTTATTAGCTATTAACGATGACTTCAGATTTTCCCATGCTCTTGGCCTTTGGTCAGTAAAATCATCAATAATTTGTTATAAAATTTATGCCAACATTCTATGATTTACTTGCAGTGATGGCAGAGAAATAAATCCTTCTGAATATAATTTAAGCAAGTTGATGTTAAAATATTGAAATATCTTATGTTTTCCATTGTCCTTTTGATGAAGTCCCATATTGCATTTGTGAGACATGGAAAAAATAGTTTTTTTTTTCCCCCGGCTTACCTCATATTCTAGCTTCATTCCTCAACATACCTTACATTGTCATTTTTTTCTTTTGGTTTTTCAAGACAAGATTTCTCTGTATAGCTTTGGTAACACTGTCAAATTTTATTTTAGTTATAGGAATTACATCTTCACATATTTTATTTAAAATATATTTTTCTTACAATAGTCTTATTATCGATTTCCATATCCCAACTTCTTTCAGTTACCCTCCCCATCTTGATCGACCCCTTTTCTGACTCTCATTAAAAAATAAGTAGACATCTAAGGAATAACGATAAAGCAAAATAAAATGTGATAAAGCAAAACAAACAAAGAGGAATAGGACAATACAAAGAAACAAAGAATAAAAAGAGCCAATCAAAATCATGAGAAACATGTAAACTTAAAGACACAAAGTTACACACACAGGAGACCCTGTAAACACAGAAGCAGAAACTATAGTACAGTCAATGACATTTAAGGTAGATAATAAAATGTCCTGAAGCAAAATTATGAGACAACGAAGTTCTGAATATGACATTGAGTCAATTTTGAGTTGGTAGTCTACTAATCTACTGCTGAGCATGTACCCTTGAGTGTTTTGTTTTTTTACCAATGAGACTACACTGTAGAAAAATAAATTTATATTTGGAAGTGGTTATCAGTTTGAGGTAGCTTCTGGGTCAGGGATAGGGGTTTTCATTCACTTTCTCTCAGCTCTAGGCCACCAGCTGGTACAGGCTCTATGCATGCTGCCACAGTCTCTATGAGTTCCTGTGTGCATCAATTCTGCTGTGTTTCAAATGCACTGTTTTCTTGGTGTCTTCAATCCCCTTTGGCTTTTACAATTTTTCTGTAATCTCTCCCACAGTGGTCCTTTTGCCCTGATGGGAGGGATTTGACAGAAACATCTCATTTAAGAGAGAAAGTTCCAAGGTCTCCCACTGTCTGTACATTGTTTGTCTATAGGCCTCTGTAATTCTTTTCGCCAACAAGATGGGTCTCCTCTGAAGATGTCTGAGCAATTTATTGATCCGAGAGTACAACAGAATGTTCATAGGAGTCACATTATGGCTACATATCTTTAGGAGAACAGAATTATTTGGTTTTCCCTCAGGTCTTTGGCCTATCTAGTTTCAAGGCATGGCCATCCATGCCTGTTGTCTATGGATTCCATCTCATAGAGTGGCCTCAAATCATTCAGATTTTTGTTGCTTATTCTCATAAGCTTTGTGCCACAGTTGTACATCATTCAGGCAAGTCATCATTGTAGACTGAATGTTTTGTAAGTAGGTTGTTCTTTATCTTCCTTTTTTGGTAGTGTGCAGATGACTTTTCAGTATTTTGAACATCAGTCTCCAGGGCTGAAGGCTCTAGGTAGGCATCAGTTTTACTTCTGCATATTCAGTGCATTGTGTATGTGTTGTCATTACCAATAGGTTCTTGCCACCAATTTATGGATAACAACCAATAGTTTTTATAATAGCATGGTTGTTAGGGGTTACCATGGGTCTCCTTTGGCCAAAATCTCAATTAGATATAACCTATTACTGGTATTGTAAGCTTCATTTGTGGATATAAGATGTCTAGTTGGGTCTCTCTTTCCCCATTATTTAGTAAGTTCAATTAGACCAATTTCATATGTTTATATTTATGCAGCTTCTACATTCTTAGATTTACATATAACCTCTCAAATTGTCTTGAATTTTTCTGTCTCTCCTTATATTTTTTTCTACTGCCACCTTCACATTTGATCTTTGCCTTCCAGTTCCCTCCACCATCCACTCATAACTATCTATTTTAAACCCCCTTCCTAAGGAGTTTTACCGCTGCCCCATTAGTCATGTACTCTATACTCCATATGTGTGGCTATTCAGATTGTAACTTTCTCATCAATGATTTAAGAGTTAATATCCATATATAAGTGAATACATATCAAATTAGATTTGCTGGATATTGGTTACCTTATTCAAGATGAATATTTTTGACATCCATCCATTTATCTGTGATTTTTATGATTTCATTCTTTAATGATATATCTAAGGATATGTACGTTGTTTCTAGTACCTGGTTATTATGAGTAAAGTAGCAATGAACATTGTTGAGCAACTTGCTCTATTGTGTAATTAAACAGCCTTTGGGTTACATGGATAAGAGTGGTATAGCTGGATCCTGAGTAAGATCAATTCAAAACTCTCTGAGGAACGTCTACACTGATTTCCATAGGGGCTATAAAAGCTTGAATTTCCAGCAGCAATTCATGAATATTCCTTTTATTCCATGTCTTACTAACATGAGACATTTGTTTTTATCTTGGTCATTCTGATTGCTGCAAGATAAAATTTCAAAATAGTTTTCATATGAGTTTTCCTGATGACTAAGAATGCTGACCATTTGTTAAATATTTAAATGCTTTTAGGTCATTCCTGTTTCCTCTTTCAAGAGCTGTCTCTAGATCTGTACTGGATTTTTAAATTTGGTGTTTTGTTTTCTTGATACACACACACACACACACATATATATATATATATATATATATATATATATATATATATATATAGTTCTGTACATATATATTAGATATTAGCCCTCTATTCGATGAGTAGCTGGTCTAACATTTTCTCAATTTTTGACTGCCACTTACTCCAAATGAGGATGTTTTTTACCATGCCAATGAACTCAAGATTACTGTATATTCTTTTCTATCAGATTTTATGAGTCTGGCCTTATGTTGAGGTATGTCTTCGATGATCCATTTGGAGTTGAATTTTATGCAGGCTGATATATATGGATCTATTTTTATTCTTCTACATGGTGTCATCCAGCTGAACAAGGAATATTTGTTCAACATAATGTCTTGATTTTTCTAGTGTGTATTTCTGGTTTTATCACAAATAAGGTGTCTACAGGTGTGTGAACCTATTTCTGGGTTTTCAAGTATATTCCATTGATCATTTGTGTCAATATAGTGATGTTTCTATTATTATATCTCTGTAGCAGTTGTTTTATTAGTCAAGATGTTTTGGCTGTCCTGGATTGTTTATATTTCTGTATGAAGTAGAAAATTTTCTGTTCAGCATATCGGAAATATTGTGTTGGAATTATGAAGGGGATTACATTGAATATTAAATACATAAATTGTTTTTGCAGGATCATCATTGTTACTATATTAATCCTATTGAGCCATGAGCATTAGAGACTTTCCATCTCACCATATCTTTTTTCAATTCATTTCTCAGGGTCTTAAAGTTTTAATAATACAAGTCTTTCACTTTCTTGGTTAGAGTTACCCAAGATAGTTTCTACATTTATAGGATATTGTGAAAGGTAGTGTTTCTCTGATTTCTTTCTCTAGCCATTTGTTTAAAGGAAGACTGATGAATTTTGTCTTTTTTTATTTAGGTGCTCTGCTACTTTGTTTAAAGTGTTTATAAGGTATAGGAGTTTCTTGGTGGATTTTTTAGTATCATATACATAGATGATCTTAGTATCTGCAAATGGATAATTTGATATCTTACTTTTCTATTTGTTTCTCCTTGATCTTTCAGTTGTCATATTGCTATACCAGAGAATTTGAGTCTTTTATAGAATAGGTATGAAGAGAGTGGGCAACCTTGTCATATTACTGTTTGAAGTGGAAATGATTTGAACTCCTCTCCACTTGAGTTGTCATGGGCTCGCTGTAAATTGATTTGATTGTGATGAATTATGTCCTTTGTATCTCTAAGCTCTTTAGAACTTGCGTCATGAAGTGGTGTTCAATTTTGTAGAAGGCTTTTTATGCATTTATTGAGATGATCATGTGGTTTTTGCCATTCAGTCTCTTCTTATGGTGGATTATATTTGTAGATTCATGTATTCATCCCTGTGTCTCTGGGATGAATCTTAATGTCATGGTGGATAAATATTTCTTATGTGCTCTTGGATTCAATTTTCAAGTATTTTATTGAGAATTTTTGCATCTATGTTCATAAGTGTAGAAGTTTGTAATTTTGTTGCTATCATTAGATTTTATGTGGTCTAAGTATCAGGGTAACTGTTGGCTTATAAAAAACTTGGTCAATGTATTTTTTGTTTTTGATTTGTGTAATTATTTAAGAAGTATAGGTGTTAATTCTTCTTTGAAAGACTGGTAGAATATTACACTAAAATCATTTGACCTTAGACTCTGAGCTATTTTTTAGTTTTAATTATTGGTTATATTTTATGAAGAGTTATAGGTCTGTTTAATTTACTTATGTTATCCTAATTTAACTCTTATAGGTGGCATATATTGATATGATTACCATTTTCTGTAGAGTTTATAATTTGGTGGAGTATGGGTTTGTAAAATATGTTTTCATGAGTCTCTAGACTTCTTATGTATCTGTTTTATGTTCCACTTTTCATCTCTTATTTTGTTAATTTAAATATTCTCTCTATGCCTTTTCTTAATTTAGATAAATATTCGTCTTATTTATTTTCTCAAATAAAAATTAACTCTGTTTTATTGTATTTTATTTTTTAATTATTCTATTTGATTTCAACCCTGGGTTAGATTATTTGTTTTCATCGACTCCTTTCAGGTGTAATTTCTTCTTTTTGTTCTAAAGTTTTCATGTGTGCTAGGTCACTAATATGACATTTTTACAATATTCTAGGTAGTTAGTACTATGATCTTGCCTGTTAAAACTGTCTTTAGTGGGTAATAAATTTTAGTTTGCTGTGTTTTCATTTTCTTTTCATTATGAACTTTTTAAAATTCCTTTCTTGACACATTTTTTATTCAGTAGTAAGTTTTTCAGATTTCACAATGTTGTAAATTTCCTGTTTCAGTTCTTGATAGTCAGCCTTAATTCACGACAGTCAGACTGGATGCAGGGTACTTTTGTTTGTTCTTTCACTTATTTAAATTTTACATCTGTTGGGACTGGTTTTGTGTCCTTTTATGTGTTCCATTTTGGAGAAAACATCTTTCTTCTTCTATATAGCTTATTTTTTCATATTTTTCATGTTTCTTTTTTCTTCTTCCTTCGCCTTAAAGGGTTGTAATAGTTGAATTTTTACTGGAGGTTTAAAAATTAAATTCCATGAGAAATGTGATATAGAGATCATTTTGGTACCATCTACTCAGAGTATGTCATGCATTTCATAGCAACTCTTTTTGCAATCTTGTTACTGTCGTGTGTGTGTGTGTGTGTGTGTGTGTGTGTGTGTGTGTCTTTATGCTAACTGATATGCTCTTTGAAAGACCAATATTTTATTCCCGGTCTCTGTAGCAACAATCCTATCAGGGTAAAGTGTTTGCCAAGTGATCATTGACTTCTATTTATATAATCCTTTAGGGAAAACAGTCTAAAATAGGACTACCAAGTTCATCTTTTTGGGTTTGAAGCAACCTTAAACAAATTTTAAATTTCTTAAAAGATTGATTTTTTTCATCTTTTAGCTACAAGCAATTGAGAACCCAATTTGCTGAGCTCTCCTGACGATCCAAAGAACATAGCTAGTAAGTGATCCCTGCTTCTATAATAAATAGTTTCTGAGGAATCCTAGTGAAAATTATTTGTCTACTAGAATCTAAAATACAGTTTAATATCTTAAAGATTTTATTTTTATGCTTTTATTTTCTTGTCTGTCTGTGTATGTATGTTTGTCTCATGCATGCAATATGAATGTATAGTGTCTATGTTGCCTAAAAGTACACTGGAACACATGAAGATAGAATTAGAGTTGGTTATGAGCAAGCCTAGATAGGTGCTGAAAAATAAATTCTGGTCTCCTAAGCCACAAACACTCTTAATGTCTAAGTCATTTCTCTAGTTCCCGATGTAATATTTATCATGAATAACATGGAAATAATATGAAATGCAATGCTTAGAAAAAAGTCATTCACATTTATAAAGTTGATGACACATATCCAAGATATTCTTGTATTTGAAATAGCAATGAGGAAACAAATCCCCTTCTGTGAATAGAATTGTATTGCTAATGATTCAACAATTATTCTGTGACCTTCAGCAGACAGAAAAATATACACAGACCCACATACACATGCTCACACACTTTTTCTATCTTATACACATATACACATGTGCATATCAAAGCAATACCTATACATGAACATAGACACATATACACTTTCAATATTTTGTACAAAACTAATTCAGCAAACACCCCCCAAATCTGATCAAATACTAAATGATAATGCTAAAACTCTATCTGTAATTTTAATTGAAATTACCTCCCCACACATAAGCACCCAGAAATTAATAAATATTTAATTTGACGCTTATTTACCCATGTTCTTCTTCCAAAACAAATTCTCTTTCTCACATTCATTCTCTTATGGATGACAAAAAAATAAAATATTCTTCTCACTTTACTCAAGCAATAACTGACAAACTAAAGAGAAAAAGCCTAGGACAGATATGCCAGTCTCTTTTTGATGCACCAGAACCTTATCTGGACTATTCATTTCACTCCTGACCTATTTATTCCATTGCTCATAAGGCCAAGTTGTGCTGTAAATCACCCAGAAACACATACACAGACACACATACTCTCTGTCTCTCTGTCTCTGTCTCTGTCTCTCTTTCTCTCTCACACACACAAAGTAAAGGTAATCAAATGAATATATGTTTGACATTAATGAACAAAGAATTTTGAATGTAGACAAACTTCCATTCTTGAATAACTGCAATGGGGAAGGAGAGGACAATAATAAAATATTTATTCTTTAGTTGTGTCGATACCTATTTAAACAGAATTATTGTGTGCTGTCAGAACTTATGAGGGCCTAATACAATGAGGATATTAATGCAGTTTCCCAGAAACATAAAAATATTTGTATAAAATTAAAATTCAAAAGAAAATTCACTGAATGAGAAGAGACCAAAAAGCCTATTAGTCATGAAGAAAAAAAAAAACTCTGAGGAGTGTAAAATGTGGGATAATCAGATTGATTAATTAAGATTCAACTAGAGGACTGGATAGAGTGTAGGTACCTCATTGCCTTAGTTATCCAAACTTACAAACATATACTAAAAGCATAGCCCTTACTCCTGAGAATAAAAGATAAACTATAGGCTTCAAATAATCAGAAGATAAAGAAGTGATTGTAAATAGTGAAATGATCAAACAAGGACCATGAAACCCTTGTTGTGTTCTTCAGCAACTCTGTAATTTGGGGTCATTTCCAAGAGAATAATATAGAAATCATCTTGAAGGTAAAATGTGTAATGTTTTGTTAGTGACAGTCTTTCACAGGAATGCCATTTGAATCAGTGTTGTACTTCATTGATTTATATAAAAAGATGCTGGGCACCTTTTTGATTATCATATTTTTAATAATTTTTGTTCTTTGAAAATTCCACACATATACAAAATAATATGTTTTCCATACCCAACCCCTACTCCCTGCACCTCCTTCAGGATCAAGTACAATACATCTTATACCTTCGCATCTTTCATTTATTTGTTTGCTTATTTATTTAATTACATGCTTATTATAATCCACTTAGTCTAATTTATACCCTTAGGTACATGGGTGTGGTCTCATCCACAGGAGTATAGGTAATCTAATCACTGTTAGATTACCACTAATCAAAGAAAAGTGGTATTCCGCCTTTATCCTATGAGTTTTGACTTGATTAATTGTTTACAGGTCTTGTGCAGGTAAAGAGGTGTTGTATTAATGTGTTCCACAGCCATGTCATATTCAGAGGACAACATTGACGACAACTCTCCAGAGATCTCCAAGCCAGGTGAATGCACTTCCACCTATAGTGGTATATTATTTGTGATTTAATAAATAAAGCTTACCTGAAGATCAGAGGGCAAAGCAGCCATACTAGTCAGTCATACAGGCCAGAGAGTGGGGTACACACCTTTAATCCCAGGACTCAGGAGACAGAGGCAGATGGATCTCTGTTAGTTCAAGGCCACCCTGGACTAAACAAGATGGAATCTGTCTATAAGAAAAACAAACCTCATGCAAAGACATGGGATCACATGTCTTTCAACCCAGCACGAGGGAGGTGGAGACAGCAGTGATATAGCTGGGCACAGAGAGGAACATATGGGAGAAGAAACAGGAAATCAGTGGAGTGTGGAGTGTGTGGTGTTGGGTGTGGGGTGTGGAGTCTTCAGGATTCATGGAGATGTGATCTCACCCATTTTCAGTCTGAGGTAAAGGTAAGAGTCAGTGGCTGACTGCTTTGCTTATCCAATCTTCAGGTAAAACCCCAATATCTGTCTGTAGGTTTTTATTATTTGTGCTACATTCACCAACCCTGGATGCCGAACATTCAGTTATAGATAAAAATGAACTTATGAAAAAAAGTCAAACTGATCCAGCAAGGAGCAAAGTCATCTAATGAGAAGAGGAATCTTCTCACCAGTGCTTATAAAAATGCCACGGCAGCTGCCTATACATTATCTGGGAGGGTTTTCTCAATTATCTAGCAAAAGATATAAAGTGGAGAGGGGAAACAACAGATGGCTTAAAAATACAGAGAGCAAATTGAAACTGAGCTGAGACACATCTGCAGTGATTTATCGTCTTTTTTGGAATAGTTCTTCCTCCATGCTTCACAAAGCCTTCTATTTGAAAATGAAGGGCGACTACTTCCTTTATTTGGCCGAGGTTGCTGCTCTTGATGAGAAAGACTTGCGGGCTAGTCACAGCCAGGCCAGCATACCAAGAAATGTGATCAGCAAAGAGGAAATGCCACCAACACATCCTATCAGACTGGATCTGGCCCTAAACTCTTCTGTGTTCTATTATGATTCTGAAACCCCAGCAAAAGTTGTTTTCCTGCAAAAATAGCTGTTGACAAAACCATTGCTGTTGAACTTGATACATGAAGTAGAAAACTGAACAAAGATAACACACAAATGATGCAGTTACTTAGAAACCAATAGACATTGTGGACATTGGATGCATGAGGAAGCAAAGCAGACGTCAAAGAAGGAGAAGATATTAAATTGGTCTTCCAGCCTTTGCCTGCCTCATACTAAAATTCACACGGCCGACCATTTGTCATCCATTCTGTCTCACAAAGAGGTTTTTGTTTGTTTATGATTTATGGTGGGTTTGTTACTTCTATTTTAATATATGAGGATATGTACTTTCCATATTATCTTTAGTATTAGAAGAGTAGACCCAGTTCCTAATTAATTTTAAGGAGTCACTCATTTTGATCTTGATGTGGCCAAGACACAGATGTGGAATTTTGTAAGAGTTATACGTGTTAGGCTCACTACTTTTTGGATATTGTGCCTTCAGAAGGACCAAGGTTAAAGCTGCTTCCATGTCTAAGTAAACAAACTGTCTGCATATTGGTTTGCGTTGCTGGTTAATATAAAGGATAACTGGTTCCAGTCACAGTGTAGTTATTGTGGTATTTCAAGGCTTGAGTTACATGCATGGTTGTGGTCAAAATAGACATCCCACAAATGAACATTGAAATCCTGTCTTAGCATTCATATACCCTTGACTGAAGCCTCAGTGGCTCTTATTACACAAAATTATGACCCAATTTACTATGGTCAGCAAAAAAAAAATTTCACATTTCATTATTTGAAATTTATCTGCTATTTAGTTTCATTTATTGTGCTACATTATAAAAATGTATATTCAAATGTATATATTTAAATGACTTTAGAAAACCTAAGAACAAATATAAAAGTAAAGATGCAATAAAAATGAATTTCTTAGTGTTACCTGCTCCATGTGTATTAGGCATAGTAGTAAAAAAATCTTATGTTTTTAACTTTTGTTCTATTTTTGTTTTGTTTATTGCTTTTGTGATTTTTTTCTTTTCTGACACTTGTATAAATGCATGTTTTGTAAAAATAGCTAACAAGGAAATAATTTGAGAAGACTATGGCTAGCTTTGTTTGATGCCTTATACAATTTTCATGAGCAGGCATAATTCTTAAGAACATGTGTACAGTATCAAGTACAGTACATGTAAGTGAAATAAAAGGTTTATGAATGGACTTTTCAGCTACTTTTTCTACAGCTTTTCATAAAAATTACTTTTGATGAAAAAAATTGTATTCTTGGAAATGGATTCCTTATTTCTTCTTGGCTGCTTCTGGGCTTTTACCAATTTAGAACACAAACTTTGCTGAAACAAAACTTGCTAATATACCTACCTTTCGCAATAAAGTCCATATACCTCCTGCTTATGCCCTCCAACTCAAAAACTGAAGTGCATTTTCTTTTCTTGGCTAGGGAAGATTGGGCAACGACAATTTGTGTCTGAGACATAGTTTAACTTGAGAAAATACAGTGTTCTTGTTCCACCATGCCAATGGATAGCACCAAATTGCTCTTGGATTTTCAGAATTTCTCGTAGCTCTTGCAGTCTGCCTCTAATTTCTTTCCCTTATTTCTGTCTGGCAGGTGCCCAAGATCACCTTTCTCCCTTTCTGTCTTATAACCTTCTTGGAGGCTTTGCATTTGGGGAAAGACCACTTGATTTCTGTCTCCACTGTGTCTAAGGTACCCTGCTTCCTCTCTCTGCTTTCACCTCACAGACTCTCTCATCCTCTCCTGTAGCACACTTCCCTCTGCTGCTGAACTTGTGTTTAACTTCTGGAAACCCTACCCTGGATTGCCTGTCACAGTCTCCCTTTAAAATGCTTCCTCCTCAATGACAATATGAATGACACCCAATGTTCACACCCTATGGAGAGTGCTTTAAAGAAAACACTAATGAAAAATGCTATTTTAAAAGAGGTACTTTTTTTTTCCTTTTAGAATGTAAGCTTCTTAACATAATTATGGGTTTGGGGTTCCCTGCAGGCTCCCCAAGGTGATGGTGTGTAAGCTTCTTAAAGACAGAAGCAATGTTTTCTGTATGTTCTATTGAACCGAGTACACTGCAAATGATCAATTAATATGATCATGGTAGTAAATGAGTCTAGATGAGAGTGAGAAAGAAATGCCAAGTATTGATAGACAGCTCCTTTGTTTGTGATCTGATTATATAGGAAAATACCAGTCCATTTGGACAAGTTATCCCAAATACTGCTTTCAAGTAAAAATGCTCTGGTCATGGTCATCATAAGTGTTCCCTAAAGAAATAAAATTAAGTTTGTAAGCAATGTTGTGATTCATCTTAATTCATAACACATTTACTTGGAATTTGCCTGAGCCTCTAAGCCAAGGAGAATAAATCTATGTAGCACAAGATGTCATATCATTCAAGTAAATTACAAATGATGCATGGAACCTGTTGCATTTGTGTAATTGACTTCTCATAGGCATTTGGCATTGCTAAACTTACTTGCTTGATTTTGAAATTGTGATGCTTGCTATACTCAGTCACTATTAGTGCCCAAATATGGAGAGAGATTTAAAATCAAATAAGGCCTTGAACGTTTTACTCTTTTTCTATTTTTCTATTCAATTAACTCTCTCACAATTGGAGGTAGACATTGGAAAACTTCACAACTTCATTGTCAGCTTTTAATGGTTTGTGCTCTTGTAGTTTCCAGGCACACTTCACTCTTTCTTTGTCATTTAATTCTCCATGATTTCTAATTACTTTCTCCACCTGACTGCCATGTTTCATTTTCTTCTGCACTGATTTATTTACGACTGTGAAATGTCCTCTGGATTTCCTGTAGGCAATGTCCCCTGAGAGTCTTCCAGCCTTCATCATCTAGGCATTTCTTGGCACCACATTGCTCCAGCTTTAGACCCACACTGTCCTGCTTTTCCTGTTAGTTTTTTTACTGACTCACATAGGAGTAGATTCTATCTGAGTCTGTCAGCTTTATCACTTCCCAAATAAACCTCGTCATTGCCTGTGATGTTCCTTTAATGCATCCTGTCACTAATTTGTTTCTATATTCTCCCTTAAGCCTTAAAATATTTAAGTTTACAATAGGTGATACTGTCAAAATAAACTTTCAAATATGAAAATCTAGTACAAGTAGATCTAGCTTAAGATCTCCCTGTGCCAATATCTGTTCAAAACTAGAAATGAACTTGTTTGTTAATAAAATTCCTCTTTTTTTCTTTGTAGCCAAATCACGATTTTTATTCTCTATAATATGTTTCTTCTGAGAATGTTCATCTTAATTTTCATCTGTCTAAAATCTTCCTATATGGATAGCATAAGAGATAGAAAAATAGATATCCTTCAATGCATTTGTCATTTAAGGGCTGCAGCAAATTTCTTAGACCCTTAACACCTTCCTCTTTGAAACATCTTCATATTAAAAACTGTAATTGTAGTTTTTCTTAAATGTTTTTTAACACTAAATTTGTTTCTTAAAAAAGTTACTATGTTTAATATTTTATACCTACTAAAATAGTAAATGTTGCTAAGAGAACACAACTGCTTAATGTTTTAATAACTCTTTGTAACTTTTTATATAAAATATTAATTTGAAATTTTATTTTATATACTAGAAGAACTGTAGGCAAAAAAAAATGAACATTTCTCCTTTACTTTTCATCAAACAGAAATTACAGACTAGAAAACTTGAGTTTCCCAACTTGAAGGTTGATGTACTTTTCATTAAATTTTATCTTATAAATCAACCTAAGCCTGGATTCCTACGATAAATAATTTCCTTTTCAAATGTCATGGCTTTGACAGGTAAGTTACTTCAGACAAACATCCATTATTCAAATATTAAATCAAATGTTTTATCGATATGAAAAGGAAATAGAAAAGAGTCAAAAAGTTATACAAATCTACTCAAAATCTTATATTAGGTCTACAGTGATATCTCAGTAACTTATATCAAGTGCTTTTCAGTTGAAAATTGTGTTGATGCTTGACTAATTTAAATTTATTTAAAAATGCATTGTAACATGCATATCAATATTAATCCTTTACTTTACTTAGTTTTCCACTTTTTTTATTTTGTTTTGATCAGAACCTTTTCTTCAGAAGCTCTGATATTATGCAGATTTTGAAGTTCCTTCCATTAGTAGCAGGCTCTCCAATAAAGGTCATTACCCTCTGTAATGATTTAATGTGTGCACAGTAAATAAAACACTTTCCTTAAGGCCCAGTGTCACTTCCTGCTATTGTCCTTGCTTTCACATAGCTGCCAAGCATGAAATCACTACTGTGTGTATTGTTTCTACTGAAATTTTGAACAATTATTCCATATATGGAATTAATTAACCTATCTTTTTAATCTCTAAAGTAAATTGGCTTTAAGAGATTGACTTTTGTCAATATTACAGTATTTTCACATGTAGTCGGAATACATAATATAAAAATAAGCATATAGGATTTATAACTCTGGTTAACACAGAAAGGTTGTTGTAGCTAAAACTAGGAACTGTTTCCTTAGTTTATATCATACTTACCAATTTGAAGTATTTGGATCAGTGTTAAGTTATAGTGGCATTTCAATTGTATTTTAAAAACTAAAGTCTGCCTGAATATCTGAGAGTAAAACAGTACCACTGGTCAGCCTTACAGACTAGATTATGGTAACACACACCTTTAATCCCAGGATCCACAATGACACACACTTTTAATCCCAGTAGTCACAATGACACACACCTTTAATCCCAGTAGCCATCCTAGTCTCCATAGAAATCAGGTGGTGCCTGCCTTTAATCCCAGTCTCAGAGAGGAATTTAAAGGCGGGGGGGAGGGGGTCTCCAGTCTTAGTCTCATTCTGAGATTTCAGTAGGCAAGATCACCATTTCAAACTGAGGTCAAGGTAAGAGCCAGTGACTAGCTCTTTTGCTTTTTTAGATCTTCAGGTTGAAGCCCAGTTTCTGATACTGAGCTTTTATTAACAGTGCTTCATTAAATTCTATAATTTTAGTAAGACCACAGGGTTCATTTGGTGTTTCCTAGTGAACATGACATATATCAGGAAGGCACTTCACAATGATCTCCTTCCAGATACCTAATATATTTTATCTATGTTATGAGATTCCTGAATACCTGATTTATGCCTGAACTTGCAGTTTCCTTCTTTTGTAGCTGGTATATTAGCTGTACTTTATGCAATATAAGAGTTGTGATTTTCTTTAACATGGTACTTATTTTTTAAACATTTATTAGTTTGAATTGTCTGAAACTTTACTTTTCTATCTGTCTGATTACTTGTTGCTGTGTAGGTATACTTTAGGAAAGTTTCAATATGGAATCTAGAAAGGTCAAGAACTCTGACTTTTCTGTTTCAAGTTGCTGAGTATAGTGAACACAGGTGTGCACAATCAATATTTTTTCCTCTTACCTTTTGTTTAATTTTAAATTTTCTCTTAATTTTGCAAAGCTTATATTTTCACATTATTACTATTTCTGGGAAAGGTCTATAAAGATCACTTTTTCTTTGATACAGGTTTTTCAGATTTCTTACCTGTGTCCTTTGTTTCTCTTTGGGTACTTAGCTCCTGGAAATTCTGATTGATCTTCCCTGTGATGAATGTCAAGATCACAAACTTCTTCTCTATGTCTCTAGATTTTAAGCAAGAAACTGAAGAAAACATAAGATACATAGGGCAAGATATCAAGTCAATAGTCGCTTATATGTGTGTGTGTGTTCTAAAAACTACTTTCATAGAATAATCTTGAGGATGACAGACTACAATAGAAGAGTCTTTTGAAGTCCAAAGTGAACTTTCCTAACTTTTTAAAAATGGAAGATATTTTTATTCATTTGAAACCAAAAATATTCTCATTTAATTATTGTTCCAGATTGAGCAAGGTTTTTTTAAAAAAAAAATATTTTGATTGTAGGGATTCTGTGGTAGAGATTTTGGGGTCACACACACACACATACACACACATATATAATCATATTATCTGCAAATAACGAAAGTTTGACTTCTTCCTTTTCAATTTGAATCCCCTTGATCTCCTTATATTGTCTTATTGTTATTGCCAAAACTTCAAGCTCTATGTTGAAGAGAGGTGGAGAAAGTGGACAGCCTTGTCTTGTTCCTGATTTTAGTGGAATCACTTTGAGTTTCTATCCATTTAATTTGATGTTAACTATCGACTTGCTGTATTTTGCTTTTATTATATTTAAATATGATCCTTGTATCTGTGATTTCTCCAAGACCTTTATCATAAAGGGGTGTTGGATTTTTCAAATGCTTTTTCAGAATCTAATGAAATGATCACATGTTTATTTTCTTTCAATTTATTTATATGATGATTACATTGATAGATTTTCTTATATCAAACTAGCCCTGCATCACTGGGATGAAGCAAACTTTATTTTGGTGGATGATTTTTTAATGTGTTTTTGATTCAGTTTGCCAGTATTTTATTGGGTATATGAGCATCCATGTTCATGAGTGAGAAATGTCTGTGATTTTCTTTCTTCATTGAGTCTTTGTGTGGTTTTGGTATCAGGGTAACTGTAGCCTCATGAAAAGAGTTTAGCAATTTTCCTTCTGTTTCTATTATGTGGACAACTTTGAGGAGTATAGGTATTAGCTTCTTGGAAGTTCTGGTAGAATTCTTCACTAAAACCATCCGTTTTTTTGTTTTTTTTTTTTTTTTGGAGGTTTTTGATGACAGCTTCTATTTCCTTACAGTTTATAGGTCTATTTAAATTGCTCACCTGGTCTTCATTTGATTTTGGTATATGGTATCTATCTAAAAAAAATGTCAATTTCTTTTATGTATTCCAATTTTGTGGAGTACAGGTTTATGTAGTATGACCTAATGATTCTCTGAATTTCTATAGTGTCTGTTGTTATGTCTTCCTTTTTATTTCTGATTTTGTTAATTTGAATGTTCACTTTCTGCCTTTTGATTAGTTTGAATAAGGGTTTGTCTATGTTATTGATTTACACAAAGAACAGGCTCTTGTTCTAATTGATTCTTTGCATTGTTTTCTTTGTTTCTATTTTCTTGATTTCAGGTAGCAATTTGATTATTCCTTATCTTCTACTCCTCCTGGGTGAGTCTGCTTCTTTTTGTTTTAGAGCTTTTAGGTGTACACTTAAGTCACTAGTGTGAGCTTTCGCCACTTTATGTGCACATTTACACATTAGAGTATTATTCAGCAGTAAAAAAAAAAAACAATGACATCTTGAGTTTTGCATCAAATGGATGGAATTCGAAAACACTATTCTGAGTGAGGTAACCAGACCCAAAAAGGAGAATATGGTATGTAGTTATGCATAAGTGAATACTAGCTATAAACAAAGAACATTGAGCCTATAGTTCATGATCCTAGAGAAGATAACTAATAAAGTGAACCCAAAGAAAAACATGTATAGATCCACCTGGAAAGTGGAAACAGACAAGATTGCCTGACAAAATTGGGAGCATGGGGGATGGGGGAGTAGGGAGGGTGGAAGTGGAAAAGGAGGAGAGAAGGGGAGGGTCGAAGAGAGCTTAAGGGAATGGGATAGTCAAAATGAAGGAAGGACAGAGATGAGAGCAAGGAAAGAGATACCTTGATTGAAGGAGCCATTATAGGTTTAGCAGAAACCTGACTCTAGGGAAATTCCCAGGAATCCACAAGGATAACTGCAGCTAAGACCCTAACCAATAGAAGAAAGGGTACCCTATCTTGACTTGTCATGTTGTCAGAGTGATGAAAATCTTAAATATCTCCATAGAACCTTCATCCAGCAACTGATGGAAACAGAGACCCAAGTCAGAGCACTGAACTGAGCACCCAAAGTTCAGTTGAAGAGTGGGAGGAATGAGAATATGAGCAAAGAGGTCAAGATCATGATGGGTTCATCCACTAAAACAGTCTTCCTGAGCTAATGGGAGCTCACCAACTCCAGTCAGACTAGGAATTAACAAGCATAGAACCAAACTAGTCCCTCTGAACGTGGTTGACAGTTGCATGGCTGGGGATAGACTGGGAGGCCACTAGTAGTGGCTCCAGAATCTGTCCCTACTACATGTAATGGCTTTTTGGGATCCTATTCTCTTTGGACATATACCTTGCTCTGCCTAGATATAGTAGGGAAGAACTTGGACCTTCCACAAAGCAATGTGCGTTACTTTCTCTGAGGATTGGATGGAGGTGGGGTAGGAGGGTGTGTGGAGGGAGTGGGAGGTGGGGAGGGAGTGTGAAATTAAATTGTTATTTTTTTAAAATCTAATAAATTAAAAAATAAATAAAAATGCAAAAAATAAAACTACTAAAATATTTTGACATTGAAGAATAATTATTGACATTAATGAAAATAAAAGATAAAGAGAAGGTGACTTGCCCACTTTAGATTACTTTGTCTTTTTTTTAATTTATTTATTTTTATTGGAAAGAAAAAGAAATTTCTGCCTCCTCCCCGCCTCCCATTTCCCTCCCACTCCTCCCTCTCCTCCTCCCCTCCCCCCACTCCTCCCCCTCCCTCTCCAGCCTGAAGAGCAGTCAGGGTTCCCTGTGGAATGTCCAAAGTCCTCCCCCCTCGATCCTGGTCTAGGAAGGTGTCTTTTAAACATGTACAACAAAATGCAATTTCCAGCAGTTAAAAAAGGGAATTGGCCTTAGCCAGGCTTATTCATGACTGTAAACCTATTGTTTAAAAATATTGCTAGAATAGGCTGTTTTAAATTGAATCAGATTTGTAAACGAGATTCAGCAGGATCTAAGTATGCAAACATTAGATATGTTTATGACATTCAAACAAAGGGAAGAGTTTATATTATATTTTTGAATCCCATAGACAGTAACAAAAATGTTATTCTATGCAATAACAAACACATTTTCCAAAGCCAAGATGTTCAAAGATGAATTACACTGAGGAGACTTTGGAGAGAGTCAATTCTCTGTCAAAGGCCTTGAAGATGGGGACTCAGAAAGTCTTGATTGAAATTAAAGAAATATTTCAAAAAATATGGGTAGAAGTAGCAAGTTAAAGAAAATTTTTTTCTTATAGACTTGACCATATTTTATTTTTTTTATGATCTGGTATTAAAGTATTAACATACTTCTGTGACTTTGATGAGAAGAAAACAGTATAAAACATTCTTTGTACCCTATAAGATGTTAGTCTAATACAAACATACAAAACAGGATTTCTCAATGAAAAAAATATTAACCAAATGACATGTTCCGAGTCAGCTCTGTCAGCAAAGTACAAGCCCTGCAAAGACACAGGGAACATTTTTCTCCTGTTGCTGCATCCATTATGATCATTAATGGCCCTTTAGAATCAAAGTGCTGCATAGCAAAATTCTCCTTAACTGTGTCTTTCACCTCCAAGCTAGATTAGACTATATATCACAGGAAACATAAAGTAGATGAGTGGCCTTAAGAAATTCACCAATGGTGAGATCTTTGGTTTTCAAAATAGATTAAAAGTGGGATGACTTCTGATGATCTTGTAGAATAACCCTTCTGGGACATTACCCTGTGGCTTTCAGTATGATTCTTGTACTACAGAGAGGCTATCAATTGCTGTGCAGAGTAGGCACTGCAGAAAACTATCTCTTCTATATACTTAATAATATATAATTTAAAAACAAAAGTACAATATTTTAATATGCTATCAAACTTTTAATATAGACAATAATACTATTCTGAAATAACCATGTGTAAACCCAATGTAATAGGCACACATTCTAAAATACATTTTTTTATGAATGGGGTGATTTCCTATTAAGTATGTTATTTAATTATTCTAAATATATAATGTTTTTTGAAAATATGTAAATGTGAGTGCATTCTTATAATTTATATACTGGAAGTTAGTATCTAATGTTATGTATGACATTAGGAGATTGATATTTTTCTAGTATTTCCTTTAGCCTAGGCTTGTCTCTAGCTTTATATGTAATGTGGTATGACCTTGGAGCCCTCATCTTCCTGCCTCCACCTTTAAGTGCTTATATTATAGGTATTGGTCACTAATCTGGTCACAGGGAGGTTCTTTATTAAGTGTTTATGTTTTCATGCTCTATTGTCCTGAACGAGATTTGTATCATCATAAATGATTATTGGTGGATCTATTTTCAGTGCCATGATGACAACATAGTAGATTCTGGGCCACATGTTGTATAACAGCTACATGCCAAACAAGTTACACCCACTGGGTCTATAGTGGCTCACCTAGAGAGACTTTACTTTTTGTTAGCTTCCTAACCAGGGGCTTCTGTTTGTCATGCTTACCTCAGTCATCTGTAGAATAGGTAGGCTTTTCAGACTGGAGTGACTAATGTTCCAGCCAGAAATCAGAGTACTGCAATTTTTTACTTGGAAACCTATCTCCATAATTCAAAACATGCTAATTGTTTGACATTCTGATGGAGTGAGAAAGTTGCAGTTATCAAGCAGTTTTCTGGATTTTCAGAATTCCCAGTCTCTACAGCAGTGTACCTAGTAGCAGACAGGAATTCTTCAGAGAACGAACCTTCCTATTGACCCCTAAATTGGATCTATTCTACCTCACAATTATCCAAACAATGAATCTAGATATTCTCCGACAAGAACAGGACTATCTCTCTCTCTCAATCATACAACAGCCTAAGCTAAGCCTCTTGGTCTCGGAGATTTTACCTTTGTCCTACTCAGCCCCTTCTCTTTTACACCTGCCTTTCACCATGGGTCTGTGACATGTTTACTTCCAGATCTCTGTCCTATCTTCCCTATGATATTTCCTTGTAGTCACAGAGAAATGCTGGTAAGAATATGGTCTTTGTTTTGTTAAACTTGCAGTAAGATAAGGTTATATTTTTCAAACTCACAAGACTGTTGTCTTGTTTAAATAAAAGGTCATAGGAGTGCTGAAATTCTGCTGATGGAACCTAGTATTAAATCAGCTCCTAACAACTTGCCACAACCACAGTTCAGTGCATCTCTCAAACTTCATCAAAAAGCTGGTGATTAATCCAGAGATCTATAGCTGCCTGAGGTACAGAGAATAATTGACTATGGATTTCTCATCCCTAAATGAGACAAACATATTGACAGTATACTTGCACAAACACATGCACACCCTCCCCCTCTCACAAGGCCCAGGGTGAATTGTGGAAAGTTTGCTGAAGACTGTAAGAATCAGAAACACAGGATAATTACAAGGATAAACACACAGGGTGGTTACACAAATGAACTGACAGAAATTAAGACAGTATGTACAAGACCGGTGCAAGATCAAGCCAGACCAAACTCTCAGAATAGAGGGAAGAGGTTAGCACAAGTTCCATTCCTAGCTGAAGAGCTATTGGTAATTAAGAAAAATGAAAACATGAAGTAAGGTGTGTATGAGAAGAAAAGGGAGAGCTGATGAATATTATCAATATAACAATGTATGAAATTTCTCAAATAATTAGGAAAAGTAAAAATAAAACTAAAAGGAAATAGATTCCTTCTTTAGTAAGCATGATAAAATACTTGAAAGATGAGGGAGTATCTTCTAAGCATCATAATTCTAGTCTACTTAGAGATGAGTTAAGGTTAATGACTTACATGCAGCTGTATTTTTACATGTGCCGAATACAAGTGTTTATTGTTGTCTGTGTTTTTTTCCATTCACTTAAAAATATTACCTCTGGATGAAGATGATAATGCTTTGAAGGATTATTAAGGCAAAATGAAATTCTATGGTAAATCACCACAAATAATCAAGATGAACATTGTTGATTTGTTCTAAAGAAAATATTTTTTTCAAGATTCTTTTTCTGAGTAAGTGCAAAGTACAAAGTGATGTTATTGTTTAAAAATCACAGATTGAAGCCGGGCGGTGGTGGCACACGCCTTTAATCCCAGCACTCGGGAGGCAGAGGCAGGCGGATCTCTGTGAGTTCGAGACCAGCCTGGTCTACAAGAGCTAGTTCCAGGACAGGCTTCAAAACCACAAAGAAACCCTGTCTCAAAAAACCAAAAAAAAAAAAAAAAAAAAAAAAAAAAAAAAAAAAGAAAAGAAAAAGAAAAAAAAAATCACAGATTGAGTGGCCCTGTGACCCTGGACCCCCACTCCTAAATCCTCCACGTGGGAGAAAGGCCAGGCCCACCCCTCCCCAGGTGCCTTTGGCATTCCTAGCACCAGCAGGGAGCTGGTATGCTAGACAGCCATCTACCCCACCCCCAATGCACCATTCCCTACAAGCTTCACTTCATGGGAGACCAATTCTTGGTGGACATAGATATAAGATTTGAAGGAAGAGATGGGAAGGTACCAATGCAAGAACTCCTCCAACATCCTAAAAAGCAACATGGTACCACCAGAACCCAGCAGACACACAACCTAACTCAGAAGACATAAAAGAAAACAACTTGGGGCTGGAGAGATGACTCAGAGGGTAAGAGCACTGGTTGCTCTTCCAGTGGTCCCGAGTTCAATTCCCAGCAACGACATGGTGGCTCACAACCATCTGTAATGAGACCTGGTGTCTTCCTTGCCAGCAGTACATTCTATAATAAATAAATAAATAAATAAATCTTTAAAAAGAGAAGAAGAAAATGACTTTAAATGTTACTTAATGAAAATGATGGAGAACTTTAAAGAGGAAGTGAAAAAATCCCTTAAAGAAATGGAGGAGAAAACAAACAAAAAGCTGGAAGAAATTATTAAATACCTCAAAGAAACCCAAGAAAACACAATCAAACAGGTGAAGGAAACAGTTCAAAATTTGAAGATTGAAATTGAGGTAATAAAGAAGACACAAACTGAGCAAACTCTGGAAATGGAAAATCTGGGTAAATGAACAGGAACTACAGAGACAAGTATAACCAACAGAATACAAGAGATAGAAGAAAGAATCTCAGGCACTAAAGATTCTATTGAGGAAATAGACTTTTTGGTCAAAGAAAACACTAAATCAAAAAAATTCTTAACACAAAACATACAGGAAATCTGGGACACCATGAAAAGGCTGAAAATAATAGAGGTAGAAGAAGGAGAAGAATTCTAGCTCAAAGGAACAGAAGATATATTCAACAAAATTATGCAAGAAAACTTTCCAAACCTAAAGAAAGATATACCTATGAAGGTACAAGAAGCTTACAGAACATTATATATTGTATATTAAAACAAATCCCCTCCCCACATAATAATCAAAACACAAAATATACAGAATAAATAACGAATATTAAGAGCTGCAAGGGAAAAATGTTAAGTAACTTATAAAGGGAAATTTTTCAGAATTACACCTGACTTCTCAATGGAAAACCTGAAAGCCAGAAGGTCTTGGATAGATGTACTTCAGACTAAAAGACCATGGATGCAAGCCCAGACTACTATATCCAGCAAAGCTTGCATTCACCATAAATGGAGAAAACAAGATATTACAGGACAAAAAACAGATTTAAGCAATACTTAGCCACAAACCCAGCCTTACAGAAAATACTGGAAGGAAAACCACAAACCAAGGAAGCTAACAACACTCATAATAACACAAGCATCTAACAACTGTCTGCCAGGACAACTCAAAGAAGGGAAACATACAAACACTACCACCAGAAAAAATAAGCAGAATTAGCAACCACTGGTCATTAATATCACTTAGTATCAATGGACTTATTTCACCTATAAAAGACACAGGTTAAGAGAATGGATACGAAAACAGGATCCAACATTCTGCTGTTTACAAGAAACACACCTCAACCTCAAAGACAGACAATACTTTATGGTAAAGTGTTGGGAAAGGTTTTCCAATCAAACGAACCTAAACAACAAGCAGGTGTGGCTATTCTAATATCTAACAAAACTGATTTCAAACTAAAAATCAATCAGAAGACATGGAGAAAGGACATTTAATATTCATAATAGGAACAATTCATCAAGATGAAGTCTCAATCCTGAATATCTATGCCCCTAATTCAAGAGCACCCACATATGTGAAAGAAACATTACTGAAACTTGAATTTCACATCAAACCCCACACTCTAATAGTAGGAGACTTCAATAGTCCTCTCTCTACAATAGATAGGTCAGACATAAACTTAACAGAGAAATAAGAGAACTAAAAGATGTAATGAATCAAATGGACTTAAAAGACATATATAGAACATTCTCCACAAACAAAAGAAAGAATATATTTTCTTCTTAGCACCTCAGAGCACCTTCTCTAAAATCTCAGTAACAAAGCAAACACCCACAAATACAAAAAAAAAAAATGAAGTAATCCACTGTGTCTAATCAGATCATCACGGAGTAAAGTTAGAATTCAAAAACACTACTACTCCCAGAAAGCCTACATACTCATGGAAACTGAACAGTCAACTACTGAGCCACTCCTGGATCAAGGGAGAATTAAAGAAAGAAATTAAAATCCTTCTTGAATTCAATGAAAATGAAATCACAACATATCCAAACCTATGAGACACTATGAAAGCAGTGCTAAGAGGAAATTTCATAGCAATAAGTGCCCACATAAAGAAAATGGAGAAAGTTCACATCAATGACCTAACAAACAGCATGTGTGCAAGCTCTAGAAAAAAAAAAAGTAGACTCACACAAAAGGAGACGAAGACAGGAAATAATGAAGTTGAGGGCTGAAATTAACAAAATAGAAACACACAAAAAAAACATACAAAGAATCAATAAAACAAATAAGCTGGGTTTTTTTGATAAAATCAATAATATCAACAAACCCTTATCCAAACTAATCAAAAGGCAGAGAGAGAACATCTAAACAAAAACAGAAATAAAAGGGGGACATAACAATGGATACTAAAAAATTCAGAGAATTATTAGGTCCTACTAAAAAATCTGTGCTCTACAAAAATGGAAAATGTAAAAAAAATGGACAATCTTTTAGATAGCTACCACCTACCAAAATTAAATCAAGACCTGGTGAGCAATTTAAATAGACCTATAAGCCATGAGGAGATAGAAGCAGCCATCATAAACCTCTCAGCCAAAAAGAGGCCAGGGCCAGATGGGTTTAGTGCTGAATTTTACGAGAACTTTCAAGAACAGCTAATACCTATCTATACTCCTCAAAGTGTTCCACATAATAGAAACAGAAGGCTAATTGCCAAACTATTTTTATGAAGCTACAGTTACTTTAATACCAAAACTACACAAAGACTCAACCAAGAAAGAGAATTACAGACCAGTCTCACTCATGAACATGTATGTAAAAATTCTCAATAAAATTTTGACAAACCGAATCGAAGAACACATAAAAAAAAATCATCTATCATGAGCAAGTAGGCTTCATCCTAGAGATGCAGGGAGGATTCAACATTCAAAAATCAATCAATGCAATCCACTATATAAATAAACTGAGAGAAAAAAAAACATATGATCATTTCATTAGATTCTGAAAACACATTTGACAAAATCAACAACCCTTCATGATAAAGGACTTAAAGATTAGGAAATACAAGGATCATATCTAAATATAATAAATACAATATACATCAAGCCGACAGCTAACATCAAATTAAATGGAGAGAAACTAAAAGTGATTCCACTAAAATCAGGATAAGACAAGGCTGTTCATACTCTCCATATCTCTTCAACATAGTTCTTGAAGTTTTAGCAATAGCAATAAGACAACATAAGGAGATCAAGGGGATTTAATTGGAAAGGAAGAAGTTAAACTTTTGTTATTTGCAGATGATATGATAATGTATGTAAGTGACCCCCAAAATTCTACCAGAGAACTCATACAGCTGATAAATACCTTCAGTGAAGTGTCAGGATACAAGATCAACTAAAAAAAAAAAATCAGTACCCCTCATATACACAAAGGATAAAATAGCTGAGAGGGAAATCAGACGAGATCGGGCGCGTTCAGGGTGTTATGGCCGTAGACAATGAGAGGGAAATCAGAAAAACATCACCTTTCACAATAGCCACAAATCACATAAAATATCTTGGGTTAACACTAACAAAGGATGTGAAAGATCTATTTGACAAGAACATTAAGATGTTTTACTGAATGAAAAATATTTTTCACATCGGAGACAGTGAATTACTTGTATTGTGTGACGTTACTGAAACCATGGTTCTGAGCAGTCAGCATACTCATCTTGTTCTGTTTTGCAGTGTGTGTGTGTGTGTGTGTGTGTGTGTGTACAAACAGTATTTTTATTTATTCTTTTCTCATTTAAATCCTTACAAAAGTTGCCGTTCCCTCATCCCTCCCAATACCCTGTACCAATCTCCACTCTCTCCCAGATTCATTCTTCCTCATTTTCATTCAGAAAAGAGCAGACCCTTTGAAGATATCAATCAAATATAACATAACAAGACACAATAAGTTTAGGCACAAACTTTCATATAAAGTCTGGGAAAGGCAACCCAATAGTAGCGAAAAGGGTCCCAAGAGATGGCTTAAAGATCTAGAGAAACCCCCACTTTCACTGGTAGGAGTTATACAAAATATCAATCTAACATATCATAACATATATTCAGAGGATCTAGTGCAGACCCATGCCAGCTCTGTGATTAGCACTTCAGTCTCTTTGAGCGCCTATGTATTCTGTTTAGTTGATTCTGCATTCTTCTGGTTTCTTCTACCCTCTATCTCCAATTTATTTTCAATAAAAAATGATTAAAAATAAATAAGAGCCTAAGGTTCACTTTATTCTTTGTCTATGCTGTTCATTTGTTTTGGATGTATACATATATACTTGATTTAAAATTATTTTATACTCTGGGAATTTGAACAATTAATTTTGATCATTCAACAAATCTCTCTTCATACATTCATTTGTGCTCCCACATATACATATAAACACACACACACACACATACATATATAGGGTTCATTTTGGAGATTATCTTTTTAACTTATTTTTTACTATCTCATTTTTCATAAGTCTCCACAATGTATCTCTTGTAATACAAACAATAGAAACCTTCCAAATTCTATAGTTACACAAAATTGCCTGTTTTTTAAACTCTACTACATTTTAATTCACTGTCATTTACTCTACTCCACTTTGTAACATTCACGGTTATTGTTCACATTCAATAAAAATTATTAGAGACTCTCAACCTGACTATTAAAGCATCATAAATAATATTCATAACATTTTTGAATATGTATTTACTAAAACAAGATATGCAATTTAAATCTGAGTGTAATAAGTATTTTATTAACTTTATTTGTACAAAAAAGTCACATTATTTCATTAGCAGATACCATTGTTCTTAGAATGGGATCTAATACAAGCCAAACTTATAAAGAATAAAGAATATCCTAGGCAAATATTTTCAAACAGATGAAGAATTTGTTTTGAATGACTAAAATCAACTCTCTAAATATTTCAAAGATCATTGCTTCTTGTACACCTAACAGCGATGATGTAAAGAATAACATGTTTAACTGATGGAATACTCTCACTGTGTCAAGATTGCTAAAAGAAGATTCTGTGCCTTAAATTCCTTAGATGTTTTTCTAGGGGAAACTGCTCAATGGATTATGAGACCATAGAGTGACTGGCATGAAAAATTCCATGCTGAAAGACACAGGGAGTAAACTGTATTCTAAGAGTCAAGAAACCCACCCAACTATGTCAGAAGCAAGAGTGAATTATTCTAGAAAGAAATTCAATCAAGTGCCAGTTAAGTATCCAAATGACTGCATCCACAGTCATCATTAGGAAGGGGATGTTATTTTTCATCCACTTCTCTAAGGAACCTTGTTAATTGGAAGTTGCATGAGAGTTTGTTACAGTGAAGTCTGGTGTGAAAAGTCCTTCACTATATGTGTTGCTTTTATTGATTAAAGAATAAAGAATCTACTTTGGCCTGTGATAGGGCAGAATAGAGGTAGGAGGGAAAACTAAACTGAATGTTGGGAGAAAGTAGGTGGAGTCAGTGAGAAGCCATGTAGCTGGCCACAGCTGACAGACACTGGATGTCAGATGGATCCTTACTGGTAGGCCACAGCAACATGCTGAAACACAGATTAATAGAAATGGGTTAATTTAAGATATAAGAGGAAGCTAGGAAGATGCCTAAGCTATTTGCCAAGCAGTGCTGTAATTAATAGTTTCTGTGTGATTATTTTAGGTCTGGGTGGCCAGGAACCCACGAGCAACCTCCACCAACAGAAGTCGTATTTCAGAGCTAGGGAGATGGTTTAGTTGGTAAAGTGCTTCTTGAGCGAGAATGCTAAAATCTGAAATTGCATTGGAAAATTGGGCACAATGAAAAAAATTTAAAGTCAAAACAACCTGTTATTTCTTACAGAGGCAAAAACAACTGTAATTATACATATATGTTTTTCATTAATTCTAGTAGTACGATTTTCAAACGTGTGCATGCAGAAAATTCTTTTCATGTAAAATGTTGTCAACACTATGTCACATGTATTATAACAGTACGATTATAAATGACTTTGTGCATAAAATTTACTCTTCCTTCCAATTCTTGGAACTATGAACTACTAGATATGAATGTGATGTGAAGAAATGCATCTTTGGTTATCTTAGGAAATCAGGTTTATATCTTACTGAAGACTATAATACTTTGGAAGTCTAAAACTACTTTATAATATTTCTGTAATATTTTCCTGAATTAAATATCATGTTTTTCTTCTTATATTCCCTTAAAGAAGAAGTTGTTAGTTTATGCTTCCCCACTCTTAGAAAAAGATACAGACATGAATGTGAAAATGCATTCCATTGTACTAGAATCTCAGACATCCCCCTGGGAAATTTGGCCTTCTAATGTTCTTAAAGCAAAAGGGCTAAGAAAAGAATAATAGTCTTAGGAGGGTTGACTGATCAGATTACCATTGAGAAATTGGATTGCTTATCCAAAATGGGGTAAAGAAAAATTCTGTTTGGAGTGCAGAAGATTCTAAAGGGTGTGCCTTGGTGCTATCATTTCTTGTGATTAAAAGTCAGTGTGAAACTATTATATCCTAATCTGGGCAGGATGACAAAGAGAATAGACCTAACAGAAATGAAGGTATGAGTCACTCCTCTAAAAAAGAGCCAAGACCTGTCCAGGTATTTCCTGAGGATGAAGGAAATGCAGAAAGGGTAGTAAATGAGGTAGTTATAAATACCAGCTAAGGTCACTTGGCTACTTGCAGAAGGAGGAGAATAACTGGCATGAGTATTTCTGTCATATTTTGTTAAAATGTGTTTGCATAGATATTTGTTGAAGAGAATCCTAGAGTTGGCCTAGCTGGCCTAGCTGCCTTTGGAGGCATATGTCACAGGTTTTACAGGTTGGATTCCATGGATCCTGGGTCACTGCGTGCTTTTCAGTTCCTGAGAAATTAAGACTCTTGCTATCTCAGGCAGTGAAGTGTTCAGTCCATTTGGTGTTTCTCTATATGTTGACTTAAAAGTCAAAAAAGCATGGAAGCCTCAGAAGACAATTACCCTTGGATATTAATCTTGTGTACCTTGCATAGCTTGCAAGTATTATTGTATCCTGGCAACTATAACTATATTGATCCTGGGAACTGCCACTATATTTTTATTTCTGATAATGGTATATAAAATCTAATAGATCTCAATAAAATTTTACAGCCTCAGTCTTTGCTGTGACTCCTAAATCTGAGCCATGTTTAATTCCTCAACTGGCCTTACTGGGTAACCATGGCCCAGTAAGAACAGGTGCTTGCAATTTATACTTCTTTTTCTCAATGTCTTTATCATTGAATTAAAGCAACTTACTTTATAATACATTTAAGGTTGTAAATGAGATAGTTATATTATATTTAGGCATTATTATGGCCTTGTTATTGTTTTCACTTGGAAATTAATCATTTCATAACAAGTTATCAAGTTTGACATAGGGTGGACTTTGAATGACTATTCTTTGTTATAAACTATATATATATATATATATATATATATATATATATATATATAGAGAGAGAGAGAGAGAGAGAGAGAGAGAGAATACGAAAGAGAGAGAGAGTTTCAGCCTATATATTCTGTTACTTTAGAGAACTCTGACAAATACAAAATCTAACAAAAATTCAAGGGTCTTCCACCTCAGTGAAATTCTGGGGAGTCTACTGGTATGAAATACATAGAGCTATTCTTTCTAAGATGAAGGGTGTTACTTCACCTGGCCTCCAACAATTTGGAAAGAAGTGCAGCATTAAGTGTGCCTATTTGGATTCTGCAAACAGTACTTTTCTCACTTGATTGTGTTACTCTGGTCCATATACCCAGTATTCAGCAAGGTGGTAGGATTATGTGGGGTTTAGAACAGAAGAAAGCTCTTCAACAGGTCCAGGCTGATGTGCACACTGCTCTACCACTTGGACCCTATGACCCAGAAGACATGATGGTGCTTGAGGTACCAGTGGAAGATAGGGTTGCTATTTGGAGCCTTTAGCAGGCACCATTAGGTGAGTCACAGAAAAGACCTTTGGGATTGTGGAGCATGTCAGTAAGTAGCCCCTATTCATAGTCTCTGCAACAGTTCCTACCTCAATAGTTAATCCCTGTTTGAATGTTTGTCTGGCTTCCTTCAATAATAAACTACAATTTGGAAGTATAAACCAAATCAATCTTTTTCTCCCTACTTGCTTTTTGTTCATGGTGTTTCATCACAGTAATACAAACCTTAATCCAAACAGTTTTTTTCTCTTCTCTCATGTATATATTTGTTACCAATGAGTCCAAAATGTTTTCTATCTTCTTCACTATTGGTGGAATCAGCATAATGTTGACAATATAGTTCATCAATGTGATATTTTGTGGACAAGACATAGAAACATGCTCACTTCTGATTAAGTTGTGACACGGGACTAGAGAGTTAATAAAACTTTGAGTCAAAACTGTAGAGGTATATCACTGGCTTTTTCAAGCGAAAACAAATTGCTTATGCTGGTCCTAATGAATAGGTACTAAGACAAAAAAATTTGCTAGATCAATACCTACATAGCATATACCAAGAGATGAGTTAATTTGTCTTTGTAAGGACACTACATCTGGTACAGTAGCTGCAATTGGAGTAACTACCTAATTGAGTTTTCTATAGTCAACTCTCATTCTCAATGATCCATCTGTCTTCTGCACTGGCCAGATAGGAGACTTACAGGGAGATGAGGTAGAAACCACCATTCCTGCATCTTTTAAAACCTGATGGTGACTAAATTCTGCGAATCCTCCAGGAAGGTGATACTGTTTTGATTCACTATTTTTCTTGGCATAGGCAATTATAAATACTTCTACTTAGTATTTCCAAACTTAATAGCCCCCACCACTCCACAGATCAGGAAACCAACATGAAAGTTCTGCCAACTTCCAAATCTACCTTTCCCAGTTATACATTCTGAGATTGCAGAAATAACTACATGATGTATTTGGTGACCACCTAGAACTACTGAGAGTCAGATATTCAGCCATAACTCCATAATCACATGACCTCCATAAGCACCAACTTTAACTGGATGGCCACATGTTTCTTGGTATCTCCTGGAATCAACATTAATTCAGGACCATTATGCAATAAGCCCTGGAAATTCTGATTGTTTATTTTCTCAAAGTGTACAGTTTTCCTTGTAAAAGATCATTTTTTATGGGGGGGGGGAAATCTAGAGAATGGCTGACAATAAAACTTCTAGGTGCTTTCAGCATTACCAAGGACTATTTACTGTTCTTTCTAGAGTCATCCTTTCAAGTTTAAATGATGCCAACCTCTGAGATTAGAATGTGAGCTCCTGGATGTTATTAATGGTTCTTTGCAAAAGAATATAAAAAGAAGAATTTTTAATTAAATCTTAATAATTAAGTTATGGACTCTAATAATTAACTTAATTATTAATAATAAATAGTAAGTATTAATAATAAGTAGTAATTAATGATATAATTAGTTAATAGTAAATAATTAGTAATGATTTGTTATCACGCTCATACGTGGCAACATCTCTAATGATACCAACCTCTTTTAACATAGTTTATCAAGTATTTATTCATACCAATGAAAAATACTATCAACATATTTTCTGAGTATTCTCCTTAGAGATTTTTACATAAGATTCAAGCTTTATTTATGTGATGAAGATCTGTTCAGCTTTCAGATTTTAATTGTTTCCAGGAAGATATTGTTTGTGGATAAAATTTACTATACCTAGTTGTACAACTCTTTGTATATAGTGTATCTGAAATTTTTGCTCATTTGATGCTAGTTTTAAAAACATAACTTTATTATTTTTGTTTATGTACTGCGGTGAGAGTACATTCTTCCTGTCATGGACATGTTGGAGTAAGTGGCTCCATAACTGGAGTTAGTTCAATTCCTTCTATTACATGTTCTGATAATCAAAGTTACTTGGTCTAGATTGCTGACATGTACTTTTACTAACTGAGACAATTCATCAACACTATATTAGTTTTTATTCTACATCTTCACATGACTATGGTTAACTTCAAATTATAGATGGATATATATTTCAGGGGAGCTCAGCTTTCAGTCTTCTTTCTTGTTCATTTAATAAAGAGTTGGAAGCAAGGCACTAGTACTAAAATGGAAGTGACTTGTTGCAGATGCTTGACATGGAAATGTGTATCAAAAATGTGAATGGGGGGGATGATACGGAAGATCTCTAGAGAATTTACCACTGACTTTTTGCTGTTTTGATGTCTATGTGTAATTCATTACTTTTGAATATACAGTATATTCAGTTACTAGTTAATGGATAAACCTATTGCAAGTTTCTCTCTCTCCTTAGCAGTTCAGCTATTGTGATGAGTTGTACAGAGATATCTAAGTGGTGATTAAAACATGTCTTCTCACAGATAGTTACAACCTGAGAATTATCAACAGCCACACATGTGAGTTTAGAGAGGATCTTCTGAAAATGCCAAATATCATGAATGAGCTTCAAACTGTTCTTACCACAGCATGGTTCTGCTAGATTGCAGCCTTGGACAAGATTTTGGAAAAACTACCTGTAAGCAACATTGTCTTTATCCAGTCTCAACTTCCTATTCATCCATTAAAATATAATAAAGCATACAATTTAAATTTTAAGTGATGGATGATGTATATGTATGCAGTGTAACCTACATTGATACATAAATATTTCTATTACTACATTTTGGTTCCATGCTTCACTGCATGTCTTCAGACATTAATAGGTAAATGTTACTTATACTGGAGAAAATTATTTTCATAACATTTCGGTGTAGAAGATATTCTGCCAAGTACCTTAACATGGATTGCATGCCAATCAGGAAATAATTTATTTCTCAAAATATATATTAACCCAAAAAGTAAGAGAGCATATCTAAAATGATAATATTTTTTAAAAAGTAGAGGTTGAGGTGATTTTTGGTGCTTTCATTAAACTATATATTTGACAGACTTAACAATTCAAATTATATTATTTCATTAATAGAGAAAGTCCGAAAAAATAAAGTTTTGATTCCAAATCCATGTCCTATATAACAAGTACAAGAGACAATGGAAAAGGATCATTGTTCACATAGGTAAATGAATATGTAACGGAAATATGAGCAATCCATTTCCCAACAATAACCAATGTGAACAAACTTTTCCGTGTATTTTAATCAAATATATAAATGAAATAAAACTGCATTATTTATAAAAACAAAGAAAAGGAATAAAAATATAAACTTGAAATTCATGGAGTGTGTAAAACATGGTATGGATTGTGAAGCTTGTGGAATTAAATTGCAGTAACAAGGATCCCCTGTTACTATCTTAGCTCTACAAGACCACACAGATCAGAGGCAACAGATAAATCCCTAATATGAATTACCTTTTTAGTTTTTCATATTATGAGCATATTAGTTTTGAATACATATGGTAAATCTCTTTTCTTATAACATTTACATGGGTGAACATTTTATGTAACTCCAACCATTCCTGTAACAGAAGGAAATATAGTAATGTCATTGTTGTCTTGGGATATTGCATGTGTGTGTGTCTTAATTTTCGTAGTCAAATAGAACAACAGAAAGAAAAGAAGTCTATATTGTATGATGAAGAAACATATTGCTCTTATATCTAATACATGCACAGGTCATGAATACATGACCTGAATAAATGAATAGGTCAACAAAATAGAATGATAGAAGAACAGCTATTTTAGGAAGGCATATGCTATTCTTTTATTATATCTACCTTTTCCCCTAGATGGTGTTTAAATGAAAAATAAAATTGTGTATTTATATGATTCCTATTCAGATGTTTAACCAAAGATATGCTTAAATTTCAAACCATTTCTGGATAAAGGTAATTTTATTAATGTAAGCATTTAGAATAATTTTAAAATAACTTTAAAAACTTGTCAAAGGGCAAGCAATACTTTATACATATGTAAAATGTAAACCTTTAAAATTTACTAGGTCGCATACTATGTTAAAGAAGCAATGATAAGCCACTTCAAAAACTTCAGAGATTGTTGACCAGGGTTTCTGATGTGGGCTTAAAGCAAAGGTGGCTGGAGACAGCAAGCCTGGGAGATAAGTAATGAAATCAATAATGAATCAAGCAAGGTGCCAGCAAATGTGAAGAGTTACTTTGGTTCAGTCAGGTGCCACTAGAAGCTATCAAAACTAATCTGATAAAGCCAGCTCAAAACACCGCTAAAATGAGGAGAGCCTTCTGAGGTGAGTACATGATTCTGCTGCTCATTCTGCCATTCCGATTCATTTGGGTTTACAGGATCAGTCAATCAAGTAGATAAGGAAGAGTACAACCATTGACAAGGACTTTAAGTGCATACTTTTTTACTCCAGCATGACTTAATCAATGATAGAGGAATTTTGGAAATTAAAACATATTCTCATTTTAAGAAAATTGACAATAAGAGTTTTTAAATCAAAAATTAACATTTTAATAATAATTCAAGCATATTCTAAACCATATAAAGCAAATGAATTTTCAACCATGTTTCTGTTCTCCGGTCCAGCAAAGGATTCTGATATGTGAGTCTACCCGTAAATAAATAACTGAGTATTATTTTCAATTCTGAGCTAGTGTGGAATTTCTTTGGATGTCTATTTTGCCTTTTAATAGGATGTTTATTTTTTTTTTCATGGTGGTCCAATTTAGTTTCTCTCTTTTAGCTAGTGATTAACTCTTCACCAAAGAAAATATGTCATCTTGTAGTTGTAAAAACAAAAAGCACTGTGGGCATGGGTTTGAAGCACAAGTTACCAGTTGCTGTACGCATGGAGACCATGTTTCTCTCTCTCATTGGAGGCCTTGATTATTATAAATTCCCCTGGGAGTTACCAACCACTTTCTGATTGAGTTTAAACCCAACACCACAAGATAAAATTCTTAATTGTCCTCGTTCTTGGGCCAAGAATATATAATTAAACAGGTCATAGGTGCTAGGGAAGAAACTAATATTATTATTCTGCTAAATGGACATTCTATTAAAATGAATTATAGAAAACTTCTCACTGCATGTACAGATTTGTGCATCTTTGAAACCTCATCATAGAAGCTTCAGTTGGTACTAGGTGGTGATTATCACAATCTCCACAACTGAATAGCAGCCATCAATGTCATTTCCAAATTACATGTTCTTCCTTTTAACTCAATGATTATTGCAAAACAGAAATTAGAAAACATAGTAAGAGCCAGAAATGGTGGATGACTAAAGAAAATCCAGAGAGCATACATATGTGAACCTGCAACTGTAACAGCATGCTTAAAACCTGTACATTCTCAATCCAGACCAAATTCCAGTATAGAATGGGAAGAAAGGCGTGAGGTCCCACCACATCCTCAGTATCTATTAATAGTTGATACCTGCTGGGAGAAGGAGAGTTAGTTTTCAAGAGTATAACTGTGATAAATCAACCATATGCCAGTGGATGGAAGATCTCAGATACAAGCCAAATAGTGGATGGAGAGAGACACCCTCAATGGGGTTCCTCCCCTTGAAGCTCAGGCAGTCCCATGAAAGAGGGAGAGCAAGAAATGTAGGAGACAGACAGGTGGAGGATACCAGGAGGACATGGCCTGCAGATTTCAACTAAGTAGGGCTCATAAGGCTTACAGGGATCAGAGACTGAGACAGAAATAACATAACACACACACATATGAATATACATATATATATATATATATATATATATATTCATATATAACCTGATAATATATGTTATAATATAATAGATAACCTAATTATACATATATATGTGTGTGTGTGTGTGTGTGTGTGTGTGTGTGTGATGGTTATTAGCTTAGCATTTTTGTAGTACTCCCAACAGTGGACATGAGGAATGTCTCTGACTCTTTTGTCTGCTCTTGGGATCCTTTTCTTCCTAATGGATTTCCTCACAAAGTCTTGATTTGAGGGTTTATGCCTAGTTTTATTGTGTCTTTTTATTTCATATTCAGTATATATTTCTGGAAGTCCTTCTCTCTTCTGCAGGAAAAAGGAGGAGGGGGTATCTGAGGGAGAGGAGGTGTGGGAGGGCTGGGAAGAGTTGGGAAGAGTTGTGGGGAATACAGGATTACTGAAAAACAAGACAGAAAAAAGGAATATATGAACAGTACAAAGTAAACTCATTTTCAATAGGATACAAAATTGAATATATGGGAAAAGAAGTGGTGTATATAGAAACAGTTTGGGTACAAAAATAAATATGAGCACAATATATTATGTAAAATTCTCAAAACTAATGGAAAAAGAAAAAAATCAACATTTATTCTCTTTTTTTAAATTTTTTTTTATTAAAAAAAAGAAATTTCTGCCTCCTCCCCACCTCCCATTTCCCTCCCTCTCCTCCCACTCCTCACCCCCTCCCCCCACTCCTCCCCCTCCCTCTCCAGTTTGAGGAGCAGTCAGGGTTCCCTGCCGTGTGGAAAGTCTAAAGTCCTCCCCCTCAATCCTGGTCTAGGAAGGTGAACATCCAAACTGGCTAGGCTCCAACAAAGCCAGAACATGAAGTAGGATCAAAACCCAGTGCCATTGTCCTTGGCTTCCCAGCAGCCCTCACTGTCTGCCAAGTTCAGAGAGTCTGGTTTTATCCCATGCTTTTTCAGTCACAGTCATTTGTTCAACTATGTTCATAGCAGCATTATTTGTAATAACCAGAACCTGGAAACAACCTAGATGCCCTTCAATGGAAGAATGGATGAAGAAAGTGTGGAATATATACACATTAGAATACTACTCAGCGGTAAAAAACAATGACTTCTCAAATTTTGCATGCAAATAGATGGAAATAGAAAACACTATCCTGAGTGAGGTAACCCAGACCCAAAAAGATGAACATGGGATGTACTCACTCATAATTGGTTTCTAGAGATAAATAAAGGTCTGTGAGTCTATAATTTGATAATAAGAAGGTGAACCCAAAGAAAAATATATAGCTATCCTCCTGGTTATGGGAAATAGACAAGATTGCCGGGAAGAAAATTTGGGATCTTGGGGGTGTGGTGGGAAGGGGGTAAGGGGAGATGGGGAGAGAAAAGTGAGAAGGGGAAGTTGGGGGGAACTTGGGGAAACGGGATGATTGGGATAAAAAAAGGTTGGATAGGGGAGCAGGAAAGCACATATCTTAATTAAGGGAGCCATCTTAGGGTTGGCAAGAGACTTGGCCCTAGAGGGGCTCCCAGGTGCCCAGGGCAATGTCCCCAGTTAGTTCCTGGGGCAGCTGAGGATAGGGAACCTGAAATGACCCTATCCTATAGCCATACTGATGAATATCTTGCATATCACCATAGAACCTTCATCTGGGGATGGATGGAGATAGAGACAGAGACCCAAACTGGAGCACCGGACTGAGCTCCCAATGTCCCAATGAGGAGAGAATATGAGCAAAGAAGTCAGGACCACAGGGGTGCACCCATCCACCGAGACAGTGGGGCTGATCTATTGGGAGCTCACCAAGGCCAGCTGGACTGTGACTGAAAAAGCATGGGATAAAACATTTATTCTCTTAAAATGTCTTATCAGCACTTCCTTATTGGGAGAGAGATAGGGTGTTATATACTTGTAATCCCAGTAATTAAGAGATAAATCAAGAAAATGAGGGACTCAAAGACATAACTGACACAGTTAAGTGTGAACCAGATTGTGCCATGTGGAAGCCTATCTCACGAAAATAAACAAGGATGAAAAAAAGTTTTTTCTATCATTGAAAAAAACCAAATAGCATTCATATTTTAACTATGTTCCATGTGATCACGCTGAAAAAAATGGCCATCCTATTATCAGTATAGATCTTATGGGAATTGTTACGAATTTTTCCTAATGAGAGCTCTCTGTTGATGCAAAAATCGCAGTCAAGCCAAATCACAACAAGCCAAATTAAAAATTATCCAGGTTTAATGGGATTCCTATGCCTGTGAGTGGCCCTGAGGGGGAACCGGGAGGCTGCTAACTTGACCACTAGGGGGAAGGAAAAGAGACCACAAGGAAACTTTCCAGGGAAGCAGTTTAAATAGACTGAGGGCATGGTCAAGATTTTGGCTGGTTCATCTTGACTCTTCTCTGGGGAGGGGTCAGGACATGGCAGGCACAAAGACGAGGCCTGAAAAGATGGAGGCCAGAGATGGAGGCTTATGGGAATCATCACTTCAAGTATCTTCTACTATATGATTTTAATTGGCTAGCTGGCATTTATAAATAGATAGTAGCTGATGTCTGGCAAGAATGTTCATGATGCTATATTTTATTATTATACTGGATAATTGTCATTTTTTATCTTAAAGATCAGAAGTGAATAAAATCCAAGTGTGGCTATTGTCTGTCAAGTAGACTGATATCAGTCTTCTGCTGAGTCAAGAAAGTTGATCACTAGGGTTATAGTTAGAAGATTAATTTCAATCATTTTCTTCTATCATTTGCATTTGTTGTTGTTGTCTAACATATAGAGTCAATAACCTTTATATTCTCAATAAGAAAATGACAATTATGAACTGTCAAACCTCTGTTTGTAAAAGAAACTCTGTTTACTTCTCAGAGTTGTGTCTATTGTTAAAAGGAATGCATTATATCAACAAGATGTGTATCTGCTTGCCATAAATTACAAGTTTTTACATTTTTGTGAACTAGAACCAAGACCAAAGAAGATAGGGTCATGGAACGGGCTCTTCTCCATGACCTGGGGAATCTGTAAGTAATATTGTAGCAAGTGATTAATTCCCAGGAAATAGCATGGAGTCCTATAATTACCTGCCTTTTGATGTGAAATCTATCTCTGTAGTGGATCCCCAAGAAAGGAACAGAGAATGAAGTCTCCATTCTTGTATCTCTACAAAACACCAATCCCATGAAAATGTGCTGACCAAGGTATCTTATGTGAGTTTCAAAATCCAGTTAAGTATTTGCTTTATATGAAGAGGGACTGGTTGTTTAGCTTGTGTGTGTGTGTGTGTGTGTGTGTGTGTGTGTGTGTGTGTGTGACAGAGAGAAAGAGAGAGAGAGAGAATTCTTACAATGGAAACAGGGGCTTTCTCTATTTTGCCTGCTTATGGGATCCTTTTCCACCTATTTAGTTGCCTTTTCCAGCCTTGATATAAGAGTTTGTGTCTAGTCTTATAGCATCTTATTATACCATGATTAATAAATATCACTGGGTCACTTTATTTTATCTAAAGAGGAAAAGAAGATCAGCAGATCTGGGGTGGAGGGGAGGTGGGGAGAATGGGAGGAGTGGAGGAATGACAGGCTGCAGTTGGGATGTAATATATGAGAGTAGAATTTTTAAAAAATAATGTGTCCAATCTTCAGAAATTCTAAAATGGAAACACTGACAAAACAAGCCAACCAATCAACCAACCAACCAACCAACCAACCAACCAACCAACCAACCAACAAAAACCCTTTAATTTTCCCCATCCACCTTAATCCTCACACATGCACAGGCAAGTGCTAAAAGTTCATGTGTACTAACTTCAGTCAGAAAGGAGGGAAGGAGAGGGAGCATATTCGTGACTTCCTTTCCCCTTAGCATGCTTGCTAAATAACTTTTATTGCTTTATCTTGCACAGTAATTAAGGATTTAGAAGAAAGTAAATGCTAGGAACATGCATGAACAACCAAAACTGAGAGTTAAGTTTTACTACAAGTGGTATGGCTCTGGGGAATTAGAAAAGTACAGAGAAATCAATCTTCCAGGAGGGTGAGGGAGACATCTAAGTAGTCCTCAAATACAAGGACTTTACACATATCCTGGTTTCAGTTTATATAGCACACTACAGTGAGTACTCAAGAAATCAGCAACTCTGAACAGCATTGCTAACAAGAGCACTCATATTTAAAATATATATGCATATATACATACTTACATTCATGGTTTTGAATTCTGACATTGAAAATACTTTGATTAAAACCATAATCTGGAGATTAGGTTCAGAATAATAGCAGGATGGAAAATTGCCAGGAAAAGAAAGACAACCAATGAATAGGTAATCTACGGATGTGTGTATGCAAATCATAAATCTGTACATTGAAAAAATATAACAATTAAAACCCTGATTTTAATGCTACTGAAAATGATAGAAATATCAAAAAGACTAAATTGTTCAAGTACAAAGAATGAATGCAGATTAAAATTTAGGTTTAAATTTGATACTTAAGTTCCATTACATTAAATCCTCACTATAGTATGAGTGTTCTTATGTGTATGCCATGGTTGGTACTTCATGATATATCCACAAAAAATTTATTATAGCTGATATTTAAAACTGTCTGTTTGACAACTAATAATCCTGAATAAATTCTCTCATATTTATATGGCTTATCTCCAGTCATGTTCTCCATGGGAATTTTAAATGTCGTTAAACTGGTTGCTGAAAGAATCTACCTAGTCACATTAGTCAACTGCCCTATTACAAGAAGAAAAGGTCATGTCCTATAGAAAACATTACCATTGTCTCTTTCTTTTTCTCTCTTATGTGTGCACCTGTGGGTGTGTTTACATGTATTCAGGCAAATGTACAATACTGTGCGTAAAAGTGCAGTAGAATGCATGGAAGACAGAGCTAGTTCAAAGTCAGTGTCTTCACTCTTGGCAGTGTTTTTGAACAATTTAAAGACCTGGAGCTCATAGGTTAGCCTCACTAGCCAGCACCATCTAGGGATGTTCATGTCTCATCACAGCCACTGGTCTTGTTAGGACCCCTAGCCAGCAACATCTAGGAATATTGACGTCTCATCACAGCCAATCACACAGGTATATTCTGCCATACATGGCTTTCTATGTAAGTGCTGAAGATAGAAACGCAGGTCTTGATAATTGCTTAGCTATATCCCTTGTCTTTCCCCCCCAGTTTTATACAGGCTATTTCTGGTCCTTGCTTTTAATTATTTTAAATCACTTTATTATAGATATATGGCAATTAACTGATCAATAAATTTCATTGAATGGGATTGAAATTTTTAACACTAATGGAAGTAGAAATTTTCATAAGGATTTCTAAATAAAATCTCAATGCCATTGTTATTTTAATATTAATATTGTCCATCAACAACTTAAATTATTTAAGTAAGAAGTTGTCTCCTGGTCTTCAAACTATATAGAGTAGGCAGCCTTCCATATAACTGTGCATTCTCCAAATTAAGGCGTTTGCCTGACAAGCATAAAAAATGGTTTAGAATAGTCATTTTATTCTTTTCTTTTCTTTTGAAACTTCAAGCTACATAACATTTATTTAGCATGTTATTTCAGGTTGGGGAATAATTTTAAGAACGAGAAATAGGTTCAAAAATGACATGTTAAATTTTCATCAGCCAGTCAGAGAAGTGTTTTCCTATTTTCACATCATACCGTGAAATGAAACATAACAGTATGAAACCACTAAATCAAAGGAAACTGTGTGTGGCCTGCCTGAAACAAGAAGTGACCTTTTATAATATGTCAATCACAGTTAAAGGGTAGCATTATGTGTGACAATTACTTTACCACAGGATTCACAGGGAGATTTATATCTTTGATACTTTGATTTTTAAATATATATCTGGACCTATTCTCAATTAGCTGATCTAGAATGTCCTTCTGTATATGTGTTACTCTTATTGGTTAATGAATAAAGCTACTTTGGCCTATGGCAGGACAGAAAGTAGACAGGCTGGAAGAAATATAGAGTAGATGGAGTCAAGGTGACGCATGTAGCTGCTGAAGGAGGACATGCCAGACCTTACATGTAGGCCTCAGCATCTTGGAAATACACATACTATTAGAAATGATAGAAATGTGTTAATTTAAGATGTAAGAGTTAGTTAATGAGAAACCTGCACTAATAAGACAAAAATTAATTGTATTTAATTTTTAAATATAATTTAAAAATATTGTAATTAATATAGTTTTTCAGTGATTATTTTAGTCTGGATATCCCGGAAATGAACAAGCAGTCTCTGTTTACAATATGACTTCAATGTGGACCACTTAAATCCACAGGAAACCTCAGAGAGCTTGGGAAGGAATTCTAGACACAAAAGAATAGTTTCTTGGCAGCCATTTTTTTTTCAGATAGGCTTTATTTTCTGGCCACAAGCAGAGGTATGGCTCCTTTAAGAGAAGGCTTCCTGACTCAACATTAGCAGCAAAAACTCTGTGGATTCTTTAAGAAATGACAGCTTCCTGGTTTATGTTGGAAGCACAAACTTGGTTCTTTTGAGAGGTCCTGCACTTAATTGATGTCTGTGAACAGTATGCTGTTAATGAGAAAATGATTCAGAGTCCCTGGTGCTGGGGTGGTGAGCATGGCTAGCAAAAGAGGCGAGCATACCTCCACCATATTAGACAGGACAAAGCCAACAGGTAGAGCTGTGGAGTTGGTCCTACCCCTTAGCATTAAAAAAAAGCTGCTCCTGGTCATAAAATTATTATAGGTACACAATAGAACAGATTCAGACATAAAATACCCTCTAAATAAGACACAGTGTGTTTTAAAAAATGTAGGCTTGGGAGAGAGAGGAAAAAGACTATAAACAATTATAAAAATACATAAGTGGTTTTTAATGGAAACCAAAGTCTTTAAATATACAGTAAAATCAATATAAAAGAATACATACAGACATAGATTAAAGGAATAAAAATAATTTTCAAAAGCCACATAAAGATGGAAAATGCACAGTCTGGATTATGCAAATTATTGTGTTTTCTTTAAATTTTTTGACTGTGAATGAGCTAACTATAGACAAGTATTTCATTGAACAGGCTTCTAAGCTAAACCAATACATATATTTTAAAGGTATCTTGACTTCAAAATTTGAATCTAAGCATATGTTACTTAAGAAAAGAAGTTGTAAAATTGAGTTAGTAATAAGCCCGAACCACTGTCCAAACAGTTCATAATTAATTTTAAGCCTCAGAGTGGATACTCAGGAATTGATGAACATGAGAGAAATGATTCAGTATGAGAGGCAAAATTCTTTAGCTTCAAATTTGATTCCATTCCTAGTTCTAAAAGCTCAATGCTAGACTTTCTTAGAGTTAGGAGACAGGAAACAGGTTCTGCTTTTCTTTCCATGTAAGATGAAAATATGTGGATTCCTTCCAGACTAATGTGGTTTGATGGAATAAGACCCTAGCAAGGTCTGCATGAACCCAAAAATACTTTCTGCAGCAAACAGTGGGAAGCAGTTAAAAGAAAACTACACTCAAATTCCCAAAATGATTTTTCATAAATGCTTGTTTTCATTTTAAAAGTGTTGGTTATAAATTTGTAATGAACCACAGTCAATTTCTAAAAAATAAAACATGGTGGATATGATATAGAAATGAATGCTTTACATAAGTATGGATTTTGGTTTATTGACACAAGTTTAAGGTCAATTTTGTTATATGTACATATCTAATTTTGTTTAAGCTATTAATGTTTATGTAGTTCATTTAAGAATATAATATTTAATTTAAAATTACAGATTAATAGAGAATCAGTTCTAATAGTCAAATTATGTTTGTTAAGTTTTCTAGAAATACAGAGATATATTTTAGATAGACTTCTTCAACATTTCAGTGACCTACAACATATGGTATTTAAAATGTTTTAAAGACTTAGACTTTTTTCTACAGTGAGACATGTTTGCTCCTGCCATCACCAGTTACCTCAAATGGAAGCTGGGCATCTAAGAGGCTCCTTATGGAGTTTGCTAGTTATTTGGGCAAGAAACTGCTCTTGCCTGGACTTCTTGATGTTATGGTCTTTCAATTGGACAAGCAAGATCCACAAAAATGAAGGCTAAACTTGATTAAAGTGAGACTGTGCTTCAGGGTTCCTGCTTCATGAAACACTCTGCCAGACATTCTGCAGGACATGGAGGAACATGACTGACAAACTAGCAATATATACAAAGCAGCTTTTCAAATTTCCTGCTTCATGGAAAAGTCTGCCAGATATTATGGGTCTGTAGGTAAATATGGGTGCCCAATGTGACAGAAGAACTTTGGGTAACTCTCCAGACAGTGAGATATTTCTGTTAGTTCAAAAGTTTTGGAAGTTACTTAGCAATGCACTTCCTGTTTACTTAGGACGTATTATATCCTTCTGGGATCTTTGAAGAGTGGAAGACAGACAGTTATGGTTTTCCTTAGTTATGATAAAAGATAGATTAGATATGAAACTTTATAGATATAAATAGATTAAATACTGTAAGTGTAATTCTTGTTTGTTACCTGTCTTCTTATATGAAATTTTACTATGTTAAAGCTAAAACCTTACTTCTTATTTAGAGAGAAAAGGAGAGATGGCATGGGATGTCCTTCTGCTTATGTGTTGCTCTTCTTGGCTGATGAATAGAACTGCTTTGTTGTATGTCAGGGCAAAATATAGCCAGACTGGAAGAGATATGGAGAAAGAATAGGCTGAGTTAAGAAGTTGCCATGTAGTTGTCAAATGAGGACACTTTGGAAACTTACCAGTAGGCCACAGTCTCGTGGTGATAAATAGATTAATACAAATGAGCTAATTTAAGATGTAAAAGTTAGTTAATAAGAAACCTAATTGGCCAAACAGTGTTAAAATTAATATAGTTTCTACATGATAATATGAGTCTGGACAGCAGGAAAATGAAGGGGCAGTCTCTGTTCACAATCAGACTTTTTTTTTAATGCTGGAAAAAATGAGATTTGTTAGTGAGAAACTCAGTTAAATCAAAATGATTCTTTTGATGATATATTACTAAATTTGCATCATTGACAAATCTACATTTTCCCAAAGCATATCTAGATGGTTTTCATATATTATACTATTTAATTGACAAAAGTTTGACTTTACTATATGTCTTTATTGTTTTCTGAATGAAAAAAACTAAAGCTTTAAGGATGTTAGGTGATTTTATTTTTCTAGGAACACAAAGGGAATTTCTAAGCTAGAATACAAAAACACTCCTATGCACTATGACAAAATAGTTTCTACAATAGCAAGATCAAGTCAATCATTAAGCTTGAAAAAAATATTGCCAACAGTAGAAAAATTAAATTTCCAAAAAAGTAGTCCAATATTTAGAAGCTAGTAGAGAGAAATACCTTCTTATTTTATTTAAAGCTTGAGAGGAGTGTGGCTTTTCAGGAGAGGGTAAAATGATAGGTATAAATCATTTGGGTAAGAGTTAGTGAGTTAAAAACAAGTAGACGAAGAACTTTGAATAGTGAATAGATGGCATGACCTCATAGCAGCTCTCAGCCGTGACTTCTCAGAACCATTAGAATTCCATTTCATTGTTGCAATCTGATGAAGTCAATGTAGTTTTCATAGACTGAATTGTGTATAAATTGGTAGCCTCAGGCATCCTGAATGCCAATATGGAGGCATCTTACACATCTGACTCCTTTATTTTAACAACAAGTATAAACTTAAGAATGCTTCTTAGTCAATATTTAGCCTCAAGTTCAGAAGTATCTATTTTCTTAAAAGAAGGAAAACCCTTAAGTGTCCGATCTTGTATATGTATTCGTCTTCCAATTGATCTGTTTTCGGAGATGTGATTAGGATCCTTTACATCAAATTATTAAGCTAAGTAAGGTGCTTTGCTGATGTGCCTCTGGTTCTGAGATTTTGTTTAAAGCAACAGCAGAATATTATTGGTTCTGGAAGACCTCAGAGAATACTGCTCTGAAACATATTATCTTAAACTCCATCTCTGAGACTTTTACAAAAGGGACTCCCATGGCAACTTCATTCCAGTCATGCCTGAAATCTAAAAATTCTAGTCAAAGGTGGTCTTACCCCAGCCTATCAGGGAGACAAGGTATAAATTATGGACTATAATTAGAGAGCTCAACTTTGGGCACTCCTCACTGTAAAATCTCTCAGCAAGGTTTAGTCCTTTCTTGTTTTAAAAAATAAAGATATTGCCATGGATAAAAATCATCACAGTTAAATCCAGTCAATCCCAACAACATTCTAGCAAAGAGCAGGAAAGGACCCACAAACCCCAACCACTAACAAAAGAGCTGTAGAGACTGATAATTTTTATGGGAGGGAGATCCAGTTTTTCTTGAGGATGGGAGTTCTCATAGGTCAACCACAATCCAGTGGGTGACCACTTACCAAGAAGTATTTGAATAAAACAAATTAGAATGAATCTGTTATTAAAAATAAGAAGGAGAAAATAACATTGGGGCAAATGAAGGTAAAGAAGATTGTGGAAAAGTTCAAGAAGAAAGTAAATGATCAGTATATGAAATTAATGAATATATTTTCAATACACATACATACACACGTGCGCGCACACACACACACACACACACATATATTATTGCAAGTTGAAAGAGATTGTGTTCTCATTTGCATAACCATGTCTACTTGGGTATCTCTTTATTTTGCAAAGAAGCAGAGTCCGAAAACTAAAATATAAAATATATAAAGAACTCAAGAAACTCAATATCATAAAACCAAATAATGCAATTTTAAAATGGGGAACAGGTCTAAATAAAGAATTCTCAATAGAGGACTCTCAAATTGGTAAGAAATACTTTAAGAAATGTTCATCATCCTTAGCTATCAGGGAAATGCATATGAAAATGCCTCTGAGACTCCATCTTACAACTGTCACAATGGCTAAGATTAAAAACACAAATGACAGCTCATGCTGGGAAGGATGTACAGTGTAGTTGGTAGATTTTTTTTTTTTTTACTCTTTCCATTATTTTTGCTTCTTGGGAGGCCTGCCACAGAGCTCTAAAATAAAACACACACATGGAAGCTTATAATTACTTAGAAATGCCTGACTTAGCTTGGCTTGTTTCCAGTCAGCTTTTTTTTAGTTAAATTATTCCATTTATCTTTTGCCTCTGGGATTTTACCTTTCTCAACTTGTCTCCTTCCTTCCTTCCTTCCTTCCTTCCTTCCTTCCTTCCTTTCTTTCTTTCTTTCTTTCTTTCTTTTCTTTCTTTCTTTCTTTCTTTCTTTCTTTCTTTCTTTCTTTCTTTCTTTCTTTCTTTCTTTCTCTGCTGCTGATTCTGTAGCTGGGTGGCTGGGACCTTCTTTTCTTGCCTCTTGATCACCCTCTGCCTCCCAAATTTCTCCTCTGCTTTCTAGCGCTGCCTCTCTTTTCTCCCACTTTGCTTAATAAAAAATTAAGCCCTTTATTAGACTATCATGTGTTTTAGATGGGCAAATGAACACATCTTCACAGAGTTAACACAAATGCAACACATCTTTGCATCACTAAAACAAATAGTCCACAGTTTAAGAAAATGTAGCACATTGTAAAATAATATTCTGTAGTAGTTGAGCAAGGCAAACACTATTCCATTGCTGGTATGAGTACAAACATGTACAAACACATTGGAAATCAATAAGGAAGTTTCTCAAAAAAACTGGGAATTAATCTACCCCAAGACTCAGCTATACCACTCTTGGGCCTATACCCAAAGGATACTCAATCAAACCACAAAGAAACCTGCTCAAAATTGTACATAGCAGGGTTTTTTTGTTGTTGTTGTTTTGTTTTGTTTTTTGTTTTTGTAATAGCCAGAAACCTGAATGAACAATTTCCTGTGACCAGGCAAGATTTCCAGTGGAGGAATTGGGACAACAACCCAGCCACATAACTTTTGACCTACAGTCTGTCCTGCCCATGGGGTGTGCTCTGGTAGCGGTGGAACAGAGATAATGGAGTAGCAAACCAATGACTGGTTCAGCATGAGACCAATGTTAGAAACAATGACCCCACTCCTGACACTGTCTGGAATGACAGAACACAAAGGCTCGATGGCCATGTGACCTAGGACAGAACCAAACAAAATTGGAGAGAAAAAATTCAATGTAATGATACCTAATGATATTCTGCTATACTCATAGGTAAGTATGTATTCCAGTTGTCATCAGAGAAACTTCCTCCAGTAATTGATGGAAACAAAAGCAGAGACCCATGGCCAAACATGAGTCTGAGCTTAGAGAATTCTACTAAAGAGTGGGGAAAGGATTGTTTGAGTCAAAGGGATGAAGGCTATGATAAGAAAAAAAATGCCCATAAAATTAAATAAACTAGGCTCGTAGGAACTTATAGTCTGAACCAACAGCCAGGAAGCTTCACTGATACTGATCTTGAACTTCTATATGTAAGTGACAGTAATGTAGCTTGATCTACTTGTGGGACTCCTAACAGTGGGATCAGGAATTGTCACTAAGATGTTGACTGGCTTTTGGAACCATTGCTTGTAGTGTGTTGGTTTTACCAGTCTTAATACGAGGGGATGTGCTAACTCCTGCTGAAACTTGATTGGCCATATTTTGGTGATTTCCATGGGAGGCCTACATATTTCTGAAGAGAAAAGGAGGAAGAGTGGACTGAGGAAAATATCAGAGTATGGTCTGAGAGATACGGGGCAGGAATAGGTAGAGAAAAGAAAGTGAAAACTGTGGCTAGGTTGTAAAATAAATAAATAAATTTAATTAATAAAAATTTTAGAAAGAAAAATATTCAAGACTTCTTTCTTCCTCCATATAAAGAATCTTCCATGAGCTTGATTAATAAAATTGATTGTAAAAAGGTCATATATAATATATAGAGGGCAAAATTTACAAAACACTAAATAACCTTGCATCAAGAGGTGATGTGGAATGTTCTTTTGTATATGTGATGCTTTTATTGGTTGATAAATAAAGCTGTTTTGGCCAATAGCTTAGCAGAGTAAAGCAGGAAATCTGAACAGAGATATATAGAAAGAGTAGGCAGAATCAAGGAGACTATGTAGTTGCCAAAGGAGAAGGACACCAGAATCTTACTTGTAGGCCACAGCCTCATGGTGATACAGAGATTAATAGAAATGTGTTAATTTAAGGGGTAAGAACTAGATAGGTATACACTTAAGTTATTGGCCAAAGAGTGTGGCAATTAATATAGTTTCTGTGTGATTATCCAGGTCTAGATAGATGGAAAATAAATGAGCCATCTACTTTTTAAAAAAATGGCACCAACATGGAACAACTACATCTACATAAAACCTGAAAGACCTTGGGAAAGAATTCTAGACACACACACAAACAACAACAATAAAAAAAAATTAAGCATGGCTTCTTGGTAGCAGCATTATCTAGGATGGGCTCAATTTGTTGGTGGTGAGCAGAGGCAAAGCTCCTTTAAGAGAAGACTTTCTGACTCAGCATTAGCAGCAAAAACTGCAGTTCATTTAAGGGAAAGCTTCCCAGTTCATGCTGGTGGCACAAATGGCTATGGCTCTTTGTGAGAATGCTATGTGTTACTTGGTGACAGCACTGACCAACTGCTTCCCACAGTTGAGGTGGTGAGCACTGCACACTGCTCCCTCCCATTGGTCCCAGAGCAGCAGTGAACTATCTTTGCCATGTTAAAAGGGCTAGAGAGGCTAATCCAGAATCCAGGGCCACTGAGACCACACTACTTGCCATTTTAAAATTGCTCTTTGTCAGAAAAAGATTTCAGATACAGTAGGACAGATTCAGACATTAAAGACCTCTAAATGAGACACAGTGTGTTTTAAAATGTACATAGGCTTGAGAAAAAGTAGGAAAAGACTATAAACAAAAGTACAGACAGTCATAGATTAAAGGAGTAAAGATAATTCATTAAATATTAAAAAGTAATAGGGTAAAAGCATAAGCCATGCAAAAAATGGAAAACACACAGATAATGTGGACTATGTATTACTGTTTTCTTCGAATTTTTTGACTGTCCATGAGAGACATTTTATTGTATGAACTCTTAAACTAAATCAACATATATATTTTAAAGCTATCTTGACTTCAGAATTTGAGTCCAAGTATATATTACTTTGGGAAAGAGATCTGCTTTTGTTTCTACAGAAAATGAGAACTGTGAATTCCTTTTAGGCTAATGTGGGTTGATGGGAAAAGACCCCTGAGAAAAGTCTCCATGAATACCAAAACACTTCACCCAACAAGCAGCAGGAAGCAGTTTGGAGAAAACTATGACAAAATTCCCAAAATGATTGTTTATAAATGTTTGTGATAGATTATGGAAACTTTTGAAATTGAGCTAAATGTACTTTACATCATGATATTTTTATAAGCTATAAGCAACCAGGGAGTAGAATATGTTAGTTTGAATGTATTTGGCCACTTTAATCTCAAATGGAGTACCACTAAAAGGTAGATTTGCTTTTTTTGGAGTGGATGTGGCCTTATGGGAGCAAATGTGTTAATGTGGAGGTGGGCCTTGAGATCTCAAATATGCTCGAGGTACCACATAGTGTCTTAGTTCTCTTCGTGCTGCCTGTAAGATGTAGGACTCTCAGCTACTTTTCCAGCACCATGTCTGCCTGCACATAGCCATGTTGCACCATGATAAAAATGTACTGAATTTCTGAACTGTAAGGGAGTCACCAGAATTAAATGTATTCCTTTATACGAGTTGCCATGAGTGAGGGTGAGGTTGTCTTTCTCTTACCTATGTCACCACATGGAAGACTAGGGGAAGCAGGGTCAGCTCTCCTTCTCTTCTACACTCAGTACCCATCCCAACATCCATCTCATCTCTGAAACTACAGATCCCAAACTACAGGATGTACACAGCACAAAACAAATGTGAGAAGTTTAGGGGAGCCTGAGTGAAAGACTGATTAGTGATCTGACTGAGGACAGAGGCCACTAACTGAACTGATGACTCAGCAATGAATACTTGCAAATGAAGCTGGAAAGATTAAAGGGTGAAGCCACATTATAGCTTCCATGATAAGATTCATATCCATTGCCTTATTTTCCTCTTTCTTGTTTTGTTTTCTTTTGTTCTGTTGGTCTGTTTTTGTTTTTGTTTTTCTTTTAATTTTTCTTTCTTTTCTTTTTTTGTTGTGGAGAGGTTGTAAGGGCAGAGGACAGATGTAAGGGGATGAATAGATGGGCGGGATTGGGATACATGATGTGCAAAATGACAAGAATAAATAAATGCTAATAAAAATAAAAAAAAGGGTTGCCATAGTCATAGTGTCCCTTCACAGCAATACAAACTCTAATTAAGACTATCTCTATATACTGTCTTATATATACTTATATATACACCAAATAAATTCATAAAGTTTTTCTTCATGTACATACTGTTGCTCAATGCACACACACATACACACACACATATATATGAGTGTGTATATATACTGTTTTACATATATGAAGATAAAGTTTATGAATTTATTTGGTGCATTTTCAAGCTTGACAATCGATTTAATAAACCTAATTGTAGGAAAATTAGGAATCTTATAATGAAATGACATTTTTAGACAAATGAAAAGAGTCTGGAGACATTATGCTGTTTTCTTTTGCATCTGTCTTTGCTTCTATAAAAGAAGAAAGTGATAATCATCCCATGGCCTCATATATCCTTTGCTAACAAATGTATGGTAGATATTGACATGAGACTTCTATTTTAACTTTTTTAAATGTATTTATTGAGCTATTTATTTTTCCCTCTTCCTTTCCTTTTTCTCTCTTCTCCTTCCACCCTCCTGCTTGCTCCCAAAGCTGTTAATTTTCTCAAGCTGTGAATTGTAGTCTGGTTATTTTTTGCTGTGATTTATATCTTCTATCCACTTATCATGTTTGTCTTTCTGAGTCTGGGTTACCACACTCAGGATTTTTTTTTTTATTGTTCCATCCATTTGTCTGCAACTTACATGATGCTATTTTTTTTACAGCTAACTAGTACTCCATCATGTAAATGTACCATATTTTCTTCATCCATTTTTGAGTTGTGTGGCATCTAGATTGTTTCCAGGTCCTGGGTATTATGAATTATGTTGCTATAAATATTTTTGAGCAAGTGTTCTTGTGGTATGATTGAGTATTCTTTGGGTATACATCCAAGAGTGATATCTCTGGGTCTTGAAACAGATTTATTTCCAATTTTCTGAGAAACTGTCATACTGATATCCAGGAAAGCTGTTCAATATTGCGCTCCCACCAACAAAGGAAGACTCCACATCTTCTTCAACGCAAGCTGTCCTCAGGATTTTTGATCTCAGCCATCCTGGCAGATGTAAGATGATCTCAGTCATGACAATTCATAAGGATACATATTTCCTATGCTAGATATATGGCTAAGCAGTTAAAAATTCTTGTTTCACTCTTGGAAAACCTGACCTCGTTTGGAACCTCCCAAAACAGTGGGAGCCTCACCTCTAACTCCAATTTCAAGGATCTGATTCCCTATTTGGGCCTCTGTGGGCACTTATGGGTACTTGTGGACACTTGTATGTACAATGTGCCCATGAGTACACATAGGAACACATACATGAAAAATAATAAAAATACTATATGTCTTTACAAAAAGAGTATGCATGTAGGAACACATACATACAAAATAATTTAAAAAATATGTCTTTACAAAAGGAGTATACAGTCTTTCCTTATGTGGAATACAAATGCATAATAGCAAATTATTCATCTGTTTCAACAATCAGACATACCTTCAGTTTATGTCATCTGTTCCTAAACAGGATTGAAGGAATCTTAAATAACTAAAAATTTCTTCACTCTCTGAGTAAAACTCAAAAAGAGTAGTAAATATTTTCTTCTATATTTAAATAGTACTTTTTAAAAGTACTAATATTAAAGATGAGAGTAAAAGCCTATTAAATGTGATTGAGTTGTTTTGATATTCCTTCACCATGCTTACTAAGAAACACAATTTCCCCTTGAGGTGACTTAAGTAAAATATATGCCCCATGGACTCAATTATTTGAACAGTACCACTGTTTGAGGAGGTTATGGGAAAGTTCAGTATTATTGGGTGAATAATGTCACACAGTCTGGAGTTGAGATTTCTCAGCCTTAACCTTCTTCCTGTTTATTTAGTCTGCTGAAGGCTTTCTGGTGAAGATGGGAGTTCTCAGCTTCAATTCCTGGTACGTAATCAGAGCTGCAGAGATGCAACTAACACAAAATCCTCCATTTAATATGTGACCTTATTCTTTAAACAGAATAATGAGTTCTTTTAACAGTTGTTATAAAAACACTTCATATCAATTAAGAACTGACAGTTTCGGTTGAGCCTTCATTCTGTGTTTTATTCTTCATATGCCTTCATTAAACTTTACAACAGTCTCCAAAGAACAACATATCTTTACTCATGCTCCACTTTTTCTCACATTCAAAGGCACAAATGGCACAGAGTCATCCGTTCCTGACCTTGACATGGCAAACTCTCTTCTGCTCCTGCCTCGACCCCTTCAGCTTATCACATCCAATTAATTTTGGTTACAAAACCAGGCCGAGAGAAATGCTTAGCTTCCCATTTCTATTTGCTTTAATTATGTAAAATCAGTTGAAAATGCAATTCCTATTACACTAATTACCAATAAATTTAATGAATCTGACATGTGAATGACGACAGCAACAGTTAAACCTGCTCTTGGCAGTTCATTCTGTTTTACGACACCCTCTTATGGCACAGAGTCACACAATCTGAAAAGGATCTAACTTTTGAATTTAGGCCTAAATTTCATAGCTCTTGTAGACCAGACTAGCCTCGAACTCATAGAGATCCACCTGCCTCTGCCTCCCGAGTGCTGAGATTAAATGCGTGTGCCACCACCACCAGGCCAATATTTTAAAAACAGGATTTCTTTTAAATTAAAAATTTCCACTCCCCCACTCTTCCAATCAGAAAAAAATGAAGCAATTTATATTCTTCCCGGTATTATTTTTAGCAGGATTATTTATAGTCACACTCTTCTTCAGACCAAATCCATTCTCAAGTCCCATAAAAGTTTCATCCAAATTGTATTTCAAAATATTTCTTTAATTCTATTTCTACAACAGGTTTACTTAGACAAGCAATTTCTCTTTTCTAGCTTAAATACTATCATTAATTTCTGGCCTATACTCAGATTGTGCCTTATTTTTGTGCGGCAGTAGTCATTCAAAAGCAAATAATCGGCTCTTTCCTTTAACAAATTGCTCCTTAGGAATGATGTCCTGAGTGATGTTAAAAAAATGAAAATGTTTCAAATAAATATATAAATATATGTAACTCTCCTAAGTCTAGCAGCTGAGCCACACATCAAATTTCATTATAAATATTCCAGAAGTAAAATCCTAACCAATATCTTTCAATAATAGAAAGGATGAGGGCTATTAATAGTCATTTATGATACAGGTAGACACTCAAATATAAGGATTTGAATCCAAAATGTTAATTGCAAATCCCCCTTAATTATATGTAGTTTATCTAGCCATCTTCAGAACTGGAAGTGAACTTATGGGAAATGAAAAACTAATACAAGCTGCAAAGCTACAATAACTTGAAATACTTTAAAAACATCATATATGAATAAAAATAATTTAAATATTGTTAAATACACAAAGTAAACTCTTTGATATGCTTTTTGTCATCTTTTTTGGCACTTCTACTAATAGTTTATTATTTTCTTAGTAGAAAACACTTTGCAAATGTTATTATGTATTTCATTTTTGCTTACTTCATATACATAATCTCGATTTTAAACAATGAATTATTTTTCTTGAATATAATTAGCATTAATTAAGTGCTGGTTCATGTTATTATTTTTTTTGTTTTTTTTTTCTTTTTTTATTTATTCTTTTTTCCATTCAATATTTATACTTCCTCCCCTCCTCCCATTCCCCTCTTGCTCCTCAACTCACCCTCCTCCTTCCCCCTCCCTCCTTAAGAAAAGGCAGGGAACCCTGCCCTGTGGGAAGTCCAAAGCCCGCCCCCTACATCCAGGCCTAGGGAGCTTTTCATCCAAATAGACTTGGGTTCCAAAAAGCCAGTACATGCAGTAGAAACAAGTCCCAGTGCCTTTATCATTGGTTTCTCAGTCAGTCAGTCCCCACTGTCAGCCACATTGGAGTCTGGTTTGATCACATGCTCATTCAGTCCTGGTCCAGTTGGATTTGGTGAGCTCCCATTAGAACAGGCACACTGCCTCAGTGGGTGGACCAACCCCTCACAGTCCTGACTTCCTTGCTCATCTTCTCCCTCCTTCTGCTCTTCAACTGGACCTTGGGAGGTCAGTCCATTATTTTGGCATTTTTGTCTTAATGACAATGTCCTTTGCTTTACAGAAGCTTCTGAGTTTCAGGGGGGTCCCATTTATTCACTGTTGTTCTTGTTGTCTGTGCTACTGGGGTTATACATAAGAGATGGTCTTTTGTGCTCATGTGTTGCAGTCTACTTCCCACTTTCTCTTCTATCAGGTTCAGTGTGGTCGGATTTATATTAAAGTCTTTAATCCATTTGGACTTGAGTTTTGTACATGGTGATAGATATGGATCTATTTTTATTCTTCTACAGGTTGACATCCAGTTATGCCAGCACTATTTGTTGAAGATGCTTTCTTTCTACCATTGTATACTTTTAGCTCCCTTGTCGAAAATCAGGTGTTTATAGGTTTGTTGGTCTTCGATTCGATTCCATTGGTCAACGTCTCTTTTTATGCCAATACCAAGCTATTTATATATTACTTCTGTTTATTTAAAAAGAAACTGTCAAATGTGTTCTTAATCACATTTTGTAGTGTTTGAAATTTTAAAACATCAATCGTAGATATTATCCAATATTATTTTCCCTTCATTTCTTGGTGTTAATGTAATATTTGTTCTATTTGGATATATTTTACTTCATGGATAAATGTTTTGCTTTAGGTTTTATTTTACCATGTGGTATAATTGTAAAATGTTTTGTTGCATTTGGGTTGTTTTCAACCAAGATATTAAATATAAAACATAAAGCTCTTTTGTTTTCTCATCCTAGACACTGTTTTGCTGGTATGTACTCATTGGACAAAATAATGGGTCTCACTATGATATTTTCCTTGGAGTTTTACAATAAAGACTGTTACTTAGAGAAGAGATTGCATATTTAGTTGGATGATTTTTCTGTCCAAATATTGTGAATTAATTAATAATGATCTTGGTACAGAACAGCATAAAGTTATAACAAACATTGCAACAGTGTAAACAAAGTGACCTGGGCAGCTAGTTGAAGATGGAAACATTTGTCAGGTGATCAGAAGATGATTAAGCTAAGAGTACAAAATGAGACTTGGACATCATGTATAATTATTGTCAGTACCTTGATTAGAAATTCACACCATCCTATTTAAAAAGTGAAGCAGGTGATTAGTATTATAAAATGGCAAATATTGGGGCTGAATTATAGTAATTCATGTAAAATAAAATTTCTAAGCCATGAATTTGAGAATTTAGTTGAATGATATCCAAGCACAATATTGAATATGTGGGCTGGATTCACAATTGTGGACAATCAAGAAATTTAAAAATAAGAGATGCATTTAAAGATCTATTTATTTATTTTGTGCATTGTGTCTCTGAGTGTGTTCATTTTGCCCCTGAGTGTGTGTACTGTGTCCCTAAGTGTGTGCACTGTGCTTCTGAGTGTGTGCATTGTGCCCCTGAATGTGTGCACTGTGCCCCTGAGTGTGTGCATTGTGGGAAACTGAAACCACCTCCTCTTTCAAGAAGCATAAGTACTCATAAACTCTGAACCATGTCTTCATCTTGAAGAAGTTGCATATTCAAAATTATAATATCAAGCAAAAGAATTATGAAAGAATGATTTGGTAAATCCTAGTCCATCCATACTGTATGCACAGAAAAGTGATGTAGCCATTTCTAGATTACTTGCTTATGACATTAGCTTTGTCTCAGAAAGTACCATCTCAGTAGGAGCCAGAAATTCACAGATTAGACTATTTAACGTGTGTGGCTGGGACTCTTTTCTTTCTTTTTTTTTTTTTTTTTTGGTTTTTTTTTTTTTTTTTTTTTCGAGACAGGGACTAGCTCTGTAGACCAGGCTGGTCTCGAACTCACAGAGATCCGCATGCCTCTGCCTCCCGAGTGCTGGGATTAAAGACGTGCGCCACCACCGCCCGGCCAACTGGGACTCTTTTCTAATGATATATATTTCTGTAATTTTAGCAAAGGTTGACAATGTATTAATAATTTTATGCAAGCATAAAAATGACTGCCCTATCTTGAAAACTGCCATGAGGGCTCTAAATGGAGGACACATGACTCAGAGAAAAAAATGAAAATACATATTCCAGAAATTAGAGTTTTGACTTTTTTCTTCCAGAGGTGACTCTCCCGTGGCAAATATTATGGGAACGAAGGACAGAGCATTTTTTTTTCTACATAGGATTGTTTTTAAGGGTTGAAAAAATAGCCAAATCTGGCCTCCTTAGAATTAAACTTGCTTTAGACCAGTTGGTATGTAGATTAGAATTTTTAAATTAATTTGCATGTGTCTGTGTTTCTTACATATATGTCTGTGTGCTGTGCTTATGGAGGCCAGAAATGGATATCAGATCTTATGGGAATAGAGTCCCAGGTTGCTGCTAACTGCCTTGTTGGAACCTGGGTCACCTGAAGGAGCAGATATGCTCGTAACCATGAGCCCCCTCTTCAGACTATGGCAGTTTATATTTCATGATTCCCACACCAGTATCTTTTATCTGGAAACCATATGGCTCATTATCCAGAAACTACAGATCCATGGAAGAAGAACTTTACAATCAACTTCAAAAAGCAGGGTGTATAGGTGAATACTCTTCTTTGTCATTTGGGGTGGCAATAAAGAAAACTGTGGGAGAACAAACTTAAAGGCTTAGCTACAAACATCACATAAAGAGATTGTGCAGTTTCTGTAATAACAAAAAGGAAGGGACTCGAATTTTAACCTTTTTTCTTACTTACATCAACAAAAAGCCCTGTGGAGAACGAAGACGTTTAGAAAGAAATATTTTGGTGATGAATATTCACAATAATAATAAACTAAAGAGATCAGCAACAACAATAAAACAAAGAAAAATACTGTATAAGGAGGAAATGTAAAATTACTGCTTAGTAACATGCAAATAAATTCCATAGTAAAAATATTGCTAGTAAACTGAATTAATGTGCGGCAAACATTTCAAGAGCAACAATAATGACAAAGGCAGACCCCAATAAATAGCATATAGAAAAATTAGAGGTCATGGGATAGAAAAGGAAAATTATCAGAGAAGAGTTCAAGATTAGACACGCCAAGGTTCTATGAGATCTTCACTGTTTGTAGAGTATCTTTCTTAACACTTTCTTCCCAGAATGTCAGGGTGTTCTCTCCTCAATTCTACTCTCTACCTTGTTTGCAAATCTGAACTTGATCAGCTGTTACTCATTAGATTCCAAAGGAGAAGGAATAACTGTTTTCTTTTGCCATCATCGACCCTAACTGGGCAAAAGCACATGCAGTATTTTGACAAATTGTCTACTAAATAAATCATTTGGGCATTTGAAGCAATTACTCTAAACATTATGAGTGGATATTTCCTATTTAAATTCCCATAATTGCTAAAGGGATCTGAGATAATTCATACAAAAGAAAATAGTAAATTATGCAGAGCAATACAATTAAATATTTTGCTATTCTCCATCACTTAAATGTTCAGTTATCTTTATTAGATAAGAAATTATACTGCAAGCCAAAAAGCTAAAGAGGAAGTAAAATAATCTGCAATGTGAATGACTCAGCTCCAACTGGACATCTCACAGAAGCAAACACACCAAAGCTGTTAGCATCTGCAGAGCTTTTTTTTTTTTTTTTAGGGGTGCAATGAACTTTATTGATGGTATTCAAGAGAGTAGGGCTCCCTAAGCCCCCTCCTGCTATTCTGGAGGTCTGGGATGGAAACTGTGAGGGAGATGCTCAGTATCAAGGGTTAGTTAGGACAGGGACTGCTCAGCAGCCGAGGACCTCTCTCTTGCTGTGTCCTTGCTGGGATGGGTGGTCCAGGGCGGGCTTCTTACTCCTTGGAGGCCATGTAGGCCATGAGGTCCACCACTCTGTTGCTGTAGCCGAATTCATTGTCGTACCAGGAAATGAGCTTTACAAAGTGGTCATTGAGAGCAATGCCAGCCCCAGCATCGAAGGTGGAAGAGTGGGAGTCACTGTTAAAGTCACAGGAGACGACCTGGTCCTCAGTGTAGCCCAGGATGCCCTTTAGTGGGCCCTCAGATGCCTGCTTCACCACCTTCTTGATGTCGTCATACTTGGCAGCTTTCTCCAGGCGGCATGTCAGATCCACGACGGACACATTGGGGGTAGGAACGCCGAAGGCCATGCCCGTGAGCTTCCCGTTCAGGTCATCCATGACAACTTTGGTATCGTGGAAGGACTCATGACCACAGTCCATGCCATCACAGCCACCCAGAAGACTGTGGATGGCCCCTCTGGGAAGCTGTGGCGAGACGGCCGTGGTGCTGCCCAGAACATCATCCCTGCATCCACTGGCGCTGCCAAGGCTGTGGGCAAAGTCATCCCAGAGCTGCAGAGCTTTTATGTCTAACCAACAGTCTGACAAATGAAAATCTCTGGGCTGTATAAGAGCATTGTGTTCTGAGCTGGGTGAGCTGACCTCTACTTCTAGTACTCAAGAGGCAGTGGCAGGAGGATTTATTTAAGTCCAAAGCCAGTCTAGTCTACATAGTGAGATCTTATCCTGATGGAAAAAAAAAAACTAAAAGAAACAAAAATAATAAAACAACAACAATAAAACTGTTTAAATTTATAAAATACTGAAAATACTTTTATTTTAAATAACAAATCAGATTTTTGTCCAGCAATCCAGTAATATGACTACTCATATAACCTTCTTGAGACTTCAGGAAAAAAACATATTTTTACATTGCTTATTATGCTCAAATGGCCATAAAAATTAAGAAAAGTTCAATAATTAGTTAAACTAAAAAACAAATGTAGAAGTCATTGAAAAAATGTGGTAGCTGCAGTATTTGAGAAGATATTCAAATCAATCATTAAATGTAATTTTTAACTTCAAGTAGTGCTCAGAGCTTATTAAAAGGTCATTTTTATAGAATCTTTTTATTGATTTTTGTTGAGCTCTACATTTTTATCTGCTCCTCTCCCTTCCTCTCCCCTCCTTTTCAACCCTCTTCCAAGGTCCTCATGTTCCCAATTTACTCAGGAGATCTTGTCTTTTTCTACTACCCATGTAGATTAGATCTACATATATATCTCTTTGGGTCCTCACTGTTGTCTAGGTTCTTTGGGATTGTGATTTGTGGGCTGGTTTTCTTTGTTTTATGATTAAAAACCACGTATGAGTGAGTAAATATGATAATTGTTTTAAGATAATTGTTTTTCTGGGTCTGGGTTGCCTCACTCAAAATGATGTTTTCTACCTCCATCCATTTGCCTGCAAAATTCAAGATGACTTTCTTTCTGCTGTGTAGTATTCCAATGTGTAAATGAATCTCATTTTCCTTATCCATTCTTTGGTCGAGGGGCATTTAGCTTGTTTCCAAGTACTGGCTATGACAAACAATGCTGTATGAACATAGTTGAGCACATGTCCTTCTGGCACAATTGAGCATCTTTGGATATATACCCAAAAGTGTCATTGCTGGGTCTTGAGGAAGGTTGCTTCCTAATTTTCTGAGAAATCGCCACACTGACATCCAAAGGGGCTGTATCAACTTGCCTTTTTATAGAATCTTTTTAGAGAAGTAGATTTTTTTACTTGTATTGAATGCAGTATTTTTTCCACATAATATATTCTTTCTGTGGTTTTCCATCCTCCATTCCTCTCAGCTCCCCTCCCTCTACTCTCATCTACTAGTCTCTTATTAGAAAATGAACAGGCTTCTGTAGACTGCTAAAAAATAGCTAACATATTGAAATTTAAAACACGTATATTCACCCACACACACAATGCAAAACAAAACAAAACCAGTAATGAAAGACAGAAGGAAAAGTGTCAAGAGAAGGGAGAGAAGGCACAAGAAATAGAATAGAGTAACACTCATTCAAACACTTGAAATCATATAAAAACAGAAAACTAGAATTCATATATATATATATTAAAGAAAGAATCCTGACACGACATTGAAGGACAAGAAACATCCAGAGATGACATTAAGTTCATTTTTTGGTAGTCATCTACTTCTGGTCATACAGAACTGTAGTTTGCTAACAGTAGTTGCTTTCCCCAGTGAGACGTTCCTGGAAAAAATAATTTTGTTTAGTTTTCAAATGGTTATCAATTGGGTATAGCCTCTTGTTAGAGATGTAAGCATTTGTCCACTCTTTCATCTCAGGGACCTCAACTGGTGAAGCTCAGTGCAAATCCTGTGTTTGGTGCCTCAATCTCTGTGAGTTCAAACGTGCATCTATCATGTTGACATATAGGGCCTTCTTTTCTTTGTACCATCTATCATCCCTGCCTCTTACACTCTTTCCACTTCCTCTTCTGCCAAGCTTCCTGAGCTTCAAGGAGAGGACTTGATGGAGACATTCTGTTTAGAGCTGAAAGTTTTGAGGTCTCTCACTATCTGTGAATAATCTGACTTCATATTTGCTTCTATCTGTTGTAGGAGGAAACTTCTCTGCTGATCGTTGAATAAGGCACTGCTCTGTGAGCATAGCAAAATTTCATTAGGAGTTATTTTATTGATACATTTTTGTTAGTTTTTTAAAGCAGTAGTATTTTACTTCATCCTAGGTCAATGGGCTATGTAGTCTCAGGTTCATGTTTTTTGTTTTGTTTTGCTTTGCTTTGTTTCAAGACAGGGTTTCTCTGTAGCTTTGAAACCTGTCCTGGAACTAGCTTTTGTAGACCAGACTGGCCTTGAATTTACAGAGATCTGCCTGCCTCTGCCTCCAGAGTGTTGGGATTAAAGGCATGCCTCACCACCATCCGGCTAGTCTCAGATTCTTGGTCACCTAAGCAGTGTCAGGTATGGATTCCATTTGGTAAAGTATGCCTTTAATCAAATTAGATATTCATTGGTTATTTCCACAAAGATTATGCCACGATTCGACTAGCATATGTTGCAGGCAGGACACCTGTGTAGATCATATGATTTTTGATAGGATTGCAGTTTATGCTTCTACTTTGGTAGCATCCGAAGTTCTTTTCTCTGCCAAATATTTAGGTTATAGTTATTTAACATCTTTCTGTTTCTGGCCTAAATGTTCCTAAAATCAACTCATCAATCATTATCTTCTCTTAGAAACTTTTCCTTTTTGATATTCTTGCCTCCCTTTCTTGAAAGTTTTCTTTTAAAAACACATACAGGTGTATAAATATGTATGCTAAATAGACATTCTCTCAAAATGATATTATTATTCCCTCACTATAAATATAGTCATTTTATAATGTCTACAAACAAATTCTTCTCTTCATTTTGTTAACCATTTTTAGGTTGTGACTGGTTGAAGTGATATTGAAATTTAAAAAAAAAAGATAGCAGTATTTGGTTTAGCATCCTATAGTATCAAGAATCTGAATTGCTATTCTAATCAGAACAACTGGATGGTGGCAGTGTCACCAAAGAAGTGGAGCCAGTGTACACTTGGTAGGAGGTGCTATGGATTTAGAGGATGAACAGGGGGACTTTGGTGAATGGAAGACTCTATCAGCAGGTCAGTTCCACTGCTGTTTCAAAGTGGTATATATATACAACTCAAAGAGGTATTTAGATCCTCTTATTAGGAGAGTCAGGAACCTCAGAACCCACAGGTGTAGTCAGTGAAATGGACATTCCTGCCAATAACTCATTCCTTCCGAGGATTTTAGGTCATTAACCCTTCATTCTTTCTGTGTTCTGTATTACTTCTTTCCTATTTGTTTAGTATGCATAACTCAGGAGATGCTCATAGCTCATACACTATATGACAGGAGGCTAGACTGGAAAACAGGTAGTTTTCTCTGTTGTCTAGAAGTCTATAATAAAGAGGAGAATTGATCAAAGATCCAGGTATATATTTCCAGCATCCTATTTTAAAATAGTATGTTTCTGTCTTTAACTATAAACCTCTCTTATCAATCCTTTTTGGACAAAATACAAGTTTAGTATTTTTTTCCCTGAATGTCTGCTTCACTGTCACCTTTAGTGCTCAGCCACATGCTTCTGTTTCCTACTTGCTTTAAAAGAACAAACTGACCTGTTTCCCATGTCCTCGTCATTGTTCTACTTAGTGAAGTGACAGAATGCTTATAGGTATGTGTTTTTATTTCCAATTACATTACATTCTGCATAGTTGAATCTTATTTCATCTAGAAATTATCTACCCATCATCTATTTATCTCTATCTTTCCATTTGTACCCTATTTCTAATAGAATCTAAACCAAGGAATTCATGATAGTGGTTCAAAACATAGCTGCCAAAGAGTGAAGTGATGCTAAAATAATGCACAAAAGAAGTAGCTAAGCCATTAGGGAGCACTCCTGACACGGGCTACTCCAAAAGTGACCATGGACTTACATCCACATTATAAAGAAGCATTGGTAATAAAAGAACTTTTGAACTGACAGAATTAATGACTCCCAATCTTCATTTATAAGAAATTCCTAAATGTTTTGGGTATAAGTCTTTTAAGATCTGTGATTCTATCATTAAGACGTGCCATGCATTTGTAAAAGGGTATGCAGGAATTCCTCACAGGTAATGAAGCCTTTAAGGTGGGCTAGTAGGAGAGAAAGAGGCATAGATGGAAGAGATAAAAGAGCAAGTTTCAAATATCCCAGTACTCCTTGCCTGCCTGAAGCAAGTCAGATGTGGAAAATCAAAATGCAAAAGTCTCTTATTGCATCTAGTTTAGTTTTGAAGACTGCTTAATTATGGATCCTTTACCAGGTATATTATGTTTAATAATAACTGCATTGTATAATCACTCATGGGACTTTATAAATGAATACTATACTTGATAATTATATATGCCTTAACTCAAGAGATTTTTCCACAGGATCAACACTCATGGGCTTTCAAACACACAGTCAATTGAGTAGAGAACCATTGGCCTACTGAATCAAGTGTATTAATTATACTCGATGGCATTCTAAAGTCGCTAAATTAGTAACAAACCATTTGCTGTTTAATGTTCTGCACATCTCATTTTCTCTCAAACACCATTTTTTTCTCTCTTAAACTTTTTAAATTGGAGTAAGTCCTGACCCAATAGACAGTATCCTTTCTTTTATTTTTTTAGATTTTTTAAAAAAGTGCTTTTTATCAATTCTTCGAGAATTTTCTACAATGTACTTGGAGCATATACTTTCCAGTCCCTAGGCTTCCCTCATGCTCACCTTCCCCACTCTCTCACCCTTCTCACTAACTTAGAGTTTCTTTTTATCCCCTGTTGATTCTGTTCACCTTTCCAAACTACTCCAGGGAGTAGATACTGCCCTGGTGTGCGTTTGACCTAGTAGAAAGTTAGATTATTGAAGAAAACTGACGTTCCCCCATAGACTACCAAATGTCAGTAATTCTTCAGATGGTAGCAAGATTTTTTTGTCTGCCTTTTACTCTCTGTGCTGGGATTTTGTATGACTTGAGCTAGTGCATGCTGTCACATCTGCTGTAAGTTCATATATGCAACTTTTATGTTGTATCTGGAAAACACTCTTTCCTGATGTTATCTCCCAATTCGGGTTCTTAAAATCTTCCTGGCCCCTTTTCCATAAAGGTCCATGAGCCTTGAGGGAGGGTGTAGTACATATGTCCTATTTAGGAGTGAGTACTCCACAGTCTTTTATTCTCTACACAGTGATCAGTAAAGGGTTTCCTTGTTAATTGTTGCCATCTACTGAAAGGAGAATGTCCTCTGATAATATATGATATGTGCATACATTTACATATACGTGTTGTATATATATATATATATATATATATATATATTATATATATACACAATTCATCAATATATATGTATATGTATTTTGGACTCATGTGTGCAAGTACCTGAAGAATCCAGAACAGAGTACTAGATCCTCTGGTGCTAGAGTTACAGGCAGTTGTAAGCTACCAACCATGCTGGAAACTAAACTTGGATCCTCTTAGAGGATCCTTTTGGCTTTAATAGCCAACAGAGTGATAAACTACTTGAGGCCAGAAGGCAGTTTGTCTCAACAGGGCTCAGTAGTCAGCACTGGTTTAAACTTCTGGAGTTTGAATTTTAGTGTCTTATTTGAGACATATTTATACACAGCAAAATTGAGTGAACACTAATCTGGTTATAATTAATTCAATCACACATGCATAACAAATAATGTAGGAATTCCCTTGAGGAATAAAGTAAGCAAAATACAAATGAGATGTGACTATATCAAAACTCTTGTAAAGTCCAAAAGTGTAGGTTATACAAATTGACTGACTGAGGGAAACAGCTTATGATAAGGGTTTTCTGTAAAGTCTACAGCCATACAGATAATACAAAGATCACCTGGCTGAAAAGGACTTTTGCTCAAGCCTTCTGGGCAATGAACAGGTGTTGTGTTCCTTCTCGTTAGGGACAACCCTGTGTAGTTAATATTCTAGGTTTTTCTCTTTATGTCTGTAGCACAGAGAGCGCGGTTCCCCCTGCAGATCCTTTGGAATAATTGTAAGTAATCTTAATCACTGAGTCATTTCTGAACTTCCATAAGATCCTCTTTTCACACACGTAGTGCACTGTGTGATAAAAGCCTCAACAACACAAAGTGATGAATTATACAAATCAGCAGCTTCAAGAGAAGGAGTGATCTAGAAAATGGAGTAGGAAGGGAGGAAGGACAGGAAGAAGGAAGAAATGGAGGTATGGACAGAGAGAGAGGACAAGGGACAGGTAGAAAAGGAGAGACAGAGGGACGAGGATGGAGAAAGGCTATAAAAGACTTAGAGTTAGTGAATGAACACAAGGAAAGAGAGTGAGAAAATATGGGAAGATGATTAAAATTCTTAAGAGAGGGAATAGAAAGCAGGGGCAGATGTGAATAGAAAGAAATGGTGCACAACAAAAGAAAGGAAGAGAACATGCTGAGGAAAACTGAAGAAACCGACAACTACCAGCAAATGGTGTGCTGGTTTCCTCTCTGTCCTGAAGTTAAATCAGCAAAAGGAAACTTTGTGTTTTCATCACTTGAGATTTGTATCTTTTAATTTTGCAAATAGAAGTTATAGATTTCCTATCAACCCACTCACTGTATTATTGTTTCAGGAGAGATCAACTATGGTGAGAATGAGAAGTTATTCGATTGCCAGTCCACAACAAAAGTCGAAACTCTAACTGGTGAAGTCCTATGAGTTCCAGAAGAACTGATATGAAGGTGAAGGCTTCACAGCAAGGAGGATTTGAGGCAGAATCTGATCAAGGGGAAACTGGAAATTTTTTTGATATGTCTGCTCTAGCAGCCATCTAGGTGATATTCTGGCAGCTGGATTTTCATGATTTGCATTTAGCTTCACTCAGATTGATGAATATGAAAAATAATAAAAGAATTCACCCTCCTCTCACATTTCCAGTGGTTTCAATTAAATATCTAAAGTTGCTGTCACCTGTACTCTGTAAACAATAAACATTACCAATAACGCATGTGTTTGGACACCTGGTCCCCACTTGTGCTATTTAGGGGAGGTTATTTTGGTCCATCTGTTAGCAGATGGATCCTTTCTGGAAGAAGTTACATCACTGGGGACAGTCGTTGAGAGTTTATAACAGGATCCTACTTCCATGTATCTTTCAATGTCCATAAACCAAAATAAATTCTTTGTTCCACACCTTGCTGTTTTATCATTGGGTCCTATCACAACAATAGAAAATAAGTAAAATATCACCTCACATATATTTATGAATTAACAAAAAAACAATTCACACAAACACATACGCATAAACACATGTACATGCAAGTACACAGGCAATACCACATGGCCCTTGTTTACTTCACAAAGAGGCCTAGAAACCAAAGATTCAGGTAACCTTTCTAATTGGGTCATTTTTTTTTTCAGCTAACAAAGAGTGAGTCTATGTTTTGTAGAGTTATGAAGATAATTTAAAAATTTTTAGAACTCATTTTGTATTCTGTTTTTAATAATAGTTAGTAGAGGCATTATGCTTTAGCTGAAAAGGCAATAAGTTAGGGTATAATTGGTACTGAACAGTTTGCTGCTCTCTGTGAGAATAACATTAATGTTAGTAACAGCATGAAAAACAAAATCTCCTGTTCTGACCTTTAATAAAGGCTATCTTCACATTCTTACTTGGACTAAATGGAATACATTTATTTTTACTTTCATTCTTCACTTAATTGAATTACTTCTTAAAAGTTGTAATGTACTTTCTTTTTGATAACATGTGGAATCAAATTAGTGTGACCCATATGTATATAATAGTGGAGATATTCACTGGAGCATGGCTACACTCCAAAGAAAATGAACCTCAAGACCCTAACAGCCATTAACTGCCAATTGTTCCTCAGCCAAGGTGGGGACTTCACAGTGTCTCTCACGTTCATGCTAGAAAAAAAATAATGAAGCTGGAAAAAGGGAGTTGGCAAGTGAACATTGCCAAAATGTATTGTATAAATGTATAAAATTCTAAAAGAATGAATTTAAAATGTGCTATAAATGGTTAGGTTATGAATTTTAAATTACAACTAACTAACATCATCAGTAGTGATTACTTGGAAATACATGTTAAGAGGCAATTATATAAAACCTAATAAAGGGGTTGGAAGGATGGCTCAGAGGTTAAGAGCGCATATTGCTCTTCCAGAGATCCCGAGTTCAATACCCAGCAATCATACAGTGCCTCACAACCATCTATAATGAGATCTGATGCCCTCCTTTGTCATGGAGACATACATGCAGACAGAACATTGTATAGATAATAAATAAATAAACCTTAAAAATGTACCTGAAAGGTACTCAAAAAAACATGAAAAGTAAATAAAACCTGGTATGCAGATATATTAATGGTACTACAGACTTCTGAACATATAATTATACATTAAGAACATTCTACATACATAAATACACATCATGAAATTACTCTTAACTAATGAATTTTAATCTAATCTTTCTTTCTTAATACTTTCGTAATGTTAGGAGCAAGTGTAGGTTTCAGAAAGGGAGCATTTAAAGCTAAAATCTGGTCTCTTATACTTACACAGTGGTGATTCAGAAAACATCAATGAGGAAAAATTTTTTAGAAGTACATTAAAAATTATGAAGATTGAAGCACAGGATGAGTGAAGCAAGAAGATGAAACATGAAGATAGCATTGTAAATGAAGTTAAGAGTGGTTTCTAATTTAGACCTAAAATACATTAGATAGACATGTGTGGAAAGAGAATCTTAGGCATGCTTAGTCAGAGAAAGTACCTCTGAGGAAGTCTGAGGCTTACAAGGGAATATAAGGTACAAATAATAACCAATTATTTGACATTCTTTTTGAAAACACTGATCTTCAAAGCAGATATTGTGGAAGAGTCAGCATCTTGGAACAGGGTCCACTAGAAACAGACTCTGAGATTCAGCTGTACATGCTAGGAATGTATTAAAATACGTTCCCAAACATGATAGCAGTCAGATACCAGATCATAAAAGAGAAATAATCCAGTTTTATTTCCAAAAAAAAACCCTGTGGTGTCTTCTGAATATCAGAACAAAAATGTACAGCTGAGTTTTCCACACAATAGTTAATGCAGTATGGCTCCTACCCTCCTTACTATTATCAATGGGATAACTTAATCTCTAGGGGAGAATATAAAAATTGGAGACAACTTGGCTCCTATCTCCTGCACAAGTCATCAATGGGGCAGAGACAGGGAATCTCTGCGTTCAAGTCCAGCTTAGTCTATGAAGCAAGTTCCAGGACAGGCACCAATAGTACAGTCCAATTCTGTCTTGAAAACCAACAATAAATTTTAAAAAGAGGGGAAGTGTTGTGGGACAATGGTCTTTTATCCTTTTACTTGTATTATTTTTAATAAAATGCTGATTGGACAGTAGCCAGGCAGGAAGTAGAAATGGGGCAATCAGGCAGGAAATAGAGGTGGGGCAATGAGAATTCTGGAAAGAGGGAAGTTTCAGTCCGCAGTTGTGACCCAGATGCAGTGGAAGAGAGATATGACTGCCTGCCCAAAAGAGGTACCAAGCCACGTGGATAACTCAGATAATAATTATGCGCTAATGAATGTTATAAGAATTAGATAATAAGAAACCTGAGCTAATAGGCCAATAAGTTTATAACTAATGTAGACCTCTGTGTGATTCTTTGGGACGTAATGACTGCAGGACCGGGCAGGACAGAAAACTCAGTCAACAAAAAAGGAAAGGAAAATCCAGTATATCCTGGTGAGAAAAACGTTTTTTTCCCAATTAACAATCATGCACACACAGAACTTTAGAGATGTTGTCCTGATACTTTAGAACAGAATGGAATGTTCAACATTTTTTAAAAGGAGTGATATTTGACTGAGACTGAAAAATCATTGATTAGAAAGAAGAAAAATTTTTAAACAGGTGGACAAAGACAAAGATGTGGCATCTAGCAGGAGAGAACATGTGTTTTCACACACACACACACACACACACACACACACACACACACACACTATGAATGAGCAGGGCAGTGGTAGTGCACGCCTTTAATCCCAGCACTCTGGAGGTAGAGGGAAGCTGATCTCTGCGAATTTGAGGCCAGTCTGGTCTACAAGAGCTAGTTCCAGCATAGGTTCCAAAGCTACAGAGAAACCGTGTCTCAAAAAACCAATATATATGTATACCCCCCCACACACACACACACACACACACAAACACACACACAGAGTGAAATGTTGCTGGGCCAAAAACTGAGAAGAAAAGAAGAGTTGTTGACATGCTATAGAAAAAGCCAGAGCCAGGTCAATTATAATGTTATTAAGCAGAATTAAAAACACAGCAGCACAATTAGAGATATGCTACCTATTTTGAGGCCAACTAATTCTATCAGTGTGTTTTAAATTGCATTAGTTTAGAAAGATTCCCTTTAGTTGCAGGTAACTTAGTCTAAAATTTGTTTAATGTATTTATAATGCATTTTCTAAGTGGAGAAAAGAGCATAATTTATGTTACCTGTCTTGAGCTTATATGTTATAAGAAAGTCAAGGCAACATTTAAGCGTTTATTTGTTCACTTCTTTGTTTGCTTGTTTATTGCTTTGTAATATACTACCATGTGCCACAGTGTGCCTATGTAGGTCAGAGGATACCGTGCACACTCCAGTAAACTTCTTCTATCATGGTATGTTTCAGGAACCATAACTCACTTAATGAAGCTTGGCAGAAAGCACTTAAACTATTTAGTAATCTCTCAGTCTGAGGTTGTTTTAAAAATATGTCTTTGTGAGTGTATTTGGAAAATTAAGATTTAAGTCAAAGTTTTAATTCTGTTTCCTTGATGGAAAAGAAATAGTACCTATTTATGGGGCATGGTTCATATACCATCTAGTGATATTAAACGATCAGGTTTGCCCTCCTTCCTCAACTGGGAAATTTCAATGCATTTATAAATCCATATTATCATACAGATACTTTATAAACTCACCTCACACATCTTTCAGATCTCTGCAATGTGCTGTCTTTTATTACTAGAATACTAAGTTAAAAAGATATAGCACTAAATTAGTGTGAAATCAGACACTATAGAAAAATTTAAATGGGTATGTTTGAAATTTGATGACTGAGCAATTATGGGCAAGTAAGCAAAAGGTTCTAAGTATTGGACCATCTATCTTTTTTAATCAATCCTAAATAAGAGGGAAGAGTGAGAGTCTCCTCTGTCTCTAGTAAGCTCAGGTGGCTTTGCCATTGCCAAAAGCTGAGTCAAGTTGCTGGCGGAGTTCATTCCCCCTTTCCATGTGCATGCAACAAGTGAAGAGTTGGAAATGAGTAAATTGTAGTGACCACGAATTCCCACTGTTTTCTGTCATACTCTTTGGAATTGACTCAAAGCTTAAAAGTTTGAAACATTTTTGCAATTCAGAAATATCCAGAGAGAAATGAAAAAAAAGAAAGAAAGAAAGAAATAAGGAAGGAAGGAAGAAGTCATATCAAAGATATGTTTCTGTTTTATGTTTAAAATAACTTGATAGAAATTTTGATTTTTTTATGCTTTTCCTAATTCTGCTTCATCCTAATCTCTGTTACAAGTCCTCTAATTAGAACTTTAGCAAGTAGAATTCATATATTTACACTTTTATTATTATATTGGTCATAGATCAGGTATTGTCGTTGGCTATTTTCCTTAATTGAATTTTCCTGACTGTTATGAGGACTTGTGTCCATTTTTTCTAAAGAACATAACTGCTGATTATTTTCCTTTTAAATAGGTTGATAAGTTTTATTTGTACTCAGTTATCACTTTATTCTTGCCAATAAATATTAAACTGCAAGCATTTTCATGCTGGAGACACTTGTTATGTGTTCTTTGCAAAGGTCCAGCACTGGAAGAAAATAAATAAGATGCTCCCAAGTAGTTCAGCTAATGCTAAGATGAGGAATTTTATGGCATAAGCCATAGCTTGAACAATAATTAAATATTATTTTTCTATTTTGGCCATGTTGATAGTGTAATAACATTGGGATAGTTTTATTATTCTGTTCAAAATTATTTTATTATCTTACAAAAATAACAAGTAAAAGCCTTAAAAACTTAATTTTTCTTTACATATAAAAATAATTCCTTGCATATGTACCATATCCCTTCATCAGTTGAAAGATATTTAGGTTGCTTCCACTTCCTAGACGTTGTGGTTGTAAAAGAAATAAACTTGGATGAACAAGTACTTGTGAAGTAGGATATCTAATCATTGAGTATATACCAAGGTGTGGGATAGCTGGGTCATGCTGTATTTATTACAGCTTTATAAGATAGCTTGAAACCTGTTATGATAATCCTTCCAATAATTGTCTTTTCTTTCAGCATTTATTTGGTATATCTGGGATTTTTGTGGTCCCATACAAATTTTAGTTATTTGGAGCTCACCTAGACCAGAAGGACTGTGACTGAAAAAGCATGGGATAAAACCGGACTCTCTGAACATGGCGAACAATGAGGGCTGATGAGAAGCCAAGGGAATGGCACGGGGTTTTGATCCTACTTCATGTTCTGGCTTTGTGGGAGCCTAGCCAGATTGGATGTTCACCTTCCTAGACATGGACGGAGGGGGGAGGACCTTGGACTTTCCATAGGGCAGGGAACCCTGATTGCTCTTTGGACGGGAGAGTGAAGGGGAGAGGAGTGGGGGGGGAGAAGGGTGAAAGGAGTGGGAGGGAAATGGAAGGATGGGAGGAGGAGGGAATTTTTTTTTCTGTTTTCTCAATAAAAAAAAAAATCCTCAAGTCCAAGTGGATTAAAGACCTCAATATCAGTTCGAACACACTGAACCTGATAGAAGAGAAAGTGGGAAGTACTCTACAACACGTGGGCACAGGAGACCACTTTTTAAACTTTTTTGAATAACGTTGTGGGGTTTTGATTGAGATTTCATTGAATCTGTAAATTGCTTTGGGTAGAATGGTAATTTTCTTAATATTAATGAATACCAATTTATGTGAATAAAAGGTCTTTCCATCTTCAAGTGTTTTTCATTCTACTTCTTAAAGGATAAATAATATTTTCAGATAATTGAGTGAAATTAAAAATAATATTATGCTATTTGATGTTACCCAGATCTAGAATGACAATAGTTTCTTACTCTAATTAGTAGATTCCACCTATGCATCTTTACATGTGAAAACCACAAAAACAAGCAAAGTAAAATGAGAAAGAGTCAAAATGAAGGAATTCTTGAGAAGCACATAGAAGGACACAGGTGATACCAAGCAGGGATTGTAGAAAATGGGGGTGTGACTTTGTCTGAGAAAGAGGAATGGGAGGAAACATCTAGCAGAGAGAGAGGGATAAAGACAGCTGGGATGAATAACAATAAGGATGTTGAAAACAAATTATACTTACTTAGAATATATGTGTATATATATACACACAGACATTTAGTTAAATTAAATTTGCTGCTTGGAATAGTAGTAATTCCCCCAGAGTCATAGAATATGTAAGAAAATCCCCAACTGTCACATATAGAAATTTTCATTTTTAGTTGTTGGTTAGGGGTATACAAGATACTCCAACAATAAAATAGACTTGGCTGGGATAATTGTTTGCCTTCCAAAACATGAAAGTAACATCCTGTAACTGAAGACATCATACGCTTTCCACAGTGGTTTTAGAGAAACTGATCGGGAAGTAATCTAGTAGTCTTACCTAGGAGTACTAGCTCTCACAGCATCTGTAGGTGTTTTGCAAGTTACCAAAGAACAGTAAGCAATAAATGGTCCTACCCAGATGTAGAGACAATAAAACAAAACAAAACAAAACAAGCAAGCAAACAAACAAAAACAATAACCAGCCTGGAAGGATATTCTCTATGTTATAATAGTGACACATATCTTAAGATTAACCAAGAGCTGTGTAATTGAACAACTAAATATAAGTTCAGCTCAAAAAAAAAAAAGACAAACGTGATCGATCCAGTTTACTTCTAGGCAGCAAAGTCTTAGACCTAGAGAAGCTATTACCACTTTCCTAAGACAATATAAACCTAAACCCCATCTTAAATCCTTATCCTTATACCCACAGGTTAGAGAAACTCTCACTGTTCATCAAACAACCTTTGTTTGGCAGCAAATATGCACTGATGCACAAATCTATTACTAGCCAGAATGCTGGGAAAAGGCTGTTAGACGACCAATGCAAAATGATATAATACAACCCCAACATCTGTGACTCAGTAAACATCATGCAGAAAAGACAGATAGATTATAAGAGCCAGAGTGCCAGACATTATAAAACATACATATTATAGAGAATCTGCAGTCATAAAATCTCAATGGTTGACAGTACAGGACCTGCCCAATCAATGACAGCATCAGCTGATGTACCAATATGGATTGGGGAAATATCACAATGTCCCACTCCTCCATGGAGAACTACAGATAATTAGTGACTGTTAAAAGAGAAAGTTTTGGTCTTATCACAGATAAATCCCCTTACAGATTTTCCAATACTGAACAGTCAGTCCTAGACAAACACATATTTAACAACAATAAATGAACTCTGCAAGTTGTATTTATATATACATATATGTCTCTATATAACAACAATATGTTTATTGATTTATTTACTATCCTCATCATGTATTCCTAAAGGCGTAAACCACGAACAATGCCACACCAGTTTGGAATTACTATTACTAGGGTAGTATTTATTTAAAGAGGAAAAACTTACAGATCACGATCCCAGACAACAGCTCTCTGCACAACTAGAAAGGGAGTCTAGTCGCCAGACGAGCAGGAAGCCAAGAGAGAGCGAGCGGAAGGAAATAGAGGCTTTATGAATGGAGAGAAACCACGCCCCAATGGGCTGGTATCTCAGCAGCTATTGGTTGGAGGGGCGGAAAGACCTCCTGCAACATATTCCCTTTGTCCTTTCCTCCCCTTCACTCTTCAACTCCCTTCTGCCCATCTTCAATAGATATCTCCTCTGTTTTCTTTCAGAAAATGGCAGGACTCCCATGAGTAGCAACAAAGTAGGGCATATCAGGTTGCAGGACTAAGCATCTCCCCTTGTATTAAGGCTTGTCAAGGAAATCCAGTGTGAGAAATGGGTTTCAAAGAGCCAGTCAAAGCATTAGGGATCACCCTGAATTCATTGTTAAGAGTTCCACAAGTAAAGTAAGCTACACAACTGTCACATTTAAGTAGAAGGCCTAGGTTAGTCTAGTGCAGGCCCCATGACTGTTGGTTCAGACTTTATGTTCCTATGAGCCAGGTTAGTTATTTCTGTTGATTTTCTGTGATGTCCTTGACTGTAGTAGGATCTGCGGGCCTCTTTCCACAGCCCGGCTGCTGGCCTCCTGGCTAGCTTATACCCCGAAATAACAACACACAAACTGTATTCATTTAAACACTGCGTGCCCCATTTCTATTAATGTGTGTAGCACCAAGGTGCGCTTACCAGGAAGATTCTAGCCTAAATCCATCCTGGGTTGGAGCTTCATAGCGTCTGCCCCCCCCCCCAGACCTGAGCTATGGCATCTGAGCTCACTTCTTCTTCCTCCCAGCATTCTGTTCTGTTTACTCCACCCACCTAAAGGCTGGCCTATCAAATGGGCCAACCAAGTTTTTTTATTAGCCAATGACCTTCCTCCATCACTTGACCCCTCTGGCTCCAACAATCCTTTCTTCCTCTAGTCTGCAGGAAATCCTGAACTGGGACTAATATTTGATTATGGGTCTCTGCATCTGTTTCCATCAGTTACTGGATAAGGGTTATCTGATGATAATTGGGATAGTCACTAATCTGATTAGAGGAGAGGGACACTTCAGGCTACATATCCACGACTGTTAGGAGTCTTAGCTAAGATCAGTCTTGTAGACACCTTGGAGTTTCCCATTCACCAGGTTACTACTTAATTCAGAAATGCCTCCCACATTTTGAGCCATCTCTTTCTATACATTCTGTGTCCATCCTCTCCCTAGCCAGATCCCTCAAATCCCTATAACCACTGCCCCTGTTTCACCCAGGAGATCTCTTCTATTTCCATCCCCAGGGAGATCCATGCATCCCCTCTTTGACCCTCTTTGTTAAATAGCCTCTCTAGGTTTATGATTGTATCACGGTTATCCTTTATTTCACAACTAATGTCCACTTAAGAGGGAGGTTATATCATGTTTGTCTTTCTAGGTCTGGGTTACCTTACTCAGGATGATTTTCTTCTAGTTTCAGTCATTTGTTTTCAAATTTTCTGATGTCAATGCTTTTAACAGTTGAATGCTATTCCATTTTCGCCCATTCTTTCATTGAGGGGAATCTAGGTTGTTTCCAGGTTCTAGCTATTACTAATAATGTTGCTGTAATATAGTTGAGCAAATCTTCTTGTGACAGGATTGGGCATTCTTGGGGTATATGCACAAGAGTGGCATGAGTCATGAGATAGATTGATTCTCAATTTTCTGAGAAACTGCCATACTGATTTTTAAAGTGGTTATATAAGTTTGCACTCCCACCAGCAATGTAGGAGTGCTCCCATTGCTCTATCATAAGCTGTCATTTGTGAGTTTGATCTTTGCCATTCTGACAAGTGTAAACTAAAATCTCAGAGTTATTTTGATTTTCATATCCATGATTGCTGTAGAACAATGGTCTTGTACCCTGAAAAGATTTGAATTAGTTTAATAAAATGCTGATTGGCCAGTAGCCAGGCAGGAAGTATAGGTGGAGCGACCAGAACAGGAGAATACTGGGAAGAGGAAAGGCTCAGCCTGCAGTTATCACCTAGACATACAGAAAGCAAGATGAGAATACATCACTAATAAAAGGTACCAAGCCACATAGCTAACACAGACAAGAGTTACAAGCAAATGTAAGGTGTAAGAAATAGTTAATAAGAAAATCTTAGCTAATAGGCCAACCAGTTTATAATTAATGTAGGCCTCTGTGTGTTTCTTTGGGACTGAATGTCTGTAGGACCAAGTAGGACAGAAATCTCTGCCAACACATGATTCTAAGGACATTTAACATTTATTTGGGCATTTCTCTGGCATTTTAGATTTTTTGTTGAGAAATCTCTATTTAGGTCTGTACAATATTTTAAAATTGGATTATTTGTTTTCTTCTTTTTCTTGATATCTAGTTTCTTGATTTCTTTAGGTATTATGGAGATCAGCTGTCTGTCTCATGTCATATTGGTGAAAATCTTTTTTCCATTTTGTAGGTTGCCATTTTGCCCTATTGATAGTGTCATTTTCCTTACAGAAAGTTTTGAGTTTCATAAGGTCCCATTTATTAATTGTTAATTTTAGTGTTCTTTTCAGGACATTGTCTCCTGTGCCAATATGCTCAAGGCTATTTCCCAGTAAAATCAGGAACAATTCAAGAGTGTCTACTATCTCCATATGTATTCAATATACTACTTGAAGTTCTAGCTACCACAATAAGACAGAAAAAAGATCAAGGAAATTGAAAAGAAGACAAAGCATTGCTAATTGCAGATAACATGATAGTATATATCTGACACCAAAAATTATACCACAGAACTCTTACAGCTGATCCAATAAGCACCTTTAGTGAAATGACTGGATACAAGATTCATACACAAAATAAGTCAGTAGCCCTCTTATAGCCAAATGATAAAAGGACTGAGAAAGAAATAGGAAAACAACACCCTTCCCAGTAGCCATTGGGAAACTCTAACCAACTACATGAAAGACCTGTATGACAAGTACGTCAAATCCTTGAAGAAAAAATATGGGAGTGTATCATATGAAAAAAAAAATCTCCCATGCTCAAGGACTGATATGATTAATATAGTAAAAATGGCTATCTGACTAAAAGCAATCTACATGCTATTGGCATTAAAACAGAAATGTAGATCAATGAAATTGAATTAAAGATCAAGACATAAATCCACATACCCATAAGAACCTGACTTTTGACAAAGAAGCCAAAATTTTACTGTGAAAAAAAGAGCATCTTCAACAAGTGGTGCTGGACTTATTGAATGTCAGCATGTAGAAGAATGCAAATAGATATCAATCTTTGTGTTAGGCACCTTTGTTTTCTCTGGGTTTCAACAAGGGTTTAAAAATGTGTGTACTGAAATTATAATAATAATAATATTAGAAACTCTATGACGTATGTTCAAGAAGATTTGCCCAGTCACTTGTTTCCAGTCACTGTATGGAATGAGTCTTTTAAAGTTATTTGTTATATCAATTTTAAGAATTCCATTAAGGTTCCTTTTGTTTTTCAAATAGCATGCATTCAACAACAAATTTATTTTTTATCATATCTATGAACATTTCACTGGAGGTTTTATATAGATAGATGCACACACATATAGTCTAGACTGATTAGTTCAATTGAAAAATTTTAAATGAAATCTTAATCAAATAACATACATGCCTTTTTATGCAATGCCAATGAAGTACTTCATAAGAAACTCCTGAATTAAGATTTCAGAATAATATATCTACAAGGCCTACCTTCCTGTAAAATATAATATGCAAACTCTGTACCTTGCAAATAGGATTTTTTTTTCTTTCCTTGCCTGCTGCATTAAATGAAAACAACAATAGGGCAATGAGCACATTACATGCAAAAGAGAATACAGACAGATAATGCCCTGAGCTCAAGACAGCAGCTGGGAAATGAGAACAGAAAGGGTTTTTTAACTGATCTTTGTTATTTCATATTCAGGGCACATTTGCCCTTCATACTTCCCCTGAAACACGCAGTGCTTCAGACACTGTGGATTCAAGTTGTTTCTTTTTACTGTTCTCAGGTACACAGAGGTGTTGCAGACATCAAGGCCTCCACCTTCTATCAGTTATCCCTAAGAACTCTGTAGGACTGAGGACCGTTTTCTTACTAAACTGTTGCTCATGGGAAGTTCATATTCACATCCTTCCACCTAGGGCATGTTCTGTTTTGGGAGAATGTATCTTCTAGGTTCATCAAAGGTTTTGGTAATCAAGTGATAGTTTGACACTATGAATAAACATACTTTTCATCTGTCTGTCTAGTTTCTAGTACAGACAACTATGTGATTGTTAATTTTATTCTATAGTGTCAGTTTTCAAACAACTTTATTTCTGGTAAGAACAGTCTTTTGGTGAGGCAGAACAGCTTTTTTTGGCTTTTACTTAACATTTCAGTTTGCCATCCTCTACATGCTGTAGTAAGAAATGTAAAGGAGACTATTTGTTTTAATTTAGAACCTAGTAGAATCTGTATACTTTAGCTCTTTCATAAATGAAGAATTTATCTTATTCATAACCAAGTCAGGGGCATATTTTAATAATAAAATATTAGATTTGAACAAATATATTGCCAATTTGGTAATGCACTTGATTTCTCAATCATGATGACATAAGTTCAAATTAAAAGAACACAGGTAAAAGCTGGATTCATAGTGTGAATGCCTGTAATCCTAGCACTAATAAACATAAATGGAATGTGGAAAAAAAGAAAAATAGTCATACTCTCATGAACCAGATAAGCTGTTATATGCAGAAACACACACACACACTTTTACACTCTCTCTCCCTCTCTCTTTCTTTATTATTTATGAGAGTGATGAGAGAGAGAGAGAGAGAGAGAGAGAGAGAGAGAGAGAGAGATCAAGTATAGGAACTTCATATTTTACATCTAGGTGAAAAGAAAGGACCAACATCCAAGGTTGTCATCTTACTTCCACTTACATATTGTGACACGTACACATCTTTTTCCAGATGTACAATATTCATACACATATGTAGGCATATTGACATTTATTGTGCTTATGTATAAACATTTGCAGAACCTGTGTGTAACTAATTATATTATTTAAGGATTATAACATAGAGCTTTTAAAGTAGGTATGCCACTTAGTGAGCTTGACTTAATATGATATAAATAGGATGTATATTTGATAATGGGTGAAGATCATGAGTGTGATAAACTATTTTATGATAGTAATTAATAATAATATTCATGATAAAGATGAAACCATGAAGTAATGGTGTCTCTGTAATAGTACTAAGAAAACAAAAAGCAAACATGAAATATGGAATCATGTGAAGTTCTATAGTGGAAAACATACAAGATAAAGCAAATTAAAATGAGTCAGTGTGTTAGAGGGATTTTCTTAATAATGTCTTGAAGTAGTCATCCCAAAGTAAGGAATTCACAAAGAGAAAAGTTTATTTTGGTTTATGATGTTGAAAGTTCTAATCAATGACCATGTTAATGGTAATGAAATGCAACTAAAATAGAAGAGCATGAAAGGGCAAGATTCCTTTTAAAAAGATATTTAGGGCCAGGTGATGGTGGCACAATCCTTTAATCCCAGTACTTGGGAGGCAGAGGCAGGTGGATCTCTGTGAGTTCAAGACCAGCCTGGTCTACAGAGCTAGTTCCAGGACAGGCTCCAAAGCCTGTCTCGAAAAACCAAAAAAAAAAAAAAATATTTAGCTTTGTGTCTTATTACCCTAACAATACCAAAATGTGTATATATAATGTAAACACACAAGGAGTTAGAATGAAACATATACCATATTTCATCTGTTTTCTATTGCTCACAATACAATATCACAGTCTGGGTAATTTTACAAAGAAAATAGAACTATTTGAGTTCACTATTCTAGAATCCCAGAATCTACAGGTGCATCTACTGATATCTTCCTTGCTAACAGACCCCTAATGTAAAACAAAAAATAAAGCAGAATACAATGGTTAAGTGTGTTTAGTGTGGGGACACACAGTACATTCTTGTTTCTTTACCTCTTTTTATAGACCATCAGAAGTCAATAATTAACTTTAGGTACCTCATAAAGGTTCCATCTGTAAATAATAAAATACTATTAAATGTCCAGGCTTTTTTATGTCATAATGCTCAACAATCACATGAACATTCAAATTGCATTCCAATCACAACACATCTGATAAAATTCTTATGATCAATCCTTTTAACCTACCCTTTCCCTGAACAGTCACTATTACCATATTGATAAAGACCCTTCAGACTATTTTCTTTGTGAGTGTACATGTCTGTGTGTAAATGTGTGTAGTGCCTACATGTGTGCCTGTATTATATGTATGTGTATTATATATGTGTGTATGTGTATATATGTGGGAAAATCATTTGCTTTACTTAGAGAGATATAGTCACATTTCCATTTCCTTATTCACACTTTACAAACACAGAGATCTTGAGTATGTCTTAATTGCTTCCAAGCACCTCTCTTTCTTAGGCCCTCAAGTTTAGACTTACATTCAAATACTTTCTTAATCCAGTTTTCTGTTTCAATATAATAGAAAGCCCTGAATATCAGTTCAATATTCAAATCACAAATCCCAATTTGATAAAGTTCAGTCACAAAAAAATTAGCAAATTCCATAAAAAGCCTCTTTGATGCCCATTTTTCTCTTGAAGTAGCTGGTGCTGCCAGGAGCAGATGTGTCTCATTGTCATGAAAGTCCTAAGTTATTAAAACATTTTAAATGTCATATTTTGTAGTCTTTGAAAGATATGAAGAATGCCTATCCATCTAAAATATATCTACGCATATCTAGAAAATCTAACTAATATGGTTAAAACTTGACTATTATGGATTATTATCTATTAACCTATATTTTTTAATTATACATTACATTTTTTAAAATGAACTATGCAATCAAAACACCTGAATCAAGAGCAGAAATATACATATAACAAGATTGACCTTAAATTTGTATCATTAATCCAAGATCCATAGAAATGTAAATTATTTATATCTATATCATCTCCCCATTTAAATGTAAAAGAACTTTTATAAATAATATTTGGAACTATGGGCACAGTTTTTTTTTTCTCCAAATTGCTTTTTACTGTACAGGGGCATTGTTAATCAGGTCTTTCATGGTGTATCCTGTGTGTTAGGTTCATCTCAGTGAGCAGTTGACTGAAGTAATATTTTGAGGGTGTTCACAGCAACCTTTCAGGAGGCTTTGGTCCATGAAAACATATTGGTGTAGAAGCAATCCATAGGTTTTCATCTTCTGTTAAAACAAAAGAAGAATCTCTTTTTCAAAGCACCATATCCTTAGACCCAAATTTTGAACTCAAGATACCTTTATAATAGCTTAGCAGCCCATACAATGAAATGTCTCTCTGTACTTAGCTCCTTCACAGTCAAAAATTTAAAGAAAAGACAATATACATAATCCAGATACTATGTGGATTTTCTAATTTTATGTGGCTTATTTTTCTTTATTCCTTTTAATCTATGACTATCTGCACTCTGTCTCTTTAATGACTTTTTTTAAGCCTTAACTTTATTTTATGACTCTCTATACTCTTTTTTTCTTAAGCCTACTTACATTTATCTAATACTGTGACCCATTTTTAGCTCTTTTATATCTGAATCTATCCTTATTGCATTATCTGTAATTCTCTACTGCCTAGAAGAGTTTTTAAAATACTAAGCAGCTTGGTTGCAGCTGCTTTGGATGTTGACTCCACCTCTCTCCAATTTTAAAATGGTGGAAGTACCGCTAGTGTTAGCTCTGGGGCCTCGAGGCAAGAGCCAAGCTCAGCAGTCCAACCCCAAGAATGAGCATGCAGCACATAAACCCTTTATATCGGAGTTACAGCCAAATCTGCCAAGCAAAGCACTGTACAGCCTGGAAACATCTCTGTGTATGAAGGTGGGAATCCGCCATGCTCTCTCACTGCCCAAGCCTAGTTGACCTGATCCTGCCACCTGCCCAGGCAGGAAGAGCTGAGCCACAGGAATGGTCTCACTACTTTTCTCCCGACCCCAAGTGGGCCCACAATCACCTGGGCCCACAAATGCTCCATAGCCAAAGTGTCCATAGGCGGCAAGGGTCAGGAAGCCTTGCATTAAAATGGCGAAGTTTTTTTATTTGTTTGTTTTGTTTTTGTTTGTTTTGTTTTTGCTGGTAATGTTAGTCAGAAGAATCTCTCTGCTGCACGCTGCCAGCAAACAGCAAAAGGCTGTGGTAAACTCCGTTTTTTATGTGTGTCTAGAATTAAGCTCTCTTAGGTTTTTAAATGGATTTATTACATCACATTGGTGCCAAATTGTTGTAAAGAGAGGCAGCTTGTTTTTCCTGGCCACCTGGCTAGCTTACACCCAAAATAACCACACAGAGACTGTATTAATTAAAACACTGCTTGGCCATTAGCTCTAACTTCTTATTGGCTAGCTCTTACATATTAGTTTAACCCTTTTCCATTAATCTGTATATTGCCATGTGGCTGTGGCTTACCAGAGATTCTAACCAGCATCCATCTTGGGCAGAGAATTTATGGCTTTTCCCACTCTTTTTTTTTTTTTTCCAGCCTTCAGTTTTCTCTTCTCCACTTATCTGAGTTTCACCCTATCAGGCTCAAAGCAGTTTCTTTATTCATTAACTAATAAAAGCAACACATGAACAGAAGAAAATCCTACACCACTCTTTAGCTCTAATTTCTTATTAGTGTCACTTGACATTTATGCCTTTGCTGATTGTTTTAAACATTGAAACATTTTGATATTTTTTCATTGATATGCAAATGTCTTACCAGTGGAGTTCTTGGCATTCCCACAAAAGTTTTTTAGGTTTGCCACCTCAACTTGAACTTTCAATTCAATCCACATATTATAAAGCAATTATAAATAGAGAGAAACTTATTTAATAAAAAACCACATCATTGTCCCACATAGAAATTTTATAATTTCTCATGAGTCATTAGACAGGGATATTGTTTTGCATTTATTCTATATCTTGTAATTGATATATTTTCATTTCTTAAAAAAATATTGCATTTTTTTTCAGTGTGAATATGGGGGAGGTAAATGCAAGCTGTTTGTACATGTGGAAGTCAGAGGACATCTTTAAGAAGCAAAATAGTACTCCACTGAGTGAGACCTGGAGAATGATCTCAGGTCGTTAGACTAGGCAATGAGTATCTTCACTCAACAAGACATCATTAACAAATTAGCAGCTTATTAGGTAACGATTAAATAGAGACAATGTTAAAAATGTCATGGGACTATGAGAGAACTTCATTCTTTGGAAGAGTCCATACTTTGGATGTAGTTCATGTAACTACTCAATAAATAATAGCACCAGGGTATTGGGTTAAATTCATGGCTCTAATTATTATTGGTTTACATTACCTATTTGAAATGAATGCAATATTAATATCTATTTTCATGCAAAAACAATCAAAACTCAGAGAAAATGCGTAAGAAGAAATCTATCAAAGTTATTTCTATGGTGCTTTGCATCTTTAGCAAATTATTCTCCAGTCTTCTTACTTATCTTTCTCCTTCTGTGGTCTCTACAGATGTTCTTAATTTTTGCCCATCCTGTTTGATATCAGTCTTCTAAATTATTCAAGATAAAGCATTGAAGAATCAAAAATATTAAATGAAACACACATTTTATGGGTAATTTTATTCAGGATTTTTCTGTTCATGGTAAACAAATACAACCTAAAACATGGGAGTAGGTGAATATAATCTGGAGTTATTTTAAAAACACTGAGTCTTAGAAAGATACCTCAGGAGTTACGAACACTTTCTTATTTTCCAGAGACTTCAGGACCTCCAGGACTCAGAACCACCAATAACACCAGTTCTGAGACATTCAATATCCTTTTGTGATCTCTATAGTCACCCCCACATACATGATGTACACACGCATGCACACACACACTTTAAAATATTAGAAGTTATCAACAAAAAGGAAAATCTCTTGTAGTTTCATAACAAAACATGTAGCATACCTAACCTAAATATTAGAGAATAAAAGCCTTAAAATACAGACTTCCAAATATTTTTTGCAACCTTTGACACAAGGAAATAGAGAATATATGTGCAAAAGATAGAGGAGAGTGGCTTAATTACATGCAGGACCTACTTCAGGAGCCATGTACAAGTACCCTTGAGTCACTCATTTGAGTGACAGTTTCCTTTGGGAAGTAGCTTAGCATGCAGCACTTGCACCAGCAGCTTTTCCCTCCCCATCAGTCCATGCTCTCCAAGCTCATTTCATACTCACAGCACAGCTTAAGCATTGATTTAGGTTTCATTTTTGAGGTTGGAAGAAATTGTTCTAAAAGTTTCATTTTGCTGTTTCCCAGATAGAGTTTGTGACATTCTCAGATTAATGTTTTGTATTTATTTAAAACTAATCAGAAGGGATTTTAGTAGGATCTCAACAGCACAAGGTCTACTCACATATACAGTGTAAAAATGTCACCTTGGAATGTAGAAAAAAATATACAATTCCCTGTGATACATAGTCAGGCTTTCCAGATTGGAAAAAAATGTACACCGGAAATTTAAAGAGCAAGATACGTTGTGCTGTGAAATTGTATTGGTGCTTTTCTTTAAAGAAGAAAAGTTTAGCACAATTCAAGTGTGTGTGTGTGTTTGTGTGTGTATAGCATATTTATGTGCAAGTACCATGCGTTTGTTTGCTTGTGTATATGCATGATTTGTGACTGGGCATGTGTGTGACTGTGGAGACAGAGCCTTATAACCTGCCTTTTCCTATTGCTTTTCATTTTCTCACTTGAGAAAGAGTCTCTCAGTGAATCTACAGTTCCTTCTGGCTTGACTTGTTGGCCAGGAAGCTCTGAGTTTCCCCTCCCTAAATATAATCTCTCCTGTGCATGTCTACTGGAGATATGAACTCATTGCTTAATGTCTGCTTGGCAAGTACTTTATTTACAGATGCAGAGTTCACGTCTTTAAAACAATTTTTAAATGGTAAAATAAGTTGTAGAAATAAAAATTTTCTGTTATTTTCTACCATATATGCAAATAGCATAAATCTTAATGTGTAAATTAATGCCTTGGATTAGACTGATTGTAAAGACACCTGCCATTTGCTAGTTATTTGAGCACTGTTTTTACTTCTCTGTTTAAAGAAATATTACATTGAAGTGTACATATTCTTATATGTGTTTATATATAAATATGTATACATATTTACAAATGCATGTGTGCATGTATGAAAATATGCTTTTTGCATATTGCACAGAATAATTCAGGGCAATCTAACAGAATATTATTTATTCAGAGCTACATTATAATAATGTTTCAAGATGAAGATTGATAGCTCATTTTCAGATGCTTAAGTATTTAAACAGTTGAAAAACATTTTCTAGTTCACCTCAGTGATCTGTCATTTGCAAAAGCTCTGAGTGGACATATTCAAAACCATCTCTACAGCAGTTGTATAACTCTGTTTAATAGGAAGTTTGATATTAGAACAAAAGGAACATAAATCGAAATTGATTGGTTTGGAAGAATTTAACATCCATAGAATAGTGGCTCTCCTCCTTCTTCCAGAGCAGCGCTGCATCACTGTTTTGCTTCACTAAATTAAGCATGCTATCAAGTTGGTAGTAAATCCTGCGTTATGAGACTGAGGAAAGTCTAAAGGCCACAAAGAGGCCAAGAGCTCATATACATCCAGAGAAACCAATTAGAAACAAAGTTTAAAACTCAGCTTTCCTCACAAAACTTGGACTGAACTGACACTCCATCATTTCCTTTAATAGTCTGATTTAATGACTCAGCAGATGTCTTCTCTGGAGCTTAGCTGCTGAAGGAGCTAAATTTAATGATGCTACATGTTTCTGGAATTTGCCTCAAATGAGTTTTCTTATTCCCATTTTCTAAATGAGTGCCTAAACAGTCTGGTAAATAATCTCAACTGAATCTGTTTAGAAATTAGTCAACATACATGCCATGTTTTATTGCCAGAATTTGATGTCATGATCCTAAAATGGAAAGCTTGAAAGTACATGTATGTTATGTATGTTCTCTCTCTCTCTCTCTCTCTCTCTCTCTCTCTCTCTCTCTCTCTCTCTGTCTCTCTCTCTCTCTCTCTGTCTCTCTCTCTCTCTCCCTATGTTTCTGTGTGTTTATACAAGTCTATGAAGTTGGAGATAATCTTATATCTGCAAATACAAAAGTTAAATGATGATATATTTGAAGAGTTTTGGTCTGCTGTAGTTTCTCTCACTCTCTCATTTTTCTTTTTTTGCTCTCTTTCGTTATGTTGTTGTTAGTGGTGGTGGGTTTGTTTCTGAGGCAGAGTCTAACTATATGGAGCACTGGTTTAAAAGTCTCTCTATAGATTAGGCTGACCTCCAATTAGAGCTCTTCTACTCTCTGCTCCATGAATACTGGGTTTGAAAGCTTGTACCACACATTCTAGCTTAAACATTTTTTCTACTGATTATTATTATTTTTTTAGGTTAGTCCATATTTTTACTTTCTATCATTTCTTCCTATATCTTGTCTTCCAAGTATAATTTAATTAAAATAGTAGTTAGGAAATTCCAGAGCTGCAGTGCTAATTATTAGACATTTGTAGGACTTGTCAGTTGTGGCATTTATCAATCAATCTGTCAGGATCACAAGTGCTTCTGCAGATGGGTTGAAAATGGGAGGACTATAAGTACTGAAAATCTAACAAATTTCTAAAATGTCTGTGTCCTAGATATGAGTCTGATTCCATTAGTTTTAGTACATGTGTATACAAAGGGATAAAATTAAGCTGTCTCATTCTGTTACAAAAAGGAGATCTCCAAAATTTTGCATGCAGATATGGCTCAACACTAAATGTAAGACCTGAAGCTTTGTCCTTCCATCATCTGACTTCCCTAGATACAAATAAAAGATTAATTTGTTGCTTCTTCACATATGAAATCTTTGTTCTGCAATTAGTTCCCCTGTAGATGACATTTGCAGTATTTGGGGCTAGAAATTAATTTTCAGTATGTAACATTTACACTTTTATAAGAAATACACAGTACTTAATATTTAGTATTCTCATAATTTAAATGATATTGATTGATGTAGTATAAAAATAAATAATCTTTATCATTAAAATATAGGAAAATGAGTTGTTTATCTATTGAATAAATAAAAGAAACATATTAAAAATTAATATTCAGTTACTGCCACTTAAGCTTTACTTGTTTATTTATTAAGCTTTATTTACCTAACAGCTAAATAATTCCTATCATCTAACAGCCGAGTGTATAAATGACTCTCTATGCAGATACCAAAAAACTGTAACAGATTTTAAAAGAATGCCAATTTTAAAAGACATTCTGTAGGCAAGGAGACCTAGAAGAAGGGAAATGTGATCAAGATTTTCCTATACAAAGAATTCTGTATTAGAAAGCAAAACTACAGTCAGCCAATGAAACCAAAACTGGCAATGTCCTTGTAATGGGATTTAGGTTGTCATGGGAACTATGTAAAAATGTTAAGCAACAGACAGAGAAAAAAAAGTATTCTTTGAAGGTATATAAAAAGAAATATGGTTCAGGAGATAGTCAGCTTTAGAAAAAGCTGGTGGCAAATCTTGTAAGTGTCTGTAGAGAAGAAAGAATTATTTGAGAAGTCTTGAAATGCTTCATTTCAAAATGATTATGAATATGAAAATAATTACAAAATACTGACAAAAATAACTTACTTAAAATACATGGTAATTTATTAAGACCAATGTATTTTATTCTTTATATTATTTACAATACAGACAAATTGAGATTTAATAAAGAGGTATAAAAACTTTCTAGTATTAATGCAAGAAATTCAAATGCTTTGTCTAAATCCAGAAATATATTTTATGAGTTTTTATACAATGTTTCTGTAGATGAAAATGTTATTAAATCCAATGTGGGCATAGTTTCTGTGTATTACTAGACACACAGTTTCACAACAAATACCCTGAACATCTGGCTCTTATAATTTTCCTGTCCACCTTCTCAATGTTCCCTGAGCCTTAGATGCTGGAGTTATATTGTAGGTGGCTTTATTGGGATTGGTGTCTATTACTCCACAATTACTCAGTTGTAGATTTCTGTAATGTTTTTATTCCATGTTGCAATGGGAAGTTTTCTTCTTATTTCTTATTCTAATTGCTAATTCCATGTTCTTATTCCATGTTGCAATGAAAACTTTTCTTCTTATTTTTTATTCCAATGTTCTGAAATGTTCTTATTCCATCTATTGCAATGGGAAGTTTTCTTGATGATGAGTGACCAATTCACTTATCTGTGGGTATAATGACACATATTAATTGTATTTAGGGCTATGTTGGTTTAAAAATGTTGAGGTTACAGTAGTCCTCCAAGATCTGTGTCTTTACTAGTCCTGCCTGAGTACTTGGCTAGGTTTCCAGAACCAGGCATGATTTTCTTCTTCTTAGGTATGTCTTAGTCCAATTAGGGAGCTGTTGGTTATGGCAAATGTATGTGTGTCACTAGTTCACACTTATGGTTATCGTGAGATACTGGTCCCTGTTATAGTTCTTGCTGAATGGGAGTGTTGGCTGCTTCCCTGCTTTGGAAGCTTACGTGGCATTTTCTGTAACCATGAAAGCTAGTTCTCAGGGAGGAGACATTCAGAAGTATTCCAGCTTAGGAGCCTCTGAGCTCTTCTGAAGTGGATTGTCTACTTTCTATCTGTTGCTTTCATTGGTTAATTAATAAAGAAAACTGCTTGGCCTGATAGGGAAGAATTTAAATAGGCAGAGTAGACTGAACAGAATGTTGGGAAGAAAGGAAGTGAGCCAGACGCCATGCCTCCCCTTTTCAAGGCAGACACCATGGAGCCAGCCACAGGGTCAGACGTGCTGAAACTTTCCCGGTAAGCCACCACCTCATGGTGCTACACTCATTAATAGAAATGGGTTAATCAAGATGTGAGAGTTAGCCAGTAAAAGGCTACAGCTAATGGGCCAAGCAGTGTTTAAATGAATACAATTTGTGTGTTGTTATTTCAGATGTAAAGCTAACCATGCGGGAGCTGGGATGAAAAGCAGGCCTGCTCACCTCATCACTACACTCTTCAACTGAAGGGCATGGTATATAAATTTTCAACATCGTGGCTGCCTAAACATAAGCTGAACAAAGACCACAATACTATCCATTCCACAGTTGATGGGAATATGGAGAGTGGTAGAAAGAAATCTTTCCCCCAAAGCAGAGAAACTAGTTATACAATACCAAGTGATCAGCCTTAAAACATATATACAAGTAACTTTATACAGAGAAAGCAGGATACATACATTCATACACACACACACATACACACACACACACACACATATATATGCAATAATGAAAAAATGAGGACCTGAATTTGAAAGAGAGATAGAATTATGTAGAAAAGTTGGGAGGGAGAAGGAAATATAAAATAAATGAGGACCATGTGCATCATTCAGACCCTGACTGCTGTAGAGACATGGACCCAGATATGGCCCCCAAATAACAACCACATTACCACAGACTGTGACCTAGACCCCCAGCAACCCTGTAGCCTCTGGTGGCAATGTGGACCATGGACAGCAGCACAGATCCTGGCTGTGGCTGGGCTACAGACCCAGACATAGTCGTATGACACAGCTTAGGTTCAGATGTCACCATGGCTGCAGGTAACAGCACAGGCTACCTGATTCAGCATGGTCCCTATAGTGTGACCCTCAGACACCAACATGGCCTGATTGCCTGCCCAGAGCCCTGTCGTTGCCATGACCATTAATGCATTAGAAGCCATGAACATCCACTCAGACCCTGGGTGCTGTAAAACTATGGACACACACATGGCTCTCAGCAGCAGCCCTGACCTTAATGGTACCATGGCCTCTCTACTCGGCCTGGCCTTGGCTGCAGAATAGCCTTCAGATACCAACAGGTCCATAGGTTACAGCCAGACCCTGGGTATTCATGTGGACCCAGGTTACACCGTGGGCCACCGGATACCAACACAGACCTCAGCTGAAGTAGGACCATGGACCCAGATATGGTCCTCAGCATAAGCCTGGACAGGATGTCAAAATAGGTTCAGGTAGCAGTGCAAGCTACTCAGATCTGTACCACCCCCAGGGCAGCATGGTCTTCAAATACCAACCTGGATCCAGGTGACTAACAGACCACAGACCTCCACATGCCCCTCAGTAGTGCCAGGAGCCACAGACATCACCTCATGAGCCCTCATTTGCTTCAGGGCATCAAATCACGTTTGGTTCTTGACAGTAGCCCCAAGTCCAGAAACAACTCTTGACTCATGTGGCTAGACCATTCAAAGTAGCCTGTTCGCCACTACCCTCATCTCTTCAGTTCTGCCTTTCTCCCCAGCTCATGTATGCTGCACCTCTCTCTCTCCTCCACCTCCCCACCCTGTACCCACGCACACAGTGGTACCCACCCACAATGGTACCCACTCACCACCCTGTACCCACCAACCACATTTTAGCATGGTGCTAAAATGCAGAAGGCAGTAATGTGGTCACTCCTAGTTGAGTCCTAGCATTCACATGACATGGCAGGGAGTTTTTGTTGTGTTGCAGCCAGGGACTCTAATTCTTTCTTAAGATTTTACTTATGTTCACATTTATTTTGTAAAGAATTAGAGAAAGAAGGCATGGAATTGGCTATGTGGGCATATAGAAAGGATACAGGAGGTAGGGTAGAGAGAATCATGGTTATAATATATATTATGAAAAGAAAAAACATTTTGAATAAAAAAATTATCCAGTGTGAAGGATTAGCTGCAAGGGTATACATTGCCCAAGCTCTAGGGAAATCACCAGTCAATCTGCCTGTCCTGTTTAATGTTCTATTGCTGTGCTGAGACACCATGACCATGGCAGCTCTTATAAAAGAAAGTATTTAATTCAGTCTTGCATATAGTTCAGAGCTTCAGTCCATTGTCATCATGGTGGAAAGTATAGTGACATATAGTTAGTTAGTCATGATGCTGGAGAAGTAGCTAAAAGTTCGACATATAGATTCACTGGCAACAGGGAGAACATTTGAAACCCCAAAGCCTACCTCCAGTGCCACACTCCCTCCAAGGTAACACCTAGTAGAAGGCCACACCTTCTAATCTCTGCCAGTTAGTGCCACTCCCCAATGACCAATCATTCAAATCTAGTAGGCTAAGGGGAGACATTCTTATTCAAATTACCACAGTGTCTACAAATTGGTGTTTCTCAATCTGTGGGTTGTGATCCTTTTTTTGGGGGGGTGTGACATATCAAGCATTTACATTGTGTTTCCTAACAATAGCAAAATTACAGTTATGAAATAGCAAGGAATAATTTTATAGGTAGGGGCACCGAAGAATGGGGAACTGTATGAAACTGTTGCAGCAAGCCAACTCTCAAACCGAAGCCACTCCAGTTTTTATCTGTGTTGGTGTAGTTTCACCTTTGCTATTTTCACTGTTTGACCATTTTTATCTTACTGGCATCTTATTATGAAAGTATTTGAATGTTGTCTGTGATTGGTGGTGTAATTCATATTGTAGAATGTACCCTGTCTGGACTCAATATTCCCGATATTGCTTAGATAATCATGGCAAGTCCCACTTTATTTTCTGTGTAATTGAAAGAAGCGCTCTATCCATCATTCTCTCTGCAGCATCTTAGAGTAACTTTTTAATAAAAAGTAAATAAAACTCATGCACATGTAAAATGACCAAGTTTCAAGGTTTTATCATGATCTTCCATTTCTCCTATATAAGTGAAATATTAATGGCTCCATAGACATTACGCTGAATCTTGTCACTTAAAACTTTCAATAGCAAAGGATACAGATTTTTTCTTCCTTTTAATGGGTTGACATTATGATGTTCTTGTATGAGCACTATTGACATACATTTCACTCAGTAGAGGACAGAGATGCTAAAACCCACAAGTACTTTAGTTACTTGTCAGCTATGCAGAAACTGAGTAGGAAGGGAGATCCTCTTCAAGCACTGATCTCCATCTGTTTTGGGTCCCTTCAGTGATGGCCATCAGGGAACTATAGCAGTAAGCAGGAAGGGACTTTAGCAAGTAGTGTTCTCCAATGTTCCAGTCACCCCACAGGCATGCAGTATTTGTTTTCATGATGTTACAAGTGTTAAAACTCTTGCACTGAGTCAGGAGTTTGGGATTTCTCAGCTCTTGGTGAAAGCTAGCACTGCAGTTGCCAGGCTTATCTGAAACTTTACTTGAATCCTTGGTTCTTGGAAACAGCTAGTGTTGTATCTTCTGTGTAGACATAGTATGTATGGTTAATACCTTTCCATATGGGGTCTGAGACCATAGGTGCCGAAGACTTGACAACATTCTGAAACTCTTCTGGAAACCCTAGCCTGCACTTCCTCTTCTCTCTCTCTTTAAATTCTTTTTTTTTTCCTGTTTGGCCTCAGCTTTCTGAACTTATTGCAATTGTTCTGTTTCTTCTGCCTTATTCCTTTCAGGTTGCTCTAAATCTGGTCAGGTATTTCTTAAGTGTTCACAGACAGATGGCTCCCTTGTTCTAGAACTCATGTGTTTGCTCTCCAGTCTATGCTTCTTCTTTTTGTTATCAGATCAGCACTTACTGTTGAAACTAGTCAAGAAACACAAACTAGTCATTAAACCTGAAGCAGCTTTTCTAGAGTTTCACAAAATGAACCTCAGAAGCCTTTCATATAGTCTAACAAGGTGATGTTTAAATAAGTAGCAGCCACTTCCTATAAGGCAAGCTCAGTCTTGCCTCATAGACCAATTGCAGACATAGAGACTTATGTTTTAGGCCAATCACAGCCTTTCCTCTAAGCACTAACCATAGCAATCCTCTCCCATGGTCTGTGGAGGAGCTTATATCCACTCTAACCTAGGTGGGAATATCTCAGGTTAACCAGAGTTTACAGAGGGCTTCTGGTAGGAAAATATCTGGTACAGTTCATTTCAAATGAACTCATTGAAGTTGCACCTTCAGGAGCTGAGACAATCAAGGATGACTGTCTCATAGTTCTCTCAAGGTGTATGTGGATTGTTACAGATGGCTGCTGCAAACAGCTATTAATTGAACTTACTATCTGCCCCATGCATAAGGAGGGATGGGCTCAGTTTTCTCTCACTATCAAAGAATAGGTTATGAATTCAATGCAAATTTAGATGAAATAAGTACACAGAAATCCCCAGGTAAGATAAAATTATCAATACCTATCCTCTCAAGATCAAAAAGAAGAGAACTGATCGTCCTTCCAGAAGCTGTAGAACACTTGAGAGCTTGGGAAGAGAAAGCAAAGTTTTGCTGCTTGGCTATGCATGGATAAAGCCCTGATATGGGTGCTCCCGATTAGTTACTCCAACTTAATATCCATTACTGATGGCTGGATTTGGTCATACTCTGGTATTTCCACTTAATATACTGGCCAGGTATTTAAATGCAGCCACAATTAGTCCTGCTTTTATCTACAAATGCACTATAATATCAAATAGTGAAGAAATTAGGAAGGTAACTAGGTTACAAGATATGTGCAAATCAAAACCAATAATATATCTTGAAGAAATAGTGATGTGGGAATAATAATCAAGACAATCTCTATTTGTATGTATCTCATTCTCTCTATCTGTCTCTACACTTGACACACAAAGAGTGAACTAATAAAAGCATGGTATAGGATAAGAGAAAAATTTTAAAACCATTCATGAATGAGAATATCTAACACATGAACTGCAGATAAAAAATTATGTGAAATTAAAGTGAAATTAAAGCAAAACAGGTAATGTCTAAAAGTAATTCTTCTAGTCATCACAAATGTTTATATCCTAAACATTTATATTATATGTAGTGATAGGAAAAGTGTAGAAAAATATTCTGGTATTATAGCTTGCATCTTAAGGGTAATTAATAAAATCTAAAATGCATTACCTTTCTTTAAAACTCAATTTTACTGCTTTTACAAATTATAAGGAAAAGATAATGTTTAATAAAATATTAATGAACATAAGCCTTTTTGTTAATGCTTTTTACAGTTCTGGGAATGAAACTCAGGACATATTGCCAAGAGTACTACCACTGAGTTACATCTTCACTCCTCCTCATGATATTTATAAATGCAATAGAATTAATAGCAATAATAAAATGTAAGCAAAAATGGATGATATAATGTTTACTGGCAATTGAGCCAATAAAAAGAAGACAGTCCTTTGTGCCTTATAATAGATCAATTTTCCATTCCATTGTCCCATATCATGAGATTCTTAATTCAATCCTACAAAAATATATTAACTGATATTTATGTGCTCATTACCATGTTAATTACTAGAAAGAATTAAATGAAAGAAGACAGGACTTAAATCAACTAGCAAAGGCTAGAAATAAAATATAGCTAAAATGAAAAATAAGAATATAAACAATGTTGTTATGGGTGCTCAAAAGGGTTTTACAGCTCTGTGCGTGGTCTCCATTTGATCTCAGTAACTCATCACTCTCTTACCTCACTTAGCCCATCCATCAGCTATAAAGCAGCTTTCAGCATCATACATCAATATAAGTAGAAAACAAAGTTTCACTATGAAATAACGTATCCTAGAAAGTTAGAAATTAGAATGCCATATAAAAAGGGCATTTTAAACAATTATGGTTATTAGTCAACAACTAATATTAGTCAACTAATATATATTGACTAATATAATATAAGAAATATCACTAAATGTGTGATATTTCTCTCAAGCACACAGAAAAACTAAATGTTTTAAAAGCAAACAATTTAGTGATCCCAGCCTCAATCATTACATTATTCTAGTGCTCACCTATATTCCCAGCTTGATTCTAAGTTTCTCCAGCACAATCCACTATGCACACATGCTCCCACACTTACTTGCCTATGCACATATATGTTCTCTTTCTCTCACACACATTCCATACACAAATGAATTTCTATAGGCAAAATTCATATTGGGGGAAAAGATTTCAAATGTCATTTCCTTCCTTGCAATTAAATATATTTGAGAATTTAAAATTCAGCTTAAATAACTTAACTTTTAGGTTTCAGACTATTATGATTTTATTAATTAAGACCTAAGGTATACAGATATTGATAGCTCATTTTTCAAAGAATCCATAGAATTTTGGAAACTAGTTTACTTGTCCTCATTTTTAAAAAGTAGCTAATTGTTTTAGTGAAATTTTAAATTAAAATCTAAATATATTGTTTCCCCTTTTTCCCTTTCCTTCCCTCCCTTCATAATTTTCCATGTATCTCCATGGAAACTCTCCCATACCTACCCCACTATCTCTCAAATTGATGTTGTTTTTTTCTTGACTATTGATACATAGGTATCTGTACACATACATGTATATATATATATGTATATATATACATACGTGAATATATATAATATTATATATATATATATTCACGTATGTTGTTATAAACACACAGCCAACATATGCATAGTTATAGAAATATCTGAAAAAAATAGTAATTTCATATAGTGTGGTTTGAGTGTATATGATTTCAGGGATGATCGTTTTGCCTTAAATAACCATTAGGGGGTTCATACATGGAAGAAGCTAATATTCCTTCTTTCAATGCTTATTAGTTCTTCTCTGCTTTTTGTCTAAAAGTAGATATCCATGTAATTTTCTTCCATGTTAATTGGTATGGTATCACATGTGAAGCTTCCCTGTCCTGGTATTGTATCAACTTAATATTGGAGGTAGTTGTCAAAAAGGAGATAGCCTGAACTGAAAAATGCCTCCTTAATATCTGATCATAGAGAATTTCTTAATTGGTGGTTAATCAGGAGGGCCCAGATCACTGTGGGTGTCTTGATCCTTGGACTTGTGGTCCTCAGTTGTATAAAAAGCAGGTTGAGCAAGCCATGATGTATCCCAGTAAGCAGCATTCCTCTATGACCTCTGCATCTGTTCTTTTCTCCAGTTTCCTGCAGTATTTGCATTCCTATCCTGCCTTCCTTCAATGATGTAATGGAAATATAAGCCAAATAAACCTTTCCTATCCAATTTGTTTTGGTCATGTTTCCTTGCAGGAGTAGAACTCCAAGACACCTGTCATTCCTGGGAGACACAATCTTACTGCAGATTCCCTTATCCTCTTATTCTTATGATTCTTCTGTCCCCTCTTCCACAATGTTCTTTGAACCTTGGTTGCAAGAGTTGTTTTGTAGTTATAAGGGAGCTATCATGTGCTGTTGGTAGAATTATCCACTGATGCAGCCACTGTGTAAATCAATATAAAAAATTATTAAATAGCTAAAATTAAATCTACCATCTGATGCAGCTTACAACTCTTTGGTATATGCCAAAAGTAGGCATCCTACTTTACATATTTACTTAGCAATGTCCATTGCCAGTATATTTACAATAGCTAGGAAACGAAACAATTTAGCTGTCCTCTAATGGATAAATCAATAATGAAAATGTGGTACATATATAAGAAGGAGTACCATTCAGCTGTAAAGAAAAATAAAATTCGCATTTAAATTAAACATTGATAATCATATATCTCAGACACAGAAAGACAAGTACCACATTATCATTTAACAGTGGTAGTCATATGTATACATATGTAATTTTTTGTTTTAACACAGTTTTATTGACATGCTACTAAAATATACTAAGTATAGTATAATGAATGATGATGGTTTAGTCTATCTGAGCACTTTAAGATTTGCACAATCTAGTTAGTTATATTTATTCTGAGTAGACATAGAGATCTTTATACATTATTTATTATGTGTCTATCTATACTTGTCCATGGTGAGAAAAGCAGTATCTAATAAATTGCAGACATACAATATAACCTTAACTATCCTTATGTTTTAGAATATATATCGGCAAATTTTTTATTTCGCATGATTTAAAATCCTTTGTATTTGTCCAACATTACCAGCACCATGCTTTTATTTCCCCCTGAAAATTATTTTTGTATTCTCTTCTAACATCAGAATATTGTTTCTAATTTTTTTATGTTTGAAAGGGATTTATGCATCACTGGTGTAGATTTCACTATGTAGGCTTCTCTCATAATGTTTCAAAAGGATTTACTAAAGAATACATAGTCTCACAGCAAATAATCATGTTATTTGTATTGAACTCTGTACTTTTCCAAAGGAAAGTCAATAGCGACTTCTTATAAGTTGTTTACAAAAATTACTTTTTCTAGTTCTTATATTGTTTAACTATTGTATTTGCTTCTTTGAATAGCAGAAACTATTCAGCTTGATGTGACATGTGACTTTAACTTTAGCCTCTCTTTAATTTTGACTGTAATTTTCTTTAAAGACACACAAACAGGGAGAGAAAGAAAGAGAGGGAGAGTCAGAGACAGACACAAACTATTGAAACATTTAGAAATCTTTTTACTACATGTTTTATTTTGGAGAAATTTTAATTTCATGTTTGAAATTTCATCTTTGATTTTGAGTTGGCATGTAAGAATCCAATCTGTTGAAGATGCACTCTTGCCGGGCGGTGGTGGCGCATGCCTTTAATCCCAGCACTCGGGGGGCAGAGGCAGGCGGATCTCTGTGAGTTCGAGACCAGTCTGGTCTACAAGAGCTAGTGCCAGGACAGGCTCCAAAACCACAGAGAAACCCTGTCTCGAAAAACAACAACAACAAAAAAAAAAAGAAGAAGATGCACTGTTATTTGTACATGACTGCATGATTTTCCCAATATAATTTTCTAAATGCTTCATGAACTCATTTTTTCTTTTAGTATTGCTAATTAAGGCTGAAAAGAAGTGGAAAAATATGCTTGTTGAACAGTTCTGACAATCTGAGTATCATCCTCAGAACCAAAACTATGGGAAGAAAGAAGGAATACCTGCTGAAAGTCATTCTCAAGCATCCATATTATACAAACATACACAAAACAACAATAAATGCTTGATAACAATATTTTATTACATCACAAAGTGAAGATTATTTTTTAAGTTTAGCTGACAGTAGAGTACGTGTGGTGGTTTAATAGTAATGGCCCTCCAAAGGGAGTGGCACCATTGGAAGATATGGCCTTGTATAAGTAGATATGGACTTGAAGGAAGTGTGTCACTGTGGTGATGAGCTTTGAGGCCACTTGTTAAGCTTCCCTTAGTCTACTTTCTGCAAGATATAGGACTATCAACTACAGCAAAAGCAACAGCAAAAGAACTATGTCTGCCTACACTCCACTACTATAATGTCAATGGACAGAATTTTTGAACTGTAACTACCAAATTAAATGTTTTTCTTTATGGTGCATGCCATGGTCATGGTGTCTCTTTACAGCAATAGAAACCCTAACTAAGGGCTGGAGAGATGGCTCAGTGGTTAAGAGCATTGCCTGCTCTTCCAAAGGTCCTGAGTTCAATTCCCAGCAACCACATGGTGGCTCACAACCATCTGTAAAGAGGTCTGGTGCCCTCTTCTGGCCTTCAGGCATACAGACAGAATATTGTATACATAATAAATAAATAAATATTTAAAAAAAAGAAACCCTAACTAAGACAGAAGTTGATACCAGGGATTGGAGTATTGCTGTAATAGGCCTGAACATGTTTTTGGGTTGGAGGAATTTAGACTGTGGCATTTTGGAAAGACGTAGAATCTTTTAAACACTGCTTAATGGTTCAGACTATTAAGAACATGGAAAATAGTAGTTCTGAGTGTGATTTGATCAACTGTGGGGGCCTTGCTCAAGATGTTACAGGGGAGAAGAATGGTTAATGAGAATAATAGGCATGTAATTACTTTGATGCAGTATTTGCCTATCGTGTACAAGAAACTAAGTTTGATACTAAGCACTACAAAATATACATCAACTAATACACTGTGCACATATTTCATTTATTGCTATCTAGAACTTGGCTGCTACAGACAATTTTCAATTTTCAGTCTATATTTTATAATAATATTTTCATTTCTAGTATGGAACTTGCAAAAATATCCAGCATCATTTCATACAAGGTATTATCTGAAGACTATAAAAATAAGGTACTTTTTATCTCTTTTATCATAAGGGTCATCCTCTTTAGATGCATTCAACAACACATTATCCTACATAATGATAAATCCACAAATATCAGTCACTGGGTTATAAGAACTATCATTTTACAGTATTATGTTTCAATACCTGTGTACAGGTATATAGTGTATCCATTCTTCAACTCAACAAATATTCTTTCTGGTGAGAATATAAGCAATTCTTTTTCTTCTAACCATCTTTAATTATATATCAAAATTCTTACATTTCATTTATTGCCGAGATGATATGATATGTATTTTCCTGCTTGTGACTTATATAATAGCTAATATTTATTGTCAACTTGATTGGATTTGTAATTAGCTAAGAGACAAGCTCCAGGATATTAGTAAGGAATTGTTCAGATTAGGGTATCCCTTGGTTGATTAGGTTAATTAAGCTGGTAAATCCTACTAAGGGATACCCCCTTTTCTTAAGCTCATTTTGTGTGTTTTTATCACAGAAAAGTGAAAGGAACAATGCAGGCTACTTCACTTAAGAGATTAGATTACCTTTTAAGATCATACATACAGCCACAACTAACAGAATATTATTGTCTTGTATAAATGAATGGGATATCATTTTTTGCACAAATGGGCATTTATGTTGATTTCATCTCTGAAAGTGTCATGATTATTTTAATATCACTAAGAATATAAGCTGTAGTAAGAGCAGTCCTTGATAACTAATTCTGGAAAAGTTAGATATTCACATGTAGAAGAGAGTAAGTAGAACACCATCCCTCAACATAATAAATATCAAAACAAAATGGATTTGTGTTTTTAACCTAAGTCCCAAAACTTTAAATGCTGATAGAGAATGTAGGTGTATGGCATGCCAAGAGGGGGCTGAATACATCATATCAAGCCTGAGAAAGCTTGGAAAGGAATTCTAGACACAAAAGAGCAGAATTAAGCATGTTTTCTTGGTAGCCAGCATTTTTTTTAAATGAGTTCACAGAGAGCAGGAGTGCTACTGCTCCTTTAAGTTTACATAGGTAATAGTATATACTTCTGGAGTCTTTGATGGAGTTGAAGAATTTATAGTTATAGTTTTTATTAGTTATGATAAGAGATAAAGTAGATATAAATATTGTAACTGTAATAATTACTTGATAACTGTTTTGTTATATGTAATTTTGCTATGTTAAAGTTAAAACCTTCCCTTTTTATCCAAATGGAAAATGGGAGGTGAAGTGGGATTCCTCTCTGTATGCTGTGAGTACCATTGGTTAATAGAGGAAGGCAGGGAAAACTAAATTGAATATTGGGAGAAAGAAAGGTAGAGTTAAAGAGAAGCCATGTATCCCCGCCAGAGACGGATGCTGGAACTTATCCGGTAAGTCACAGCCTTGTGGTAATACACAGATTAATATAAGAGTTAGCCAGTAAGTATCTAGCTAATGGACTAAGCAGTGATTTAAATAAGATAGTTTCTGTGTGATTATTTCTGGGCTGAGCAGTCAGTAAACAAACAAGAGGCCTTCCTTCAACATGTTTGTTTACATTTAAAAGGGGATAGTCTATAGAGATGGATACTTTGTATTTATGCGGTTCTTGGTATATTGATACAAATTTAAGATCAATTTTATTTTTTATATTTGTATCTATTTCTGCTCTTGATTAAGGTATTGTGTTTGTACAGCTCATTTAAAATGTAATTTATAATTTAAAAATATGAGTTAATAGAGAAACATCTATAATAGTCAAGTTCATAGTCAAGTTTTCTAGTTGTACATATATATATATATATTTAAGATAGATAGATATTCATCAAACGTTTCAAAAACTAGCAGAATTTAGCATTTAAAATGTTTAAGAACTTATGACTGTTCACGACAATTAAACACATTTGCTCCTGGCAGCACCAACCTTCTTCAAGAGAGTGATGGGCATCAGAAAGGCTCCTTTTGAATTTGGTTAGCCATTTGGGCAAGAAATTGCTCTTGCCTGGACTGCTTAATGTTATGCTATATGAACTGGACATGTAGAACCCACAGAAAAATGACTGCTGAACTTGCCTAAAGGTGAGATGGTCCTTTTGGGTTCCTGCTTTATGAAAGAGTCTGCCAGATATTCTGCATGACACAGAAATTAGTGACTGACAAACTGCCAATATAGGCATAACTAACTGTCTTTGAAATTCCCTGACTTCATAGAAAAGTATGCTGGATGCTATGGGCCAGTAGGCTGAAGACAGATGCCTCAATGTTACAGAAGAACAGAGAGTAGGTTGAGTCAGGGAGAAGCCCTGGAGCTGCCATGGGAGACAGATGCTGAACACCAGATGTAGATGTACCAGTAGGCCACAGTCATGTGCCAATACACAGAATAAGAGAAATGGGTTAATTTAAGATATAAGAGCCAATTAGCAGTATGCCTAAGTGATGGGCCAAGCAGTGTTTCAATTAATACAGATTTCTGTGTAATTATTTCAGGAGTCTGGGCAGCCAGGAATCAAATGTGCAGCTTCCCAAATCAGGGGTATGTTTTATGATAGTGGGAAGGGCATGGATTTTCAGATAAGAATTAAAAAGAACAGGCAAAGTATCAAAACTAGAAATAAGCAATGGAGGCTTGAATTGGTTAGGTATCCTATTATTCTAAGCCAGTGGCAGCTCTCACGCTGTGGGTCACAACCCCTTGACAAAGTCCCATCTCCAGAAATGCTGACATTACAGCTCATAACACTGCCAAATGTACAAATATAAAGCCACAATGAAAATAATTTTATGGTTGGGGTTCACTATATCATGAGGAGTGGTATTAAAGGGTCACAGCATTAGGAAAGTCAAATACCACTGCTTAAGTCAATATTGATTGATGTGTATATCATAGCGGTATAAACAGGAGAAAGAATACTATTAAAGGTCCATGATAATATTTATTCGCCAAAGGACAGACTTAAGAGTTCAATTGCCTGTGCAACCCCTACTTCAACACCGTCTAATAAAGCACCCATGTTTTGAATCCATCCAGGGATTAGTGCATTCATTAAGTCAGAGACTTCATGAACTAATCTGAAATATTCACACTGATACACATAGATCCTTTATTAATCTAGGCAATTCTTAATTTAGTAAGAATATTCATTCAACACTAGCTATCACAGAGGGTAGGAGAGACGGTTCATTCAGTAAAGTGCCCACACACGTTTGAGGACCTGTGCCTAAGAAACCAGATAAAAGCCGTTCATGCTGGGACATGTATATATGTAACTCCGTTGCTGAACTGTGGCAACAGATGGCTCCCTGAAGCACACTGACCATTCACTGTAGGCCTAGTTGGTGTCATGGCCGTCTAGCTACTTCTTTTTTCTTTTGCCTCTAGTTTTTCAATTGCTATGGTCGGTGCTCTTAAATATGAGCCAAAATAAGCCTCCTTTCCTTTAGGTGTTTTTGCTTGTGTATTTTTATCACAGAAAAAAAGGTGGAGAGTAACTGAAGCAAATAATTCAGGATGTCTATCTCAACTTTTCCTGTGTGTGCACATTTGCATGCACATGAACTCATACACAGTAAAACTATTTATATGTATGTATCACAACCACACACACACACCATTTCAGGAGCATTTCAAACTAAAGTTATTTTTCACAACAAAAAAATAATTATTAGACTAAAAAAGTAAGATATGGGACTAGAGAAATATTTTCAACCATGTGTCTCAAATGTGGCTAATTACTAGAATATGTAAGGAACTCAGATACCCAGTGTCAATTACAGTAATGTCAATAATCTTTTCTATGCATTGGTAAACACCCTGAGGAGTCAATATTGTTGCAAAGAAAGCAATGGGCAAATGAAAAATACTCAATTTACAATTATGAAAGAAATCTAAATCAAAACCAAGATGAGATATGACCCTATATAGCTATAATGGCTAATTTTGTAACAGATGAAAAAAATAACATATTTGGTAAATGCTTTGAAAGCTGACTTCACCTCTCAAGTGCTGAAGTAATTGGCATATACTCCCATGTTTCTTCCTTTGAGGCAAGCCTAAGAATAGTCACTTCTTATACATGGTAAATGGAAGTCAGAATGTCTACAGTCATTGTACAAAACCCTGTGAAGGTGCTGTAATATTACAAATGAAAGTGCGTAAGAGCCAGAGGGAAAGGGAATGAGGTAAGCTATGAGATAATGTCTTCTATATACAACAGGGAACCTGTACCCAGGAAATTTAAACAATATGGTTGTCTAAAACAGACTTTAAAAAAAATCACATCAAAGTGACATGTCAGAATACATGGAGAATTCTTGAAAAGCTTGATCCCTAGAAGAACCAATAATGATTTCTCCAGTGACATGGCCCCAAACAAGCCAGCCAATCCCAAAAGCTTATCCCTCAACATGTATGAGTAGCACTAATTTATCTCAGCATGTCATATTTATAAACATAAGTATGTATGTGTATAACAATTGTAGTTAATGAACTCCATAAATTTTAGGCATGTGGGAAATGGGAGAAAATAAAGGGTAGAGATGAAAGGAATGATATAAACACAACACTTACTAATGTACAATATTCTCAAAAAATAAATTAAATTAAGAAAACACTATCAATTCCACTAGTAAATTCAAAGAAGAATAAGTCACTTTCTACTTAAGATATTCACATTCCTATATCTATTGCAACACACATCTTCTACTAGCATGTACTTATTAGAATGAGTGATACATCCAAACTTTAGATGTGCAAGAGCCAGACAATATACGTATTTGATTCATTTGATCTCTATTGTGGGAAATTGAATCTGTTTGCTAGAAATAATAGGATTGAAAAGTACTGCTCAGTACTCAATCAATAAAGTCTGCCCCAGTGATCATCTTCATGTAACAAGAAACTGAAGTTGAGTGAGATTAAGATCACTCACAATAACGATTTTTCAGTGGGTCTTATCAGTGGACTGAATCTGTGTCCACATATTGCCTGCCACTGTGTTTATTACCTATTTGTCCTAGTCTTAACACATGAATATAGTGACTTGTATAAAGCCAAAAGCAATATCTGCTATCTGTACAATATTTGTTTTAAAATTTATATAAGGAATATAATGATGGCTCAGTGGTTAAGTGCACTAGCTAATCATTAGAAGATCTAGGCTCAATTTCCAACAACTACATGGAAGTTCACAACTCTCTATAACTCCAATTTATTCCAGATATTCTGGCACCATTATTATTATTATTATTATTATTATTATTATTATTATTATTATTATTTTTACTTTCATGGCCACAGACATGCATGCAGGCAAAACCTATATTATGTAAAATAAATAAAAAACAAACAATACAAATTAATGAGACTTAGATAAAACAAATACTGAGGAATCATATGTTAAGTCTTTTAACAGAATAATTAAAATATAGAGTTTCCTGTTTTTGCAAAAACTAACTGAAGGTGTCACTAATATGAATATAAAGTTAGTCATCCTAGTCCCAAACTGAAAGCTCTGTGTTCTCTGACTCAGCAATCTCATCTTGTAGGTCTTTTACATTTAATGCTTCAGTGGTAATAGCTTACAAAGTCATCCATGACCACAGGCTGAAATTTAATATAGGTATTAGCATTCTATATCTAAAACAACAAATTTTGATATTTTTCCATGGTACTTTCAAAGTTCATTGGATTCTTTCTCCTGTTAAATTCTTCTATATTTACCATTAATTCTCTTGGAAACTGTCAAGTGCCCACACCTACCATTGCTTTCTGATGTTCTTCCTTTAAGGGAACAGTTGTATGCTCAGATATTAAATTGATATCCTCAATGCTAGTTTCTCTTATTTTTGCTCTGCCCATCATACTTCAAAAACACAAATTATCACATTAAGATGCTATTCACTAGTACCTGGTCCCTCCTCAACAGAAAGTAAAAAATGTCATGGAATGACTTACTGTCAAATTATTTACAATTGTGAAATGATAATTCTAAATTCTAATCCTATTTGCTGAAAAGGGCATTATAAGATATGTAAAAATAAATAAATGATCTTGGTCATTCTGACAGATGTAAGATGAAATCTCAGAGTTGTTTTGATTTGCATTTTTTGACGACCAAGGACATTGAGCATTTCCTTAAGTGCCTTTCAGCCATTTAAGATTCATCTATTCTCTTTACTTCTGTATCTCATTCTTTTAAAATTGGATTGTTGTTCATTTGATGTCAAGTTTCTTGAGTTCTTTGTATACTTTCAAGTTCAATCATCTGTCCTATGTGGAGATGGTGAAGATCTTTTCTTAGTCCGTAGGCCTAAGTTTTGTCTTGTTGACTGTGTCCTTTGCTTTACAGAAGCATCTCAGTTTCAAGAAGTTCCATTTATTAATGTTTCTCTCAGAGTTTGAGCTACTGGGATTATATTTAGGAAGTGATCTTTTGTGCCAATTCATTCAAGTGTACTTTCTACTTTCTCTTCTATGAGTTTCGATGTGGTGTTTTTTTATTAAGGTCTTTGAATCATTTGTATTTCAAACACTGATGACAGCTTATACTGGAGAGTATGCAGAGTAAGAGAAAGGCTCCTCCATTGCTGGTGGGAGTGCAAACTTGTACAGCCACTTTGGAAATTAGTATGGTGATTTCTCAGAAAATTAAGAAACAACCTACCACAAGACCCAGTAATATCACTGCTGGGTATATACACAAATCTGCTAAATCATACCACAAGGACATGTGCTCAACTATGTTTATAGCAGCATTATTTGTAATAGTCATAATGTGAAACCATCTAGATGCTCTGCAACTGAAGACTGGATAAAGAAGATGTGGTACATTTACACAATGGAGTACTACACAGTCATAAAAATAATGGCATCATGAAATTCTCAGAATGGATGGATCTAGAGAAAATCATATTGAGTAAGATAACCTAGACCCAGAAAGACAAATATAATATATACTCACTCATAGGTTGTTACTAGATATAAAACAAAGAAAAAACAAACTACAGTTCACAACCCATACAACCTAGATAACAACAAAGAACCTAAGAGAGACATACTTGGATTTACATAGAAAAAAGACAAGATCTACTGAGTAAATTAGGAGCTTAGGGGTCATGGGAGAGGGTAGAAGGCAAAGGCATGGGATCAGAGAAAAATCTATAGTCAAATAAAAACAATAATAAATAGATAAATAAACAAGCATGTAGTTTCAGTAAATAATGACATAAATTCTACATCAGGTTTTAATTCCCAACTTTGAAAGATATATATATATATATATATATATATATATATATATATATATGTGTGTGTGTGTGTGTGTGTGTGTGTGTGTGTGTCTACATATATATGTGTATCTTATTCTTTTTTATTTGCAATTTTTATTGTTCAGATATCTCCATGTTTTTCTCTTTGATACCTTTTTATCACTGAGATTAAAATAATAATAACACATCTAGCTCTAGTCTCATCAGCATGAATGTCCTAAGGTGAGCTGAACAAGAATGACACCAATGAACATGCAAAACTGGACTGAGGAAAGTCACATAAACTATAGGCAACTGAGGAAAGGAGGAGAGAGAGAGAAAGAGAGAGAGAGAGAGAGAGAGAGAGAGAGAGACAATCTTTCCTAGAGATCTGGCACTTATTTTTTAAGATAAAAAATAATTTATTTTTAGTTGTGTTTGTGTGCATGCATACATGTGTGTGTGTGTGTGTGTGTGTGTGTGTGTGTGTGTGTGTGTGTGTGAGAGAGAGAGAGAGAGAGAGAGAGAGAGAGAGAGAGCTCCCCTTAGTGAAAAGATTTTTAGTCTTGGAGCTTGAGTCACAGGTTGTGAACTATCCAGTGTTTGCCACCCTCATCACCGAAACGTTAGAACAGTGTGTTAGAGATTGTCTCTGTGCTGAACCTCTTCCTGTACTTTCATATATTATAATGTGAGGTCTATCAACTTCTGCCTTAGACTTTTACCTCAAGCTTAACATTTTCATTGTGCCTCAATTAAATGTCAAGAATGTTAATATAAAATATTTTCTTCTACAATTTGTATTGAAAGAACCAATGAAGGAAATATGGAACAAACAATTTTCAGGAATATGCTATTATATTTGATTGGTTTAGTGATTGTCTTACCTACATGCTTGCAAGTTTCTAAGAGTCTTATAAAAGTCACCTATAGGCAGTAAATATATAGTGTACTAGCTGGGGGACTGAAAGGATTGGTAAATGAAATAAACTAGAAGATTCATGATATACCACAAAGGTATATTTTCCTGACCAAAAATTCTTGATACTATTATTATTATTAGTAGTAGTAGTAGTAGCATAAGACTTATTTGGTATTATTTTATGTGAATGAATCTTTTGCCTGTATGCATGTCTGTGCCTCACATATATGTCTGGCATCCAAGGATCTCAGAAGAGATTGTGGGATTTCCTGAAGTTATAGACGGTTTTAAGCCACCATATAGGTGTTTGAAGTTAAACCAAGGCCCTCTGGAAGAGCAATCAATATCTTAGTTGCTGAGAAATTTCTTTAGTACCCCAGAGTTTTTTTTTTTTAATAAAACTATTGATTTTTATTTTACTATGTATGTGTCAGTGTGGAATGAGATGTGAATGTACATGCCTGTGGAGGAATGAAGAAGGTGTCGGATGCCCTGGAGCTGGAGTTAAAGGAGGTTGTGAGTATCCTGATGTGGGGGCTGGAATGTGGACTTCGGTTAAGTGGAAGAAAAATAATATCTTTTAAATAATAAACCATCCCATGATTTTTCAGTCCCAGTCCAGCTCCCAATAGATCAGCCCCACTGTCTCAGTGGATGGGTGCAGCCCACGTGGTCCTGACTTCCTTGCTCATGTTCTCCCTCCTTCTGCTCTTCATTTGGACCTTGGGAGCTCAGTCCAGTGCTCCAATGTGGGTCTCTGTCTCTATCTCCATCCATCGCCAGATGCAGGTTCTATGGTGATATGCAAGATATTCATCAGTATGACTATAGGATAGGGCCATTTCAGGTTCCCTCTCCTCAGCTGCCCAAGGAACTAGCTGGGAACAGCTCCCTGACCCCCCTGGGAACCCCTTTAGAGTCAAGTCTCTTGCCAACCCTAAAATGGCTCCCTTAATTAAGATATATACTTCCCTGCTAGCATATCCACCCTTCCTTTATCCCAACCATCCCATTCCCCCAAGCTCTCCCCATCTTCTCCTTCTCACTTTTCTCTCCCCATTTCCCCTTACCCCCATCCCACCCCACCCCCAAGTTTCCAATTTTTGTCCGATAATCTTGTCTACTTCCAATATCCAGGAGGATAACTATATGTTTTTCTTTGGGTTCACCTTCTTATTAGCTTCTCTAGGATCATGAATTATAGGCTCAATGTCCTTTATTTATGGCTAGATACCAATAATGAGTGAGTACATCCCATGTTCATCTTTTTGGGTCTGGCTTACCTCACTCAGGATAGTGTTTTCTATTTCCATCCATTTGCATGCAAAATTCAAGATGTCATTGTTTTTTACCACTGAGTTGTACTCTAATATGTATATATTCCACACTTTCTTCATCCATTCTTCCATTGAAGGGCATCTAGGTTGTTTCCAGGTCCTGGCTATTACAAATAATGCTGCTATGAACATAGTTGAACAAATGCTTGGGAGCTCACCAAGGCCAGCTGGACTTGGACTGAAAAAGAATAGAATAAAACAGGACTCTCTGAACATGGTGGACAATGAGGGCTGATGAGAAGCCAAGGACAATAGCATGGGGTTTTGATCCTATTGCATGTACTGGCTTTGTGGGAGCTTAGCCTGTTTGGATGCTCACCTTCCTGGACCAGGATGGAGGGTGGAGGACCTTGGACTTCCCACAGGGCAGGGAACTCTGACTGCTCTTCAGACTGAAGAGGGAGGGGGAGAGGAGTGGGGAGGGGGGGTAAAATGAGAGATGGGGAGGAGACAGAAATTTTTAATAAAAAATTCATATTTATCAGGTGTACAGAAACAATGAAAATTACCTTCATCTTAAAGAAAATAATCTTAGATTACAATAATAAACCATGATTTCATTCTACAAAATACTATTTTAGTCTTTTAAAATACTAAAGTCTGTCATTTTAATATGATCTAATTTCCATTTTTATTTCTTCAAATTTCTAAAATATTAAATTGCACTTTTGGATATCTGGTTATTATATATTTAAGTCAGTTATATTGAGACCTTCAATGGACAATGCAATACTAACCTGCACAAACTTTTCAAAGTGAAAATTAAAAACTTGAGTTTATTTTTTTCTCATGGAATTGAATTATCTACGCAGATTAATGGCATCCAAGTGAGATAAATCAAAACAATCACTTTTATAGATCAATAGATAGATGATAGAAAACTATATAAATGTTAAGCTATTTATATTTCTGACTATACTTTAAGATTAGTAAATGAAGTATGTGTCACACTGAGACATTTACAAATACAAGGAAGTGAGATTTTCCAAATTGGGAACATTTCTTCTATGTGAAACATTGATTGTTATCTTTATTAAATTTGTGGAATCCAGATCTTTTATGTTGTGAATCTTAATTTAACTAAGACATATAGCAAATATGTTAGAATGCTAATCAAAACCTCAATATGAATCCAAAGGCTAGAATAAAAGAATGAAATCATCAAAGTGAGCTAACACATCCATTAACTTTAAATGCATTAATTTAAAGTCATCATAAATTTCCAGTGTACAAAATCACTCTGATGTTGGTGATTGGTTCACTGGAGTTCAGCTGTTAAGAGTTCATACTGATATTCCAGTGGGTATGAGTTTAGTTCCTAGCACCTATATCAGTCATTTCGAACCATATGTAACTCCGGTTCTAGAGGATTATTTGCCTTCTGTTTTTCACAGGTACTGGAATAACACAGCATTAACACACACACACACATACACACACACACACACACCTATCTAAAATGTTTTTTTAAGAACTCAAGGATTTATGAGATGTGAAACACTGACTTTGCACAAAATTCCCTAAACAGAACTGAAGGCGTAAGCCACGAACAATGCCACACCAGTTTGGAATTATGATTAATAGGGTAGTATTTATTTAAAGAGGAAAAAACTTACAGATCACCGTCCCAGACAACAGCCCTCTGCGCAACCAGGAAGGGAGTCTAGTCACCGGTGGAGCGGGAAGTGAAGAGAGCGGGGAAGGAAGTAGAAGCATTTTGAAGGGAGAGAAACCACGCCACAATGGGCTGGTATCTCAGCAGCTATTGGTTGGAGGGGCGGAAAGGCCTCCCGCAACACAGAACAGGTACACGAACTCCCAAGGAAGAGAGTAGATAATAGTTACAATAGAAAATAATCACTACCCCATATGTTTAATTATTAGCAGTGCTGCATTTCCAGCAAAAAGATATCCAGTTCAGAAAAATAAAAGGGTTGGCATACAAGGTTGACAATCATTATAGAGTGGTGGAAAATAATAAAGGAATTTGAGATGTTCAAGTATGTTTGTGAATATTCAAAGATTGCAAATGTAAACAGGATTAAAAAGTTGCATAGTCAGTATTCCAAGTGACACACTAAGGCTATTAGCTGAATCGACATGTAATTAGAACCTCTCCATGGATAATTTCAGCTGTCTTATGTTGCAACAATTAATTGAAGTTTTCAACAATTGAAAAAATATTATTTTTATGTATTTTAAAATAAACACTTCTGTTGCTCCTGATTTTACTTTAATATTTTTGAGTAAAAACCATACATTTTTTACTCAAAAGTATTACTTACTTGAAAATACATGCTAAAAATCTATAACATATGGACTTCCTTTAATGCCAGTTTATTTCATCCAGACTGAATTGTGTCTTCAGGATAATTATGTCTTTGGTTATTTTATTTCCATGTAATCAATTTGTGGTAACTATCTATAAATTTCACCTATATTCTCGGGAGAAATTAACATATTATCTGTATGACATAGATCATGAAATGTAAGAAATAAATGACAAATTTTATATAGATAATTGAGTATGTAATAGTATCTCCTTTATTATTTTTTCCTTTTTACCAATGGTTTTAATTCCTATAGTAAACTGAGGTCCAAATGTTTTACATAAAAATATCAAAGAAATAAATAATTTCTCAATACTGACTTCTACCACATTATTTCCTGAAATTCAGTTCTTTCAATTTGTGCAATATTTCTAGCTTGCATGAGTTGTGATGCCCACCTTTATTTATTTTGTACATATGCCAAATATGTAGTGGACAATTTTTGCTTTTCAGAGTTTATCCTTGTGTAACCCTATTAATCTTAACCGTGTATTTTCAGCATAAACATAGAGATTTTGACAGCTCTCTTTGTGTCAGAGAGTGTCAGACTTGTTTTGAGAGAACCCCCAAAATCTCCCTGTAATGGATAATTATGTGCCTCAAAATAATCAGGAAAGATAAAAATATTATAAGGTTGCTAACATCTGTGGTAAGAATGAAATTGTGAAGGAGAAAAGAAAAGCTGGGTCTGCAGCTGCCTCTTAAACTTTAAATGTTGCAGTTCTATTATGTGCTCAATCCTTGACAATATGGAAAGAGAATTAATGTGGTAAGTGAAAGAAACAAACGTTCTCTGTTCGGTGGTACTGTGTTGTGAAAGAAAGATCTGAGCATACACAAGGACCTCAAAAAAGTCCATGTGGGGACAAGGGAGGCCAAACTGCTAATTGCATGTTGAGGTGGTTAACGGAATCAGAAATGTCCTCAGACTGATAATCAAGTATTTGTTGAGGAGTCTTCATATCCCCAGGCAGACACCATTGAAGTACTTCTGGAAGAGTTGATATCATTAATTAAGAAGAAAGAGTAGCTTTAGACACTTTTTCAGTTTTGATGGAATTGGTCTTTTGGGATGAGAGTTCCTAACAGAACTTACATTTAAAAAATAAAAAGGAAACACTAGGAACTAAACAATGGAAAAAACAGCCAATCGCAGTGTTCATTTAAAAGATTTTGCCAAAAAGATTTTAACTATCTCCAATCATCTGTACCAGAAGGAGCTGGGACCCATGAGCCTTGCAAAGCAGGATATTTTCTTTCTGATATATCAACAGGAAAAAAAACCCAAAAACTACCATATAATAATTATGGCATCTAGTTGAGCTGTTCTTATCATCCAGGGTTTGAAGCATCACAAATCAAGAATGGTAAATTTTGATTGTATAGTTAGGAAAAGATTATACTTATATAAATTTATTGTAGTAATAAATTATTAATTTTGAATATTAATTATTCATCAGTATTAATCATTTTGCTTTTATCATGGTGTCTACAAACAGAATAAACATGGCATAAACAGAAATTTCTGCTATCTAAGGTTGACTTGTTCTTCAAACATGTTCTATGTAAATATTCAAAGGTGATAGATGGGTTAAGGTTAAAAGCAAGTGATTTTTGATATAGAGGTAGAGTAAAATGCTACAATAGTTACTTTAAAATAATGAAAACCAGATTAGGTTACCTAATTTTAACATTGTTCTGTTTCCTCAGCAGATCCAGACTCTCTGATTTGTCCCTAGTGCTGAAACAGAACAGCAGCTGCAGCCTCCTTTCCGCCCTGTTCCTGTCTTCTGTGGATCCCACAGACCACCTGCTATTGGTCTCCTTCCCCCACTTTTGCTGTGTCCCATCTCCCAGCTTGAGAATATCACTCCTGTTCATTGGCAGACCATATCTGAAGAAAAAGAGATAGGCTATCCAAAGACCTTATCTACTTCCCCCCTAGCACATCCAGCTCCTCAGTGTACCCATTGGAGCCCCTCTTTTCAACTATCCATACTTTCTTGGGACATTACAGACTATCCCCTCCTGGCCTCCTAGGAATTAGTACTCGGGCATATAACCATCCCCAAAACAGCTACCTAGACACCAACAGAAAAGCATAGTTAATATAGCCAGGAAACCATGTCTCCATTAGATCTTAACTATCCTACCCCAGTAGGCCTTAATTGCTACAACATAGCAGAACCACAAGAAAATGACCTTAAAATAATCAATGTGCGGATGATAGAAATCCATAAAGAGGAAATGAATGAATCCAGTAAAGGAAAAGATGAACAAAAATTGGAGGAAATGAATAGATGAATACCTTAAAGAATGCAATAAACAGACAAAGAAGTAACAAACATTTGGACAAAATGAATAAATTCCATTTTAAAAAGTCAACAAAATGCAGCTGGAGAAAATGAATAACATTGTTTAAGACTCGAAAATGGAAATAGAAACAATAAAGAAAACTCAAATAGGAAATTTTGGGAATGTAAAATTTAAGAATTTGATTAATAACTACAGAGGCAAGCTTCATGAAAATGCAAGAGATGGAAGAGAGAATCTCAGGCAGTGAAAATGACATGAAATAAGTAAATTTATTGGTTAAAGAAAATTTTAAATCTAAAAAAAGACACAAAGCATTCAAGAAATCTGAGATACCATGAAAAGACAAAAATCTAAAAATAATAGAAATAGAGGAAGAAGAGTCCCTAAAAGAATGGAAGAGCACACTACAAGCAGAGACCAACAACAACAGCAAAATACCAGGAATCAACAATCATTGGTCATTGATGTCTCAATATCAATTATTTGAATTCACAAACAAAATGACACAGACTAACAGATGGGAAGATGAGGATGGATATAGGAGTAAGGGCAAATGCTTGGGAGGAAGACTGTAATCAAGATGTAAACTATAAGAGGAGAAAAATTACATATATATGTACATATATATGTGTGTGCATGCATACACAGACACTCATACACACACCTACACATATACCTATACATACATGTACATATATGTATATATGCATATATAATAGGGGAGATTATATATATATATATATGTAGAGACCAACTTAACAGCATACTTTATAGCTCTACAGTAAGAAGAAGTAAGCACACCCAAAGGGAGTAGAATCCAAGAAATAGTCAAACTAAGGGCTGAAGTCAATAAGATAGAAACAGCAAACAATACTAAGAAACAATGAAACAAAGAGTTATTTATTTGAGAAAATCAACAGGATAAACCAACCTCTATCTCAACTCATCAAAAGACAGAGATAGAATAATCATATTCATAAAATCTGAAACAAAATGTGGGAAATAACAGCAGACACTGAAGAAAGCCAAACAATCATAAGGACATACTTTTCAAACCTGTACTACACCAAACTAAAAAATGTAAAAGAAAGGTACAATTTTGTCAATAAAAATTACTTACCAAATATGAATCAAAATCAAATAAAAATTTAAATAGACCCATAATATCTATTGAAATAGAAGCAATAATAAAAGTTTCCCAACCCAAAAAATTTCAACACCAGGTTGTTTTAGGAGAGAAATCTACTGGAATTTGAAAGAAGAATGCATAGCAATATTCCACAGAAATAGAAACTAAAGGAACTTTGTCCAGTTCATTTTATTAGGCTACTCTGACCTTTATGCCAACACCACATAAAGACTCAACAAAAAAGAGAATTGCAAACCATTTCTCCTTCTGAAAATAGATACAAAAATACTCAATTAAATACTTGCAAACAGAATCCAAAAACAAAAAAAAACTTTATCATCTATGCTCAATTAGGTTTCATTTCAGAGATGCATGAAAGGTTCAATTTAAGGAGATTGGTAAATTTAATCTATCACATAAAAAAATTGAAAGAACAAACATGATCATCTCATTAGATGGAGAAAAGCTATTGACAAAAATCCAACATGCCTTCATAGTAACAGTTCATGATGGGATCAGGGATAATAGAAACATACTTAAACATAATAAAGACAATTTACAGCAAGCTGATATCTAACATCAGATTGAATGGAAAAAACTCAAAGCAACTCTTTAAAGTCAAGAACAAGGAAATGTTTTTCAGTCTCTCCATATTTATTCAATATTGTACTTTAAGTTGTAGCTAGAGCAATAAGGCAACTAAAGTAGTCAAGGGGATATAAATTGGAAAGGAAGAAGTCAAAATCTTAATGTTTGGATACAGTATGATAATATACATGTGACTCTAAAAGTCCTACCAGGGAAGTCCTTTAGTTGATTAAACCCTTTCAGCAAAGTGCTGGAACAAAAGTTAATTACTATATACAAATGAAAAACTGATTGAAAAATAAATAAGGAAGCAAAACTTTTCCCAATTGTCTCAAATAATATAAAATATCTTGGGGTAATTTTAAACAAGCGAGTGAAAGACTTATATGTCACAAACTTTAACTCTGAAAAAAAAAACTGAGGAAGAGAGTAGAATATGGAAACATTAATCTACTGGATTAATGCACATTAATTATCAGATTAACAAAGTAAAAATGCCATTGAAATATAAACAATCTACAAATTCAATGCAATACCAACTTAGATTTCAATGTAATTCTTTACAGACCACAAAAGGACAATTTTCAACTTTATGTGTAAAAATGTAAAACCCAGAATAACTAAAACAACCCTGGGCAATAAAGGAACTGCTGGAGAGATAATGGGATTCCCTTCTGTATGCTATGAATATGTTTTATTATGATTGGTTAATACAGAAGCTGTTTTGACCTTTGGCAGGGCAGAATATAGCCAAGCAGGAAAAAATAAATACAGAGAGTAGGCAGAGTGAGAGATGCACGTAGCTGCCGAAGGAGAAAGACACCATACAGATGCTGAAGGAGGGAGACATCATGTTGCTGCCGAAGGAGAAAGACATCAGCCACCAGCCAGATCCTTACCAGTAAGCCATAGTGTGATAATGCATAGATTAATAGAAATGGGTTAATTCAGCATGTAAGAGCTAGCTAGAAATATGCCTGAATCATTGACCAAACAGCATAGTAACTAATATAGTTTCTGTGTGATTATCCAGTTCCGGTGGCCAGGAAACAAATGAGTAGTCTCCTCCTACACTAGAGGTATTACCATCCCAGACTTCACGTTTTACTGTGGAGTCATGTTAATAAATATCACATGTATTAGCATGAAAACAGAAACATTGATCAATGAAATCAAAATAAAGATGGAGACAAATCCACTCACCTATCCACAATTAATATATGGGAAAAAACAACATGTGCCTGAAAAGATTCTGTACTTCAAAGGGAGCACCGTCACTTGGATAACATGGCAGCCTACATAGTTGTAAAATTCACATCTGATAGAGGACTAATATCCAAAAATTAAAAATTATAAAAACTTGATACCAAAATCCAAATAATTCATTTAAATATGGGGTATAGATCTAAACATAATTCTCAAAATAGGAATCTCAAGTAGCTGAGAAATACTGGAAATGTTCAACATCCTTAGCAATGAGGGAAATGGAAATCAAAACAACTCTGAGGTTCCATCTTACAACTCTCAGAATGGCTAAGATCAAAAATACAAGTGACGGGTCATGCAGGCCAGGATGTGGAATGAGCTGGTATAAGCAGAAACTTATACAACCACTTTGGAAATCATTATGGCAGTTCATTAGAATGTAAGAACTCAATCTACCTCAAGAACCTATGTCTTAGTTAGCATTTATTATTTCTGCAAAAAGACAATGAATAAAGCTTGAGAAAAAGTCCTCAAAGCCCACCCCCACAGTGGCACACTTTCTCTAACAATGTCATACCTCCTAATACTGCCACTCCTTTTAGGATCATTTTTTTTCAAACCAAACTATTCCACTCCTTGTCCCTCAAAGGCTTATAGCCATAGCATAAAACAAAAATGTATTCAACTTCAAAAGTCTCCATAGTCTATCCCATAGTATATAACAGTCTCAAACTTGTTTCCAAGTACAAAGTCTCTTCTGAAATGCATGACAATATCTTAAATGTCATCTCCCCATACAATCAAAATTAAGAAGCACATCATATACTTCCAACATTATGGTGCAGGATACACATTATCTTGACCTACAATCAGTTCTATCGTCAAAATACGTTGGGGAAATGGTGGGACACAATTTGTAGAAGTGACCAAACAATGTCTCCTTCAATCCTCACTCCACAAGAAGAGTCCATATTCAGGAGCATTTGAATGATCAAGAACTGAAGATTGAATAGACCTACGATAGGATGAAACAAAACCGGATGTTGTAAGAAGGCTGCTTGTTTGTTCCTGGCTGCTCAGCTTCAAAATAACCACACAGAAACTATAATATTTAAATCATTGGCCATTAGCTCTAATTTGTTATTTGCTAACCCATTTCCATTGTTTTATATTTTGCTGTAAGGTTCGTGGCCTACCAGCAAGGTTCCAACATGTCTGTCTCCAGTGGCAGCTTCATGGTTTCTCCTCTGACTCTGACCTCTTTCTCGCAGCATTCAGCCTAACTAAGTTCTGATGTAGGAGTGTCTTCTCTCTATCTGTTGCTTTCATTGGTTAATTAATAAAGAAAACTGCTTGGCCTGATAGGGAAGAATTTAGATCGGCGAAGTAGACCAAACAGAATGCTGGGAAGAAGGGAAGTGAGACAGACGCTATAGCTCTCCTCTCCAAGATGGATGCAGGTTACGATCCTTCCTGGTAAGGTGGATCACATGGTGCTACACAGATTATTCAAAATGGATTAATCAAGATGTGAGAATTAGCCAGTAAGAGGTTAAAGCTAATGGGCCAAGCAGTGTTTAAAAGAATACAGTTTTCGTATAATTATTTTGGGTAAAGCTAGCCAGTGGCCTGGAGCTAAGCAGTGGGAAGCGGCTTGCAAATCCATCACTACAAAATTCTACCTTGCTATAGGCCAAGCCAGTTTCTTTATTCATTAACCAATAAAACAACACATAGACAGAAGGACCTCCCACACCAACTGGTCTTAAAAAAATTAATGAAATGATTCCTAATGATAGTCCCCTGTATTCATAGATTGGTGTTTTTTTTATTTGTTATAAAAAATAGTTCCTTCTGCAAGAGATGGGAGAGGATGCAAAGATAGACCGGCAGCATTATATAAAGAATCTAAAGTGGTGGTTTCCATAGGGTCCCTCCACAAGGAAATTAGGGAATTAAGAAGAATTTTTAGGGCAAAATGGGATCATGGAGACTGAAATGAGCTGCCATAAGGGGTCTGTCCCAGGTCCTCAGTGAATATGCTGCCACTGTTACCTTGGTGTTTTTATGGTACACCTAGGCTTGTTTGCACTCTCCTGGGATTCTTTTCCTCCTGTTGGTTTGCCTTGTCCAATCTCAATATGATGGCTTTTGTCTTGTCTTATTGTAACTTGTTTTATCATGTTTGGTTGTTATCTCTTAGAGGCCTGCTCTTTTCTGAAGGGAGATAAAGGAGTAGTTCATATAGAGGAGATAGGAGGTGGGGGATCTGCTAGGAATGAAGGGAGGGGAAATTGTGATAAGGATGCATTGTATGATTAAAACAATCTATTTTAATTATTTAAAATATTTAAATATAAATGAGATGCTAAAGTAATAATATACATTTCTTGAAATGAATAGTAATGTATTTAATTAATAAAGTATACACGGAAATTATTTTTTTATAGCTTTCAAATACAAAAATGAAAACACAACCTGAGTAGTTAGTATACTTTGGTATTCCCAGGTCTTGGTAAGTAAAGAAAAAATCAGCAATGTAATGCTATTGTCTCCTAAGTAACAAGTTTCAGGTCAGACTCAGATGCATAAGACTCTCTCTAAAAATAAGCAAACTAGCTAACTAAATAATAAACAACTGAATGTTTACATTTCTTAATAAACTTCAGAAGTGAGTAATAATCTTTGGACATTTTAACATTCTTATACCATGGCATATCTATGTCTAAACCTATATCTGTTCATATGTACACAAATATCTTTTATATATTTTTGTCTTCTCTATATACTATTAAATAGTTTTATATTATTTATATATAAAAATTTCCAAATTTTCTCTACACTTTTAATTAATGAACAGTGCCATCTCTATAGCCTTTATTTCAACTAAAGAAATTGCTCATAAATTTTATCTTTAATTATGTATATATGTATATGTACATATAGACATATGTGTGTGCTTTTGCATGTGTTTGTATGTGTGTAGATAAGCTCACAGAGTTCAGAAGAGTGCATCAGATGCCATGGAGCTAATATAACAGGCAGTTGGGAGCTGTCTAACATAGTTTTCAGAAACAGGTATACTGCAGGAGTAGTAGCAAGTGCTTTTAATCACTGAGCCATATCATCGACCTCTTTTTTTATATTTTCCTGGACATAAACAGAACAAAGAATCTAATAACTATGTCATGGATGTTATTAGTTAACTGAGTTTTCATTTATAAATATAGAGTTTTTGAAAGTCCATTTCTTGATTTTTTTTTTTCTCATGGCAACTATGTTCTCATAATGTCATGCTCTTCTATTGTATTTTAAAGAATAACTTGCCCGGTCAAGGTGAAGATTAAAGGCAGTCTTTGTAAATGCAGAAGATAGGATGTTGATTTAAATTCGATAATGTTTTGAGGAAATATTCAGTGTTTGTTAGGAAGTCTCAGCCTCATTACATTTAAGTCATGTAAGGATATCATCCTGGTAAAATGCAAATGTCTCATTTGTTTTGCTGTCCTGTGATTGGCACATCTGTGTGTATGTGGGACATTATGAGGAGGGAGGCCAAAAGAAAATTGTCCTGATGCACCTGTCCATTAGTGAGCCGTCATGCCTGGCAGAAACTTTCTGGCACCAGATGGTAATAATCTTATGCTCTGAAGCATGCAGATTCATGGGTCTTTTAATTTTTATCTTGGCTAGTATAATTGCAGATGCTATTCTTATTCAAAAATGGGCCATGATTTGCCTACAGCCAAAAGCATCCAGCTTTCATTGATGTTAATGTGAGGGCAGCCATAAGAAAAAGTAAAGAGAATTTAGCTCGTAACTCTAATTGTCTTATGAATCTTAATAAGCCTGTTTAGCTTAATAATACCCAATAGGGGAGAGTTTCTTAGGTTATTTGTTCAATTTCCATAGAAGGCATTATTTTGGACACTTTCAGAAAGGGTTGTTTTTGCTACAAAGCAGATTCCTTGCCTTTTATAACCCAGAAGAGTAACACTGAACTGTGTTTTTTATACAAAGGAAAGGATCTGAAGGGGAAAAAAAAGCTTGAACATATTAGCAATGGCATTTCAGCAGATACAGAAAATGTATGCCCCCAAAGAAAGAAGGCTTCAGAGAATTCATACACTGCCTTTTTACACAAAGACAAGTGCAATTTGTACAGACTACAAAGAATCATAGCTAATTAGATTGGCTTTAATTGGGTTTGTGCTAAATCCAATGCTTTATAGAACTATCAGGACTGAACTGCAATGGGAATCAATTTGAAAAATACGCAGAGAAATTGACTACAGAGGACTAAAAAAGATAAATAGAGGTTCCTTTCCAGATGTTAAATAATCTGCATAAAGTAACATTGAGACACTTTTAAAGGAAATTAGGGAAAATTTGCTTGTGTTATTAAAAGTAGCTAATTCTCAATCACTCCATTTTTAATTTTCTAATTGTACCCATGACTGTACTTATCCCTTTTGTGGAAGAAAATAGACAAAAACATGTCTATTCAAGAACTGATGTGCTACTCTTACACACACACACACACACATATAAATTCTGATAATGTTGCTAAAATCATTGTCTGCTGATAACTATTGATCATAGTCTAAGTGAATAAAGATACCTGACCAGGTGCAGACTTACCAAGTAACAAAGATAGGATTGCAAAACAGAAAGAGGATACTATAAGAAAATAAAGGCGCACGTAGATTTGCACAGCCAGATAGCAGGTGCTCTGCTGTAATAGCAGTACCAGACAGACTTCCCGGAGTTACTGATTAGAATATTCAACTTTGCTATCTGGTGACTAATCAGAATTATTGATGAGTGAGAGACTAGGATTGTTGCAGGATATTTGTGTCTTCATAACATTTGGTTTTGTGTACTTAAGTATACATGTGCATTATAGGAACTATTTATTTATGTGCTTCTGTGAAATTGTATGTATACATTTAGATTCCCATGGTGGCAAAAGAATGTCAGATCCCTGGAATTGAGAGATAGACAAGGTCCCTATAATATGGGTGCTGTTAACTGAGCCTGAAACCTCTGCAAGAAAAATAAGTGCTCTTATGTGCTGAGCCAAGTCTCTAAACTGAAGAAAACTTGAAGAAGGTCTTTCTGACAGACAGATTAGGAAAGAGAAGACTGAATTAAAATTTTCTTTGAGATTTTTCTTCCTCACTCTTCCAAAAGTGGCAGGAAAGGATACAGTGCATAAGACTTCAATAAGGGTGTCTATAAACTAATAACTACATAAATGACTATGTATAATGACTATATAAAATTCAATTTTGAGGAAGTTTCATTTATCATAGTGAAAAACTGGCCTCCCTGTCTTTCTGTGTTCTGTTTCTTTATATCTATCTATCTATCTATCTATCTATCTATCTATCTATCTATCTATCTATTTATGCTATGACATGCTATGTGATGTTTTGGTTTTTTGGTTGTGTTCTGACAAATAAAGCTTACTTGGAGTCAGGGGGAAAATTTAGCCATTAGCTGATTTAAATTGACCCTAAAGGTTTGGAGGAGTGTAAACAGTAAACAGAGAGGATACAAGAAATAGTAAGATAGAGCAGAGACTGGATCTTGGTCCTTTTAGATGGTGGAAGAGTAGAGACAGAAGTGATTGGTGAATGCTTCCTGCTTCTCTGATCTTTCAGGTTCTTCCCCCAATACTTGACTCTTAATTTTTTACTGAAAGATTAATTAGATTAGGACTACACACACAAACATATATACATATGTCTATATATGCATATAAATGTAGGACTGCATACATATATGCATATGTACAGTAACATATTTGTTTTAATATTTCACTGGGTCATATAGGTATTGATGTGGGATGCTAAGGACATAGCTATAGCATCTGGTGAGGTACAGTCTATTCATTGCCTTATTAAAGATGACCATGAACATGGAAAATCTACTATAAAAGTATGTTAATATTTAAAAACTTTAATTGCTAAACATACTTAGTTCATAATATTTATTATGATATATATACATACTTTTTTATTTTAGTGTACATATACTGCTTAATTCCATCCTAACTACTCTAATGATTCAACACAATCATAAATGTGTCAAAATTGATCAAATACCACATGTTAAACATGTGAAGTCTATTGTGTATGAACTATAAGACACTGAAGCTTTTGACATATTCCTTTTCTCTTTTGTCATTTGACATGATGATTATCATGATCATATTTAATTTGTAGCTTATTGCAAGAGATTGACATGTTAACCAACCGGAGTTTTCTATCAGTTAATGCAATACATTATTACAGATATTTATAATTTATTTCCTTCATGAAGCTAAAAGGACTTCCATTTCATAATTTCTAAAAGCATTATTGTGACTATAGCAGAGTCCCTTTGTCTAAATCTTAAAACGGTTATTCCATATTCATTAGTATATAAATAATAAATACATTTGCTGCTACTCTGAATGGGATGACATTTGTGGATTATGTGAACTCATTTTTTGAGTGAGATAAAAGTAAGGATTGGGTTTGAAAGGGAGAGTTTCAACATTCAATGGTGTATAGTGCATGCTTCTTAATCTCTAAAATGCAAAAAGAAGAAGCTTGTAAATTTGAGACTATCCTGGTATTTAGCTGGGTTGTAATATCTCTTATGGGTGAGGTGGTAAGAAGGCATGGTGTCAACAATGTAAACATTGGAAGTCAGTTAAAAGGCTAGTAGCAGATTTGTTTATTCAGCAAGAGAAAAGACTTATATACCTTCCTCCCAGCATCCAGGCTGCATTGACATTCCATGCTTGACCCTCATTGGTTAGGCATGATCAGGACCTCTGAGAGCACATGTGGCTAGGCCCTCAGGAAGACTCCACATTGGTTCATCTCTTGGCCGTGGAGGCACTCTCTTCCTTGACCCTGACTCAGCAACTGTCTGTCTTAAGTTGGCTTATCAAACAAGCTCTTACCCATCATTGACTTCCACCCATAGAAGATCATCCATTGTTGGAAAGCTGCCAGGGTTGGGGAATTAGGTGATAAACTTCTAAATTTCAGATAATCAGGTATGCATAACTTCCTGCAGAGGACTGCAAGAGGAATACCTAAGAGTCATTAACACTTAAAGAGTCACCTCTGTAGCTGCCCACTCCTCTTGAATATGCTGCAGGAGACATTTTAAAAGAATAAGGATTAGAAATACCACTTGTTCAATTAAGTCATATCCCTCATCTAGGTGGGATCAAATAAAATTTTTATATTATGTCAAAGTTTTGTAAACACTTATGAGCCAAAGGCCATAGCCTCTGTTTTTATGTTATCTAAATGAAAAAAAAAAGTTTTGCCTGCTAGTTGTAATGAATAATATAGAAACTTAGTTGGCCATGGTTTCTTAATATATTTAGACAGTTCCCAGCATGTTGAACTAACATTCCTCATCTCAAAAAGTATCATACAAAATGAGGAAAAATGAGGGTAACAACTGATTCTCATCAAGGTATTTAAAGTGCCAATTTCTTCTTCTAATAAAACAATTTGTTTGGGGGGGCAATGAGAGCAAGAAAAGAAAAAAATTATATATATATATATATATATATATATCTTGGGTTCTTCCCTTCTGGAGGCTCTAATATGCCTTAATTGGCAAAGTGATATTGTTAATCCTTATTCTTTTAAAATGTCTCTTGTAGCATATTCAACAGGAGTAGGCAGGTGGAATAAGGTTGATCCACTGCTGGGCACACATCTCTTACCAGAACCCATATTGGTGTCGTGGGAGTCTGAAAGAAGACACAGGTATACCCTCATTCACAGGTTAACCAGGGTACCTGGTGACTGCCATTTAGAGGGAGATGGGAATCTTTCCATCTTATCAGGGGCAGGGATGTGTTCCTTGGCAGAGATGTCCATTGTTTTGTAGGTCAGGTTTGGCCGCTTGTCATCAAAATTGAGACAATTCCAATCATCCCTTTGCCCCAAGTTCCCCCCAACCTCCCCTTCTCATTTTTCTCTCCCCATCTCCTCTTACCCCCTCCCACTACACCCCCAAGATCCCAATTTTTTGCCCGGCAATCTTGTCTACTTCCATAACCAGGAGGATAGCTATATGTTTTTCTTTGGGTTCACTTTCTTATTTAGCTTCTTTGGGATATCAAATTATAGACTCACTGACCTTTATTTATCTCTAGAAACCAATTATGAGTGAGTACATCCCATGTTCATCTTTTTTAGGGGAGCAGGGAAGCACATATCTCAATTAAGGGAGCCATCTTACGGTTGGCAAGAGACTTGGACCTTGAGGGGCTCCCAGGTGCCCAAGGCGATGTCCCCAGTTAGTTCCTGGGGCAGCTGAGGATAGGGAACCTGAAATGACCCTATCCTATAGCCATACTGATGAATATCTTGCATATCACCATAGAACCTTCATCTGGCAATGGATGAAGATAGAGACAGAGACCAACACTGGAGCACCGGACTGAGCTCCCAATGTTCCAATGAGGAGCAGAAGGAGGGAGAATATGAGCAAAGAAGTCAGGACCACAAGGGTTGCACCCACCCACGGAGACAGTGGGGCCGATCCATTGGGAGCTCACCAAGGTCAGCTGGACTGTGCCTGAAAAAGTATGGGATAAAACCTGACTCTCTGAATTTGGCGGACAATGAGGGCTGCTGAGAAGCCAAGGACAATGGCACTGGGTTTTGATCCTATTTCATGTTCTGGCTTTGTGGGAGCCTAGCCAGTTTGGATGTTCACCTTCCTAGACGTGGATTGAGGTGGGAGGACTTTGGACTTTCCACAGGGCAGGGAACCCTGACTGCTCCTCAGACTGGAGAGGGAGGGGGAGGAGTGGGAGGAGGGGGGAGGAGTGGGAGGAGGGGGGAGGAGTGGGAGGAGGGGGAGGGAAATGGGAGGCGGGGGGAGGCAGAAATTTCTTTTTTTTCAATAAAAAAAAAATTAAAAAAATTTAAAAAACTTGAGACAATTCATATAGGAAAGGACTTCTGTTAAGACCAGATGAGGATCTCGCCTAGCCTCTGAAGAGATAGCCCTGGCCAGCAGCTCCTTTAGAGCTCTGTTGGTCCTCTCTACAGTGGCTTGTCCCTGCAGAATTCAGGGGATGCCAGTGGTATTGGAAATCATCCAGGACCCCAGAAAGTCACTAAATTATTGAGAGGCATAGGCAGTACCATTGTCATTCTTAAGTGTCCAACATACCTCTATAACTACCATGATCGACTTAAGAGATTTGAAACCATTGGCAACTTTTTCCCCAGAAAGGTTGAGAATGTAAACAAAGAAGGAACAGGGATATAGAAGAAGGTCCTAAAACCAAGACAAAATTATATATAATAAAAACAAATATTAAGTACAGTCCAAGAGAAAGAATGGCTAATAACATACACAAAAATAGAACTACAACCAACAAGCAAAACATCAAAAAAAAAAAAAAACAAGCACAGATGCATACTAAATGTCTAGACTATAGATTATTGGCAAATAACCAAGATTATTCCAATACCTTTTCTATTCATAGAAGAGTAAGTCTTGTACCTAAAATGTCTTAACTAAGATATGAGATAAATAATATAAAGGGTTATTTGACCCTCCTGGAGGCTCTAATATGCCTTAATTGGCAAAGTAATATTGTTACTCCTTATTCTTTTAAAATGTCTCGTGCAGCATATTCAACAGGAGTAGGCAGCAACTAGTGAATCTTTAGGTGTTAATGGCTGTTGGGAATCCCTCTCCTGGTCCTCTGCAAAAGGTTTTACATGCCTGATTATCTGAAATTCAAACATCTACTGCCTAATTACCCCACACTGGGAGGTGGTACCCAGTAATGAATGTTGTTCTATGGATGTTAACCAATGATGAGTTCAGCAGGCCAATCTAAGACAGGCACAGTCCAATTGATATGCCCTCAGGCAGCATTGTGTTATCACCTTTCACTGGCTAGGCATGATCAGGATTTCTGACAGTGAGTGTTGCTTGGCCATCAGTCAGACTGACTCCAAGTTGACTCATCTCTCAGTCTTGTAGGCCTTATCTTCTTCTCGCACTGGTATATATACAGAGACCCTTTCATAAATAAGTAAACAGGTCTAATCTCCTGAGGGGTGTAGCCTAGCTTCAATTTTATAAGCAGAAGAGCTTTTGTTTTGCTTCATTACTCAGTTGTGACATCACATCCATTTCTTTCTCTCTGCCATAACCAAGAATTTCATGTCAACTCAGATAATTCTGAAATACTGTGAAGTATCTGTTGTATATACAGTTATAATATTGTATATGCATACATAATTTATAACAATATTTGCCACTAACAAAAAATGAAAGTGAATAAAAAAGTTTCTTCTTTCCATTTCAAAATGTTCTTTTGAAAAGCTGAAGAAAACTATCCACGTAAAAATTGGATCTTATTTCCCAGAAAATTGTACTGAAGAACAATTTCTTAACTGAATCTAAAGTTCTTAGGGTGAGTTTCAAACAAATTATAAGTCTGTGAACATGCACCATTCTTTCTTTTAGATATATCTAATCCAGTGTTTTCCTTAATACTAATAAGACAGAGCTTCTAGAATGGATTCTTGGAGGCAAGGAATTCTCATCTTGACCTTGTATTGGAAAGTGAGCAGTAATGAGATTCTCTCATCCATTATTGGTGTGCAGGCACCAGGGACAATGATAAGAATGGATATTTGCTGCTGTTCCAGTACCAGCTGTTGACGCACTCATATATTGAAACACCAGGGCTTCTATTTGCCTCCAGCTACTTAATAAAAAGGCAAAGCTAATCTCCTCCTTATCTCCCAGTGTGTGCCGCGATTTGCCAACTTTAAAATAAACGATGATATATCTAGAGGTTATGAAATTGATATGAAGAGAAAAACTGGATCGGAGGCACAACTTTATTAGTCATTGACCCTCCCCCTGGGTTCACTTCTGTGTTTATTTCAAGAAAGTGCTTCATCACACTGCCTCAGTAGTCAGAGGATTAAAACCTAGAAAATTACTTTTATTCATTTTCCATGTGATTACTGACTAGCCTCTCTTCTTCAGGATTTTCTTGTCCTTTAGCCTTTTAAGAATTAATTTATCCATAATATTTTTCTCTCTAAGTAATTTATTACTCTTCCAGTGAAATACAGATTAAGAACAGAGAAACATTTTTTATCACTGCTGTGTCTGATCTGCATCTCTCCAGAAGTGTGGCATATTGACAACTTGGCATTTAAACTCCCCTTAGTCAGAAAACACAGCAACTAAAAAAATTTCTAAAGCCCTTCCCCAAGAAATGAAAGCTTTAAAATAAACTCTTGTTGTGTATTTTCCAAATTATTTCTCCTTTATCTGATGTTGGGGCCAAGAACAGGTGACTAGACATGACACAGGTACAAAAAAAAAAAAAAAAAAAACTCCAAAAAATTACTGTTTATCTGCTAAATGAGAATAGTATGGAACTGACCCCTACTAACTTTTTATCTCTCAACCCTCATAACAGAAGCTCCTTTTGCTATAGGTGCCGAATAACAGAGATTAACACAGAGACTCAACGTGAAATGAAGAAAGACTGAATAATCTTCATTACTAAATGAGTGATCTGTTATACACCAAGTGATCATTTCAGAAGTAGGGGCAAATAAATACAACAGTCAGAGACAGTATATGACTATAAAGAAAACTGTTTCCCAGGCACATCAGGACAGTGCACAGTTGAGCTCAACATGATTGTGATAACACGCAGAAATACACAAACTCAAGTCTTAACTGTCAAAAACAACAAGAATAAATTAAATTGCATACGCAAGTTTAATAACATTGTTGGAAGTCACAATGACAAAAATTATGTCCACTGTTTCTTGAGTCGTCAGAATGTCCATTCTTTTTTACTGTCAGTCATAAATCATATAGTTCTGAGTAAAATCCTTTTGTACACTGTGAAGATATATCACTTAGCTTGGTTTAATAAAAAGCTGATTGGTCATTAGCCAGGTATAAGCAGAGACTGCTCATTTGTTCCTGGATACCCAGACCTAGATATTCACACAGAAACTAGACTAATTACAAAACTGCTTGGCCTATGAGCTCAAGCTTCTTATTAACTAACTCTTACATTGTAAATTAACCCATTTATATTAATCTATACATCACCACCTGGCTGTGGCCTACTGGTAAGGATCGGTAATCTTTCTCCTTTGGAAGTTTCATTGTGTCTGCCTGATTCTACCTTTTTTATTCTTGCATTCAGTTTAGTTTTCCCTCCTAGTTCTATTTTATGCCCTGCCATAGGCCAAAATAGATTCTTTATTAACTAATGGTAATAAAATATATTCACAGCATACAGAGGAAAATCCCACATAAGTCAGGCAGGACTTACAGGCAGAATAACCAAGCTAGGAGAATGATGGAAAGAAGTACAAAGTGGAAAGAGATGTCAGTCAGCCAATATGAAAGCAGAACGTGTAGAAAATGAGGCAATAAGCCATTATCCATGTGGCAAAGCATAGCTAAGAATATGAATTAATTTAAATTTAAGGCTTAGTTATTAACAAGCCTGAGCTATTGGCCAAGCATTTACAGTTAATATTAAGTCTCTGTGTCAGTGATTTAGGATACATGTGTCAAAACACAGAACATTCCACCTGCGTTACAGCAACTCCAAATCTTGTCTGGGTTGTTTCTTTTTTGTATCACTTTGTTAGAAATGTGTTACAAAAGATTTAACAGACATGACCAATCTATGCTCACCTTCATTCCCAAGATCATTCTTGCTCTCCTGGTTTCACCTACAGATTGACACCTCTATTCTTTCTGTATGGATCTCTGACAAAAACACGGACTCTTATGCACCACAATCTGTGTAATTACAGCTGAGCAACTACTTAAAGGCTTAATGTGTTTACTAGTTACATCAATTTCCACCTTAGTTTCCAGCAGTGTTCTTTTCTTTCTTTTTACCCTATTAGAGATGTTCACCACAAAATCAACAGGATCTATATTCTTTGTTCATTTTTATTTTTTAATTGTCAACTAGATAGAAACTATAGTCATTAGAGAAGAAGCAACCTAGTTTGAATGAAATGCCATAATAAGATCAGACTTTGCGTGAAGCTGTGGGACATGTACTTCATTATTTATTTATATGAGAGGATTCATCCTAGTGTGAATTGTTTAACCCCTGGGCAGGTTTCTTGGTACAAAAATGTAAGCAGATCAAGTCATATAGAATAAGCCAGTTAGTAGTATTCCTTAATTGTCTGTTTTAGTTCGTGTGTCAGGTTCCTTCTGCTTGAGCACCTGTCCTGAGTTTCCTTTATGATGAACTGAAAGTTGTAAGAAGAACTTCCCACACCAAGTTGATTTGGTCAGTACCCTTGCTAGAGTTTCTATTGCTTTGTTAAAACACCATAACCAAAAGCTAATTGGGGGGAAGAATAAAGTGTGTACTTCACTTCCAATTCTGCACAAGAATGTATCACTGAGGAAAATTAAGTTTTCTAGCAAGATCCATAGAAAAATTCTTCATCCTAGTTTTCTTCTCTTGACTTTTTAAGCCTCTCTTCTGTTAGTACCAAGGACCACGAGCCCAAGTTGGTACTGCCCACAGTTGACTAGACCTCCTCGCAATTATCATCAATCAAGAGAATGTACTGCACACTTACCCACAGGCCAAACAGGTGGAGACATTTACTCAGATGAGATACTCTTTTCCAAAATGATTATGGTTTGTTTCACTTTGATAAAAACTAACCAGTAGAGTAGGTGTTTTAACCTTGCAATAGTGAGAAAACAGATCAGAGTAATTTGAAATTAATTACAAAAGTGACAGAAATGAATTATTGAAATGTTATATAATTTTCTTTGTACAAAAAACAGTTTGATTTATCAGAAGTAAATGAGTAAAATTAAGAGTTGGAGTTGGTTATTTTATGATGATTTTCATCATTGACAACATGTTTTCATTTCTTTTCTGTAAACATGACATAAAAATATCTTCATATGCTTAAAATTCACTATTGGTTTTATATCAGAAAACTCCCCAAAATATCTAAAATAGTCAGATATCAGTTGAAATATTAAGAAGTAAAAGTTTTTAAAGTGAATTTACTTAATATTATTTATGATAGAAAATTATTCATCATAGGATATCCCTAAACCTTAAATGATCATTTTCTGTTAATTTATAGAAAATAAAAGCAACATTTGTAGAATGATTATAGATAGTGATATAAACACAATAAATCACATTTGAAACATCTCTTTATGAGGTTCATGAGGTCAGTAGTTCATCATGGAGGGCCTTTACCAAATACATCCCTTTTCTGATCTCTCTTTCATATTACTATATGTTCTGTTGCTGTGGGAAACACTATGCACAAAACAGCTTTGAGAAGGAAAGGATTTACTTGGTTTACAACTTATAGCCCACCACAAACAGGTGCCAAGGCAGGACATAAGGCAGAAACCTAGAGGTAGGAATTGAGGTAAAGCCTATGGAAGCCTATGAGGAAATGCTTCCTTCCTTACTGGTTTGCTCTCCTGTCTTGCTGTGTTGTATTAATTATAGATCCCCAGCCAATTTGTCCAGGGATGCCATCTCCTAGAGTGGGCTGGATTCTCTGAATTCAATTAGCAGCTAAGAAAATGCCTCCATATATATGGTCACCGGCTATTCCAATAGAGACAATTTCTTAGTTGAGATTCCCTCTTTTCTTGTATTTGTGTTCAGTCAACAACAACAAAAAAATCACTATATTTTCCTTTGTCTTTTCTTCCCTTCCTTTCCTTTCTCTGCCATTTTTCTTCTTACCCCCCCTCCCCTTTGCCTTTCCCCAATTGTGTAACAATATTGATTATCCACTTGCTCATAACTGGACTCACAAATGAAATAAGATTATTGACATGGCATTGTAAATGGATTTGATTGAGGTAGAAAACCTAACTCTAAATGTGGTTGGCACCATTTTATGGAATGAGGTCACAGATTGAATAAGAAGCTAGCTGAGAACCAGAACTCATCTCTTTCTGATTCATGACTGTTGATGTAATGTGACAAACTACCTGAAGTTCCTGTCACTATGACTTCATTGCCATGATGGTCTGGACTCCAAAACTGTAGAGACAAATGAAACCTTTCCTTTCTTAAGTAGCTTAGTCATGTATTTGACTAGAGAGATAGAAAGAATAATAAATACAGTAATGCTTAAAATCTATGAGGAAAAAAATTGTAAATGTGTGTACTGCTGTTGTTGTAAATATATTTCAGGCCTTTACATGTTGACTTATATTCTCAGTCCAAAGAAAAACATTTGAAGGCTCAATATTTGCCTGAATTTGTGCATGCTATGTGTTGGAAAGAAGCTGCAACTCACTGCAACTTCTTCAAGCCTGGAATATAATACTGAGAATTTATGAGATATGCATAGATGCATATGTCTGTTTGTCATTCTGTCTGTCTATCTATCTATCTATCTATCTATCTATCTATCTTTCTTTCTTCTTCTTCTTCTTCATCATCATCATCATCATCCTCTCTATCTATCTATCTATCTATCTATCTATCTATCTATCTTTCTTCTTCTTCATCATCATCATCATCATCCTATCTATCTATCTATCTATCTATCTATCTATCTATCTATCTATCATCTATCTATAACCTAATTGGTTCCTTTAATGTTGTTCATCTACCCATGTGACTTGGACTTGAGACTGGATAGCATATCAGAGTCTCCTGCTTGGAGAAACTTGATCCTCTCTCTGCTATTTTCTTGTATTGCCCAATTTAGGGGTAAGGCCTTTTGAAATTTCCATTAGCATTGTACCTTAAGCAGTCATTATAAAGGTCATGTTCAGTCAACTAAACTCTTGAGATTTCTTAGGTACAGCTCTCTATCTTGTATAGAAGACACTATTTCATGGAAGTTCTGATCCTCTTGTTTGCAGTATCATTTGACCTGCCTTCCATGATATATCCTGAGCATTAAATTGCATTGTAGATTTACTAATTGAAATGTACATTTGTTTGTCAATGTAAAAGCTCTCTCTAGGGTCTGTTAGCTCTGATGCACTGCAGGCAGGATGAGTCTTATATGGTGAATGCCAAGATTATTGAACAAGTTCCACTGTGTCATATGCTTAACCACTGGACATTCTCACTTCTTTGGTTTTTTCATAATTCATAAATTCACTGAAAATAAATTTTTAGTTCTTCATTCTATTAAATATAATGTACCAACTAATGGGAAATATTTCCAACCTCTAAGACATCTCTTTCAAGTAGACTTAAAATCTAATGGATTATGGCAGCAAACAATATCCACATAAACAACCCAAAAATAATTTAAGATATGTTAACACGCTATGACAGAAGAAAACATACTTCCATGGCTGTTGAGTATGGAAAAGTCTGTGTTAAGTTTATGCTTTATATTAAAAATCAGATGGTTATATTTGCATCACTTCTGCCACAAATATCTGCTATAACAGGTCATGAAAGAAGGTATCTGTAATACAGGAAGAAGGGACACTTGCCCACTAGAGCATGTGGCTTTGGCAGGAGGCCTTGCCATTCTCCTGGATTCTCTCTGCCTTGCTCAGAACCATTAGATTACATTTCTAAAGGAAGTCCCCAAGGTCTTTTCCCTTCATTGGTCCTCTCCTCCTTTTGAGACTGACTACAAAGGTCCAGCTATCAAAGTATTGAAGTCCAGAAATCAAAAGCCCCATTGGCTCACCTAATTAATTTGCCAAATTAAAATTAAACACCTCATCCTAACATGGAAGTTTTCCTTGTAGCTTCATAAACTGCCGTTTTCCTATCTACCACATCTGTCTCCTTTCTATCTAGAGGCAGTCCTTTGTCCTCCCTGCCGTCAAATATCCAAAGACCCTCTTCCTTGTTTTTTTCCCCTTCTCCTTTGTTCTCATATCCTGTCTTTGTCTCTTATTTAGTGATTACCCGGTGTACTCCATCTTCTGGGGCAAATAAATCTTCTTCATGCTGAAAACTTGGTATTGGGGACCTAACCTAATACTTTTCCTTTTATAGGCAATGTCTGAATCAAATGTGGTGTGTGTTTGTGTGTGTGTGTGTGTGTGTGTGTGCATGAGCACATATGTGAAAGTTCTCAATTAAAACAATGCAAAACATATCAGAGATAAACTTGCTTTCTTACGTTATAAGGGTTATATGAGTGAAGTTGTTAGCACTATGCAGCAAAGAAGAAACAGAACTAGTAGGCAAGTTGATGTAAACTAATTACATTTGTCACCTTTATTGTTATTGCACACTTAAAACATAAAAATTTGGTCAGAAATATGTTATGCTTCTTCAAAGATAATTTTGCATGTTCCATAAAACAAGGATAAAACCCTCACATTTGTGATCACTGTGGTAAAAAGGGGAACCCTTATTGTGTAACCTTTCTGTTACATTAGGCTTCATGTTCTGATGACTGTGATAAGGTTTGGATGATATGATTTTCATTCACTTGGAAGTTTTCCTCCTCGAGAGAATGTTACCAAGTTTTAATTCTCCAGGAATTTCCAATTCTAGGGGCTCCTTGCGTATTTCCTGTCATCAAGATTTTTAGTACTTAGGAAAGAATGAGTTACCTCCCGTGTGTATCTCCCAGCAGTTGGCTGCTCCAATAAATATTTTGACCAAATGTGAGTAGTGGGTATGAAGGAGATTTATAAATATGTATGCATTTTTACTTTAAAGTGATCTCTGAGTTTTAAATAACTATTATTCTTTTTGCTTCCTTTTAGAAGATAAAAGAAAGTTGATTCATTTGACTAAAACATTGGTAAGCTGTAGGAAGAATAAGGTAGTGTTGCTGTAGTACATTAGCAAAAGTGGTGGTATATATTAAATATCTTTATTTTTGTCTCATGTTGGAGAGGAAATTTGGGACATTTTATGTTTTCAGCTTGACATAAATGTATTCAGTATTAAGATGAGTGACTGAGGCTTGTCTGTAATTCTCAGATATCTAAACTACTCCTATTCTATTCTGTTTGAATAGTGGATTCCTATTTGAAAAGCAGATGCACTATGCCTTAAAACAAGCCATTTGCATTTCTAGGGTATGAAAATCGCAGCTCATCTCTACCTTTGACAGAACACTTGAGCAAAGGAGAGTTAGCAATGCCATTTTTACAAAGACTTTAAAGCTCTTTCTGTACTTTTTATTAAATGAAAAAGAAGAGGCACCTTGAATAAAAGAAAATGTAATTAAAGATAGAAAAATGATTTCAGTAAAAATGACATAGGCATGGCAAATAAGTGCACACAAAAAAAACATAGTTTTTTTCTCACTAGCAGTGAAAGTAGCACTGAAGGGGTTTGGAGAGGTTGGGCTTTCTGAGTTTTCAGAAATATAATTAATTCCTTTTAGAAATGGTATAAGAATGTTTGTCCCTTTGATTATTAAAATACCTTGAGGACTTAAAAATAGGCTTAGCTTTGATAACAGGGATATTCCAAGACTTGGGAGTAAATATACCATATGATTCCAAAGCCTTTGTAGTATCAGTAAATTATTACCCTAAAGAAGTAAATGAATAAGTTTAATATATCACAGAACTCAGCAGCAAATAAAAAAAGATTATCATGGCCAGAGCTACACACACAAAAAATGACATGGTATTAGTTGATAAGACAGTTTATAACAAATATGCACAAATTACTGAATTGAAGTTTCAATTAAATAGTAATCGCAGGGAAATGACCATATTTTTTAAGCAAAATTCCAAATAATTGTGTACAAAACAAATGTCTTTTGAGAACAGATATGATAACAACAAGAGACCCATGAAAACATTCCACCTAAGTCTAACTTGGTGAACATATGAGTTTGCTGGGTTTTCTGACAGGGATACAAGTTGTTTAAAGGAACACAAATACCTCAAAGGCAGCTACATCAGAATAAAGGCCACCACAGCATGAATCACTGACTCAGGAGCCTGAGTCCTATCACAGCATGAGTCACTGACTCAGGAGCCTGAGTCCTATGTTCCCTACAAGATTTTCTGTCAGCTCCTTTGACTAGAGAGTCTCCTTTACTTGACATTCTCTAATGTTTATGTAAAGTTGAGGGTGGGCCTGTGTGTTTTAAGACATATACTTCCTGAATTTTGTAGGTTTTGTTTATTTAGGGAGTCTTGATGGGTGTCCATCTAAGAGTTGAATGTTTCAGTTCTGGGAACATGGTTACATAGCATCAAGAAAATGCATAAATCTATTTAGTTAGTGACTGTGCTAGTTGTGCTTTTCGGCTGATAAAAGCAGTGGAAAAAAAGGCTTGTTTTGGCTAAGGTTTGATCTAGGAGGGTCTTCTATCTGCTACTTTTATTTGTTAATTAATAAAGAAAACTGCTTGGCCTGATAGGTCAGAACATAGGTAGGTGGGGAAGACAAAACAAAATGCTGGGAGAAAGAAAGCAGAGTCAGGCAGATGTCATGAAGCTCCAGCCTGAGATGGACATAGGTTAGAATCTTCCTGGTAAGCCATGACCCAGTGGTGATACACAGATTACTAGATATGGGTTAAAGCAAGATGTGAGAGTTTGCCAAGAAGAGGCTAGAACTAATGGGCCAAGCAGTGTTTAAATGAATGCAGTTTCTGTGTTATTATTTCTGGGGCTAAGCTAGCCAAGCGGGATCTGGGCGGGATGAAAAGCAGGCCTGCTTGCCTGATCACTACAAAGGTTTAAGACAGCTACTTTCCTTCTCTTGATGGGAAGGCATACTGTTCAAGTGGAGGCATTTAGCTGGTCATGTTGCATGTGCAAATAGGAAGAAGAGATCAGTACATGTGCTCAGTTCAGTTTTGTATTTAGATTAGTGTTAGCTTCCTAGAGGACAGTCCTTCACACCCCCACTTGATCTGTTTTGCACTCTTGTGTTTGGTGGAAAACAGGAACAAAACCAGGAACAATCTGTTGTTTTCAAAAATGATTTTAAGGATGTTTACCCCTAAGCCATGTGAGTTACAGTGATAAGCTTCCTGCTTTTGCTGGCTCAGCCTCCCCTGCTGAGGGCTATATATACTGTGTGAAAAAGTGGAATAAAGGCTTGGCTGCAGAACCTGAAGTTTGGTTGTGTGTTCATCCCGACATCCCTCGCTCAGAAGAACTATAGTTGCTGTGCTGGTGCGGCAGATAGGACCACAGACTATGGGAAATTGCAACCAACAATTAGAGTCGTTATCCAACTCTCTGCTAAACCACACTGGAAACTACTTTCTTGAGCAACTCAGGGTTTTCTTTGTAAGGGATTTCAGCTGTAGTCAAGATGACAGTGCAGACAAATCATTATGCTTGTTCTTGAAGCTTGGCCTTACACATTCATATACAGAAAGACAACTTCAGCTGCTAACACAAATTAATGTCAGCAGTAATGTTTATTGATTGTGTGACCTTCTGCTCTGATGAAAATGGGGCACAATTATCTCTTTGAGTTTTTGTCAAAAATCCCCAATGACTACCAGAAAATGTCAGATCAATTACTCTGGAGTAATTGTCCATGAAATATAAAGACTATTATTTCTCAATGTTCTCAATATCATCAAGTCAAGGGAAGCCTGAGAATCTATCCTGTTCAGGCAGATATATAGAACCTGGTAACTAGATGTAACTAAGAGGTTCCTTTTAACCAAACATAACATTTGATGTATGTGGAAGAATAAAACAATGAAAGAACATAAAAGTATCAGTAGAGCACAAACCTCTCATTACAAAAGTCAGAAGGCTGAAATATCTACATGGATTTTCATAAGTTACTACTCGTTAACACACACTCCAGTGGATGTCCCTACGCCCAATATGTTTATGGGTAGCACTAATTGGATTCACAGACTAAATAAAGAAATAAAGAAGGGCATAATGTTAGGAGTGAAATTTGATGGGAGGTCTGGGTGACCTGGAGAGGGTGTGACATAATCAAGGGACATTGTACACATGTGTGGAATTTCAAAGGACTAAATAAAATTATTTTTTTTATAAAACAATCATCTCAAACTATGAAAATGATTTGATGTGGGCGTGTCATATATCAATCTGTTGATTTCATTGGTTCAATAAAGAAACTGCCTGGGCCCTGATAGGACAGAAAATTAGGTAGGCGGAGTAGACAGAAGAAGATGCTGGGAGAGACAAGCTGAGTGAGGAGTCGCCATGATTTTCCTACCAGAGGCAGAGGCAGGCTAGAATCTCCCCGGTAAGCACACCTTGGGGTGCTACACAGATTATCAGAAATGAGCTAGTCCAGGTGCAAGAGCTAGCCAATAAGAGGCTGGAACTAATGGGCCAGCCAGTGTTTAAAAGAATACAGTTTCTGTGTAATTATTTCGGGGCATAAGCTAAGCCATGCAGGCGGCCGGGTACAGGGGCACAGCCACTCCGCTCCGTATTGCTACAATGATTGAATAAAATCACCTTTGAAGAGTTTTCTTCCAGAAATGCTGTGAGAAATATTAAAGACAGGTAGGGAGAGCATAAGAAACAATGAAGGCATTCAGAAAGGAAAGAGTTTAAATTTTACATGTGCATTCATTTCTGTCATTTTGAGCTCTTTTAAGTTTCCCACTTACTTTATGCACAATAAAAGAAAAATCCTTTGTCTCCTTTGGAAAGTCATTTGAGAATCTGTTTAAATTGATTCTTCCCTAATCAAAAACATTTTTCTTGAAAATTCTCCTGTGCAGACAAATGAAGTAGTAAATAATATTCCCTCAATTCACACAAAGATACAGTAAATGTCCTCTTGTGTGGTTGAATATCTTGTAATTTACCATTTTATCCTTGAGAACTCCCCAAAGGCTTAATGACAATTATGAAAGCAGAACTCCATTTGACAATATCTAATGTATGGCAGAACAAAACATGTATTCATTTTGAATTTTCTAGATAAAATTTAAAAATTAGCCTAGAAAAAGAACATAAAATGGCCTTTGCCAGAGTTTTCCACATCATCTTTACCACTCACTCATCTTTAAAAAATGAAAATAAGTCAGGACTGTGAGGGGTGTGTCCACCCATGGAGACGGCTGGACTGATCTAATGGGAACTCACCAAAGCCAGTAAGACTGGAACTGAACGGGCGTGTGATCAAACTGGACTCTCTGTGGCTGACAATGAGGTCTGACTGAGAAGCCAATGATAATGGCACTGGGTTTTGATTCTACTGCATGTACTGGCTTTTTGGAAGCCTAGTCTGTTTGGATGCACACCTTCCTAGACCTAGGTGGTGAGGGGAGGGCCTTGGACTTCCCACAGGGCTGGGCGCCCTGACTTCTCTTAGAACTGGAGAGGAGTGGAGTAGGGGGAGTGGAAATTTTTAATAAATAAATAAATAAAGATCATAAGACCACATAATACCTTTGTAAAAATTTTTATTTCCTTCCTTTTATCTTACTAACAAGAGTTTTTTCTTGACATCTTCTTAAAGAAGAAAAAATATAAGGCTGGAAATGGTCAAAATCCATTGTACATGTTCACAATAACTGAACACCATCTCAAACTTCACAGATTCTAGAATCAATGTAAACTGGCTTGAATGACAATATCACTGATATCTGTTAAATTATCTCACATCCAAACATCCTGGTTGACATGAGACATAAACAGTTTTTAGCTTTAGGGCTATTGATAATTTAAGATTCAATGTTCGTGGTTTGTTATGTGAAGTATTAATCCTTCCTCCATTCTCTTTCCTTGTTGCATATAATTCATTATCGATCCCATAGATATCCCAGCAAAACTAGCAGACTCTAAGGAATGAAAGGTGCCAATTGAAAAGTTGTATATTGACAACATATTTTTATACTTCAAATTTTATTTGTTCCTCAAGGGTGACAAGAAACTGTCTTCAAGGATTATGTCAAGCTTATAAATATCCATGAGACATTAAGGTATTAATATTTTGCTTCAAACAATGTCTGCATTGAACTATAATTAACATCAGAAATTACTAGCAAAAATTACTAACACAATATGATTCTATATGATTATTGAAGTATATTTATAGAACTGAGTTTTGTGGCACATGCTTGTAGCTCTAATACCAGTCAGGCTGAAGCAAAAAAGACAGGAAGTCAAGTTCACAAGCACAGGTAGAGTGGGGGGTATGGGAGTGAGGATGATATCATACAGGTCAGAAGAGAGTTATGTGGAGTTCAGTAATACTGAAGAGGATAGGGTTACCTCACACAGAATGATTACTTTCTAGTTTTATCTATTTGCCTGAAAATTGCATCCAGTAATTGATAGAAGCAGATGAAGAGACCTACAGTCAAGCACTGGTCTGAGCTTCAGAAGTCCTATTGGAGAGAGGGAAAACAAATTATATAAGCTGGGGAGAGTGGTGGGAAGGGTGGTTGTCAAGGTCATGACAGGGGAATCCACAAACAGTTGACCTAGGCTCTGCAGACCTAAACTCCCAGACTCTGGACCAATATTAGAGACTCTGCATGGGACCAACCAAGAGGCTTTGCATCTGTGTAACACTTGTGTAGCTTGGTCTGTTTGTGAGGTTCCTAGAGATGGGATCAGAAGCTCTCTCTGAAACTTGAATTGGATTTTACCTATTTACCATATAGGGCTGCCTTACCTAGCCTTGATGCAGTGGGAAGAACTTGGTCCTGCCTCAGCTTGAAGTGCCGTGCTTTGGTGACTCCAATGGGAGGACTGTACCTTTCTGAATGGAGATGAAAGAGGAGTGGATGGGGGAGAGATGGGAGATGGGATGAGGGGAAGAGAGAAGAGAAGAGGAGGAAGGGGAAACTAATTGGGATTTAAAATGAAATAAATAAAATTATTCAGTAAAAAATACTAAAGAATACAGAAAGTTCTCTTATATGATACTTCTCAAGCAACACAATCTTTTAAAAATAAAACAGATTTTTAAAAACACAATTTTTTGAAAATGAAACTTTAATGCATAAACAAATGTTGGTACAATAACTTTCATTAAACCTTTCCTGTGAGAAATGCTTAAGAGCATTCTTCAAACTGAAATAAAAATGTCATTGTGAAAAAAAAACATGAATTAGGAAGCTCCATGATAGGAAGGACTATACAAACAAACTCATAATATTAATAAATAAATAATAAATACAGTAATGATAATATGCAATCTATGATGTTTTAATATGAAGATTAAGTAAATATCTATATTAATTTGCTGAAAAGAATATGAAAATAGGCTATTAAAAATTTCAAATGCTAGCCATGGGTAATATGCAAATAAAGTTTTCATTTTGCTACATTGTCCCACTTATTCTTGTTTAACTTTATTCAAAAGAGATGAAAGAAGATATCCCACATGAACAGAATCGACAAAATGCAAGAATAACCACACAAGCATCACATAAATTATCCATTGAAACACATAGATAAATAACACCACTATAAAATGAAAAGGTGAATTTAGCAGTAGGAATTAGGAATTCTATAGTTTATACTAAAGCATGTGTACTTGAGCCTATTAGTAGTCCTGAAGGAGGAGTTGCATTCTCATTTAATAAAATGGGAGGGTTTCAAACACCATTTTCAGAAAAAGAGATTCAAAAGAAATTAACAAAGGAAAAGCAGAGGTGAGTAAGTCCTTCCCTTAAATGCCTTAGAAGAAATATTTAGAGCCTTCTATTTAATAGATTCTGAAAGGCATCTATGTCATCAATGCACAGAAAATTCATTGTGATAAATCAGTTTATATGTTATAAGACAAATATCAACATATTTTAGAATATGAACTCATGCCTATGTACCTTTCCAAAAGCAAGGTAATAAAATTATATACCAACTAGAACAGAAACATTTAAAATAACAAAATTATATTTAGGGCTGACACTATAGCTTTGTGATAGCTTCAAATTCAACCCCCAATGATTTTCCCTGCCCTAAAAAAAGAAAGGAAAAGAAGGTAGAAAAAAGTGTAGATGAAAATTAAAGCATGCACTTATGCATGTCAATTGATCAAGTAATAAATCATGGCAGAAATTTTAGAAAGCTCTTAAAGCAAAATGGAAACAATAAAACAAAATTGATAGAATTTGCCGAGAACAGCACAGAAAAGCAAGTTACCCTACACAGCATAAAATCGGAAATAACTCAAAGAGGATGGAAAATATTTCAGTGCTTTCCAAGGAACTCGAAAATGAAAATGAACAAACTTCTCATTGGATGAAGAGAAGTGATGATTAAGGCAGATACTCTGAATTGGAAAAAAGAAAACAAAGTAAGTCAATAGAAAAGAAAATAACACAGAGATCATTGCCTGAAAAGATAAACACAAAGAGACAGACTTTAACTAGACAGTGGGATGCTCACAAAATAAGAGATGATTAGTAAGCCATTGCAGCAGCCATGCAGAAATAACAAGTGACATCACAATTACTATGAACAAATACATATGAACAAAATCAATAGTTTAGAAGAAAAAAATACTAGATACATATACTTTACAAGAAAATTGCCACACTGACAGGAAACCTGAACTGACCAAAGGCAAATAATGAAACTGAATTAGTAATAATGTGATCAAAGAAAATTCCAGGTCCTGACAGTTTCACATTCAATTCTAAGAAGTAATTAAGAATGAAGGAGCAAGCACAATAATGAACTAAGAAACATATATGAACTAAGGTTTGTTAAATTGTGTCATGAAACATAAAAAGGCTAAAGGACTTGTTTCTGTTTCGACAAGTTGGTATTATAGGGATGTCTGGTGAAGGTTAGCAAAACATGGCTAACACTTGATAACTTGGGTTGTTGAGTAAATACAAAATGGCCCACACCAAGTGTCTGGGCAACCTCAGAGTAAACCTCAGACAGTGATGCAAGTCGTGAGATGATTATTATAGAAGAATGTATAAATATGACCCTGAGGTCAAAATCCTGGACACTTTAAATTAGCTAACCTGCCTGCATTTGTCTCTGCAAGCCTGTGTGGTTACCTACCTTTGGCCTGTGCGCTGGTCTGGTTTTGCCCGTGTGTAGTATATGTGTGCCAGCATGGTGCTGGATGCCTGTTTGCAGCTCTTTCCAGGTAAAACATGCCTAAGGAACTTCTCACAGTCTTCAAACTTTATGCTTCCCATGACCTTCCTCTTCACAAAAGCCCTCTGGAGGTTATGAAAGTTGTAATGAGCTGTAATGTGAGATTTCCCTCTGTATGCTGTGATTACCATTAATGAATAAAGAACTGCTTTGAGCCTATATCAGAGCAGGGCGAGGCAGAGCAGAGCTAGGCACAGAGGACTGGACTGAATTCTGGGAGAAAGAAGGGCAGAGTCAGAGAGAAGCCAAGAAACCGCCACTGGAGACAGATGTGCTGAAACTTTGCTGGTAGTCCACGACCTTATGGTGATACACAAACTAAGGGAAATGGTTTAAGGTAATATGTAAGAGTTAGCCAAAAAGAAGCTAAAGCTAATGGGCCAAGCAGTGATTTAATTAATACAGTTTCTGTGTGATTATTTTGGGTCTAAGCTAGCAGGGCGGCTGGCAACCAACAGAGCTGCCCAGAGAGAACTTTCTAATCTGTCCAGATACCTGCAGGGCCTGCAGAAAGCCTTAGACAGAGCTTTGGTGAGTTCTTCTTCAAACTTAAGTGAGCTTTGCCCAGAGGTACCTGCCTTTGAGTCACCCATGTTCACCTCAGTACTCCTCACCATGTTACTGAAAGCATGCCCAATGAACATACATGCTACTAAAAGCATGCCCAATGAACATACAGGTTTGCCAATCTGGCCCTCAGTGGAATCAATATTGTGGTTTGAGAACAGTTCCCTATCTGGAAGAAGATGATTGTTAACAAAGCTAAGGTTACAAGGAGTTTTAAGAAAGACCACTGTTATTCTGCTGAAATAACTTTGTTTCAGAATTTTAATAGACTGTGCATTACCTTTCAAATGCTGTGCTTACCATAGCATTAGATGCTGAGCATAGAAAAAAGATGTAACTCCTGTCTGCTAGTCTCACAGCCACATGCTAGGGGAAACAAAGACTGGGTGGAAATTCTAGCATGCTCACACTGACTTAGAAGAAAGTAATTAGAAATGCAGAAGTAAGCTATGTTGCTGTTTCCTTTGTTTTATTAAAGAATTTTCCTATGCAGCTAGGTATTCCCCTGCTACAACTTACCCAGTGTTAAAATTATTATTATATTAAAATTATATTTTTGTGCAATAAAACCTGACCTATAGTGTCTCTTTGAATATGTTTTCTTATATGCTTCTCTTTAAATTTATTGTCCTTATTATTAATTTTTTGTTATTAAAATTATTAAAGTTTTTGTTGTCATTATTAAAATTTTCCCACTTTTTTGCTTTTCTGTCACGCACATTATTATATATTTTAGATTTCAATAATTTTTTTTTATTTTGTATATGTGTGTCTGAAGATGTGAAGGTCAGTGCCCATGTAGGGCAGAAGTGTTCAGTGGTCCTCAGCTGGAGTTATGAACCATTGTAAGCTGCATGAAGCAGGTCCTGGACACTGCGCTCAGCTACCTTTTAAAGCAGCATCAGCCATCTCTCCAGCCATATTAGTCCATGTTTTAAAAGGTCACTTTGATGTGTTCTTCTCTTACTTTTTAGGATTTCTTCTTATTTGCCCTGGCATATGTAGTTACAGCACATGTTGGCATCAGACTATAAATGTGCTTACTTACATCACTTAATTTTAATGGTCTTTGCAGAACTGACTTCTTTACATACATGTGTCCCTCTCCCTCCAATCTGCTTTTAAGCTACTAGATTTTTCATTAGACAATTTTGACAACATCCAAAAGAATTTTTTTTTTGAATTTACTACTCTGATAAGTATAGTTCAACACTAGAAATGTAGGCGGAGACTGCTCTTTTGTTTCCAGTTGCCCAAACCCAAATAATCCCAAAGATACTATTTTAATTACATCACTGCTTGGCCTATGAGCTCAAGCTTCTTATTAGTTAACTCTTACATCTGAAATTAACACATTTATATTAATTTGTGTATTGGCACCAGGGTGTGCCTTACTGGTAAGGGTCCCGTGTTTCTCTCCTTCAGCAGTTACATGATATCTCTCTGACTCTGCCTACTTTTTCTATATCTCTTCCATCCTGACTATATTCTTCACTGCCATAGACAAAAGCAGCTTTATTCATTAACCAATAAAAGCAACACATATACAGAATGAGATCCCACATCATGGAAATATTATTTTCTCAGGGAAACTGGAGGAGACAGGAATTGGCTGTTAAAACAGCTTATTTCTTTACCAGGTTGGATTAAAGTATTTTTTAACTTTTTACACATAGTCGAAAGCAGAATGCCATCATCATTCTAAATCTCTTTAATATTAAATTAATGAAGTTGACAGGGAATTTGATTTGCTTACAGAGCCATTTTCCCAAGAAGAACATACAGGTGTGACCTCACAGATCCTTGGAACTTCTGAGTTACCAAAAACACAAAGATGAGGGTCATTGAGTCTTTATTAAATAGAAATTCAATAATAATTGTTGTGAATTCCATGGAACCAGATCTGGGCTCAATATCAGAGGATGATCCAGCAACCAGGAAACATTGTGTAATCATTTGTATCACCAATAACTTTTGTTAATTGGATGTCTCAATCAATCAGATAAGATCAGGTTCCAGGCTGAAATATGAAATAGTCTATAAGGTGAATTCAGTGAAACAGGCCTTCCTAAGATTTAGCCTAGAGCAGGGTGAATCATTTTTCTGCTTCCCAAGTGAAACTAAAATGTATGTTATTTCCATTACTACATTGGTTCATTTTAATTCATTTGTTATTCAAAAATTAGTAGGTATAGAAAAGTTAATATATATTTTTATGTTCATATGCATAATATATAACATATACTTCTGAAGAGAAACATATAGTACAGCCCTATAAATATATAATTAATGTATATTTGAGTTCCTTTTTAAACAGAGAAATAATTTTTGACAGTTTAGTTTTGAGTTCCTATTAATTACAAAGTGAAATAGGCATAATGCTTCAGCATGTTTACAAGAAAACATTTGCAACAGGAAAATAAAGATCTCTGAATTACAGCATCATTAATGTATCACATTTCAGTTAGCAAAACTATCTCTGCTATTGTGATGCTAAATCCCACATTTAGGGGACCAATGGATTCTCTCACTACAGTTAGGTGGGTGGGCATGTGAAAAAATAAAAAAAAATACCCCAATTGTTGAATTTTAGTTAAAAAACAACCTGCTAATGCATTGCTGGGATTGTACTGCTGCAGTGCTTAGCTATATCACTTCCAGCACTACGCATTACATATTTAATATCTTTATATTGAATTCTTCATTGCTCTTTGTAATTTATTATTATATTTATGCTATTTATTATTTAATTAACTAAGAAAGTATGGTTTCTAGAAAGGCAATTAAATGATATATATGAGGTTGAAATGTATTTGTTTTGTTATTGATAATGGTAGTGTGTGATAAAAAGGACACATAAATATAAGTCTTAATATAACCACCAGATGTTCAGAGGTAGTAAAGTGATGGAAAAAGTTGTTACCTACCTCTCAAGCACTTCACCTAAGAATTATCATGGATAATAGCTAGAGATCATTATGGAGAGTGAAATAATCGGGGGAGGAGTAAACAAGTGCCATGTTTTTCCTTATGGATGAATCCTAAAGTATTAACTCACAGAAGTTGAGGATAAAATATTGGTTTTCAAAAGTTGGGAAGGATATGGGTCCAAGGATGTGAAATGTATCATTGATAGCTCCCAAAATACCATGTATGAAGTGGAAACTTCAGGGGCATCATTTACAGCACAGTGTTTAAAGAGAAGAGTGTTTCATGTGATGTAAAACTTAGAAAATATGCTTTGAAATATATTGTGATGAATGAGTGTTTGAGAAAGTTGAAATATTTACTCAGACTTAAACACAAACAATGAATAATTATCCCGAAACATCACATGTGTCTTATTAATACATTGTGTATATTTGTGTATCAATCACAATGATATAATTATATGAACTAAAACACACTCAAAGCTTTAACTGATCAGACTTGAGGTGAAGGTAAAATAGTTCCTTACTACCCTGAGCTTTCCTCATGTTTCTGATTATACTTTAGGAGTCTGTTGTAGATGTTTAAAATATGTAGCCAATGATGTAAATATATTATATATTATCAATAAAATATGATACTGATTTTATTTTGTGGAATCTATTCTGAAGATTAATGTTTATAGATTAACATCATGAATACAGCATGCATTCTGGTCTTAAACTCATCAGGTATATTCTACTATATTATCTAAATATCACTATTTTGTGTTACTTTTATGCCTTAAAATTTTCTTATTATTCTTTGCTAATTCTGAGGCAAAGAGAACAATCCTAAAGAATGCCCCTTACAGCTACTGCTGCTTACTCTATTCCTCTTTTGTTGGAGCAGGGATAGAGCCACTTGTTGATTCCCAGCCACTTGGCTCTGAAATAATCACACAGAAACCATATTAACTTAATCACTGCTTGGCCCAATAGCTCTAGCTTCTTATTGGCTAACTCTTACATATTTTAACTCATCTCCACTAATCTGTGTGTCACCATGTGGTTGTGGCTTACTGGCTAATGTTTCAGCATGTCTTACTCCAGCAGCGGCTCCATAGCATCTCTTTCACTCCTCCTTCCCCTTTCCATGCTATAGCCAAGCCAGTTCTTTATTCATTAGCGGATAAAGGCAAGCATAGGCAGAAGGACCTCCCACACAATTTCCCCTTTTCTCTCTTTCTTTCTCAATGTTTTCATTTGGAAACATTGTAGGGCTTGCTCATCAGGACTATGAATTGAAAAGGGTTGGAATTTTTCACTACTGTGCTGAGCTGGCAAGTTAATCTTTCCTAGTTGCCTTGGAGACTGATAATGAACAGTGTATTATGACAGGGCAAACAGAAGGAGCTTCATGATTGCAATTATCTTTCTGTCCCAAATCTTGTAATGTGCAAAGGTAGTCAGATTTTATCTCTAACTGGCTGTATTTCAGAGTAACTATCTTGACATATATGCTGTATTTCATAACAGGTAAAAACATTAATGCTTCCTTTATTCTACTCATTCTGCTGAATAAAAATGATTTAAAGAACAATATTAAACAATAAAATGAACAATATAGGTTTTTGATGGTGCATATCACTAGACTTCATATTCATTTATCTAAATATTCATAGTCCAGAAAAAAGAATATAGTTAAATAGGCACTGATTAGAATTTTGATTAACCCTGGTAATATTTTCTAAAACTTATTTTTACTGTGAACATACTATTTCTAAGCCTTATATTTAAGATGTGAGAATTTATAAAAACAGATCTCCTTAAAGCATGAAAGATTAAATATATTAAACTAGCTGTGATCTTACTCAGTTGTACCTAGAAAGCAGGTACTCTCCTGGTATTACGAGTAGGGTAAATGTTTTTTCTACAAATGCTCCAGTTTCTAACTCCTATGAACTCTTCAATTTAGTTAAATTTGGTTAAGCATGTTTTATGTTGTTAGAAGAAGTTGTTGAGACTGTACTGTTTTGGTTGATATTGAATGTTCATGAAAATAAGTGGATATTAGTTGTGATCAACTAAAGATAAAGCACACCCATGTCTTAAGTAATGAAATTTGTTGGTTTTTCATTTCTAATGACATTTTTATAGCTCCTATATGTTTACCAAAAAAGCTATTTCTCAAATTTTTGTATGCAAAAAATGTCTTAAGTAAACAATTAGGAAAATACAGTTGAGAACATAATCATCACATTTGAATAAAACTTAGACACCAAAATTTATTTAAATTATATTATCCAAATCTAATTTATATGAATAAAACAATCATCATACAGACAGATTTACAGAATTAAAAACACCTTATCTTTGTTTTTATAAAAGACTTTTTATTTTTAGGTTTTGAATTATGCAGTGTCCATGAAGACTAGAAGATGGCATTGGGTTCCAGAAGCTGAGGTTACAGACAGAGTTGATCCTAATGATAAGCAGACTGAGACTAAATTTGGGCCCTGTTGCCTTCTTAATTGTTGGACCTTCTGTCCTTCTGTTCAGTCCTCAAGATTACTCTTTTTCTTAAATGTTTTCTGAAGCACCAACTTTCATCATTTAATAAGAATCATAGGTAAAACCAAGCTCACAGTTGTAGTCATGAATTACAAAAAGAAAAACAGGTACCCAATTTCATACCAAACTCGGCACACTCTTTTTGGGTGATACTCTCTTTTCATAATCAAGTATTATTATGACTAATATAATTATTGTATGGATTACAAAAATCTATGTTTTGAACAATATAGGATAACTGATTTGTTTAGGAATCAGCTGGAAATTGAGTTCTTGAAAAGCTGCCACATCTACTGACTTAGCAGGGACTTACCAGAGTTGTCCACTGCCCTGGGTGGTTGTCTCTTCTACCTTTTTTTTTTCCTCAAAAAAGTATGGTCTTAAAACTATATAATAACCTATTTCTGTAGCTTAATTTAAAGAGAAAATACTTTATTATCTATGTGTAACGATTTAGAGAAGAACCACAATAAAACAAAACAAAGACCAGAAAATCAAATGCTTCATTAGTAGTAACAATAGAGTTCTGACCTCATTAAGAATTCCAGATATTTTAGTTTAAAAACATGCTTGATTTAAGTCAGTGACAAGATGAGAGAAAAACAAAACCAAATGCAAGACAGGTATATAGGAAGCACAGGAACACTCCAGAGTCACAGAGTGGCCATATGCTATAGTTTCAGTACAAATCTCTATGCCAATTCACACTGTGAAGCCAGATTCATTTTGATGGAGGAAAGTCATTGGCTAATAAAGAAACTGCCTTGGCCCATTTTATTGATTAGAACATAAGTGGGTGGAGTAAACAGAACAGAATGCTGGGAGGAAGAGGAAGTGAGCTCAGACTCGACAGCTCTGCTCTCTGGAGCAGAGGCCATGCTCCCCTCTCCAGGGCAGACGCGATCGATGAAGCTCCGACCCAGGATGGACGTAGGATAAGATCTTCCCTGGTAAGCCACCTCGTGGGCTACACAGATTATTAGAAATGGGCTAGTCCAGGTGCGAGAGTTAGCTGAGAGGAGGCTAGATATAATGGGCCAAGCGGTGTTTAAAAGAATACAGTGTCCGTGTAATTATTTCAGGGCATAAGCTATCAGGTGGTGGGGTGCTGGGGACGCAGCTCCACCGCTCCTACTACAACATCATTTAAAGACTAAATATCAATAATTAGCTTCTCCAGCATTATCTGGTTTTCTTTACAATAAATGATTTAAGTTTTAAAAGAAAATTACTTAAAAGTAGTTATCAAGAGGACATGGTCTGGGAAATTCGTTTTGATTACAATTTAAGGTAATGTAGAAATTCAGAGACACAGTAACAATTATGGAGCCTAACAATAGGATTTTATAAATTTATTTTTTGTTGTTTTTTTGTTGTTTTTTTTAGTATAATAGAGAACAATAAAATTTTAGAAGAAATTACTCAACTTGTTTCAAGTAAAGTTTTAGTTTCTTTTTGATTCCTGTGGTTCTACATACCAACCCTAGGAATTCAAGCACTTTAACCAAGCATTCTATATCTGAACCAGAAAACCACAGGTCAGGAATAACTTTTTAACCCAAAGAAATTGTAGTTGACTTAGAAACACTTTTCTCTTCTTTCTTCTCAACACAACTCTTTGATAACTCTTGATAGTTTTTATGTTGTAATATTAACATATTACATTCTTACAAGTCTGACTTCTGACTGGTTAAACAGATTTTTAATATACAGTCTTTATTGTACATCACTCTTCTTTTTATCTTTCTTTTTATTTATTCCTTGTGTCTTTCACATCATGTATCTCCATTCTATTAATTTTTCATCTTTGCATTTATGCCCTCTTTCCCTGTAGCCACCTCCACAATAAAATTTGGGGGTAGGGTGGGGGTGAGGGGAGATAAGGAGAGAGAAGGGAGCAAACAAGGAAACAGAAAAAAGGGGGAAGAATCTTGTCAGGGAAGCTGTAGTGTGATAGTGAGCCATCTCTCTTTTCATAGATCTAATTATTTATTTAAATGGAGAGAATCTCCTAATAAGAATACAATGGATAGGGGCTGGAGAGATGGCTCAGTGGTTGGGGGCACTGACTGCTCTTCCAGAGGACCTGGGTTCAGTTTCCAGCACCCACATGGCAGCTCACAACTGTCTATCACTCCAGTTCCAGGGGATCTGACACCCTCACACCAATGCACATAGAATGAATCTAAATAAATTATTAAAAAAAAAACAACAAAAAAAGAGAATACAATGGATAAACCATTACACTCAATGCTTTTTTATAGCTCATCCGTGCATGCTTCACCAGCTTGATCCCCAGGATCCCAAATTAAAATGACATAATTTTAGTTCAGTAATTACTTCTCATCCACCTGCCAAGATCTTCTAGGCTATCTGTCTTTGTGGATATCCTACTTTGTCACTTTCTTCCTTCAAGCATAGGTTACAAATATTTCCAAATATCTGCTATTCAGTTGTCATCTGATTATCTCAAATAACCCTTGCTCAGCTTTACTATCACAGATGTAGTCATTATTACTGATATGGTTCATCCCAAAACTATTCTTTTCAAAAAGCAGTGCTAATTTCACTTTGAGGTTATTGCAACCCTGCTAAGATAGGTGCTTAAAAGAAAAAAAAAATACTGTAATAGGAGTGACTTAGGCAGTAGAAATAACTTCAGTTCTAAGCTCTTAATAATGTAGCCATAAATTGTTCAAATTATTTATTAGAACCTCCTAGTAATTTGGAACTGGTGGTTTACTTTTGTATGATCTAGGCGAAACCGTAACTAGATAGGACTCAGGGCTCTATCTGTTAAACAATAATACAATGGATGATGGAAACAAAAGTGGAAATTGGAGAAAAGATAAGTTTCTTTTCTTTAATAACTCTGAGGAACCAAGCACATTTTCATAGAAAAGTAATAAATGTCACTGAATAAGCATGTTAAGTTAAAATTCTTCTCAATTTTTGTATTCTATTAATTTCATGTAATGATATCCTCATATGATTTTCCAATGATATTCAAGTAAAGATGTATTATATTTTACAGGTAAATAAGCAGTCCAAGAAGCCGTTGAGAATTAAGATTCAATGGTAGGTTATGTATGTTTGTGTTTATGTCATTTCTGAAGACAGGATAGGTGAATTTATCCCATGGAAGACATAAAAGATGAGACTTGCTAACTCATCAGTCTTTTATGTAGGCTAGCCTACATAAAGGAAGACAAAATATTAACTGAAGCTCCTACAAAGAAGGTATGTTATCAGAGTTTGATTGACTGGTTAGAACTTCAGTGATATGGCAAACTTAGACTATTGTAAGATCAGGAACCTCGTTACAATTTTTATTTAATTGTGCTTAGCTCCCTAATTAGCCCTTCCTTGATCTTCTCTATGTCATACCTAACATCCTGTTACCAACAGAAAAAGCTAGACCTAACAAACACAGCAAACCATTTTGAAAGGTACTAACTTAAGAAACCCTAGTTGGATCAATCAAAAGGTTGCAAATGCTTTCACATAGCACCTGGGGCATATAGCTGCGATTTCTTCACCATGCTGTAACCACCTACTGAATGTTCTCACAAAGGTATTTTAAAAGCTTCTTGATTTATTACTCTCTTTGTTTTGTTATCAAATTTCATAAAACTGCTTCCATATTGGAACATGGGATTCTTTTTTGTATTTTTTTTTTTCGAGACAGGGTTTCTCTGTGGTTTTGGAGTCTGTCCTGTAACTAGCTCTTGTAGACCAGGCTGGTCTCGAACTCACAGAGATCTGCCTGCCTCTGCCTCCCAAGTGCTGGGATTAAAGACGTGCGCCACCACCGCCCGGCCTGGAACATGGGATTCTTAAGACCAAAGTCTACATTCCTAGGTCATACTCCCTCATATTTGGTTCCAGAATAAACTGCATCTTATTTTCATGGAGAAGAGATATATTTTTTACTTACATAGTAATATACATAGTCAAATATCCATATGACATTGTCAATGCATGTTACCTTTCATTGTTTGAGCAGTCTTTTTTATTATTTTATTTTTTTTATTTCTATTGAGCTCTATGTTTTTCTCTGCCTCTCTCCTCCCCTTCAACCCTCCCCCAAGTTCCCCATGCATGTTTGAGAAGTCTTATGAGGTCAGTATTGCATATTTATTCAGGATAACCCAAGATACTGGTGTTCATGAAATAATCACCATGAGTTTTTCTAATTTTTGGAGAGTTTGATCTGTGAGATCATGCCCTGGTTGCACCATCTCTTGTTCTTTCTATCTATTCACTATGCTTATATTTGCCCAAAGTTTGGACTATCTTTTCTCAATTTAAGTTCTTACTCCCTCTGGGATCTATTAACTACTTTAAAAACAAACCTATGACTGCAATACTATAAACACATGTTAATTTATTCAAAATAATTTATGCATTTTGTGGTTTTTAAATTTTATGAAGAACTCCTTGATAGAAGGCAAACACTAGAAAACACATTTAGAATAACATCTGCTTTCCAAATTGTATTACAATTTGTGTAACATCTATAATGAATGTTAGTGTAGTTAGGTTGAATTGTTTTTGGAATTTGATGAAAAGATGGTGAGAATAGAAACCAAAGAGTTAGAGCAACAATGTTTTAATGTGAATTAATACTTATAGGGGGAGAGAATTTAAAAGGCTACAGCATCAGGAATGATAGTGGGTCATCTATTAGTGCAGCTTTAAATATTAGAGTAGGAAGCATGTTTTAGGAAAAATAAGAAATATTGAGTGATTAATCAGAATATTAAAAATTATGAAATACATATCAGAAATTCTTCTTTATTGGTATGTCCTGAGGACAGCAAGGCTAAATTGGAGAGGGTACTAGAGGTAGAATACTCTGAGTTACTGGTACTTACCCATCCATCACTCTAAACAAACATAGCATGTTGAGTTTGATGCCATAAGGAAATATGGAAATTCCTTCATAAATGATTCAATTTAATGTCCTGTGTCTTTTGATGATTCCATTGTCTCTCTACAAATATTATTTGAAGAGATATATGCTTCACTTAAACCTGAATTGGAAACAAATATATAAGCGCTAAGAGATACCTGTCTTTCTCCTTATTTGCTATTTTTTACCTTGTGCTGTATAAAATAATATCTAAAAAATGACAATGTGAAATAGTTAAATATAAATTTTATAGCTTTTAATTGTTGTGTAAGAACATGGAAATTCAACTTGAAGAACTTTTGTTAGAGAACAACATATAATTTTACATGTAAACATATGCACATAGAAACTCTCTCACACACATCTTTGGCTGAATAGATCTAGTGAATATTTCAATTTATTTAAAAATGCTATATATATATATATATGTGTGTGTGAGTGTGTGTGTGTATATACACATATATATATACATACATATGGAAATTTTATATGTTCATTATATATGTATATATTTATTTTATCAGTTCTGTTCCTCTCTAGAGAACCCTGACTAATACATATGTATTACAGGAAGATGAGTTGGAAATATATAGATCTTGAAATTATTCTCATAAAGCTAAGCATAAATATTAATTTAGGGCAAGGATAACAAGGTCATCTTTGACTGAATAGATCTAATGAATATGTCAATTTACTTGAAAATTCTAGTGCCACTTAAATGTATACAAACAATAGTTTTAAAAGTTGATATACTACTTACAAGTAAATCTGATCTATAAAGAAAAGGTACTATTATGCTTTCAATTATGGGCTTTTGTGTGTAATTTGTGCCCATGAATGCTGTGCCCTTGACGGTCAGAACACTATGATGTATCCCCTGAACCTGGAGCTACAAGGAAATTATTAAAGGCCTGGCTTGTGTGGTAGGCATTGAATGTGGGTCCTCTATAACAGCAATAGGCACTCTTAAATCCTGAGCCATCTCAAGCCTAAAGTCAATTTTAACACTGTCTTCATAAAGTGTGTATTGTTTATTTGGGTCTTTCTCAATATATTTTTAAAGAATTCTTATTCAAAAAAAATAGTTTATGGGAACTTCTAATTATTGGACCTATTACCGTGATGCATTTGACATAAAGAACAGTTAACATTGCACAATTATTAATTTGCATATTTCTTTCAAATTTCTTCATTTTTGCTAAATGTGTATTTCCTGTGCAAGAAATGAAAGTTTGTGTTACTTAGAATATGGCAATGTATTTAATCATGTTTTTGTTTACTTCCCTCGATGCTGTGAGGGAGTACTTGACTAAAATAGAAAGAACATGGGGTTTGGTTATGGTTACAGTCCATTATGGTGGCTGCTCATGTCAGCAGGATTGTGAGGCACTGCTCATATTCTGTCTTCACTCAGGAAGAAGAAACCAACCAGTTCTATCTCATACTCAGTGTGTAATCTTTTTGTTTTGCAGGAGAGAATCAGAAACTCAGCCTATGCAATGATGTCATTTAAATTTTGGGTGAGTTTTCTCACCTTAATTAATCTAGTGCAAAATTCCCTCACATTCCTGCACACAAGTTGTCTCCAAAATAATTTTAGATCCTGTCAGGGTGATATTATCCTTCACAGTACCCTTCTTGCTTGCCTATATCAGCTCTAATACAGTCTCAAAATTTTTAACAATGGTATCAAATTTGAGGTGTGTAGCAAGACTCATTTAGTGAACTTTTTTCATTCATAGTTCCTACATTACACTTTGTGTATGTTTATTGGGTGAGAAAGAAAACAATTAGTTTTCTCTTATTACAGGGATTGGATGACTTTACTCTATATAAACATTACTAATCTGTTTTCCCAAAGATCTTTTTCCTGAAGTCTGTTAATGTCTATCATCTACAATTCACAACTGTCTGTAATTCCTGTGCTTGTGGACCTGACAATATTTTTTGGTTCTTCCAGGCTACAGGCATGAACATGGTGCAAATACATATATGTAAGGAAAGCACTGGCATACCTAAAGCAAAAGGTAAGTACCATACTCAGAATCATCCAGAATTTCTTTCATGCAGTTCTTCTCACACTCAAAAACACATATGATACTTAGGTATTTTAGTAAACAAGAACATATAAATTTGAGCAGTGTGTTCCTGTGGATTAATTTGAGAAACAGCAATGTGGCCACACCCAAAGCTTCTCATCCTTTGGTCTGCACTTTATGTTAAATATAGGAGGGTGAAATATATGGAGACAAAGCTTGGAACCTCTCCAATCAAATGGAATATGCAGGCAAGTCTGCACTCCAGTAGCATGAAGCAACTAGTTATGACAATGTTCCGCTTTTAGCTATAGCATTAGTTTTGAATAGCACAGTAATAAGTAAAAGAACATTTTAAAATATTTTTGATTTTATTTTTTAAAATTACTAACTAAACTTTGATTTGTAAACAGCTCCTTAAGTATACTTTTAAAATTATATGTCATCTATAAAAACAAACATACAGAAATCTCTAGAGAATCAAAACTATTACTTTGTCAAATCTGCATCATGTAAAAATAGATATAGGCAAAATATGAATAATTATGTAATTTTACAAAAATTATGTTTTCTACTATGCTAACTTTAGTAATGAAGGAGAATAATATATGACTAGTAAGCAGAAATTATTGAAGAAATGTTCTGATGCATTTTACTTGCTGTTTGAGTAACAGGGGGTTTTGTAAAACAAAATATTGAGGTTCAGCATGTCGGCATCCAAGGAAACCCAAGTGAGTGAATATATGTTCTGATATAGATGTGAAGTGTTGAGAAGTCCAAGACCAATTGACCCATGGAAAATTTGCAAAGCTGATACCCATCTGGGACAGGTCCCAGAATTACCACAATGTTTTCCTTAGGAGCTGGAGTGTTTATGAAAAAAACTGATCAACGTATGTAAAAACTAGCACCTGTGACTTCATCCTCCAGCATGTTTACAGTTTGAGACTGCTCACCTTATGAGACCACCTATGGACCCTAGATAACCCCCTCCGCAAGTGTTTTGCCTAATAAACTTGCAGGTTCCAGGTTTTATCACTAAGTTAGAGAACCCTGCTGGATCTCAGCTTCACTGTATGTTGTGTGTCTCTTTATTCTTTTGCCTCATCTGGCCAGGAATCTGGGACTCAAGCTAAGGGGGTCAGGGCACCAGTAAAATAGATAGTGGGTAAAGATCCTTGCTGTTAAGTCTGACAACTTGAGTTCAACCAGAACAACAATACAACCCAGAACCTAAGTGGTGGAGGAGGGAACTGACTCCTTCAAGATATTGTCTCACATCTATACATGAGCTGTGTCACTCACCTGCACACATATGACAACATATAACACAAATATTGGATGAATGAATAAAGAAATAAGATAATTTGAATATTGAAGGATTTGCATATTGAAGAGTGCCAATTTTGCCAGCAAGTCTCCCTGTTTTTATGTATCAGTAATTAGAGCATCACTCTGTTGAATGAAAGCAGAGTTTATCATGATCTATCCATTCCCACTAAATCTGTATGACAGAACCTGTCATTGCTGGAGCAGAACATGTATCACATGTTTTACGGGCAGAGATAGATGGTATTGCCAAAACCTCAGCTCTCTATTCTTTGCAGGGACTGAAGTTAAAAATAGTTGCTTTTGAAAATCACTACAGTTATTTATGATGACAATCAATGTAAAAACTTGTTAAAAGAAGAACATTAAACTTTTAATCTATTTTTCTTATTTCTAAAACCTATCTACAATTTTAAATATACAGTTTTTGGCACATATAACTTGAAGAATAAAATGCTGCTTTTGATCTAAGACAGTTGACATGCTGTTTGAGGGTGTGTATATACTTATCTTTCCTTGAAAGTATTTTCAAGTTAATGAGAAAAAATGATTTATGATGAGAGATTTATACAGAAAATAAAACACAATAAAAACACAGAATTTAACTAAAAGATAAGTTAGAGGAAAAATATGCACAATATGAAAAAATAAAGAAATAACTTAAAGACCTTGGACATTGCCCCAAGATAAACATCAGGAAAATGAATTAAAGTACAAAATTAATAAAAGTGACATTGATAGACCATAATATATTAAGATGTATACTTGTTTTGAAACTTTAGGTTCTCAGTAACTATATATATATATATATATATATATATATATATATATATATATACCAAAGCAACAGCATAAAAATGATGAATTGTGAGATGTGAGTCATGACAAGAGAAAGAAAGAAAACAGGAAATTACAAATTTAGAAATCATATTAGTATTTTAAATTAAATGTGGACATATGGTACAAAATTAGACATAAATAGACACTGAAATAGTGATTTTGTAATTACAAACATTTAATGGTATCAATAAGTGGTGTGCAAATACGTCAAATCTAACATTATATCCTATCTTATAAGGTATCTTCTCAAACATTGTAAATATACAACACAATCTATAAACTAATTTTTAGTCCTTTGTCGAGACATGATCTCACATGTAGTCTGACTAGCCTAGACGTCATTATGTATATCAGGCTGACTTCAAACTCACTGAGCTCAAACTGTCTCTGTCTTCCATGTGCTATCATTAAAGGCATTCACCACCACATCTGCTTTCCATAAAATCTTTGTGATCACTAAGCCATTGAGGTTTACATAGTACTACACAGTACTACCGGTTGGTAGTGTCACACATCTTTAACCCCACCACTCAAGAGTTAGAGGCTGGCAGATCTCTGTGTGTTTGAGGCCAACCTGGTCTTGGTCTACAGAGCTATTTCCAGGACAGGCTCCAAAGCTACACAGTGAAACTCTGTCTAGAATAACAAAACAAAACGAAAATACCACACAATAATGAATGAGGTAAATACTACAGAGTAATTTTTTTTTAATTAATTTATTATGTTTTCCATTATTTAAAACAATTTTCAAATTCAAATACACTTTGATCATATTCTTCCTCTCCCTCAAGTCCCTTCAGATCTTTTCCCCATCCCTACCCACCCAACTTTAAGTTCTTTCTTTAACAAGAAGCAAAAATCCTGTACAACAATAAAATCTTCCAAAACTTAGAAACAAGAAAGTCATACCAAGAAAAGAAAGAAAAAAAGATTGAAAACAAACAAAAAGCCCAACTTGTAACCAAATAAAGCACAGACAAAATCCTGTGGAGTCCAACTATATGTTGTTGGTCAATTACTCCTGAACATGAGGCTTGCCCAAAATTAGTTGACATGCTCAGTGTCACTCATCGTAGAAAACTGATTGTCTCTCCCCTAACTGGTATAAGTGATAGTTCAGTTGTTAACCTTTTTTTTTCTTTTTTTTTTTTTTGTCAAAGCCTCCGTTTATTAGGGACAGGGTAACGAATTATATACCCCCTGAATGAGGGCTTGGGGAGTAGGGCACAGGAGCATGGAATCTGGCCGCGTGGTCCCAGTCACGTAACCTACATCCGGTCAGGTAGGCCAAGAAGTCAGGAGTTGCCACACCTAGTTCCCTGGGTAGCTGGAATTTAAGGCAGTTCCGCTATCAGATTAGGTTCGTTAGCAATTAGCGAATAGCTAATTGGGTGTGGGGCAGGTTTTGCCAATAGGACTATTCTTAACATAATTATGGGTTTGGGGTTCCCTGCAGGCTCCCCAAGGTGATGGTTTCTGTAACAATCTTTAGGGGGGGAAACGGCTCCCAACATATTCCTCCTTTCTTATATAAAGGCAAGTAGTTATAGGTGGAGGGCACCAAGACAGAGTCAACCATGGTGTCAGATCTAAAGGAGAGGGGACTGGGACAAGGAGAGACCCTCCTCTCGACTGGTGAAGTAATTAACCTCTCCTGGGAGCAGAGAGGTGCCTTATGAGTAGCATTAGTTTCTTGGAGCTTCTCAAATAAAAGGTATCTAGTAGGATTAAAGTAAGCAGATCACAGGGCACCCTGTCTTAGGCTATGTGGAGAGCGCCCTCGTACCTAAAAACCATGCCATGTTGAGCCGGCCTGTACGGCCTCTGTATGGTTTGAAATTTAGGTGAGGATCCACACTAACTCCCGTCATTGGGCCCCTGTATCTATCATTAATGAAAAATCTGTGAGGTGCTCCTTAAACAAAAGATATGATATAATTTTGGCACCAATAACTCCATCTCCAGACAAGAAGAAAGGGGCACCTTCCAAACCCAGTATTCACCTTTTAGTCTGGCCCATGGTATGTCCTCCTTCCTAAATGCCTACTCCACAAAAAGTTACGTGTGCTTGCCTGTCATCAATTAGGGAGGTGAAAAAGGGATCAAAATCTAAAATTCTTAACATATGCATTAAACCCAAACACTTTACAGCATGTGTCAAACCTTTCCCAACATCTATAAGCAGTTACAAATATCATTAGATCAATTTCAGTAAGAGTACAATGACATACATTGTTGTCAAATACCACCATTTCCAGACTCTGAGCAACAGTCACAGGAACCCCAATCTTTCCCCTTCTTAAGTGAAGAGGTTAGTATTTTAATTAAAATGAGTTCTGTGTCCCAAAGATTAAAACAGTCTGATGTCCAGTCTGCATCTCAGCTCCAAAGCAGACCAGAGTTCAAGCTGCAGAAGCAGTTTAGCACTTGTGCTTCAGGGCCGGTGGGATTCCTGGGTGAGGTGAGCTGGATTCAGCTATCTGAAGCACATCCTGGCATTATCTCAGCCGGGACTCCCTGGACTCAGGAGGCAGAATTGACACCCTGTAGAGTGGAGCAGCAGGTTCTGTTATCAGGGACTCCTCTCCTTGGGGGCAGGAAAAGCCAGACTAAGGACCTCTCTGCAATCGCCTCAGGAACTCCTCTGTGTCCGCAGCGCAGCCTCGACATCAGGCCCAGCTTTTATTTTCTTTCTGTGAAAAAAGCATAAACATATCCTCGACCCCAAATATATATAGGTCGGGTTTTTTCATAATGCATTGCAAGGGCTTTTCCACCTTGCCCTAGCAAGGGTCAGCTTGGTGTTATCATGTCAGATCCGTTTGCATCTGGATCTACTTGCAAGTTTCATAAGCTGCTTACAAGGAGCCTTATTATGCTCCATAATATTTTTTTTATTATTATTAGCCATATATGCAGTTCCTCCATTGGAAGAGCCATTTGTAAAGTTTAGCATAAAATCCTTTAAGGGATTTTTTTTTGCTATAACATTAGCAAAATACAGTTGTGTGAATTGTAGCAATAATCATCTGGGGATCAAGCCATTTTTTAGCTATTATCCTGCCCTTTTGTACCAGACAGGCTACTGGTTTAAATTAAGAGTTTAATATCTTAATTGGCAAAACTTGAGAAGATTTTGCCATAAACAGCATTTTTTCATAAAAATGTTGTAGAATAAGTTTTATATTTAATATGCACACTTGCCATAGCTGCATTATAATTAATATACTGTATTTGTTGATTATTGTATACTTTACCTGTTGATTTATATTTTACCTGTTTGAGTACCTGTTAGGCAGCTTTAAGCTCTCTCTATTGGAAACTGTTTTTTTTTTTTATTTTATTTTTCTATTCTAAGATGGCTCCCTTAATTAAGATGTGTGCTTCTCTGCTCCCCTAACCAACCTTCCTTTATCCCAAACATCCCGTTTCCCCAGTTTCCCCCCATCCTCCCCTTCTCACATTTCTCTCCCCTTCTCCCCTCACCCCCCCTCCCACCACACCCCCAAGATCCCAAATTTTTGCCCGGCAATCTGGTCTACTTCCCATAACCAGGAGGATAGCTATATGTTTTTCTTTCGGTTCACCTTCTTATTTAGTTTCTTTAGGATATCAAATTATAGACTCACTGACCTTTATTTATCTCTAGAAACCAATTATGAGTGAGTACATCCCATGTTCATCCTTTTGGGTCTGGGTTACCTCACTCAGGATAGTGTTTTCTATTTCCATCCATTTGCATGCAAAATTCGCGAAGTCATTGTTTTTTACCGCTGAGTAGTATTCTAATGTATATATATTCCATACTTTCTTCATCCATTCTTCCATTGAAGGGCATCTAGGTTGTTTCCAGGTTCCGGCTATTACAAATAATGCTGCTATGAACATAGTTGAACAAATATCCTTGTCATATGATCGGACATCTCGTGGGTATATTCCCAAGAGTGGCATTGCTGGGTCCATGGGTAGGTTGATCCCAAATTTCCTGAGAAACCGCCACACTGCTTTCCAAAGTGGTTGCACAAGTTTGCATTCCCACCAGCAATGGATGAGGGTACCCCTTTCTCCACAGCCTCTCCAGCAAAGGCTATCATTAGTGTTTTTGATTTTAGCCATTCTGACAGGTGTAAGGTGATATCTCAATGTTGTTTTGATTTGCATTTCCCTGATCGCTAAGGAGGCTGAGCATGACCTTAAGTGCCTTTTGGCCATTTGAACTTCTTCTGTTGAGAATTCTCTCTTCAGATCAGTGCCCCATTTTTTAATTGGGTTAATTAGCATTTTAAAGTCTAGTTTCTTGAGTTCTTTATATATTTTGGAGATCAGACCTTTGTCTGTTGCGGGGTTGGTGAAGATCTTCTCCCAGTCAGTGGGTTCCCTTTTTGTCTTAGTGACAGTGTCTTTTGCTTTACAGAAGCTTCTCAGTTTCAGTAGGTCCCATTTATTCAATGTTGCCCTTAATGACTGTGCTGCTGGGGTTATACCTAGGAAGCGATCGCCTGTGCCCATCTGTTGTAGGGTACTTCCCACTTTCTCTTCTATCAGGTTCAGTGTGTTCAGATTGATATTGAGGTCTTTGATCCATTTGGACTTGAGTTTTGTGCATGGTGATAGATATGGGTCAATTTTCTTTCTTCTACAGGTTGACATCCAGTTGTGCCAGCACCATTTGTTGAAGATGCTTTCTTTCTTCCATTGTATACTTTTAGCACCTTTATCGAAAATGAGGTGTTCATAGGTTTGTGGGTTAAGATCCGGGTCTTCTACACGATTCCATTGGTCGACTTCTCTATTTTTATGCCAATACCACACTGTTTTCATTACTGTAGCTCTATAGTAGAGTTTAAAGTCAGGGATGGTAATGCCTCCAGAAGTACCTTTATTGTACAAGATTGTTTTGGCTATCCTGGGTTTTTTGTTATTCCATATAAAGTTGATTATTGTCCTTTCAAGATCAGTGAAGAATTTTAATGGGATCTTGATGGGGATTGCATTGAATCTATAAATTGCCTTTGGTAGGATTGCCATTTTTACTATGTTGATCCTCCCAATCCAAGAGCAAGGGAGATCCTTCCATTTTCTGGTATCCTCTTCAATTTCTTTCTTCAATGCCTTAAAGTTCTTGTCAAATAGATCCTTCACTTCTTTGGTTAGAGTTACCCCGAGATATTTTATGCTGTTTGTGGCTATCGTGAAAGGTGATGCTTCTCTGATTTCCCTCTCTGCTTCCATATCCTTTGTGTATAGGAGGGCGACTGATTTTTTGGAGTTGATCTTGTATCCGGCCACATTACTAAAGGTGTTTATCAGCTGTAGGAGTTCTTTGGTGGAGTTTTTGGGGTCGCTTATGTAGACTATCATATCATCTGCAAATAACGAAAGTTTAACTTCTTCCTTTCCAATTCGAATCCCCTTGATCCCCTTATGTTGTCTTATTGCTATTGCTAAAACTTCAAGCACTATATTGAAGAGGTATGGAGAGAGTGGACAGCCTTGTCGTGTTCCTGATTTAAGTGGGATGGCTTTGAGTTTCTCTCCGTTTAATTTGATGTTAGCTGTCGGTTTGCTGTAAATAGCTTTTATTATATTTAAGTATGACCCTTGTATCCCTAATCTCTCCAAGACTTTTATCATAAAGGGATGTTGAATTTTGTCAAAAGCTTTTTCAGCATCTAATGAAATGATCATATGGTTTTTTTCTTTCAGTTTATTTATATGATGGATTACATTGATAGATTTTCGTATGTTGAACCAGCCTTGCATCTCTGGGATGAAGCCTACTTGATCATAATGGATAATGTTTCTAATGTATTCTTGGATACGGTTCGCCAGTATTTTGTTGAGGATTTTTGCGTCGATGTTCATGAGTGAGATTGGCCTGTAATTCTCTTTCTTGGTTGAGTCTTTGTGTGGTTTTGGTATCAGAGTGATGGTAGCTTCATAAAAGGAATTTGGCAATGACTCTTCTGTTTCTATATTGTGAAATACCTTAAGGAGTATAGGTATTAGGTCTTCTTGGAAATTCTGGTAGAATTCCGCATTGAAACCGTCTGGTCCTGGGCTTTTTTTGGTAGGGAGGTTTTTGATAACAGCTTCTAATTCTTCGCGACTGACAGGTCTATTTAGATTGCTCACCTGGTCCTGATTTAACTTTGGTATATGGTATTTATCTAAAAAAGTGTCCATTTCTTTTACATTTTCCAGTTTTGTGGCATACAGACTTTTGTAGTAAGATCTAATGATTCTCTGAATTTCCTCTATGTCTGTGGTTATGTCCCCCTTTTCATTTCTGATCTTATTAATTTGCAGATTCTCTCTCTGCCGTTTGATTAGTTTGGATAGGGGTTTATCAATTTTGTTGATTTTCTCCAGGAACCAGCTTTTTGTTTCATTGATTCTTTGGATTGTTTTCTGTGTTTCTATTTTGTTGATTTCAGCCCTCAGTTTGACTATTTCCAGTCTTCTACTCCTCCTAGGTGAGTCTGCTTCTTTTTTTTCTAGAGCTTTCAGGTGGGCTGTTAAGTCTCCAATGTATGCTTTCTCTGTTTTCTTTAAGTGGGCACTAAGGGCTATGAACTTTCCCCTTAGGACTGCTTTCAAAGTGTCCCATAAGTTTGAGTATGTTGATTCTTTATTTTCATTGAATTCAAGGAAGACTTTAATTTCTTTCTTTATTTCTTCTTTAATCCAGGTGTGGGTCAATAGTTGATTATTCAGTTTCCATGAGTTTGTAGGTTTTCTGGGGGTAGCATTGTTGTTGAATTCTAACTTTATTCCATGGTGATCTGATAAGACACAGGTGGTTATGGATATTTTTTTGTAACTGTGGAAGTTTGCTTTGTTACCGAGGATGTGGTCAATTTTCGAGAAGGTTCCATGAGCTGCAGAGAAGAAGGTATATTCTTTCCTATTTGGGTGGAATGTTCTATAGATGTCTGTTAAGTCCATTTGATTCAATACCTCCATTAATTCTCTTATTTCTCTGTTAGGTTTCTGTCTGATTGACCTGTCCATTGGTGAAAGAGGCGTGTTGAGATCTCCCACTATTAGTGTGTGCGGTTTGATGGTGTCTTTGAGTTTTAGTAATGTTTCTTTTACATATGTGGGTGCTTTTATATTAGGGGCATAGATATTCAGGATTGAGACCTCATCCTGATCAATTGTTCCTGTTATGAGTATAAAATATCCCTCTCCATCTCTTCTGATTGATTTAAGTTTGAAGTCAACTTTGTTAGAAATTAGTATGGCCACACCAGCTTGTTTCTTAGGTCCATTTGCTTGATAAACCTTTTCCCATCCCTTTACTCTAAGTAGGTGCCTATCTTTGTGGTTGAGGTGTGTTTCTTGTAAACAGCAGAATGTTGGATCCTGTTTGCGTATCCAATCTCTTAGCCTGTGTCTTTTTATAGGTGAGTTGAGTCCATTGACATTAAGGGATATTAATGACCAGTGGTTGCTAACTCTGGTCACTTTTTTAGTCATAGGGTTTGTGTGTTTGCTTTCTTTTAGTTGCGCTGGTAAAGGGTGTCTAGAAGTTTGAGTTATTGTGGTCATTGTTGGTCTCCTTGGTTTGTGATTTTCCTTCTATTACTTTCTGTAAGGCTGGATTTGTGGCTACGTATTGTTTAAATTTGTTTTTATCCTGGAAAATTTTGTTTTCTCCATTTATAGTGAACGAAAGCTTGGCTGGGTATAGTAGTCTGGGCTTGCATCCATGTTCTCTTAGCTTCTGCAGTACATCTATCCAGGACCTTCTGGCTTTCATGGTTTCCATAGAGTAGTCAGGAGTAAGTCTGATAGGTTTACCTTTATAAGTAACTTGACCTTTTTCCTTTGCAGCTCTTAATATTCTTTCTTTATTCTGGATGTTTTGTGTTCTGATTATTATGTGGCGAGGAGATGTTTTTTTCTGGTCCAGTCTATTCGGTGTTCTGTATGCTTCTTGAACCTTCAAAGGAATATCTTTCTTTAGGCTGGGAAAGTTTTCTTCTATAATTTTATTAAATATATTTTCTGAACCATTGAGCTGTACTTCTTCTCCTTCTTGTATCCCAATTATTCTTAGGTTTGGTCTTTTTATTGTGTCCCATATTTCCTGAATGTTTTGTGATGAGAATTTGTTGGTTTTGCTGTTTTCTTTGATCAGTGTGTTAATTTTCTCTATGGTATCTTCAGTGTCTGACATTCTTTCTTCTAACTCTTGTAATCTGTTGGTAGTACTTGTCTCTGTAGTTCCTGTTCGTTTACCCAGATTTTCCATCTCCAACCTTCCCTCGGTTTGTGTTTTCTTCATTACTTCCATTTCATTCTTCAGGTCTTGAACCATTTCCCTTACCTGTTTGATTGCATTTTCTTGTTTCTCTTGGTTTTCTTGGGTATTTTTGAGCGATTTATTCATTTCCTCTACCTTTTTGTTTGTAATCTCTAATTGTTTATGGCAGTTTTTCATCTCCTGTTTAAGGTCTTCTATTATTTTCAAAAAATTCACTTTTGGGTCAATTTCTTCTACTTCTTCTGGAGTAGGGTGTACAATTCTTCTTATTTCGGGATCCCTGGGTTCTGGTGATGTCATGTTGCCTTTCAGGTTGTTGGAGGAATTCTTGCATTGGCGCCTTCCCATCTCCTCTTTCAAATGAAGCCAAGAGAGGCCTGGTGTCTTGGTCCAGTTTTTGCTGTGACTGAGCCTCTGGGTGTATCTCTTCAGTGTGGAAGCAAGGTCCGTCCTGCTGAGCTTGATCTGCCCAGTGATGTCTCTCCTGGCACCTGGATCTGATATCCCTGCTGCTTGGGTGTCTCGCGAACAAAGGGCCGACCTCGCTGCCGCAGGGCAGGCAGGCCACCCAGACAAAGGAGCTACTACCCTCCCGAATGCCCTCCCAATTCGGACCCTGTCCCAGCGCCCAAACAGGCTGAGCTGGGAGCTGTTGTGTGGTTCAAAGAGGGGAGGGGGGTCAGAGGTAGTGCGGAGGGCCTTGGATGCAAGTTGGGTGGGACAGTAATGGAGAAGAGGTATCAAGGAGTACAGCCCCCGCAGACTGACCAGGGAGTGCAGGAGGGGTGGGGAACGTCTGAGCTCCCTGTCCCGGGCTGCCGCCGCGGCCAGAAACTCACTCACCCCAGCGATGGCCCTCCTGGCATCCGGATCCGATCTCCCCGCTGCCTGGGCGTCCCGCGAACAAAGGGCCGGGCCCGCTTGGTGCAGGCCGGCCACCTAGACAAAGGAGCCACCACCCTCCCGAATCTACAGAGTAATTTTAAACTGAAACTTTAATGTGTGAAACAACATTTTTATCCAAAGACTTAGTACATTATATCTATTTATAAGTAAATATACTCTAATATGATTAAGTAGATTTTGTTCCAGGATATAATGTTCCACAGATCAACTGTAATAATTTGACAATAAAAATAATATTATGACTATAGAACTAGGCTCATCTATAAGAGTTGGACAATGTCTTAACATAATCAGTCAAACCAACAAAAAGTTTATTATTGAGTAACACACATCATAATTGGAATGAATACCTGAAAAAAAAACAATACTCAAATTCCTTTTAGTAATATTTAATAAAGGTAAGCTGAATAGGTAACGGTTCTAAAGTGGGCCAGTACCCTAGATTGAACATGGTTCAAAATGTCTGCCTTAAAAGGAAAGCTATTGATGGATGATCATGTGGTATTTAGTAACCAGTTGGTGTACTCACCCCTAAGGAAGACTGTTTCTCCTGTTCCCATATTCTGTACCTGCCTGTGGTTCTTTGTGTACAGTTGAAACCTCTTGGTCTTTTCCGTGATCACATTAGCATACCTATTGCTGTCATGTTCATATACATATGAGTAGGTAACAAAAATTAATGAATAAAAAGACCATGAATTTGAAAGAAAAACAAGGAGTATGTGGGAGGGTTTACAGGGAGGAAAAATAAGGAGAAAATTATGCAATTATAATATAATGTCAAAAATGAAATAAAATGAAAGTTATTGTGATGTTTTCTCAATAAGAAACACCGGAAATGATGTACAGACATTACCACACTGCTGAAAGGTGTCTTTGCTTAATAAAAGCTTAATTTTGTAGCCCTTACCCTGTCAGTCACTATGATTGTCAGGGGCTTGGTTGCTTCTTTATAATCATATACTCCTGAGTTAGTTTACAAATGAACACACACCATGAAGCTATTCTAGTTCATATCATACCAAGACAGCCTTATCTTATATCAATCAGTATAGAAGTTAAGTTTGTCCAACTTGATTTCAGTTTAACAAAATAAAACCCAAATACATAGTAAGGAAGACTGTTCATTTATAGCCTGTTGTATCAAGAGTGAAAACTAGCATCACTTTGGTTTGATAGAGACTTAAAGGGACAACAGTAGATAATGAACAAACATGAAGGTTTAATCTTGTCTTCAGTTAGAGGCTGCTGGTGAGAAGAATCTGGGGATGAGCTGAGTGTTCTAAGTGAATGACTTGGGGAATCCAGTTGGTCTTTGCTCCATAACACTTGGAGGCAATAATATTTCTAGAAGTTGTCCACTACTATTTGTCTATATGGGACTAATTGCTGTAAGGATGCATTTTGACTTCCTAGATGACTTTCTGCCAGGGTTCTGGCCAGTCTTGATGGTGTGGAAGTTGCTGACTCTGAATTAGAGTACTATTTTCAAAAGAATTTCAGGAAATTATTTTTATATAACCTTCTTGCATCTGAGGTGGAAATCTAGCATGCCAAGTTTTGAATTTTGTCTCTTAGACACTACACTGTGCTTCTGCTGCAACAAATTAGAGTGATATTTTATTCATCATGGCCCAAAGAGTGATGGGGCAAGACAGTCTCCTCACAGAATTTCTGAAGGTGTGGGTTCAGCTTGGAAGTTTACCTACAGCTAATTCTGTTTGGGAGCAGCTAATATTCTACTCTCCCACCCACTCCACCACTTCCTGGAACATCTGTGATATACCTAGGAGAGCCCACTAAATTTCCTATAAGCATTATGCATAATCTCTGACTTTCCTGATAACTGAGTTCATTTCATTTCTTTTTCTGATATTTTAAAGAATAAAATAAAATACTATTTATTTTGAGTGACATTTACTATATTTTTAAAATTTCATTTGATTCCTACTCATTCTATAGTATATGACTTGTTCTAACTAAGAAGTGATCTAAAATAACATTTTTTCAACTTCATAGAATTCTGTTAAGAACAAGATAGCCACATCAAAATAAATACTGTTTCTTATTTACTGTCCTATTGCTGTGATGAAACTCCATGACCAACTTTAAAAGGAAACAATTTAATTGAGAATTTAGTTAAAGTTCAGAGGGTTAGTCAACAAACCTCATTGCAGGCAATGTCGAAGAAGTCAGGCAAGCATGGTACTGGGGAGCTAGTTAAGAGCTTATATCCAGATTAGCAAGTAGTAGACAGAGAGAGGCAAAACTGGACATAAGATTGAAGCCTTAATCCACATCCGTAGTGACACACCTCCTTTAACAAGGTCAGACCTCCTCATCCATGCTAAACTGTCTGCTACCTGAAAACCAGACCTTTAAACTAATGAGCCTATGGGGATATTCTCCTTCTAACCATCACATCCTGTCTGTGTGCTTACAAAAATGTAGGTTACACAATTTGGAATGACAATAAATTATTTTGCAAGCCATAATATGAATTGTTTTTATCTAATACTTTCAAAATAATGCACCACTAAGACTATTTTTTTTTCAATTGTGAAAGACTCTGCTAAAAGAAATAGATGATTGAGAGAGACTAATAATGGATGCATTCTGTTGGTAGACTTTCTTTTCCCTCACATATGATGTTTTATTTTTCTTATTATTTGTTTTCTTCTTTTTCTAGAAAAGTCACCGTTAGGAGATGACATCTGCTTTGTGTGCTGAGAATCTCCTTATTCTTTTTTACAATCATCCTTTTGGCTGGTTTAATATAACATTTCCATGATAAATAGACCAGTCTCCAAAGTCAGCATTCAGAGGGGTTCTGCAAGTTACTCATCATCAGATGAAATTTAGCTGTGTTCGTTTAACACTGGGTGTATTTAAATTTTTTTAACTTTGAAAAAGGATGATCAATAAACTCAAAAGACAGAGACATTTGTTTTTCACTAAGTCCTTCTGTCCTTCAGTCTTCAGTTTTGGCTTTTTAGTGGTGAAGGCATCCATCAGGAAGCACGTTCAGAGAGAACTTGGCTCTTTGCTGAGGATGGTCATACTCAGACTGGCCAATTTGTCACAGAAAGCAAATTGGTCCACTTAGGGCTCCTGCTCTGTGCTGCCAAGATGACTGAAGTGGCTGAGAAGTGGGCGGTGTGCTATTTTTTCTCTGAAGAAATGCCATATCACAGTATGCTGCCAAATTCTGTTCAGTACTCCTCTTATTGAAATTAGGAATTATTCAAGGGAAAGATATCCTCTTTTTTAAATTACAGAAACATGTATTTTTAAATTTCCTTATGCAAATACAATTTTACCAGCAATTAATTTAGTTGTTTCTAGTCTTCTATCTTGTAAATTGTAGAATATTTCTGTTCAGTGGGGTTTTGCTATGGTTTGTTTTCTTTTGTTTTATTTTTCTAAGAAAGATTATATTGAGAATAATCTCTCTATTTTGTCTAATCAATGACAGCATCAAATATATTAACATCTTTTAACTGTTAGTTGCATAAATATGCAGTTGAGTTCATAGTTGATTTCTCTGTGAAGACATTTTTGTAGCTCATGAGTAGCTTTACTGATGTTGTAGACTTAGATCATATTATTGTATTTTATAATTGTCATTCATGAAATTTTATGCTGTTTTTGACACTAGGCTACTTACTGTACTTTCTACTGAACAATACATTTCTGGAAATCTGACGTGTATGATATAAAAATACCATATCCCTGTACTATCTAAGGATTTGGGGATCTGAATTACAGATCCATTATTAAAGCTTTTATCTCACTTTGACAAAGCCTTGGTTCAAGGTCCAGCACCGCACCGGATAAAAGTGGAATTGGCAGCAAAGGCTTGCAATTCAAGTATTGGGGAATTAAAGGCAGGAGGACTAAGTTCAAGGCAATTCTGGGCTACAGAACCTTGTTAAGGCCAGCATTCACAACACGAAACACTGTCTCAAAACAAACAAACAAAAGGAAGGAAACTGGATTTACCTGTCAGGATCTTGACGCTCCCCTCCCCCACTCATATTATTCCTCCTTCCTTTCTTTGACAAGACTCCCTTGGTGCTTGGTTCTGGATCTCTGCATCTGCTTCCATCAGTTACTGGATGAAGGTTCTGTGATAACAAGTATGGTATTCACTAATCTTATTACAGGGGACAGCCTGTAATAAGGCCACTGTTGCTTAGATTCTTAGCTGGAGCGATCCTTCTGGATCTGGGGAATTTCCCTAGCAACAGATTGCTTCTAAGCCTCACAATGGTTCCCTCTATCAATGTATCTCTTTCATTGCTCCCCACTCAGGGACTCTAGATCAACAGCTGGGGAGACTGCATGGGACTGAACTAGGCCCTCTGCTTGTGGGAGACAGTTGTCTAGCTTGGTCTGCTTGAGGTTCACCTGACAGTGGGATTAGGATCTATTCTTGGTGCATGAGCTGACTTTTTCAAACCCATTCTCTATGTTGAGATGCTTTGCTCTTTCCTTGATTTAGGGAGCAGGGGCTTGGTTCTACCTCAAGTTAATGTGCCAGGCATTGTTGACACCCCATGGGAGGTCTTACCCTTTCTGAAAAGTGATTATTGGTTGGGTTGGGAGGTAGGTGTGGGAGATTGTGAGGAGGGAAGGAAGGGAGCCTGTGGTTGGTTTACAAAATGAATAAAAAATATTAAGACAAAAAATAAACAAAAAGACGGAAACAAACAAACAAAACCAAAAAAAGAGCCTAGTTTTATTTTGTTTGATGTTACCACATTGCACACTGAATATTTACCTTTTCAGTGTTTCTAACGTCAGCAATTTCCCTTGTGAACCCAAAACCATCAGATAGAATTCTAAAATTTTGCCCAGTTCATATATGTCATAAGAACAAAAGGTAAAAAGGAATAGTCTTAGGAAACCCATGGTAGCAATGCCATGAAAGCTTCAGAAAATTTTAAGGTATAAACACATCAAGAAATACATGTTTGATGAATATACTCATCAAGAAAATTTATTTGCAGATAATAAATATCAGCAGTACCTTTCAATTCCATCATCATTTACTTGTGAATCTAATTAAATGAAAGAACATATTTTAGATAATTGGATACATAGAATCAATATAAAGATGAATGTTATCAAACATATGAGAAACAGAAGAAGGTACAGGCATGCATGTATAAAATATGATACAAGCTTATTTAAAATAGATAAGAACTTGTACATGTTTAAGTCTCTTTTTTTAAAGGTTGTAGACCTTTTCACTGTCATTTATATTATGATGGAAGAAGATAAAAGCTTTACATTCAATCTCTCTTTTTTTTTACTTTAGCTGTACCTTTGCTCTTAAAAGATTAAATAAAGAGGAGAAAAGATTTTGAAACCACAGAGGTATAATTTTTGAATTCTATTCCTTGTATTATCTGATAATATTTGACAACTTGCTTAAATATGAGGAAATTCAAGTGTAGAGATGATAAGAGCTCATCTCCAGTCCACTGTTTGTATGTAGTAAGCATGAGACTGAAGCAAGCCCTTCCACTTAAAACATAGAGGGTGCACCTACCACACATTTCCTGCAATCAGGCTGGGCTTTCTCTGGCCAGCATATTTGTTGCAGTGCCCACTTGCACTATTGTTCCCTTATTTCCCTTTGCATCCTTGACACTGCCACTGCTCTTAATCATGTTCAGTTTCATAAGGTTTCAAGCACACTAATTAAAAAGGATTTCAAGTGCATTAATTAAATATTCTCTCAACTCCCCAAAGTGCCTCTTTATAGCATCCTAATATATCATCTTCCAGTTTCAAACTCCCCAAGCTATGCTGTTATATGATTGTGCTGAGCATATTCAACAGGCCCTTCCATTCCTATTACATCAAATATAAATTCTTTACCAGGCTCTCAAAAATATTTAAATTTGAAGTTCATATACGATTGCTTTTGAAGGAACAGAGTTTGGTTGTAAATAGAAATGTGAAATCCAATGTTTTACAAGCTTACGTTATTTGTCCTTTTCTCAAATTGATGCAGATCTTGTATCTCCAAGCTAAGTAGGATGTCTTTTTCCAGCACCTTAACTATTTTGTCATCCAAAACCAGAAACCTGAAAGTATTTCTCAATTCTTTTCTTCATTTGCAGACAGAAATGAACCTCAGTATAACATATCTGTGACTTTCTACCTCTTTCTGTGCATTGTTTTAATCACAATTTTCTTTTTTCCCCACTGGCTTTTATGATTTATATAACACATTCTTAAATCATCTTTTGTTGTAGGAGGCTGCTTGTTCATTCCTGGTTTCCCAGCCTCGAAATAACCACACAGAAACTGTATTAATTAAATCACTGCTTGGCCTACTAGCTCTAGCTTTTTGTTAGCTAGCTTTTACGACTTAATTTAAGCCATTCCTTTTAATCTGTACATTGCCATGTGGCTGTGGCTTACCAGCAAGGTTCTGTCTGGCATCTGTTTCTGGCAGGGATACATGGCTTCTCTGTGAATCTGCCTTCTTTCTCCCAGCATAATGTTTTGTTTTCCCCAACTTGCTTTATTCTACCCTATCACAGGCCAAGGCAGTTTCTTTATTCATTAACAAATAAAAGCAACACATATACAGAAGGACTTCCCACACCGATCTTTAATTTAATTTGAAACTGTTTCTTATTCCAAATATTTTGTATACCCGAAGTATATATCCCCAGTTATGATATGGAGTGTTCTTCAACATCAGGACTTTTCTGATCTTTCCTATAGCACACACTTCACCATTGACCATTTTTAAAATTCCTGTCTAAACATTTTTAAGTTCCTTATATATCAATTGTATTTATGTTTGAATAGGCATGTGTTCTCTCACTATCACTAAACAACCATATGCTGCATATGTATCTATTAGTAGAAAGCACAGTCTCTTACCCTTGTGTAATCTGTTGGGTTGACTGCTCTCCTACAAACCTCCCTCAAGGTCCCCATGCTCCCAATTTGTGTAGGAGATCTTGTCTTTTTTCTATTTCCCATGTAGATTACATCTATGTATGTCTCTCTTAGTGTCCTTTTTGTTGTCTAAGTTCTCTAGGATTGTGATTTGTGGGCTGCTTTTCTTTTCTTTATGTTTAAAAACCATTTATGACTGAGTGAGTATAAGTGATAATTGTCTTTCTGGGTATGGGATACCTCACTCATAATAATGTTTTGTAGCTCCATCCATTTCTCTGCAAAATTCAAGATGTTGTTATTTTTTCTGCTGTGTAGTACTCCATTGTGTAAATGTACCACATTTTCCTTACCCATTCTTTGGCTGAGGGGAATTTCAGTTGTTTCCAGGTTCTGGCTATGGCAGAGCGGCTATGAACATAGTTGAGCACATGTCCTTGTGGCACAGATGAGCATACCTTGGATATATACCCAAGAGTGGTATTTTTATGTCTCAAGGAAGGTTGTTTCCTAATTTTCTGAAAAGTCACCACACTGACATCCAAAGGGGCTGTACCATCTTTCATTGCCACCAGCAATGCAGAAGTGTTCCCTTTCCACCACAACCTCCCCAGCATAAATTGTCATCAGTGTTTTTGATCTTGGCCATTCTTAGAGGTGTAAGATGGAATTTCACAGTTGTTTTGATTTGCATTTCTCTGATTCCAAGGATGCTAAACATTTCCTTAAGTGTGTTTCAGCCATTTTATTTTTTTTTTGTTGAGAGTTCTCTTTTTAGTTCTATATTCTGTTTTTTATAATTTTATCTTTCTTTTTATAAAAAATTAAAATGTTTTCAGATTTCTTCATTTTATTCTGAGTGAGTGTGCTAATTGCAGGCATGTCTGTGTATTATGTGCACGCATGGTGTCCAAGGATGCCATCATATGTCATTAGAATCCTTGGAAGTCGATTTAAAAACATGTTTAAGTCACTATTTGGGTACTGTGACTATAACCCTGTCTTATTCAAGAACAAGTGCTCGTTATGTCTTGGTCATCTTTCCAAAGTCTAATGAAATATTACATTCTATTATCACATTATGCTTCGATACAATTTCCTCCATTAAGATATTATATTGTGACATTATTCCTCCTATTTTATAAATGTAAGGCAATGCATTCCTGTAAGAAACATAAATGAAACAACAAATTTGGATAAAGAAAAGATAAAAGCAAAATAACATTTTCATTTTAAATGTTAGCATTAACACTAGTGTAAGTTTCTTTCCCTACTGTTGTGATTAAATACTCTTAAAAATCAACTTAAGGATAGTGTTTTCTATTCCCATCCATTTGCATGCAAAATTCAAGATGTTACTGTTTTTTTTACCACTGAGCAGTACTCTAATGTGTATATATTCCACACTTTTTTCATCCATTCTTCCACTGAGGGATATCTAGGTTGTTTCCAGGTTCTGGCTATTACAAATAATGCTGCTATGAACATATATGTGTTTGTGTGATATATATATATATATATATATATATATATATATATATATATATATTGTGTGTGTGTGTGTGTGTGTGTGTGTGTGTGTGTGTATGTATATATTTATATATATGTATATAAATAAAATGTGTATGATATACAAATTTATTATGATTCAGCATCTTCTGGGTATAATCCCAAGAGTGGTATTGCTTGATCCTGAAGTAGGTTAATTCCCAATTTCCTGAGAAACTGCCACACTGATTTCCAAAGATGTTGCACAAGTTTGCATTCCCACCAGCAATGGATGAGTGTTCCTTTTACTCCATATCCTCTCCAGCATAGGTTATCATTGGTGTTTTTAATTTTAGCCATTCTGACAGGTGTAAGATGGTATCTCAAAGTTGTTTTGATTTGCATTTTCCTGATCGCTAAGGAGATTGAACATGAACTTAAGTGTCTTTTGGCCATTTGAACTTCTTCTGTTGAGAATTCTCTGTACAGTTCAGTGCCCCATTTTTTAATTGGATTAATTAGAATTTTAATATCTTGTTTCTTGAGTTTTTTATATAATTTGGAGATCAGACCTTCCTTTGTCTGATGCGGGGCTGGTGAAGATCTTCTCCCATTCAGAAGGATGCCCTTTTGTCTTAATGACAGTGTCCTTCTTTACAGAAGCTTCTCAGTTTCAGCAGGTTTCATTTATTCAATGTTGCTCTTATTGTCTGTGCTACTGGGGTTTTATGTAGGAAGTGGTCTCCTGTGCCCATGTGTTGCAGTCTGCTTCCCACTTTCTCTTCTGTCAGGTTCAGTGTGGTCAGATTTATACTGAGGTATTTAATCAATTTGGACTTGAGTTTTGTGCATGGTGATATATAAGGATCTATTTTCATTCTTCTACAGGTTGACATCCAGTTATGCCAGCACCATTTGTTGAAGTCAATGACATCTTGAATTTTGTTTGCAAATGGATGGAAATAGAAAACACTATACCCAGTGAGATAACCCAGACCCAAAAAGATGAATATGGTATGTACTCACTCATTAGTGGACTCTAGCCATAAACAAAGGATATTAAGCCTATAATTCACAAGCCTCAAGAAGCCAAATAACAAAGTGAATCTAAAGAAAAACATATATAGATCCTCCTGAAAATTAGAGGCAAACAAGGTCACGGGGCAAAAGTTGGGAGCATGGGGGTGGGTGCAGGGGTGGGGATGGTTTGGGGGAAGGTAAGAAGGGGAGAGAAAAGGGAGAAGGGAAAGACTGGGGAGAGCTTGGGGAAGTGGGAGGGTGGAGATGGAGGATGGGCAGATATAGGAGCAGGGGATATCTAATTAATGGAGCCATTTTATGGTTAGCAAGAGACTTGGCTCTAGAGGGGATCTCAGGTGTCCATGGGGATGTCACCAGCTAGGTCCTTGGCCAGCAGAGGAGAGTGTGCCTGAACTTGCCTTGCCCCACTATCACAGTCATGATTATCTCGAATATCACCATAGAAACTTATTCCAGCATCAGATGGAGATAGAGACAGAGACCCTCATCAGAGCAATGGACTGAGCCCCCAAGGTCCAGTTGAAGAGCAGAAGGAGAAAGAAGATGAGCAAGGAAGTCAGGATCTCAAGGGGTTGGTCCATCAGCTGAGGCAGTGTGCCTGTTCTAAAGGGAGCCCATCAAATTCAACTAGACTGGGACTGAATGAGCATGTGATTAAACTGGACTCTCTGAATGTGGCTGACAATGAGGGCTGACTGATAAACCATTGATAAAGGCACTGGGACTTGTTTCTACTGCATGTACTGGCTTTTTGAGACCCTAGTCTATTTGGATGCACAGCTTCCTAGGCCTGGATGTGGCGGGGGGGGGGGGCTGGGACTTCCCACAGGGAAGGGTTCCCTGCCTTCTCTTAAGGAGGGAAGGGGAAGGTAGAGCGAGAGTGGGGGAGGGGGAGGAGAATGGGAAGACGGGGGGGAAGTGTAAATTTTTGAATGGAAAAATTAAAAAAAATCAACTTAAGGGAGAGAGGATTTATTTAGGCACAACATGATAGGGTACAGTGAAATCAAAGGTTTTTCTCCCACCTGCTAGTTCCAGTATAAACACTCAGAGGCTTAATGGCTTAATATTACTTACTAATGCAAGACTGATAGCTCAGGCTTATTATTAACTAGCTCTTAATATAAATTAATCCATATTTATTATCTTTGTTTAGTCACATGGCTTAGTACGTTTTCTCAGTGAGGCATTCTCATCTTGCTTCTTCTTCTTTTTTTTTTTTTTTTTTCATCTTGCTTCTTCTGTGTCTGGCTGATGATTGTGTCTTTGTCTTTCCTCTTTCCAGAATTCTCCTTTTCTGTTTGCCCCACCTATACACCTATACTTCCTTACTGGCTACTGACAAATCAGTGTTGTATTAAACCAAGATGAGTGACAAATCTTTTTTTTAATCTCTTATTTATTTATTTATTAAAGGGTTCTGTCTCTTCCCCACCACCGCCTCCCAATTCCCTCCCCCTCCCCCAATCAAGTTGCCCTCCCTCGTCAGCCCAAAGAGCAATCAAGGTTCCCTGCACTGTGGGAAGTCCCAGGACCACCCACCTCCATCCAGGTCTAGTAAGGTGAGCATCCAAACTGCCTAGGCTCCCACAAAGCCAATACATGCAGTAGGATCAAAAACCCATCTTTACTGTAGTGAGGTGAGCAGGCCTGCTTTTCATTCCACCAGGCTCCCTCCCAGCTAGCTTAGCCTCGGAAATAACAACATACAAACTGTATTCATTTAAACACTGCTTGGCCCATTAGCTCTAGCCTCTTACTGGCTAACTCTCATAACTTGCTTAAGCCATTTCTAATAATCTCTGTAGCACCACGGGGTGGTGGCTTACAGGGAAGGATTCTAGCCTACATCCATCTTGGGTCGGAGCTTCATCACATCTACCTCACTGCCTTCTACCCAGCATCCTCTTCTGTTTACTCTGCCTACCTAATTTTCTGTCCTATCAAAGGGCAAAGGCAGCTTGTTTATTAACCAATGAAAGTAACACATAGACAGATGACCCTCCTTCATCACTTTACAGTATACAAGAGATTATCCCACATCAGTACATGCTTACATAAATGGTAACTCAAGATCACAGGTGCTTATAACAATTTGTAACACCAAATTGACAACCAGGGAGAGAAAATAATAGATAGCAGTTTTCAGCTTGATTTCTCAATTTTTATGCAGCATAGGAATATTACCCATTGAATAGTTACCCTGCAGAGATGAAGTTGGTCTTCCTGAGTCAATGAACCTAATCAAGGTTATTCTTCACAACCATGCACAGAAGTCAACATCCCAATGTGATTCCAGATCAAGTTAATATAGCAATTATATGACTATCATATGACTATCTATGACTGTCACAGAAATCACCCCTTTTCAACTCAATATGCAAACACATCATTTTTATACCTTAACAATTAATCCCCATTTCCAAAAGTTCATGCCATTTTATAATATAAAATACCTTCATCCCTACATCAAAGTTTTCATAAATATAAAGAGTTTTAATGCTTTAACATTTCAAAGCCACTTAATTGGGGTTCTTATAAATTTAGGAATCAATTTATATAAATCAAACTATGATCATACAGAATAGCCATGCCCATTAAAGAAAATAGAAGAAGCAGGTCATAGAAACAAACAGTAAGACCCAAAAAACCCAAAATACAGTACACAAAAGAACAAATTCTCGACACAGTTTTCAGCATCCAGAACTTCCAGTGGATTCAACTGGGCTCTAAAAGACTTAAGTAGCCCCATTCCTGCTGCTCTGCTCTCTGAAGTATACATTAATTCTCCTCATTCCATGCCTGTTGTTTCCTCAAAGGGTAGGCCATGATCCTGGCTTCACCAACATGCTGAAGTCTTCATTATATCTTAAGTTTATATTCATAATTTTATACAATATCTAGCCAGAGACTCCTTGCTGATCCTCTAATTCTTATACATATCGTCTGACCTATCTGGTTTCTTGGTCCATGAAACAAGACTCCCTATTAACTTCATATATTTTTGTTTACCAAACAAGTACCATATGGACAATATTGCTGAGTTCTGTTATCAGCTCAGTATGGAACTCTGTCACTTTGAAACATAGCTATCTATGCCAACTTTTCTGTGCTGACCCTATTATAATACCTTGCTTTTTGAGGAATAGGGAGCCTTGTTAATTTAGATAACACCACTCTACCCCCTTTTTTTTTGTGGTTTTTCGAGACAGGGTTTCTCTGTGGCTTTGGAGCCTGTCCTGGAACTAGCTCTTGTAGACCAGGCTGGTCTCGAACTCACAGAGATCCGCCTGCCTCTGTCTCCCGAGTGCTGGGATTAAAGGCGTGCGCCACCACCGCCGGGCAACACTCTACCCTTTTAAACAAGCCTGTAGTCCCCCAAATTGGAGACTTTATCTATAATATTTTTGTTCCCATGATAACAATTCCTTTGTAACAGTAGAACCTGCATGGCTTCTCTTCCATGGTGTTGGTAGGGTTGACAGTTTTATTTGGTCTCTCATCAAAGTTTGGTGTTGTCTTAAAATTACCTTTGCCACATAAACATGTCCTTAACTTCAAATTCATTTCACTTGAGTCAGCAGAAAAAAGGAAGAAGGCAAGTGGCTTTTTAGCCAAATATCATATTTATGGCCCTAAGACCAGTTCCTTTTGCCCCTGTAGAATCTATTGAGATCACTGTCAATTGTACACACTTCTTTCTGTTTTCTCAAATTCTCACTTCTCACCAATATAGCCCAGTAAGCTCTTTTTAAAATACTAAGCAAATGTTCTAGCCCAACAGTTTTCCTAGCCCAAACATTCTCATTCTCCTCCTGCAAATGAGCTTCAAAACCTTGAGAGAGACAGGTAGGTTTATCATAAAAATAGTACTTCCCAGGACTGATTTCTCTTACTTCATTTTTCCATTATTGCGATAAACCTTTCTGAAAACAAAAATGCAACTTAGGGGAAAGAGGGTTTAGTTTTGGTTCACAGTTCAAGGGTGTAGATTATAAAGTCAAAGTGGCAGGGGCTTGATTGGCTAGCCACAATACATCTACAACAGTCATAGAGGGTGACAAATGCTAGTGCTCAGCTTACTTCCTCCATTTTTCATAGCCCAGAGTCCCAATCCAGGGAATGATCTGCTTACTGCTAAGATGGATCTTCTCACATCGATTCAGTAGTAAAGTTAATCCCTCACAAGCTTATTCAAAGACCCATTTTCAACTGTGTAAAGGAGACAATTAACTGTAACTCTCATCGTACCCAAATATTAAGCAAAATTCCATAGAGATAATTGAGTAACTGAGATTTTATTTCAAAAATAGAAAGTAATATAATCAAGATTTTTTATGATGAATAGTATATAAATTACAAATTATTAGTCCCTTCTTAACAAATAATGAAATACATGTATATGGGCCTAAAAATATAGGGATATATCTCAGGCAAAAGTATGTAAAAATATAAAAGCTAAGATAGACTTGTATTGTAATAAATAATTTGTGAAGTTTATTTTTTTCACTGCAGTTACTCAGACATAATTTTTCTGCACTATTTTCTATTCCTCTTTACTCCATTTCATGTCTAATATTACAGCAAACAACTTTTAACAAAAACATTACATGAAATAATCTTTTACCTCAGTCTTGAATCATTTTCTTTCACTTTTATCTACCTTATGAGTGATTCCATTGGTATTTACCCACTTCCCACATTTGCATATTTTCCTAATAAAATGTTCTAAGCTGTCAAATATTCACTGCAACTTAAATTGGTAAACTCTTTTAAGTTTAAAAATCAATCAATACTTCCATTACTTATTGACTCAAAGCTCCTGTTCTTTAACTGCTACTGCAATACAGGTATTATACTGGTTTACTAACTTCATTACCAACAATATTTTCCATTACAGATTTCACTCCAAGTAAGTAAATTATCTGTCTTTCTTCTTTTTTCAGTAATCACAGAGACAGTAAATGGGCTTTTACAACTGCCCCTCTCTCTGTTTGGCAATTCCCAGGTTTGTCCATGCAGTGTATTCCCTAAATGCCTTCAAAGATAATCTCAGGGGGCTGGCGAGATAGCTCAGTGGTTAAGAGCACTACCTGTTCTTCCAGTGGTCCTGAGTTCAATTCCCAGCAACGACATGGTGGCTCACAACCATCTACAGTGAAATCTGGTGCCCTCTTCTGGCCTGCCAGCATACATGCAGGCAGAGCACTGTATACATAATAAATTAATAAACCTTTAAAAAAAGATAATCTCAGGCCATCTAATTAAAAATGAAGTTCCTTCTTGTTGCCTCATATAAACATCTTAATCTCCTCATGTTTTCTATCTTTCGGTGTTTTATTATCTATTAAGTTTTATAAAATTAGAAATCAGGCTTAGGAGCTTTTTAGAAATGTAAGCTCCAAAAAGATTGTTATTCTCTGTGAATATTCTATTATACAGAATGTTTCCTACATCCAGGAGACTAATGAAAGGTATAGCACAAATAGAAATAAGCTTAATGGACACCATTTAAATATTTATTAATATAGGATATTGTGTGGAAATAGATTCATGGGTGCTCAAGTACATTCTCATATATCCATGTGTATGCACATGCATTTGGAGCCAGAAGATAACTTAGATGTCTTTGTTCAGGAGCCATATATGTATGTAGTTCTTTAAGTCATCATTTCACATTGGCTTAGGGTTCACCCATTGTGCATTCCTGGGAGGTCTGTAAGCCCCAGATCTACCTGTATCTGCTTTCCCCATGTTGGAATTGCTAGTCCTTGTTACCACACTTGTTTTATTGCTATTGTTTTGTTTTGTTTCCCAAGGCCTTGGAGCATGGAGTTCTGATACTCATGCTTACAATGCAAGTATTTCACAATTGGAGATTAATCACTAGGCCAATGTTACTCTGAACACTGAAAATGAAACTAGAACTTAAGCAAAATGAAAATCTTTTAAAAGAAGAAAATCCTTTATTCAGAAAAAAAGAGGTTTGAAAGAAAAAAGTGACAGCTACTTCCTAATATTGACACAATGTAAGATATATTCTATTCATTTATATACTCTGAATTTGTATTCCTGTGTATTTGTTATTAAGTAAAAAAAATAATGTAAGCAATGTGTGGTGTATAGACTTTAGAGTATGGTTGAAGATTAGAATTTATAAAATGATTAGATTTTTAATTAATACAGCTTTCTATATACTTGCATTTATTTCCTAACAAGAATTAAAATAACAGATGTCTGGTTATGTATAGTTAAAATACAGTTATAATTCCATTCCAACTTGAAGTTATGTATATTCTTGTATATATGTTATATATACATGAAACTAAGAATTTTGCAGAACCATTATTTTGCATGCCTTAGTTTTTATTACATGTCATGTTAGCACATGAGGAAAGTATGTGGATCAATAGTAAGTATTCACATGCCTTTCCTCTTGTGCCCAAGCATAACATGCTCCCTGTTCCTTTAAGAACACACATGTAACAGGCTTTGTCAATGAAATCTCAACAGAATTAAATATGTGACTATTCTCAGTGGGGTCTTGCATCACTATTCTTTATTTCTCTCATTCCTGTAATAAATCTTGCTCTAGGTAAATACTATAGCAGCAGGAAAAAAATTAAAAATAAATAAATTTAAAAATTAAAAAAATCATTAATGACTTTAGACCAAAGATCTATATAGATGGTTGCCAAAATATCAGCAAGAAGACTTCAAAATCAAGTAGTATATCTGCAAAATATCTCATCATCTATCTTACTATACATAAGTTTAACGAATTATGCAGGCCTCACTAAGATTTCTTTCTTTCTTTTTCTTTTGAAATTATTTGTATAGCATGACTGATTTCAGGGTGTCTGACTGAAAGCATTTGTGGGAGCAGTGTGGCAATTCTCCTTTTCAGTTCCCCTGACTTCCTTTTACCTCTTAGTTTCAAAGCCACAGATGCCCAGTGAGGAAAAAGATCCTGAGAAGTATAATCCTTCCTTCCTTCTCTACAAAAGAGAAGGTCGTTAATAAAGGAGTAATGATGACATAAAGTAAAAACAATTCCCTCTGACAAGGGACCAAATTGTAATAAAGTACAGCATGCTTTATAAATATTTAAACACTTAGTGAAGTTCTTTTAAGCAGCTATGAATTCTCTGTCTCTGTCAGGCAATCAACCTATGACTGTGGATAAATGTTTGCATTTTCTAAGTGAGTTTATTGACAAATTAAGGCTGTTGAACTTGCTAACACTTCATACGCTTCCAAAAACTTAATGTAGATTCTAGCATTGATTCTGTTGTAAATTAGCATATACAGTGCATCCAAACACAAAAGACCAGACCAGCATATCTGCTATTTAATCTGCTTAATGTTGTTGGTTTGAGTAAAAGATTGTTCTTTAATTTAGATTATGTTCCTAGGGGACTGGTTTTGTTCCTGCAATTGCTTGTATACTAATTGGCTTGGTATAAAAGAAGCTTTTTATATTCAAGTCCAACAAATGCATAATGTTAGATTTCAGTGCACTTGGCCACAACCCCAGCCTTAAATATTTTTAGCTCCTTAGAGGTATACTTTCATTTGTGCTAATTACAAGTGTTTGCCAATCCCTTATTTCTATTTTCTACCTCAGCTATGGTATGTAACTATGCATAGTACATTGTTTTCTATAACCCAGTTGTTCTAAAGCAAATTAGTAGAAAGATTTACTTTGTTTACAATTTATGTCACAGTCCATCATTGAGGGGATTCATGGAAAACTAAAGCAAGACCATAGGGGATGCTGTTTGCTAGCTATATTACATGTTCATGCTAAATTAACCATTCATCCAGCTCAGAATCACCTGCCCAGGGGATGTTGTGATCACATTTCTCCTATGTCTTATAATAATCAAGCCAATCCATCACAGACATTACCACAGGCAATCTGATGGGGGCAATTCCTTCAGGTTCCCTTCCCATGTGACTCTACCCTGTCACATCTGTACATTGTATATTCTCTATGCCAGTCATGCAGCTGACTACTCATAATGACATTTACAAACCAAAGAAACAATCTATTTTATTTAGGGAGAATATACAGGAACAAGCTACTTCAAAAATGGGCATAGCACAGTGACGGAAAGAAAATTCTTATTGGTGTTTTTGATTTTAGCCATTCTGACTGATGTAAGATGGTATCTCAGAGTAGCTTTGTTTTGCATTTCCCTGATGGCTAACAATATTGAACATTTCCTTAAGTGTCTTTCAGCCATTTTGAAATTCTTCTGTTGAGAATTCTGTTTAGAACTGTGCACATTTTTAATTGGATTATTTGGAATTTTTATGTCTAATTCCTTGAGTTCTTTATATATTTTGGAGATCAGTCATCTGTCTGATGTGGGTTTTGTCAAGATATTTTACCATTCTGTAGTCTGCCTTTTTGTCTTATTGACTGTGTTCTTTGCTTTATAGAAGCTTCTCAGTTTCAGGAGGTCCCATTTATTTATTGTTGCTCTCCATGTCTGTGCTACTGGTATTATATTTAAGAAGGGGTATTCTGTGCCCATGCACTGTAAGCTACTTCCTACTTTCTCTTCAATCAGTTTCAGTTTGGTTGGATTTATATTGAGGTCTTTAATCCATTTGGATTTGAGTTTTAAGCATAGGGATTGATATGGATCTATTTGCATCCCTCTATATGCTAACATCCAATTATGCCAGCACTATTTGTTGAAGATGGTTTCTTTTTTCCATTATGGGCAAGCCTCATGTTCAGGAGTAATTGACCAACAACATATAGTTGGACTCCACAGGATTTTGTCTGAGCTTTATTTGGTTACAAGTTGGGCTTTTTGTTTGTTTTCAATCTTTTTTTCTTTCTTTTCTTGGTATGACTTTCTTGTTTCTAAGTTTTGGAAGATTTTATTGTTGTACAGGATTTTTGCTTCTTGTTAAAGAAAGAACTTAAAGTTGGGTGGGTAGGGATGGGGAAAAGATCTTTTTTCCATTATATATTTTTTGTTTCTTTATCAAAAATCAGGTGTTCACAGGTGTGTGCATTGATATCCAGGTCTTCAATTAGATTCCATTGTTCAACCTGTCTGTTTTTATGCCAGTAAGAAGTTGTTCTCATTATTGTAGCTCTATAAGAGAGTTTGATGTATGGATGGTGATGCCTCTATAGGTTCCTTTATTGTACAGGATTGTTTACTACTGCTTGTAATGGCATTTTGTAATCCCTTATCTTTGGATGGATACTTTGCTCAGCCTAGATATAGTAGTGAGGGTCTTCCTTGGTTCTTTCTCAAAGCAATGTTCCTTATCCTCTATGAGGAGTGAATGGGAGTGGTGTAAGGGGGAAGGTGGAGGAAATGTGAGGAGGGGAGGGAGTGGGAACTGGAATTTGTATGTAAAAGAAAAAATATAGTTTTTTTTTTCTTTTTTAAAACTAAGATTAAAAATAGAAAATGACTATTGAAGAAATATAGATAGAATGAGTCAAAATATAGAATTTATTACTATTTAGCAATCAAGTAAGGAATTATGAAAGAGATGATATTTGAAGAAGAAAATGTTCATGGTACCTTGGTATTAAACATACTTGAACTTTTATGTTTCATATTCTTTTACATTCCTGACTGTGAGTACATGATGGTACTTCCAAATTTCTCAGGGGGATCGTACTTTCTTTTGTTGTCATCTCTAACTGAGCTCCAATCCTGTACTGGTTAAGTTATTTTCAGAATTTCCACGGTGGATTATTTAGAAATGTTTGGGGCTGGCCATAGGAGTCAGTGAGGCAAAGCTCCTGCTTCACATTAGAGTGATTTGAGTTTGATGCCCAGAAACAGATTTTAAAAATCCAGATATGCTGGTTCTCAACTGCACTACTGTTAAAGGATGGGGACAGAGACACAAGAATTTCCTTGAACCTTACTAGAAACCTAGCCTGGAGTACATACCATAGCAGGGAAAGCAAACAGAAAGACTCTTTCTCAACAAGGTAGATGGATAGAAAAAGGAATCTCCTGAGTTGTCTCTTACTTCTACATGAAAAAAGCACGGGTGATGAAGGGTATTAAATATTATAGGTCCCTTCCACCAAGTACCTTTACAAGTAATAAAATGTTGCACATGTATAGATTTTTTTAAAAGCTCTTCCTCATCTTTTGAAGCATTAAAATTTTTGAATGTGTGTTGCAGGAGGTCTTTCCGCCCCTCCAACCAATAGCTGCTGAGATACCAGCCCATTGGGGCGTGGTTTCTCTCCATTCATAAAGCCTCTATTTCCTTCCACTCGCTCTCTCTTGACTTCCTGCTGGTCTGGCGACTAGACTCTTTCTCTAGTTGTGCAGAGAGCTGTTGTCCGGGATCGTGATCTGTAAGTTTTCCCTCTTTAAATAAATACTACCCTAGTAATAGTAATCCCAAACTGGTGTGGCATTGTTCGTGGTTTACACCTTTAAATGTGTCAAGCAGTGGACTCTTAAGAGAATACATAAAGCCTTGTATATTCAGTGTTGTAGTAGCAATGTCCTTGAATATATACATACTGGAATAGAAACAAGGATGGTGTTTTATTCCAGGAATGTATAATGAATAGTTAGCATACAAAAGCTTCACAAAGTTTCCCTAACATGTATTTTAATGCACAGTAAAGACCTAAGCAGCAGCAATAGAGAATATGTCCTGAATGTGCAGACTATTCATTAAAAGACAAAGGACAGACTGTGGGTGAAACCATAAATTTCAACCAGTACTGTAACAGATTTTGTAAAGTCATTATAATTTTGAAAATAAATTTGAATGTCTTGTTTAAACTTGAAGCCATGAAGCCATCAGAAAAATACAAATCAAATGACTCTGAGATACCATCTTACACCAGTCTCAATGGATAAGACCAAAAATACCAATGATTGCTTATGCTGGAGATGATGTGGATTAAGGGGAACACTCCTCCATTTCTGGTGGGAGTACAAACTTTTAAAGCCACCTTGATAGTCAGTATGATGGTTTCTAAGAAAATTATGAATCAATCTTCCTCAGGACCCAGCAATACCACGCTTGGGCATATACCCAAAGGATGCATGCTCATCAAGAATATTTGCTCAACTGTGTTTATCGCAACATTATTCATAATAGCTAGAACCTCCAAACAACCTAGGTGACTGGTGCAGGAGAACTATTTGTATTCTGTCAATCATGTTTTAATTAAAACGCTGATTGGCCAGGCAAGAAGTATAGGCAGGAAAACAAGACAGGAAGTAGAAATGATACAATGAGAACAGGAGAATTCTGGGAAAGAGGAAATTGATTCCTCCCACTCCTGCCCAGACTCTAAAGAAACAAAATGTGAGCTGCCCTGCTGAGAAAGGTACCGAACCATGTGGCTAGCATAGATAAGAACAATGGGTTAATATCAGCTACAAGAGCTAATATGTAGCCTGAGCTAATGGGCCAATCATCTTTATAACTTATAGATATCTCTGTGTGATTTTCTTTGGGGCTTGTCGGCTTTTGGGTACCGTGCAGAACAGAAACCCCTAATTAACAGGACCCTCATGTTACAAATAACCCTCAACTGAAGAATGAATAAAGAAAATGTGATACGTTTATACAATGAAGTCCTGCTCAATGGTAAAAATAAACAAAGACCCCTTGAAATTTGTTTGCAAATGGATGTAAATAGAAAAAATAATATCCTGAGTGAGGTAACCCAGACCCAGGTAGACAAGCATGGCACCTACTTACCCATAAGTGGATACTAGGTGTAAAGCAAAGGACAACCATGCTCCAGTCCACGATCTGAGAGAAGCTAGGTAACAAGGAGAAAACTAAGAGATAAATACATGGATCTCCCTGGGAAGGGAAAACAGACAGGATCACCTGAGAAAATTAGCAGAAGGGAAAGAAGGGAGCGTGGAATTAAATACATATTGGTAGTGATGTCCCCTGTTATCTAACACAAAGGAATATCCTTGGAAATTGTGGTTTATCTCTGTGAGTCACTTATAATTATGACATGTACTTCCAAGTTTTATTTATTAGAAAATTTAAACTATTATATCACTTATTTAATTAGCTAATGCTATTAAAATTTGAAAAATGCCTGTAATGTCCAATAAGTCTTTCACTATATTTAGTCACCATTGATTTTTTTCTATAAGGCAAAAAAATGAATCAAATGTAGCAAAAGAAAACAATTTTCAAATGTGAAATTTTATATAACGAATGTAAAAAATGGCATTTATGAATATTTATTTATTTATGAATGTCTGTGTGTTGATATGCCATGCATGTGCACATGCATGTGTGTGTATGACATGTGTGTGTGTGTGTATGTGTATGTGTGTGTGAGGGTGGGTGTCATTCTCCCAGAAAGGCCAGAGAAATACTTTATGTCCTCTGGAAATGACTTTCAAGCAATTTTGAGGTGACTATTATGAGTGCTCAGAACTAACCTCAGGTACTGTAGAAGAGCAGCATGCATTGTTGACTAATCCACTTCCTCTGTTGCTTCAAATTGTCCACTTTACCTGACAAACAAAGAGGTTTTTTTTTTTTACAGGTATGTGATTTTAATATTAATAAAATTCAGTGCACACATGTTGTGTATTGTGTTTCAGGTGAAAAGTGTCCTTCACTTAGAATGATTTTATAATGATGGAATATTCATAAGTATAATAAAAATGGTGGATGGAAATTTTCTTGAGGTACAATTTAGCAACATGTGGGAGCATAGTGTCTCCTATTTAAGTCCCAAGAATAGTTACAATTGTTTTAAATTGGGCAATCATATGCTATGAAACATTTTGCCAATTGTGTGCTGTGCATTCATACCCCTAAAATGTTTTCTGATCTTACTGTATACTTATGTAATAAAATGTTAATTATAATGAAAAGAAAGATATTTTGGCTTAGAATACACAAAAAATTGAGGGTGATTTAAGAAATGTTTTCTTTTCTATCAGAGAGCACAGACACTTGTCATTAAATGGTATTCTACACCCTAAATTAAAGTTATTTCTCTAAGGTGTAGAGTTTTAATTAGTATAGCATAAATTCACAGTGACTTCTTGTCATATACCTTTTCCCCTAACCCCAAACTTGAGACTACAGTCATAGAGAGCACACAACGTATTAACAGAGCACACATGCATGTGTCAGATGACATGTCTGTCCTTATACTGTAAGTGTGACAAACTGGAAGCTACCATGAGTGTAATGATGAACACTGTACAATGAGTAAAGTCATTGTTGATGACAAAAAAGATTATAAATCTATCACACAATGTGAAATTAATTCATATAGTGAAACCAAGTAAAGAGGACTAGTATTCATTCAATAAACATTTGCTAGACTAACCTGAAAAAGCCTGACATTAGTGATCACAGTAGAGAATGTTAAGATAGACTAGAGACTTACATATATAGCATATTAAGTTGGCAGGAATTTTTTAATGCTTCTATCATTTCTCTTCAAAAGGAAAAGTTATAAATTGTCTTATGATATCTCACTATCTTGTCTCCAGATATTTAGCAAACATCTAGGCACTTCCATTAATAGTTGTCATTCATCCATTTGACCATTTCTTATATTATTAATATTGGTGTACTGTTTATCCTTCTGACCCTTAAAATGATTTTACTTGTTCATAGTACAGGCTTTGGGATAGAATTTATACTTTATATTATTTTAATAGGTTTCATTTGCTATTACTGGAGATAACATTGAAGATTTAGAATAATTTAGCACATCTGTATGCTTGTTTTGTTATATGTGTGAGCATGTATATGTATATGTTATATGTATGTATACATGTACATATATATATGTGTGTGTGTTATGTATTATTATTTTGACATCCCAGAAGAAATTGAGGAAATGTTTCAACCCTTTTCTCCTATTGAAAACAGATTCTTTTTTTCTGTGACATATACAGGTTACAGTTTCACCACCCTCTACTCCTCCTAGTTCCTCCCACCTTCCCTGCTTTGGAAAACTTCTTCCCTTTCTGACTCTCACTAGAAAAGAATAGGTTTCTAAAAGATAACAATTGTAGCAAACTTTTTATTTATTTATTTATTAAAGATTTCTGCCTCCTCCCCGCCACCGCCTCCCATTTCCTTCCCCCTCCCCCAATCAAGTCCCCCTCCCTCATCAGCCTGAAGAGTAATCAGGGTTCCCTGCCCTGTGGGAAGTCCAAGGACCACCCACCTCCATCCAGGTCTAGTAAAGTGAGCATACAAACTGCCTAGGCTCCCACAAAGCCAGTACGTGCAGAAGGATCAAAAACCCATTGCCATTGTTCTTGAGTTCTCAGTAGTCCTCATTTTCCTCTATGTTCAGCGAGTCCGGTTTTATCCCATGCTTTTTCAGATCCAGGCCATCTGGCCTTGGTGAGTTCCCAATAGAACATCCCCATTGTCTCAGTGTGTGGGTGGACCCCTCGCGGTAGAAACTAAATAAGAAGGTGAACCCAAAGAAAAACATATAAGCATCCTCCTGGATATTAACCTGCACCAGGCGATGAAAAGAGACAGAGCAAACTTAATAAATACAGAGACAGATATTGACATCCAACCTGAAGGTCAGAAAAGCAAAACAGATAGTCTTTCTGCTAACTTATCATAATTTTTTAACAAATTTTGATTGTCAAATTCAATAGTATGAATTCTTTCAGATAACTTCTTAGTACCCTTAGATATGGAATCGATTTTGTCTGTAAAATTAATGTTATCCTTTTTAATGGCAACTTTTGATTTTCAATTATATTAATCCTGTCAACTAGCTGTTCATTATTCATCTGTGAAGATTGTATCATTCCTAAAGGTGTCTTATTCTTTCTTAATGATATGTAAACCAGTTAAAAAGCAATCTATATGTATTCTAATGAATGCAAAGAAATAAAACTCATAAAATACAAGTATTCATGAAAGGAATTATATACATATATACTAGCTATTTTGTAATTCTAATTTATGTGTTTCTAGTCTGACAATTTCTTTTTTTTTCAAATTATTTTTCCAGTACTTGAAATATATTAGGACGATAAAATATAAGATAATAAGCTTTATTGTTACATAATAATCAACTGCTTGAGAATTGACCACTTTAAAATGTTAAGTGAGTCTATCATAAAGAATATTTTTGCTTAGCAGGAATAGGTACGATACAACATTGAAATCTTTCCTGGAAACACATCAGTGTTTTATTCTCATAGTGGGTTCTTCCCGTTGTCTTCTTCCAGTCTTTGATATATTATTATCTTCACATTTAGGTTATATAAATACAATAAATTTCACAGTAGAAAAATTTCACTATGGAACAAAAATAACATTCTTCTGCAACTTCTGTTTCTGCCAAAATTTTAGAAAAGTTCTGTGAAGTTGAGGTTCTACCCATCATCCATGCACCTGTAAATAATCTCAATGGAATTACACTTGGTGTGATGGACAGTTGCTGAGGCTAATCTCTGAACTGGTTATGGCTGTGTACACCTTCACCTTGCTCCAGAGAAGGCTTTTTCCCCTATGGCTCGTGGGAACTTATATAACATTCACAAGGCCTCTGCTAGCTTAGCTCAGTTGTCTCTGTGTCATGAACTAATTTATATTTAACTTTTAAGGAATATTCTTTTCCACTACAAAGTGTTTTCTTTCAAATGCTGCATCCCCATAATACCAGCATAGAATTAAACCGAAACATTTGTTCCTTCTTTGTGCTGTTTTCTTTAATCCCCTTACAGATTTTTTTTTATCACACAGATAAAATGCCTCTTAAAAATAAATATAGGAAAAGCAAGTTCTGTGGAATTTCCTTAGGTTGTACATTTAACCTACTAAATGACATCAGTTTATTTTTGTGGTACCTCTAAACACTTGCATATATTTCAGGAAATCTCAGCTCTGCAATGTTTAGATGAGAAAAGCATCCTCAATTTAAGTTAGCCATCATTTCTGGTTGCTTCCTTTGAATTGAAATGAAAATTATTTATTTTGACAGAGCTTGGTATGAAACCTAGGGTCTCATGAATGCTAAGCAAGTAACCTACCACTCAGCTAACCCTCTAGCCTTTCAAATTAGTTTTAAATGAGATCAAAGTGTTAGAGTCATTTCTTCAAGCACATATTTTAGGAGATATGTCAATATGAAAATATACCAGTTATGCATACCCATGAAAAATAAGGAACAAATACATAGTTCTGATACTTGGTACTTAATTGTATAAGAACCATCATCCCTGCTCTGCTATTTCATAACATTTTCTTGTAAGACATAATATATTCCAAAGCACCTTTGATGTCTGAAGGGCTAAAGACTTTGCATGATTTTAAGGGCGGGTTTCTTTGGACACAACACATCACTGTGGAGTTAACAATGGAGACTAGCAAGGCACATCTGTAATATCAACACCATGGAGGCAGAGTAGAAGATCACTTCCGGTAGAGGACATTCTGGCCTTTACAATGAACTCCATGCCAGCCAAAGCCACTGTCACAAAATCCTGCCTCAAGAATCAAATTAACAGAGAATCAAATAAAACATAGAAACATGTTTAGTATTTTGACATTTTAAGGACAACATGCTGACTCCATTAGTAATATAATACTCAGGCAAATTCAGAGATTACAAAAACATATTCCACTTAGAGAATACACTTAATTCAGTCTTTTGTGGAAAATACACACCAAGAATAATACATCTTTAGAGACAATATTTTTGAAATTGTCATGGTCTTGCCCAGGATTCATCACTTTGATTATTTATTTACTAAAATATTTGAAAGGTACAAGCTTGTGTGAAGTGCTTAATATAAAATAATAATGTATATAAATGTATTAAATAGAAGGATCTATTTAATCTTAATTTTTTTTTTTCAAGACAGGGTTGCTCTGTAGCTTTGGAGCCTGTGCTGGAACTCACTCTGCAGACCAGACTGGTCTCGAACTCATAAGAGATCGACCTGTCTCTGCTTCCTGAGTGTGGGGATTAAAGGCATGCACCACCACCTCCCAGCTATTTAGTGCCGTTTTGAACAATGTAATTCTCCTCTGTTGCAGTACATTTCCTAATATATATTCTGTTATTATGAAATATGAAGATTTAGAGAATTCTGTGGTGTGCTATCTGTAGGCCCATATTTCAGTATGGCACAAGAGCCATTAGACCATCTGAGCTGATCACATAACTCTGTAGACAAGCTGTCCCTTCCTTAACAATACCCAGGATGTGCTGCTCCTAGTTTCTTTTGTTAGAATGTAGATTACCTGAGAAGAGATGTTGACTAAAGCTGATGACTTAAGAGTTTAGAGGTTCGGTGCTTTTTCCCTTTGTAATTTGGAGGCTGTCTTATAGAGATGCTAATTCATGGCCTACCTGACTTCTAGATGCGGATAGGACGTGACCTGAGCCCAGGCACCTGGTTGCCTAGGAAACAGCCTAATGTGTTCCCGCTCTATTGATGTGAGGTTATATAAACTGTTTGGAGAATAAATGAGAGATCTTTGGAGAGAGATCTGGCCTTTCCATGATGACAGTGTAAGCTGTGTCTGTTCTTTCCTCGAGACTCCATTCTAGCCCAGTTAGGGAATCTGTGTTGGACCCACATGGGCTTCAACAGTTATCAGCACTGTTATTCTTTTTGGTCCCTGCCCTAGCCACGCCCACACCTTTTTAAACCTCTAACCCCACATGCGAGCTCTCTATCCTCCGCCATCTCTCCCGGTGTACACGCGGGCTCTATCTCCCCCCCTTCTTCTCTCTCTCTCTCTCTCTCTCTCTCTTTCTATCTCTCTTTCTCTCTCCCTCTCTTTCTTAATAAATTCCTATGCATATCTTATGTGTTTACATGTCTGTTACCCTCTGCCACCGTCTGCGAGGTGCGTGCCCTCCCGCTGGTGGGAAGCTGTAGCCGCTTTTCTCATGGCGGGCTCCACCAGCCTGCTTGGGAATTATCTTTAGGAATAACAAATGGTGCCGTGATACGCGGGCTCTATCTCTGTCTTCCCCCCTTCTCTCTCTCTCTCTCTCTCTCTCTCTCTCTCTATCTATCTCCCTTTCTCTCTCCCTCTCTTTCTTAATAAATTCCTATGCATATCTTATGTGTTTACATGTCTGTTACCCTCTGCCACCGTCCGCGAGGTGCGTGTATTTTTAGGAATAACAAATGGTGCCACGTGACTCCCGGTCAAAAGCAAAGGGACCAGCTATTCCAGGACGTTCCCAGCCTTCTCTCGTGCTCCCCCCTAAAAGACGACGCCCACAATCAGCCAGAAGCAGTCTTGAGAATTCACTGCCCCAATTCCTTCAAACTGGAGTGTCTAATTTGCTTTTTTATTAAAAGCAAGATGTGGGAATGTTATTCTTTTTGGTCCCTGCCCTAGCCACGCCCACGCCTTTTTAAACCTCTAACCCCACATGCGAGCTCTCTCTCCTCCGCCATCTCTCCCGGTGTACACATGGGCTCTATCTCCCCCCCTTCTTCTTCTTCTTCTTCTTCTTCTTCTTCTTCTTCTTCTTCTTCTTCTTCTTCTTCTTCTTCTCCTCTCTCTCTCTCTCTCTCTCTCTCTCTCTCTCTCTCTCTCTTTCTCTCCCTTTCTCTCTCCCTCTCTTTCTTAACAAATTCCTATGCATATCTTATGTGTTTACGTGTCTATTACCCTCTGCCACCGTCCACGAGGTGCATGTATTTTTAGGAATAACAAGCACTAACATGATTAAAAAAAATACAAATCAAGCAAACAGAAAAAACCACCTGTGAGGAGCTAACAATCCTTCAGTAGTGAAGTCCTTAGTGAATGTGTGCTCTATCAAGGATCCCAGAACCTCAGACACATGAGGTAAGGGCAAAGCTTTCAAAGGAGGTGGGAGTTAGCAGATGGAAAGCAGACTGCAGATATCAATAGTTCACTAGTGTTTGCAGATGGTTTTCTTTCTCTGTTCAGTTACTTGCAGCCTGAAGACTGTTCCTTTACAGAGACTGCTTCTGTTGGACTGGTTCGATTGCTCTTCCTGATTCAGCTATATAACATAAACCCTGCCTCCCAGTTAAAAAGTATTTAACAAACAAGCTGAATTTAATGGGTACTTACGTTTCCCCATCGTAGAGTCCAGTCCACCTGATACCAGTGATACTAGCTTTTCTTTGTGTTTCTCTGGTATGTGAGTGTGTTTTCCTCACAATGTTTCTACTTACTTTTTCCTTTCTTTCTTAACTTCCTGATTTTTTCTTCAATGTTTTTCTGGTCGTTTTAACCTTCACTGTGGTCTTAACTTTTTCAAAACGACTACATGTTTTAGGCAAGTAAGTCACAGATCCTTCATTCTTATAAAACTTCATTCTTATAAAACTTCATTTTATCTATCAGTCTTCCTTGGAAGTCTTACTGAAAACTGTAAAAACCAACGTATTTTTTCTAATTTATATAAAAAATGTCTGTAAGAATAAAATTGAGATGGTTCTGAGAATTTTAGTTTAATTTAAATTTTAAACCCTTTCAATGTATTATATTGGATTAAGAAAACAAAGAAGAGATGGCTTGCTAGCTAAGAGTGCTATAACATCTTCTAGACCTATGTTTGGTCCCATAATCAACCATGAGCAGCTCAAAACTCCTTGAAAGCAACTCCAGAGGATACTATTACATCTTTTCGGTGTTACATTCATATGTACCTGTGTGCACAATGCACACAGAAGCATATTTACTCCAATAATTAAAAATTACAAGTAAAATTTAAAAAGAAAGTACCAAAGATAAATTGCCACATCTGCTGCTGTCATAAAAATAATTACTATGTTCCAACAAAAGCTTCTAAGGCTTCTTAGAAAAGTGTAGGAGAAAGGAAATTTATCCTTGACATACACTTGCAGAATGAATAGGAGTTATGAACAGCAAAAGCATTAGAGAGGCTGTGAGGTGCTAGAAGCACATGTTCTCTCCTAGAAGCTGATGGCATCAGTGTGAGTCAATTTTCGATTGTTTGCTGAGTGAATTTGATACTTTTCTTGTGTTTCATGCCAATGAAAGTTAAAAGCTTCTTATTATTCTGTGTTACTCTTAGAACACAAGGCCAAAACCCCAATTCTCAAGTTAGCTTCATTACTAAGCTGTTTTGTAGCCTTTCTGTATATCTTTACATTTTCTCTCAAGGCTACTTTATCAGACTCCATGCTGCATTTGACATCAACTGAGTGTTCTTAAGTCAATTTTATTTACCAAGCAATAGACATATTTGTTGGTAAATCCATTTTCTCTAAGATGGAATTTTGCCCATGTTTTATCCTGTGTCATGTAGATACGTTTTTATCTTTATTTTGCATAGTTATAAAGTTTAGAAAAATAGTCAGCATGTGAGTATGAAACAGATTCTAGAAGTTGAAGACTGCTCAGAAACACTTGTTTGTTCATGGTTCTTACTTTTTCTCTTTAATGTTTGTGGTACTGAGACTGGAAGATAAAGTGTAATTGGTTCTGAATTGTACTGATACTATATAAACCCAGTAAATCAGTACAATTACCTACTGATTTACTGGGTTTGAGGAGATGGCTTTGCAGTTAGTGCTTAATGTTCTGCTGAAGAATGGGAGTTCAGAAACCAGATCACATGAGGGGGTTTGTAATCAACTTTCACTACCGTTACAGGAGTATAATGTCCTTTTCTAGACTCTGTGTGTGGTAACCTGCTTATGTGGGCATACATGCATAAATAAAAGAAATAATTTTATAATATTTCAAAAAATATCTTCTATTAATGCAACATTAATTGAGGTGAGTACCACATACGTTTTGGCATCATGTCCGAACAGGTGACACATGTTATACATGTGTATGTAAAATACACACCTGCTTATTTTTTATTTACATGTATGTTTCTGTGTCTTTGTGTGTCAGTTGCTTCTGAAGTTAAAGAAGTGTATCAGGTCCATAGAGCTAGAGGTAAATGAATTGATGAAATGCTCAACATGGGTACTAGGAACAGAACTTTGATTCGCTGGACTCTCAGAAGTTGTTTGCCTTCTTAATTGACCTGAACCATCTCTCCAGTCCTTTAATTATGTATTTTAATAAAAATATTATACAGGTTGACAAATGAGTCATGGTAATTATTTTAAAATATATTAAAATGTTATTTTAATATTATAATTATATCAAAAGGGAGGTAAGAGAGTTGTTCTCTTGAGAAAGGTAACAAGAAGGAGTGATGAAATATGCTTTATGAAGAAGGGAGATTAAATTTCTCTTTGAAGTTTCATATAGCATAATTAAAGCAGGAATCCTTTAAATTTTTTAAAAATTTTATTCTTATGAGTGCTATACATGCATGTATGTCTTTGCCCCAACTTGAACACATGATGCCCACAGAAGCTAGAAAAGTGTGTTGATCCCTTGAGATCATAGCAACAGATAGTATGAGCTGCTAAGTATGTGATGGGAATTGAATCCAAGTCTATTGCAAATACAAGTCGTCTAAAACAACTTTCTAAAGAAAAGTAAATTTCAGCTCAATATAAGGACAAATACCAAATGTTGATAATTCTTTTTCTATAGTTGTATAACTGTCATTTTAATATCACTTTCAATCAAACAATGACAAAGTTTAGCCAGCAGACAAGATATGATTCATTTGCTTTAGAAAAGCAATATAAATTTACAGGCCAGTTACAGATAAGTTCTACTATGAAGAAATTACATGTGAACAACAACAAATATTTTTGTATGTGGAGATATTTCCTCCTTCTCATTCATCCTTAACTATCTATTCTATTCCCTCTTTGTAGGGAGATCCATTCCTCCCCCTATTACCTTCATTTTCACATGACTTCTGTGGTCATACAACTTAAAGCTTGCTAATCAAAGATATAACTGATATATTACATATATTAACAAATACATATCATGTTTGTCTTTCTAGTTCAGGGTTACTTCACTTAGAAGAAGGATATTTTTCTAGCCCTATCCAATAACTGTAAATTTCATCATTTCATTTTTTTGAACAGCTCAGTAATATTACAGTGTGTAAGTGTACCACAGTTTCTTCATTCATTCATGGATGAACATCTTCCATTGAGTAAACTCACGATATTTTCTTTTTTCAATCATCTTTGACAGTCTGTTTCTAATTTCTGACTATTCTGGATAAAGCAACAATGAGTCTTCAATTCAATTCCATTGATCAGTGTGTCTGTTTTTAATGCCACTATTACCTGGTTCTTATTACTAGAGCTCTGCAGTACAGCTTGGAATTGGGACTGTTGATAGCCACTGCAGTTTTTTTTTTTTTTAATTCAGGATTGCTTTAGCGCTCCTGAACTTCCTGTTTCCCTATGAAGTTTAGAATTGTCCTTTGAAAGTTTGTGAAAAATTGTACTAGAATTTTGAAAGGTATTTTATTGAATATGTAGATTGCTTTTGGTAGGATGGTCATTTCTATCACTTCAATCCTATTACTGAACCATGAGCATGGGAGATATCTCAATCTTCTGATATCATCTTCAATTTCTTTATACATAGACTTAACTTTTTTTTAATCATAGAAGTCTTTCACTTGCCTGTGTTGAGTTGCCCCAACATAGTCTATATTATTTGAGGCTATTGTAAAGGCTGTTATTTCCCTGATTTCTTTTTCAGTCCATTTGTCATTTGTCTATAGAAATGCTACTAATAATTGTGAGTTAATTTTGTATCCACCTACTTTGCTAAAAGTTTCTATCAGTTGAAGGAGGTTCCTTGTGGCATTTTAAATGTCACTTACACATAATATTATATTATCTTCAAATAAAAATACTTTGAATTCTACTTTCTAATTTTTATCATCTTTATATTCTTCAGTTGTCTTGTTGATCTAGATTCAAGTACTATGCTAAATAGGTGTGGAGAGAATGTTGTTTTTAGTGAGAGACTGAAAGGGAGTGAATTTAGGTGGGAAGAGATAGAGAGCAGCTAAGAGGAGTAGAGGGAGGAGAAACTAATCAGGATATATTGAATCTATCTTCAATAAAAAGAAAAATATATATACATATATATATATACATATATATGATTCTGAATAATAAAAACTGCTACATGTGTCATCAACTCCAATCTCATTGTTTTCTACATAACCATAGTAACAAAAACAGTATGGTACTGACATAAAAGAAAACACTTTATTTAATGGAATAGAATTGAAGACCCATACACCTACCCCAACCTGATTTTGATAAATAGGCCAGAAAAACACAGTGGGAAAAAAATACCATCTTCAACAAATAGTCAAACTGGATGGTTGCATGTAGAAGAATTCAAATAGAACAATACTTATCACCCTGCACATAACTCAACTTGAAATGATTAAAAGATTAAAAGACCTCAATATGAAACCCAAAATGCTGAACTTCATTTAAGGAAATTGGGAAATAGAGTTGTATTCAGGATTGTTTTAACTATCATCTCTCTCTCTCTCTCTCTCTCTCTCTCTCTCTCTCTCTCTCTCTCTCTCTCTCTCTGTGTGTGTGTGTGTGTGTGTGTGTCTGTATGTATACATGTTTCAAAATGAAGCTGAAAAGTATCTTTCCAAGTTCAGTGAATATTGTGTTGAAATTTTGATGTAGAGATACATTAAATCTGTAGAATTTTTGGATGGATGGCTTTTTTTCTACATTAATCCTATGGATTCACAAGCATGGGAGTCTTTTCATCTTCTGATATATTCCTCCAACGATTTCTTCAATGTCTTAAAGATTTAAGCATATAAGTATTTCATTGTTTGGTTAGAATTACCCAAGATACTACTTTTTGGGGCTAGTATGACAGATTTGGCTTCCCCAAATTTTTTCTAATTCAATTTTCAATTGAATATTAGAAAAGTTATTAATTTTTGCATATTATTTTGTATTTCACTGCTTCACTGAAGCTATTTATCAGCTGTAGAGGTCTCCTGGTGTGGAATGCCCTTCTGTATATGTTTTGCTTTTACTGGTTAATGAATAAAAAAGCTGTTTTGGCCTGTGATAGGGTAGAATAGTGCTAGCAGGGAAAACTGAACTGAATGCTGGGAGGAAGAAGGCAGAATCAGGGAGACACCATGTAGCCACCAGAGGGGAAAGACATAAATCAACAGCTAGAGACTTGCCAGTAGTCCATGTGCCTAATGGTAAAATATAAAATAATAGAAAAAGGTTAATTTAAGAGATAAGAGTGAGCAAGAAATATGCATAATTAAATCGGCCAAACAGTGTTGTAATTAATACAGTTTCTGTGTGGTTATTTTCAAGTCTGGATGGCCAGGAATGAATGATCAGTCTCCTACAATAGATTGGCACAGCAACATGAGTACCTACATCCACACAAAAATCTGAGAAAGCTTGAAAAGTAATTCTAGAAAGTTAAGCATGGCTTAATGCTGTGGTTACTTTAAGAGACGTTTACCTGATTCAGCAGTAGCCAAAAAACATGCACGGTTTCAAAACTGTTACTTCCTAGGATCATGCTGCCATCAGGAACTCTGGCTTTTTCAGGAGACCAGCATTTAAATGGTGTTTGTGAGCAACATGTTACAAACTGCTTATTGGTGCAACATAAACCCACTGCATATTTGGAACTGGGGAGGTGCATGTGACTTGCAGAGGCAGTGAACATACATCCACTATATTGGACTGGGCAGAAACAAAAGGCAAAGCAGCCTTACTCCTAGTCAGACCACAGCTTAGCATTTTAAGATGTACTCCTGGAGAGAAAAGAATTTCAAATACACAATAGGACTGATCCAGACATAAGAGACTTCTAAATGAGACAGTGTGTTTAAAAAATGTATGTAGTCTTGGGAAAAAGAAGAAAATGAGTAAATAAAGAGTAAATATAATATAAAAGAGTGCAGACAGTCATAGATAAAAGGAGTAAAAATAATGAAATAAATATTAAACTTGTAGAAAAAATAGATTAAGAAAAATAAGCCATGGAAAGATGGAATATATACAGAGATGTATATTATTATGTTTTCTTTGAATATTTTTTTTAATTCAGAGGGACATTTGATTCTGGGGACTGCTAAGCTAAATCAACATATACATATTTTAAGTGTATTTTGATTCTATAATTTGGGTCTAAGAATTTGTGACTTTGAAAAAGAGGTTCTGCTTTTGTTTACATAAAAGATGAGTACCTGTGGATTAATTCCAAACTAATTTGGTTTGATGAACCAATACCTCCAGAAAGGTCACCATCAGCACCCCCAAAAATTCTTCCAACAAATAATAATAATCTTGGAAAGAACTATGCCCAAATTCCCTAATAGTGTTTTTAAATGTTTGTTTACATTTAAAGGGGGATATGCTATAGAGTGAATAATTTGCTCTGGTATGGATTGTGGTTTGACACAATTTTTAGGTCAATTATATGTACATTTCTGCTCTTGATTAATGTATTGTGAGTATACAGGTCAATTAAAATGTAATGTATAATTAAGAAATACAGGTTAATAGAGCGTCATCTATTATAGTCAAACATACAGTTAGGTTAGTTAGGCTTTCTAGATATACAGAGATATATTTCAGTAAATGCTCTTAAGTACTGAATCATCTCTCAGGCTTTATTAAGACTTTTAGAAGATTTTAAGACTGTCATAAAACTACTACTGTACAACAGAAATGAACAACATGCAGCAATCTATTCTTCTAGAGAATAATTTGCAGATGACTAAAAATAGGTAAAAATTTCAGTACAGGTATTGTGGGAAATGACCAGTAATTGAATAATTCTTTTTGACAATAAATATCTCTAAAGAAAAATATAGCTTAACTACAGAAAATATACTAAGAAAGAGAGAGCAGACATGATACAGAAACCAAAATCATGAATCTCAACATTAACAGCAGACTTGAAATGGTATTGTGATCATAATACATCATTCACACCCACTTACCAAAGAAAGATAAGCACTGTATGTCATCAGTTTAAAGAGGAACACATCTGCAGGTAAAATTATTAGGCAATTCATGACACAATCTAGTTATAACAGTGGTCATCTTTCTATAGAATATCTATATATTTATGATGGTTTTTAGCTATTAGGAAGTTTTTCTACAACTCTAGTTTATATTGTTAATACCACACAATTCCACTGAGAAGCCAGCATTTATTTATTTATATATTTATTGATTACAATCATTTCTTTATTACACACCTCTCTGTCTCTCTGTGTGTGTGCCTGTGTCTCTGTGTGTAAAGACCCAGGTTTTGAAGGGTCACAAAACTCATTCTGTCCTTCTACCAAGTGGGCTTCCCATATGAAACTCATATTGCTGGGCTCCGTGGCAAGTACTTTAACCTGCTATAAGTTCTTTGGCCACAATCACTGTTCTTCAATATTTCTTCAATATTACATGGGTCAAAGAAATAAACTGATATTTAGAAGAGATCATATTCTAAAGGATGATTACAATACCTATATTTATTTTTATTGAAAATTAAGACATTTAGTATGGAAATGTTATAAAATGTAAACTGTATTTTTTTTAAATTTTATTACTTTATAAATAACACCAATAAAAGTTTCCACTTCCTCCTCTCCTCCCACTTCTCCCCATTCCCCTGACACCTTCCTCCTCCCTCTCCAGTCCTGAGAGAGGGCAAGGTATTGCCCTGCCCTGTGGGAAGTCTGAGGCCCTCCCCTCTACTTCCAGGCTTAGGAAGGCATGCATCCAAATATAATAGGATCCCCAAAAGTCAGTACATGCAGTAGAAACAAGTCCCAGTGTCATTATCAATGGCTTCTCAGTCAGCCCCCATTGTCAGTCACATTTAGAGAGTCCAATTTGGTTATATGCTAGTTCAGTCCCAGTCCAGTTGGATTTGGTGAGCTCCCATTAGATGAGGCACACTGCCTCAGTTGGTGGACCAACCCCTCCTGGTCCTGACTTCTTTGCTCATCTTCTCCCTCCTTCTGCTCTTCAACTGGACCTTGGGGAATCAGTCCAGTGCTCTGATCTGGGTCTCTGTCTCTATTTCCATCCAACACTGGTCGGTTCTATGGTGATATTCAAGATATTCATCAGTGTAATTATGAAGCAAGGACAGTTCAGGCACTCTTTCCTCTGCTGCCAAAGGACCTAGTTGGGGACATCCCCATGGACCCCTAGGATCACTTCTAGAGCCAAGTCTCTTGCCAAACCTAAAATGGTTACCTTAATTAAGATATCTTCTTCCCTGTTCCCATATCTGCCCTTCTTCCATCTCAATCATCCCATTACCCTAATCTCTCCCCAATCCTCCCCTTCTACCTTTTCTCTCTTCCTATCCCCTTCAACCACCCCACCCCAACCCAATGCTCCCAACTTTTGCCCATCTATTTTGTCTGCTTCCTATTTCCAGGAGGATCTATATATGTTTTTCTTTGGGTTCAGCTTCTTATTTAGCTTCTCTAGGATCACGAACTATAGGCTCAATGTCCTGTGTTTATGGCTAGAATCCATTAATGAGTGAGGACATACCATATTCATCTTTTTGGGTCTGGGTTATCTTACACAGTATAGTGTTTTCTATTTCCATCCATTTGCATGCAAAATTAAAGATGTCATTGTTTTTTACCACTGAGTAGTACTCTAATGTGTATATATTCCAAACCTTTATATCCATTCTTCCATTGAGGGGCACCTAGGTTGTTTCCATGTTCTGGCTATTACAAATAGTACTGCTATGAACATAGTTGAACAAATGCTTTTGTAGTATGATTAAGCATCTCTTGGGTATATTCACAAGAGTGGAATTTCTGGATCCTGAGGTATGTTGACCCCAGTTTTCTGAGAAACTGCCACACTGATTTCCAAAGTGGTTGTACAAGTTTGCATTTCCACCAACAATGGATGAGTGTTCCCCTTACTCCACATCCTTTCCAGCATAGGCTATTATTGGTGTTTTTGATTTTAGCCATTCTGAGAAGTGTAAGATGGTATCTCAAAGTTATTTTGATGTGCATTTTCCTGATTACTAAGGAATTTGAACATGACCTTAATTATCTTTTGGCCATTTGAACTTCTTCTGTTGCGAATTCTCTGCTCAGTTCAGTAACCCATTTTTAATTGGGTTATTTAAAATTTTAATATCTAGTTTCTTGAGTTCTTTATATATTTTGAAGATCAGGCTTTTGTCTGATGCAGGGTTGGTGAAGATCTTCTCCCATTCAGTAGGTTGCCTTTTTATCTTAATGACAGTGTCCTTTGCTTTACAGGAGCATCTCAGTTTTAGGAGGTCCTAATTATTCATTGTGTCTTATTGTCTCTGCTACTGGGGTTATACATAGGAAGTGGTCTCCTGTGCCCATGTGTTGCAGACTACTTCCCACTTTCTCTTCTATCAGGTTCAGTGTGGAAAGGTTTATATTGAGGTCTTTAACCCATTTAGACTTGAGTTTTGTGCATGGTTATAGATATGGTTCTATTTTCATTTTTCTACAGGTTGACATCCAGTTATGCCAGCACCATTTGATAAAGATGCTTTCTTTCTTCCATTGTATAATTTTAGCTCCCTTGTCGAAAATCAGGTCTTCATAGGTTTGTGGATTTGTCTTTGACTCAATTCCATTGGTCCACATCTCTGTTTTTATGCTAATACCAAGCTGTTTCATTACTGTAGCTCTCTAATTGAGTTCGAAGTCAGGGATGGTAATGCCCCGGAAGTACTTTTATTATGTAGGATTGTTTTGGCTCTCCTGGGATTTTTGTTTTTCTATATAAATTTGATTATTTTTCTCTCAAGGTCTGTGAAGAATTTTATTGGGATTGTGGTGGGGATTGTATTGAATCTATAGATTGCCTTTGGTAGAACTGACATTTTTACTATGTTGATCCTCCCAATCCAAGAGCAAGTGAGATCCTTCCATTTTCTGGTATCCTTTTCAATTTATTTCTTCAAAGACTTATAGTTCTTATCAAATAGATCTTTCACTTTCTTGGCTAGTTTTAACCCAATATACTTTATGCTATTTCTAGCCATCATGAGAAGTGGTATTTCTCTTATTTTCCTCTCTGCTTATTTGTTCTTTGTGTATAGGAGTGCTACTGATTTTTTTGAGTTGATCTTGTATCCTGTCACATTACTGAAGGTGTTTATCAGCTATAGGAGTTCTTTGGTAGAGTTTTTGGGGTTGCTTATGTACACTATTATATCATCTGCAAATAATGAAAGTTTAACTCCTTCCTTTCCAATTTGAATCCCCTTGATTTTCTTATGTTGTCTTATTGCTATTGCTCAAACCTCAAGCATTATGTTGAAGAGGTATGGAGAGAGTGGACAGCCTTTCCATGTTCCTGATTTCAGTGGAATGGCTTTAAGTTTCTCTCCATTTAATTTGATGTTAGCTGTTATCTTGCTGTATATTGCTTTTATTGTATTTAGGTATGAACCTTGTATCTCTAGTATCTCCAAGACCTTCATCATAAAGGGGTGTTGAATTTTGTCAAATGCTTTTTCAGCATTTAATGAAATGATCATATGTTTTTTCCTTCAGTTTATTTATATGATGGATTACATTGATAGATTTCCATATGTTGAACCAGCCCTGCATCTCTGGGTTGAAGCCTACTTGACTAATGGATAATTTTTTGATGTGTCCTTGGATTCAGTTTGCCAGCATTTTATTGAGAATTTTTGTATCAATGTTCATGAGTGAGATTGTTCTGTAATTCTGTTTCTTGGTTGAGTATTTTTGTGGTTTTGGTGTCAGGGTAACTGAAGCTTCATAAAAAGAGTTTGGCAATGACTCTTTCCTTTTTATTTTGCTTCTCTTTGTATTATGTGAAACAATTCAAGGAGTATAGTTGTTAGCTCTTCTTGGATTTATGGTAGAATTCTGCATTAAACCCATCTGGACCTAGGCTTTTTTGGTTGGGATGCTTTTGATGACAGCTTCTATTTCCTTGCAACTTATAGGTACATTTAAATTGTTCACCTGGTCTCGATTTAATTTTGGTAAATGATACTTATCTGAAAAAATGTCCATTTCTTTTAAATTTTCCAATTTTGTGTCATACAGGCTTTTGTAGTAAGACCTAATGATTTTCTGAATTTCCTCAGTATCTGTGGTTACATTCCCCATTTCATTTCTGATCTTGTTAATTTGTGTGTTCTCCCTCTGCCATTTGATTAATTTGGATAGGAGTCTGTCAATCTTGTTGATTTTCCCAAAGAACCATTTCTTTTTGCATTGATTCTTTGGATTGTTTTCTGTGTTTCTATTTTGTTTATTTCAACCCTCAGTTTGATTATTTCCAGTCTTATACTTTTCCTGGGTAAGTCTACTTCTTTTTGTAGAGCTTTCAGCTGTGCTGTAAAGTCTCTAATATGAGCTTTCTCCATTTTTTTTATGTGGGCAGTTAGAGCTATGAACTTTCCTCTTAGCACTGCTTTCATAGTTTCCCATAGGTTTGGGTATGTTGTGTCTTTATTTTCATTGAATTCATGAAAGACTTTAATTTCTTTCTTTATTTCTTCCCTGACCCAGGGGTTGTTCTGTAGTTGACTGTTCAGTTTCCATGAGTTTGTAGGCTTTCTGGGGCTAGAATTGTTGTTGAATTCCAACTTTATTCCATGGTGATCCGATAGTACACAGGTGGATACTACAATTTCTTTGTATCTGTGGATGTTTGCTTTGTTACCAATTATGTGATCAGTTTTTGAGAAGGTTCCATGAGATGCTGAGAAGAAGGTATATTCTTCTCTGTTTGGGTGGAATGTTCTTTAGATGTCTGTTAAGTCTATTTGATTCATTACATCTGTTAGTTTTCTTATTTCTCTGTTATGTTTCTGTCTGGTTGACCTGTCCATTGATGAGAGAGGAATGTTGAAATTTCCTACTACTAGTGTGTCTGGTTTGATGTATGCTTTGAGTTCTAGTAATGTTTCTTTTACATATGTGGGTGCTTTTATATTAGGGGTGTAGATATTCAAGACTGGGACTTCAACCCGATCAATTGTTTATGAGTATAAAGTGTCCTTTTCTATCTCTTCTGCTTGATATTAGTTTGAAATCAATTTTGTTAAATATTACTATAGTCACACCTGGTTGTTTCTTAGGTCCATTTGATTGGAAAACCTTTTCCCATCCCTTTACTCTGAGATGGTGTCTGTCTTTGTGGTTGAGGTGTGTTTCTTGTAAACATCAGAATGTTGGTTTCTGTTTTCATATCCATTCTCTTAACCTGTGCTCTTTATCGGTGAATTGAGTCCATTGATATAAAGTTATATAATGGCCAGTGGTTGTTAACTCCAGTTATCTTTCTTTGTTGGTAGTGTGTATGTGTTTTTCTTCTTTGATTTGTGCTGGTGGAGGATTGTCAGATGTCTGTGTTATTATGGGTTTTGTTGGTTTTCTTGAGTTGTGGTTTTCCTTCTAGTACTTTCTGTAAGACTGGGTTTGTGGCAACGTATTGTTTAAATCTGTTTTTGTCCTGGAATATCTTGTTTTCTCCATTGATGGTGAATACAAGCTTTACTGGGTATAGTAGTCGGGGCTTGCATCCATGGTCTCTTAGTGACTGCAGCACATCTATCCATGACCTTCTGGCTTTCATAGCTTCCATTGAGAAGTGAGGTGTAATTCTGATAGATTTCCCTTTATATGTTACTTGACCATTTTCCTTTGCTGCTCTTAATATCCTTTTTTATTCTGTATGTTTTGTGTTTTGATTATTATAAGGTGAGGGGATTTTTTTTTGGAGTTGTTGTTGTTGACCCAGTCTATTTGGTGTTCTGTAGGCTTCTTGTACCTTTATAGAAATATCCTTCTTTAGGTTGGGAAAGTTTTCTTCTATAATTTTGTTGAATATATTTTCTGGGCCTTTGAGCTGTAATACTTCTCCTCCTTCCAACCCTATTATTCTTAGGTTTGGTCTTTTCATGGTGTCCCAGATTTCCTGGATGTTTTGTGTTAAGAATTTTTTGGATTTATTGTTTTCTTTGATCAGTGAGCATCTGAGATTCTTTCTTCTATCTCTTGTATTCTGTTGGTTGTACTTATCTCTGTAGTTTCTGTTCATTCACCCAGAAATTCCATATCCAGCCATCCCTCTGTTTGTGTTTTCTTTATTCCCTCCATTTCAGACTTCAAGTCTTGAACTGTTTCCATTACCTGTTTGATTGCTTTTTCTTGGTTTTCTTGGGTATCTTTGACAGATATATTCATTTCTTCTAACTTTTTGTTTGTCTTCTCATTCATTTATTTAAAGAAGTTTTCTTACATCCCATTTAAGGACCTTTATTATTTTCATAATATTACGTTTAAAGTCTATTTCTCCAACTTCTTCTGGAATAGGGTGTTCAAGTCTTTCTGTTGTGTGTTCACTGAATTTTGTTGTTGTCACATTGCTTTTCAGGTTGTTGGAGAAATTCTTGCATTGACACCTGCCCTTCTATTCCTTCAGCCTGTAGAGTCTTAGCATCTTGGTCCAACCTTTGCTGTGACAGACTGTATACTTGGGGGATTTTCTTGGCCTGCCCTTTCTTAGGACCCTTCAGCACTGTAGCTGGCTGTGCTGGTAGATCCGAGGACCCCAAAGATGGAAAGGAGTGCCCTCTGCATGGATCTCCTCAGGGCAGAAGCAGTAACTCTTCTTGGGCCAAGGACTTCGCAGACAATAGGGCAGGCTTGGGGTAAGCAGTGCCATGTGGAACAAAGAAGGCCCTGCAGTAGGAGCTGGAGGAGCCCTGTACTCCATCCCAGATGGCCCTGCCAGGCTGGCACACACTTACCCCTCTGGATGGATCTACTTAGTGCAGGAGCAGTAACTCTTCCTTGCAGACAATAGGGAAGGCTTGGGGGAGGCAGGTTCATGTGGAACAAAGAAGCCTCTGGAGCAGGAGCTGGAGGGGCCATTTACTCTCTTCCCCGACCAACTGGCCAGGTGTGCACACACTTAACCGTCTGGATGGATCTCTTCAGTACAGAAGCAGGATCCGTCTAACTCTTTTCAAGGTCTATACATTCTGTCTCAAACACATCACTTCTTCTTTAATTATTATTGTCACTTACACATACATATGATATATAAATAATCTATTGAGTGCATTTCGTTTTATTCCTCTAGTATTATTCGAATTTATAGCTGATTACTTGTGATTGAATAAATTATCAAGTATTTTGTTGATGGAGAAGACTAATTCTTCCTTTGTTAGCATTACAGAATTGCTTAATATGACAATTTCATTGAAATATACCACATTATCCCATTAGGAGAGTAAATGCATCACAAAATCAATATAACTTACTGACACTAATTCTCAATTCTGATTTGAACTGAGGACCAAGCTCATTGGAGCAAAAGATTGATTTGACTTATAAAGTGCTTTTGGGCCCATTTATCAATAAGCATTGTTATAAGAAACAACACTAAGATTTTCACCATGTTAGAGAAGCAATGGTACCAGTTTGTATATCAATTATTCAATTTCATTGACTGCTTTAAAGAAACCAAAAATTTAAGATAAGTAATAATCAGTAAATGTTGGCAACAATAAGAGAAAATTTTGGGTTATTAATTATTTTCCTGAAAGAAAGAGGCACAGAATTCAAAAATAAAGAAAGCAATTAGTTGCATTCATGCTGAAAAACAACTAATAACAAAAACAAACAAGTAAACAAACCAAGCACCAATATATTTTCCACTGTACAGTTCTTAGTTCACTATTTATTGTTCTAACTTAGAAACCCTGAGGACATTGGCCACTCTGTGAACCAGCCAGAGGCATGATCCCTTACACGCTGGAACCTCAGGCAGGGCTGACCCTCACAACTGAGATAATGATATTTATATTGTTGCTTGAGAACACTGAGAGACTGACCAAGTGAATATCATCAACCCTCACATGAACTGTCTATGTATACATGACTTTTTTTGTGTGTTTTATATCTTTGCTGAGAAACCAATGTAATAAGGGTCAAGCACAGTAAACAACAGTTTCTTGCATTCTTGTGGGTTTCAAATTTTGATGCATGCAATCTTTTCTACTATGTTTGTAGTCAGAAATAACTATATAAATATTAGAGGGCAAAAGATTTACAATTAACACCATAATTGTAGAATTATTGTGTCTATTTTGGCAAATATGACTTAACACACATGCTGTTATTAATATGTCCCACAGTGAATATGGGTTGTGTGACTTTACCTGGGGTAAATTTGAGCAAGCACCTATTCTTCACAAATAGAAAATACATGGCAGACCACATAGATGACTCCACCAAGGTCTAGCAAGAGTTAATTGGGTGAACTTTCACAGAGGTTTGGGTGACTTGAAATCAACTGCATCACTAAATGATGAATACTCATGATATCTATATCTGTAATCCTCTGAATTACCTTGTCATATTCTCCAGCTGCAGCCACCTCCATTAAACAACTGGTCACTAAATCTATAACTTTGAAGAGGAGTCTTGGGAATCTTGCAACTTTCTGTGCTTTGTAAGTTTCATAATCATTGAATGTATGTACCTCCTTTCCAGGACAGAATGTTTCAAGTCAGTGTAGAAAGTACATAACAGGATGCTATATCAGAAGTATTGAGGGCCCTTATCACTGGCCTAAGAGCAATTGACAATAATTATGTGCTTCTCATGAACTTCAGGTTACAAACCTTAAAGAAGGAAAGATGCAAATAATCAAGTCCAGCATCATTCCTCAACTTAGCAAGCTGATTAATAAGTTTTCCTGCTACAGGAACACACACACACACAAACACACATCAAAATAAGAAGGACCCATGAGAGATGGATGGACATGAGTGTGTATTCATATTTCATAAAAAAAACCTTCTCTTTAAATATGTCTTAAAAATTATGGGTGATGTGACTGATTAAGGTAATAAAGCAGAAAGTCCATTCTCACAATTCAACTTCTATATTACACTCACAAACATTCCTGCACTATTTCAAAAACTATTTTACCTTTTGTTAATTTTCTCTAAAAATTTCATACATCTATGAATCTCGTTCAGACTATTGTCACCCCTCTCCAATCATTTTATCTCCCACATTCATTCAAGTCATTTTTTCCAGTTATATTTTCATTTCTTTTGTTTCAAAAGTTCCTGAGATTAACAAGAGTTCATCAGAGTACATTGGAGCTTGATGTCTCATTGGTGAATACACAACTGAAGACAATGTTTATCTTCCCCCAGGATCCATTAGCATCCAATAATTCAACAAAACAGTTAGAAATCAATGATGTTCTTCCAAATCATGGTTGATGATAGATCCAATCTTTCCTAAAGCTTGCTGGCAGGCACTGCTGCCATGCATATCTTATTTCCTTGGATGTGTCATTGAGAGAAGGCAACATTTCACACAGTCTTTCTATCTAGCTCTCATCTCTTATATTCTCTTCAGCCCCTTCTTCCATAGTGATTGCAGAGCCTCAGAAGTGGTGATTTGCATGAACTCTGTCTGGCTGAGCATTCAACTATCAGTTCTTCTCAAAACTATGAGCAGCCATGTGTTTCTGTCTTTATTGTTATTCATTGAAAAGAGACATTGATTAAAGGTTAGAGTAGCATTGGGTTCTAGCAAAGGAAGGTGAGAGTGTAGAGGGAGCTTGGAATAGTGAACGGAGTCTGGGGTCAGGGTGTATTGTACAGGAGGGCAATAAATTACATTAAAATAACTATTGCTGCAATATAAGTCACTCTGTGATTTTCCTTGTTGATAGTGGATTTTACATTTCTCCTTTATTTGATTTGTCAGTTTACTTGATCTGGCAGTTGTTTTTCTTGTTTGAAGAATTTATTTTTTAATCTCCCTTATTCTCTAGTTTCATCTTTTCATCTTCAGTTTTCATCATGAACATTGTATGAAGTATCTTCTCCTCTTCTATATAAAGCCATCATAAGTAGAATCAAGAGGTCACTTCTGTAGTGATCTCTCCTTTATTGCAAAGGTGGAAGCAGATTTTTTTATTTTAAACATTTTATTAATTTTATGTACCAAACACAGTTCCCTCTCTATCCCCTCTTTCTCCTGATCATTCCCATTCACTTCTCAGAGAGGGTAGAGACTCCCACGGGGAGTCAACTAAGCCTATCATAGTGAGTTGACGCAGTACCAAGGCCCTTTCTCTTGCCTCAGGGTTTGCACTGAATCCAGGGGAGCCTGCATGGGACCAAACTAGGCCCTCTGAATGTGGATGATACTTGTATGGCTTGGTCTGTTTGTGGGACTCTTGGCAGTGGGACCAGGATTTATCCCTGGTCATGAAATGGCATTGTGGAGCAAGTGGATTTTTAATAAATGTCCTCTAGAATTCTTAAGGAATAATGTGCACAAGCAGGGTTATCTGTAAGGTATATTTTTCAACTTAGACTATCTTTCACTGTAAGAAGGTTAACTATGAAGCTTTATCTGACAGAGTATAAAGAAAATTAATATAAGTGTATTTCCCACCCTACACCGAGGAAACTTCACTTTGCAACAGATTGAGACCATTACAGAAAACCACAGCCAATAAAACTGCAGAGATGTAGTGCCCAGTCCCAACACAGCTCCTGCACCAAAGGCTCAGGGATCATTGTGGAGGAAGGGGGATGGTGAGATTGTACCTCCTAGAAATATCAGAAGCTACACAAATAGCATCTCATCAAGATAACTGCCTAAATATTAGCCGCACACAAAGATGTTAATCATTAATGTGTATAGGAGAAATCTCAGGAGATTACAACTCTATCCAAAGAACTGTAGGCAACTAAGGAATACTGACAACCAGTGATTGAGTGAGAATGGGCTCCCATAGACTCCATTATTTGAATGATCTCATTGTTTGATCTCCAGTTGGTGGAACTGTATTTGGAAAGGTTTAGGAAGTGTGGCCTTATTGTAGGAGGTATAATTCTCCTGCCAGTCCTAATCTCTCTCTCTCTCTCTCTCTCTCTCTCTCTCTCTCTCTCTCTCTCTCTCTCTCTCTCTCTCTCTCTCTGTATGTATTCATGTATGTAGTAGTGTGCATTTTCCATTATATTTGTGTGAGGACTACTTGTTATTCCATTCTGTCTTTTCATCTGGCCCAGCCAAGGGCCCTCTTGTATTTGCTGGGCTATGTATTCTGAGTTAGCTCTCAGGAAATGCTAAGGACTATTTTCCTGTCTCCAGCTTCCACAAAATGGTGTGGTCATTTTCATAATTAAACAATTATTCTTAAATATCATGCATAACAACTAAAGTTGAATGATACTAAAATGAGAAATAGTTACAGATGAAGAGAGCTAGCTAATGGATAATTCTGGATGGAATAAAATAACAGAAACATATGAATATGAAGTATCTTTAGTGATCCCAGCCATGTGGGTGCAGATGTTTGATTCCAGTACTCTCAGAGACAGAGACAGAGGCAGAGGGAGAGGCAAGGGCAGAAGCAGAGGCAGGGGAGCCTCTGTGAAATTGAGGACAATCTGTGTTCTACATAATGAAACTATCCTGCAGGGACAAAAAATAAAATGTGATTTGTTGGGAATAAGTCATTACGTTTTCTACCGATATATTATGGAATATTCAATATTAAGCATTAAAATATTTAATAATATTTCTGTTAAATTAAAAATTGACTTTTAATTTATTAATTAAATATTAATATTTATAGTTTAATATATGCATGAAAGATTTTAATATGAAACATGATTAGTATTAAACAGATAAAGTTTATTGAGGTTTCAAGTGAAAGCAAATAAACAACAAACACATTTAGCAATAATTGTATATGAGAACAGAAACAAATAACTTTTTTTTGGTTTTCCAAGACAGGGTTTCTCTGTAGCTTTGAGAACTGACATGGAACTAACTCTTGTAGACTAGTCTGGCTTTGAACTCACAGAATTATGGCTGCCTCTGCTTCCTGAGTGCTGGGACTAAAAGCATGCCACACCACTGCCCAAGAAGCAACAAATAATTTTTTTAAATTAGCCCTTATAAACCAAAAAGGCAGAGAAAAATATGTATATTTTAAACATATTGCAAAAACAGTTCTGAGACAATCAGTAGTCCACCCAAAAAGACCTGTTTTGTGGAAACAGGAAAGGGAGATATAAAATTAAAATTCGAAAAAGAGATGATGAAGATAATATCTAAGAGAATGGAAAATCAAGATGTTCTTCTACTGTTTTAGAACTGATTAAATTTACTAATAATCATGGAAAAGAGAGATTAATAAATCATGAGAAGCCAATTTTAATATGAAACATGATTAGTATTAAACAGATAAACTTTATTTTTTCTAAATAAAATAAATTTATTTTTTATTTTTTAAAAAGTTCAGTAAGCCTTTTCCTTCCCTCTCTTTTTTCTTCAGTGTAAAAGGAGGATGTTCCTCTCTCTACAGCAGCAAGGTCTCTATAAGCAGAGGTCCCTCACCAGATGCAGGATCTTCTTAGAGATAGTGCAACCTCAAGTTACTCATTCTTTAGAATTTTAGGAGAGAAACCTTTGTTTTTCCCAAAAGATCCTATGTAAAATTTTAGAATTAATCATACTAACTCACTGAACTAATTCAAGTGAATCATATTATTTATATCAAGTTTTCTTTCCTGTGTAATAGTTATTGAATCAAAAACAACATTAGGTAGTGATAAATTTATGAGAGCTTTTTTATGCAACATTTTGCAGTGCTGAATTGAGGAAAAATGCATCATTGAACAAAGAATTCAAGAGATGAAATCTTACTCATACTCTGAAGTGATATAAATCTTTGAAAAGATATGTGCATATATTAGATGACTTAAGTGGTGCTCTTGAACTAATTTTAAGTTAGGAAAACAACTGTGTATTTCTTAAAGACAGTTATTTAAATCACTCAAAGTTTAAGTGTCTCAAAAATATAATAATTATTTATTTTTGATGATAATTATCTTGATTAAATTTTGTCACTATTATAATTTTGTCACTTTGTATGTTAAAAGAATTCTGCTGCACTTTTAATTTTAAACATATGGTTTAAAACATTTCAAATTGGGTAAGCCTAAAAATTACCTCTGAAAATTGTACTTGTTATTGTGAAGGATCATATTTGTATAACGATATTTTTACCTTAGTCTATTCAAAAGATTGATCAATGTTATGTGAGTGTTTTAAATGCCCTCTAGTTATTAATTAATGGTGATTCCTCATTTGTGTTATGTTGTTGTCATTTCCCCCAACCTTAATCTATGTACATAATAAATGAAAATCTATGTTTAACTTATCAGTTTATGTATGAAATATGTTCAAAATAAAACCATTTAATAAATTAAAATGTGTAACACATCAGTTTATAAAATACATGTACCTTTTCTCAAGTGAGAAATGGAGGACGGGGGGGGGAGCTTGGGGGAATGGGATGGTTGGGATAAAGGAAGGGTGGATAGGGGAGCAGGGAAGTATATATCCTAATTAAGGGAGCCATCTTAGGGTTGGCAAGAGACTTGACTCTAGAGGGGTTTGCAGGTGTCCAGGGAGATGTCCCCAGCTAGTACCTTGGGCAACTGAGGAGACGGAACCTGAAATGACTATAGCCATACTGATGAATATCTTGCATATCACCTTAGAACCTTCATCTGGCGATGGATGGAGATAGAGACAGAGACCCACATTGGAGCACTGGACTGAGCTCCCAAGGTCCAAATGAGGAGCAGAAGGAGGGAGAACATGAGCAAGGAAGTCAGGACCGAGAGGGGAGCACCCACCCGCTGTGACAGTGGGGTTGATCTATTGGGAACTCACCAAGGCCAGCTGGACTGGGACTTAATAAGCATGGGATAAAACCGGACTCTCTGAACATGGCGAACAATGAAGGCTGATGAGAAGCCAAGGACAATGGCACTAGGTTTCGATCCTACTTCATGAACTGGCTTTGTGGGAACCTCGCCTATTTGGATGCTCATCTTCTTAGACCAGGATGGAGGAGGGAGGACCTTGGACATCCCACAGGGCAGGGAATCCAGACTGCTCTTCAGACTTGAGAGGGAGGGGAAATGGAGGGAGGGAGAGAGGAGGAGAGGAGTGGGGGGAGGGGAAAAGGAGTGGGGGGAGGGGGAGAGGAGTGGGAGGAGGGGGAGAGAAATGGGAGGCGGGAAGGAGGCAGAATTTTTTTCAACAAAAATAAATAAATAAATAAAATGAAATACATGAACCATAAGATCAATTAATATATCATTTTAAATAACTTATTTTCCACATATCTGGTGAAGTTTCTCTTGTAGATTTAAGATATTAATCATACTCTATTAGGAAGATCAATTTACTAGAATTTGGCCAGACACTCTTAGTTGCATTCTGAAATTTTGTTTTCCTCAATGAGCTGAATTATTAACCTTAAATCCAATATGATTTCCAGTCAATAAATAATTCTAATTTAAGAATGGCTGTCCTGCAATAAACTGTAAACACAATTTTATTTTAGGAAGTACTGCTATCACCTTAACACTCTCAGTGGCAGGACAACATGAGTGCATTTAGCACCATCATTGCACCTTAGTTGTTTTAAAATGTATAATCTTCATTCGTCTTCTATATAAATGTGTGGTTTACCTGAATGTACGGTCCCTCCCCCCCCCCCCCCCGCATGCTTGCATGTCTGGTTCTCATGGATGCCAGAAGAGGGCAGCAGATTCCCATGAACTGGAGTTAGTGATGGTTGCGAACTGTCATGTTAGTGCTGGGAATTGTACTCTGCAAGAGCAGCCAGTGCTCTTAAGTCTCTGGCCATCTCTTCATTCATATTTTAAATTTAAAGTTATTTTGGTGCAAACAGTAAATTTTTCTTATAGTTTCCTTATCTCTTCAGAAACAGCAGTCTTTTATTGTGGTAAGGATTAAGACTTTAGTTGGTGGATTTTCATTGTTTCCACATTTAATTCCTTCCAGTTTTCCAGGTTCATTCTGAGTTATGGAGAGCACCATATTCAGAGTTTTAACTTAAGGCAAATCAATAGTAAAGATACAGAGCTGAGAAAACATATGACCTCATCTAATGTTAGTGACACTAATAGAAAATAGCACTTCTATAAACATGATTAAATATCATTTGTTATAAAAAGTGATTTTATTTCATTTCTACTGGGAACACTCCTTAGGATCACTTTTTCTGCCAAAGGAAGATTTTTGGCTTACACTTTGAGTGTGAATTAATGATATTACTGCAAACCATGAATTGATTAGCATCCAACCTTTCTTCCGGGTATCCAGCTTTACTATATCTTACACGAGCTCTTCTTGTGTTCGTCATACAAACCTTTATGTTGAAGGGGCCTCTTAATTTCATTTGTCATTCTAGTGCTAGCACTCAGAGTCAAAGGAATGTTTTACTATATCTGAAGAATTAACTCACAAAAATCAGTGTGCCTTTTACTTCTTAATAAATTTTAGATCATGTAATAAGATCACAGTCTATCTTAAACTGGCAAGAAAATTTGAGTTGAAAACATTGTCAAAATATTGTTTATTTCCCCCTTCCTTAAGTGGCATTTGACAGTTGATTATTTGTTGTTTCTTCAAATATTGTATATTCACTTATTGTTACCATCATGTTTTTGTTTGATGGTTTTGTTTTCAGTTTTGTAGGTTACATTTTCACTTTTACTAACTTTAAAATATTTGGGTGCTGTTTACAGTCTTATGAAGTCTTCTCTCCCTGTATGCATGCTTTAAGTGTAATTTTATTTATTATGATGGTACACATGTGTAAGTAGGCACACAACGCAACTCTGTGCAAGGGAAGTCAAAAGACAACTTTTTGGAGATAATTGTCTTTTTCTACTACAAGTTCCAGTGTTAAAATAGAAGAATTAGTCTTAAGCATCATTTTTTTTTAAACTTTCAGTTTCACTCTTTTAATTTGATACCATCCTCAAAGTTCTAACTAGAGGGATTAGGCAGGGAAAATTTTGCATCTAGGTTTTTTCTTTAATTTTTATTTTGGATTTTATTTTTTTAAACAATCCTTTTTTATTTTGCAAACTAATCCCAGTTCCCTCAACCTCCCCTACTTCTTTTGCCTGCACCTTTTCCCCACCCAACCCCCCCCCATACATTCCACAGAGAGGGTGAGGCCTCCCGTGAGGAGTCAATAAAATCTGTCACATCACTTGAGGTAGAATCAAGGCCTCTTCCCTATATCTTGACGAAGCAAGATTTCCCTCCATAGAGAATGGGCTTCAAAAAGCCAGTTCATACACTATGGATAAATACTGGTTCCAAAGCCAAAAATTGCCTAAGTCACACGACTGTCACCCATATTAAGAGGGCATGTTTTGGTCCTATGCAGGTTTACCAAATGTCAAACCTGAATCAGTGAGCTCTCACTAGCTCTAGTCAGATGTTTTTGTCGGTTACCCCATCATGGTTTTGACCGTTTGCTCATATTATCCCTCCTCCCTCTTTACAAAAGGACTATTGGAGCTTGTCCCAGTGTTTAGATATGGAGCTGTGCATCTGCTTCTGTCAGTTACTGGATGAAGGTTCTATGATGACAATTAAGGTAGTCATAATTCTCCTCACAGGGGAAGGGCAATTCAGGAACCCTCTCCACTATTGCTTAGGTTCTTAGCTGGGGTCATGCTTGTGTATTCCTGAGAATTTTCCTAGAGCCAGGTTTCTCATTAATCCCATAATGGTATGCTGTATCAAGGTATCTCTTGTCTTGATCTCTTTCTGTCCTCCCCTCAACTTGTTCTTCCATATTCTTCATGTTCTCCTGCACCCTCCCCTTCTCTCCTCTTCACTCCTCTTTCACCCAACACTCCCAATTTACTCAGGATGTCTATTTCTCCTCAGGGAGATCCAGATATGCTTTTGTTACTGTCCTTGTTTCCTAATTTCTCTGGAGTTGTGAATTGTAGATTGATTATCCTTTGATCTATGTCTAATATCCACTTATGAGTGAGTATATGCTATGGTTGTTTTTCTGATTCTGGGTTACTTCACTCATCATGATTTTTTCAAGTTCTATCCACTTGCCTGCAAATTTCATATACAAAAATTTGGGAAGATCTGGAAAGATGATTCAGCCATTAGAAGCATGAAATGGTCTTCTAGAGGCTAAGAATTCAATTCAAAACTCCATGGCTGACAGGTCAAAGCTGCCTGTAGGTCCAGCTACAGTTGTTCCAGCCCCCTTTGTGGCCACCACAGACAGAGTAATTATATGCACAAGTATGCAGAAATAAATGTAATTAAAATTTTAAAAGTGAAATCTTGTACAAAGAAGTTTAAAGGTTTAGAAGAAAATCATAAAATTTATATATTGTGCTCAGAAAAGGTACTAGTCAGCAAACATTGAAGATTATATCTGTGTATATGACAGTCAGATTTTGCTGCATTGTTCAGGTGAAATTAAAGTTGCACCCGCTGGGAAGTATTATAGTCACAGCTGGAAGTCTGGGATACCTGGAAATGTACATGCAGTGAAGAATATCACAAAATCCTCACACTGGCACATTCTTAAATATTTATGGAAGCAAGCACATAATCCTGCAAATAAGCATGGCTGTTGCTTGCCACAGAGCATGAGACAGATATGTACTAAAACATTCAGTAAAATAACTTAACTTCTTCCCTTTCCTCTTCAGTGTGAAGCCTTGCATGAAATAGATGAAGAAATGAGCACAACGAAGTCATTTAATAATTGATAAGGCAGAAAAACAGTTGTAAGTGATAGATGTGTCTGTACCCTTTCATAGAAATAAAAATTAAAGTTAGTTTTTTTTTCAAGTCGTCTGCAATATGCAATACATTTGTGTGGATACTGTACTATGTCTCTGACTACTATAAAGAGCAACAGAATACAGAAACAGCATAGGATTTAGTTTTTACCTTTTTTCAAAATTTTAATTATATATTTGAATGTTTTATTTCTTTTTAATATTTGATATGTGTATGAGCTCTTTATTTATTTCTTTAGAAATAGGATTAAATTCAAGGTTCAGCCTTGTGAGTCCTGGGAATGCAGGCATGTATTACACTTTTCCATGCATAACCTTTCTACAATTTTCCTACTACTTTTGCTCTAATCCCTGGATCTTCTAAGTATTGTAGTTTATAACACAGCAAATAACCTACTCATTAATTTCCTAGGTTTTATAAACTAAGATGACACTGATGTGTCATTGTTTCTTGCCCAGGTCCATATAATTGGATTATGGTCAGGAGCACCTAAACTACTAGGAACAGCTCCCCATCAATTCTCAGAATGATGATGGAGAGGTCAGGGATAGAGTGTTGGTTATTCCATGCCATTCATTCTTATTATTTGCAAGAGAAATGACATTTCGTGTGGACAAGAATAACCCTCTTTGCTCGCAATAGGGCTGTGAATAAATTTATGCGCACATTAGATCTTTTTTCAAATTGTTAAGTCATTGATCTATCACCGTACGTACTCGCATAGACATACCCACAGAAGGAAAAATGTGAATCTTCTTATATCTTATTATCCCAGCCTAAACCAAACTGGAATTTTCCTTTTTTAATTGTTTTTATTGAGATATACATTTTTCTCTGTTCCCTTTACTTTCTCCTCTGTCCACTTCTACCCCTTCCAAAAAATCATGCACTTAACTGTTCTGGCCATGGCTTATCAAATCTATGAGGGTAAATGGGCAGAAGAATGAGTGGAGTTATTGGAATCCATGCAGATAGTGGAATATAACATTCATCATTTGTGTTAAAAAAAATCAAGCCCTTGAAGCCAGCTGGTTTTGGGGTATGCCTTTAATCCCAGCATTTAGGAGGCGCAGGCAGGAGGATCTCTGTGAGTTTGAGGCCAACCTGATCTACAAGAGCTAGTTTTTAAACAGGCTCCAAAGTTACAGAGAAACCCTGTCTCAAAAAACAAACAAACAAAAAAATCAAGCCCTCGAATAGATTTTTATGCAGAGTGAGAGGTATGGGTTGATTTTAACCATCTTTATGTGGTGGTCAGCTATTCAAAACACCCTGCGATGAGGAAGTTGTGTTTATTCAACTTAAGTTTATATACCTTTGTGGTGAATTACTTGAGTACGTATCTACTTACTTCTCTGTTCACTGTTCTGCTTCATTAATTCATACTTATATTTATGCTAGCACCATGCTGTTTGTGTGACTAAAGATTAAGACTATCCCTTCAATTTGATATTGTTCAATTTTTTTATTATTTTTTTATATCATGAAGAATGTGTGGGGATGAACAGATGGTTCACCAGAAATAGCTCTGAGACTGGACAAAACATTGTAAATCTTGTTGGTTACAGAGTCTTTAAGACTTAATATTACATGCCACCTTTCCTTATGGCATGGACAGAAGTTTGTTTATATAGTCCAAACAAACATATAAAGTTGACAGATGTCTTTTAGATGCTAAAAGATAAAACAAAAAAATTAAATTTTGGCTGGCTTGCATACAATGCAGGTCCATACTTGTGTTACTGCTGATATCTAAGTTACTTTTGAATGTTTGTGTATTTTCAGAGTAAATGGACCAAACACCACTGAAAATGAGTGGCCCAGGTGCACCAGCCTTTTAGAGTGCCTTGGTTGAAATTCTCTCAGAATTCTGAATTTAGAACAACTTCAAGGCCTCTAGCTGAGATGGTCCAACCTCACAGAGTGTTCTAGCTAGGACTTCGGATAAACCCTCTACCTTCCTATTACACAGAGTGTACAAGTGTTATAGCTAGTTTTCTTAGGATTTGACCATTTTCTGTAAGTTTTCAGGGTCCCTTAGTAATATCTTCACACACAGACAACAGAAAGTAGTCTAGAGAGTACAACTTCCATAATCCCAGGAGATGGGTTGGATGGTTTTGGTCATTCAGTGGGTTATGAATGTATGTCATCATTCAGTGGGAATATAGAAATATAGGATAAAAAGATAACTATTCACCTCAAATCTTTTACATTGGTATGAATTTTATATATTGGTACCAATTTAAGTTTATTTTTATGCTATATGTATGTTTCTACTATTGCATAAGATATTGTACCAATGCAGCTTATTTAAAAAAAGAAATGTGGCCGGGCGGTGGTGGCACACACCTTTAATCCCAGCACTCAGGAGGCAGAGGCAGGTGGATCTCTAGGAGTTCGAGACTAGCCTGGTCTACAAGAGCTAGTTCCAGGACAGGCTCCAAAACCACAGAGAAACCCTGTCTCGAAACCCCCCCACCAAAATAAAAAGAAGTGTGATGTAATGTTCCAGTCCTTGGAAACTATTAGTATAAACAATCAAACATCGAGTTATGTTTGGTATGTTTTCAAGGTTTAACAGATGTATTTTAGACAGACTGTTGATCTTTAAAACCTTCAAAGGTCTATAGAATATGACTTTTACGATGTTTAATAGCCTAAAACTTTTCATAACAGTGAGACACATCTGCTCCTGGCAGCACCAATCTATTTCATAAAAATAATGGTGATGGAGTCTCCATATGAAGTGCCCTTTCATTGTGGCAAAACTAGCCATTTGGGCAGAAAAATGACAGGATGCTGTCTAAAATGGACAATCAGAACACATAGGAATGAAGAACAGTTAATAAAATCTCAAGGTCAGAAATTGTGGTCCAACCCAAAGATCTGAAAAGCAAAAGAGGCAGCCACTGACCTTGACCTCAGTCTGAAATGGCTTTTCTGTGAAGCAGGACTTTTGAAGGAATGTCCCATCTTGTTTTGAATAAGTTTAATAGTCACCTTCCTAAGTAGTGGCATTTCAATTGTATTTTAATAATTAAAAACTACCTGAAGATCTGAGTAAAACAGTACCACTGCTCAGCTTTACAGACCAGGTTATGGTAACACACATCTTTAATCCCAGTAGCTACAATGGCATGCACCTTTAACCCCAGTAACCACACTAGTTACTGTACAAATCAGGTGGCTCGTGCCTTTAATCCTAGCCCTAGAGAGGAATATAAGACAGAAGGAGGCAGCTCTCAGACGCAGTCTCATTCTGAAATTCCTGGAGGAATTTACTTGAGATCATTCTTTTTTGATGTAGTCACCAATTGCTCTCAGTTTCATCTTCATCCTGCCCTTACTCTATCAGCTAGCTTTAGAATGCCATGTTTGCATTTTCTTTTCTTTTGAGGAAACTATATTATCGTTCTAACTTACACAATAATCTCACAGTTCAAATATATTATGTACAGTGTTTACATACTTAATTTCTAATTTTTATCACCATTGATTTTATGCATATCTCTTTGTGATCAGAAAGAAATACAATATAGATTTAAAATGTAGTATCCCTTGTTTTACTAAAATATACTATGTTCGTGTACATTCTACAGTTGCTAGATGGTATGATTTCTAAATGATAATTCTATTTAATCTGCAGCACTTTAATTCTGTTGTTACTTAGTTGATATTAGACTGGAAGATCTCCTGACACACTTCATATTTTTTGGAATTTATGATTATCTGTTAAAGTAGTGGTGCTGCTTGTATACTGCAGGGTGCTTCAATATTTTAATGGGTATAGGTTTCTTTTATATGTCTTCTTGAGTATATTGTATGATAATTGACCTTTTCAAATCTTTGGTATATAGTGTATAGCTATGTTTTTTCCTTATATAAGTCTATGTATTCTTCATAATTTTCAGATTCCATTTGCTTAAGAGACTCTTTTTATTCTTTATTTTGAATCTGTGTCTTTCAATTAGTGTGAGAAGATTTTTTTAAGTCAGTATACTGTTAAATCTTCTCCTGAAATACATTATATTAGACTGAAAGTTTTAACGTCATGTCTGCATTTGTATTTCGGTAATGAGAATAGACTTTTATTTACTATTTTGTAAGTATTTTTAGGTATTTCAAATATTTCCTCCCTTCATTTATTTTATACTTTGATGGATTGCTGTTTTAATAATTTGATTACTTGTTTATCTTCTCATCTAATGACGTTTATACATGTATCATCATCCATCTTCATAGGAGTTAACCTTTATTCCTGTTCTTGGTGCATGGCTCCTCTAAACTGCATTTGTAAGGATGATATGAGAATGAATTGCCTTATTCTTTTCTCTCCACAGAATTTATGTTTCTTCTAATATAGAATAGTAAGATTATTGAATATGATATTTGGATATCTCAGTTATTTAACTCTTCTTTTACATGACTTGTAATGTGCATTGCGTCATTCCTTTCATTTTACTTGTCCACATCCTCCTGGATTTTACCAAGCATTTTTCACACCGATAGTTCCCTCTCAGGGATTTCATATACTTCTGTATTTTGGGAATATGTTTCTAGAGATGTACATTTTGTTTTATATAACCTTGTTTCATTCATATTTGGATTTTTTCATATGATGGATGGATGCAATACCACTTTTATTGAGCACAAAATTTAGACGTGGATTCATCCTAAAGATGTGCCTTAGGTTATCAGCTTTTTTTTTTTAAAAAAAAGAAAAGTAGGTTGAAGTGTAGCTTCCCTCAGTAAAATAAACACATGTCAAATACATTTTCTCTATAGAAGTTTTCTTTACAAACTGAAGAAATAGCTACATGAGGATTATTACTAATTCACTGAGTATTTGTTGAGTGACTCAAAGTTGAACATGCTCCTTAGAAGACTCTATTTGTAAAAATAACTTTTATCTCAAACAATCTTTGTTGCCAAATAATTGGGAAATATCAGGTTTTCAAAATTTAAACAGGATAGAGAGTTTGTATGTCATGTGGTTATGTAGGACTCCACTAAAAATTCAAAGGTAATTAGGTATGTTCAGACACTGTACATAGCAAGTTTTAAGTCACTGCAGGTAGTCAATTGTTGTGTGATGTGATTAGTTTTTAAATGAAGTCAGAGACGAGACAGGTGTCAGGAAGTTAGAGATGACAGGGGTTACTGAATACCTGCTGGGAGAAATTGTAGACATGAAAGCAAGTGGACAGTGTGTTCATGTGGGTGATAGACAGCAAGGCCACTTGTACAGGACTTTGACATTCATGTTCATATGCCACTACTAGGCAATATGGTGTCAGTCAATAGAGAAATAAAAATTCATCCTTCTGGGACCTACCTTGCTTTGTTTTAATTGTTCTTTTTTATAAAATTCATTTTGAAATAAAAATGTGAACCCCATATTATCTATTTCAGAAGTATGGAACTTTCTTTTTTATTTAGTTGGAGACAAACACCTTGTCAGACTTGAATCTTCAATCATTAAGGGGAAAAAAACCACCTTCCCTTTAATAGTCTGATTATCCCAAATATTTTTCTAATTATTCAAAGTACTTTTACAGTGAAAGAAAGCTTAGTAACACAATGAGAAAAGAAATTTAACATTTAGTTAATTTAATTAAACTTTTTAACTTAATACTTTCACATTTGCATTTCATTGCATAGTTTTTGTTTTCTACAGTTTAGCTAATTTATCAGAGAATGCCTTTGTTTTCTAGTCACGGCTAATTATACTTAGTTATCTAAAAAAAGGTATTGGAAGACTACAGATAATTTACAAAAGTATAATTTATGAACTATTCCCTTTTTTATACCTTTTCTTATTCAGTTGTGCCCCTAAGGACCATAGAACAACACACAAAGAATATGCGAAGAACTCTTAGATATGAACTCTTAAAAGTGGCATATGGAAAACATATGTATGACATAATACTCATAGTAATCTCAGAGGTTTTCCTCAGAGCTTTGCCATCAGTAGTTTCTAGGCTGTAGCCTCTTATTACAGTGGGTGCCGTGCTGTGGGATCTTTTGTACAGTGTGAAGATGTGTCTTTGCCTAAGCGCCTTCTGATTGGTTTAATAAATAGCTGAGTGGCCAAGAGTTAGGCAGAAGAAAATAGGCAGGACTTTCAGGGAGATGGAAGAACTTGAGAAGAATCTGAGTTACATGGGATTAAGCAAGCAAGATGTGGAGTGAGTCAGATATACAGTATGGAGACATAACCAGAATGTAGATTAATATTAACAGCTTAAGTTATAAGAGATAGTTGGGTATAAACCTAAACTAAGGTCAAGAACTGAAAATTAATAAGAAGTCTCCACGTCATTATTTGGGAACTGGCAATCCAAAGAAAGACCAGCTACACCAGGTTATCAAAATGTAACAACTGGTAGGGTTTAAGACCCAAGCTTTACTTGGAGTTTTTGTTGTTCCTTGTCATATTATTTAAATATAGTTTAGCTCCTTCTCTTGTTCATAAATATTCTGGAATTCTCTATGCCTATTAACACATAAGAGGCTGTTTTTGATCTGTATTTGATTGCTCTTTAATCCCCTCTCCTTCTATTCTCTTATAATCTAAACTATTACTATAACTTTAAATGGCCCTCAGTCTCTCATAACTCTATCATGTTGTTCTAAAATCACCATTTTCCTCACTAAAACTATGTGCTTCTTTTTTAAAATTTGTTTTTTAAATTCATCTTCTTAAGAAACAATGTGAGTGCAAGGAACTGAGCCCAAATCCTTTGACAGAAAACAAATGTTCTTAACGACTGAAACATCATAGCTCTTCCATGTTTCTTTGTAAGTTCTAGTGAGGGAGAGCCTTTTCAAAGTGTTCATTGTGAGGGGGTATTAGTAAGTAAAATCACTTAGCATGCCCAGCATGCAACCCTTAAATACTTGTTGGAACCCATGTTGGAAGGAGAGAATCACCTTGTGATAACTGTCTTTTGATCTACACATCCATGATTTCTCTCTCTCTCTCTCTCTCCATATATATATATATATATATGTGTACACTCTACATATGTATGTACATGTACACACATAAAATGTGTGCATACATATATACATGTATGTGTATATGCCCATATATGTTTTCCATAGTAGGAAATGGCAGAATACTAAAGTGTTTGCAGGTGTTTCAAGCAATATTAGTGATATCAGCATATATACCAGCATGGTGTGTTCTATTCCTTCTGTCTGATTCTTATGTCACTTCTGTAAATAGGAGACATTCTAGTAGGAGATATGTTAGAGAAGGTCACTTGTTTGTCCCAGTCACCCAGAACCGAAATAATGACAAAGAAACTGTATTAATTAAAACATTGTTTGGCCCATTAACTCTAACTTCTTATTGGCTAACTCTTACATCTTAATTTAACTCATTTCTAGTAATCTGTGCATCACCACGAGGATATGGCTTACCAGTAAAATTCCCAGTGTCTGACTCTGGCAGATTCATGGCTTCTCTTTCTGTCTTCTTTCTCCCAGAATTCAGTCCAGTTTTCCCTGCCTACCTAAGTTCTGCCCTATCAACAGGAAAAGACACAATGTACAAAAGAAGAGCTTTTCATTGGGAAGTATTATCATTTTATTATTATATTTTATTATTATTACTATTCCCCAGCTCTCAGATTTCCAGCATTGTCTATAGTTTAATTATAATGTTGAGAACGTGTTGGCTTTCTCCTGTCTACTTTTGGATGTCTATTTTCTGTCCTTTTTTGATGCATGTTCAGAGAGTCATGTTGGCAACAATTTATGCGTGTATATACTGACATTCCTAGCAAAAAGGATCTCACCACAAACTTCCTGAATCTCTGGTTCTTATTATTTTTCTGGACTCTCTTATACAATGACCCTCAGGATTATATTTTTATAACCTCAAGGTTTGTTTCTCAGTCATTTATTTATTAAGATTTATTTATTTTATGTATATGAGTGTTTTGACTGAATGTATGTTAACAATGTGCAGTGTCCAAGAAATGAGAAGGCTTCAGATTCTGTAAAATTGGATTCAAAGAGTTAAATATCTACAATTACATTTTGCCATTCATGCCCTCTTTTAGAAATAACTCAGTTCTTAGATCTTCTTTAGTACATAGTGTCTTTTCCTGGTTTGTTTGGATTTCCTCTCCTGTCCCATCTCAGAGGCAGGTGGCCACTCTGACCTAGGATAAAGGTTGTGAAGAAAAGTTTTAAACTAATACACTTGGGTTTAGAGCAAGCAGGCTTAATCCCATCTCAGTTTTTCAGTGGACTAGAACAGCATGAAATTCTATTTTAATAATATCCATACCCCAAAATACATTTGAACCTCTGTACGAGTGAGCCCGGTGTTCAACAAGAAGGAAGAGAGTGAAGAACAAAGTAGGATTAGTAATAGATGTTATGGGTGGACCGAAGAGAATTTTTGGACAGATGATGGTTCATTTCTACATTTGGTGGCAGAAGTTTTTAAATTTGTGTAAATTTGGAAGTTGAATGTATAATTTACTGGCAATTGAGACTGATTTTCTAGTATACAGTAAAACCAATGAGGTGCTGCCTAATAGAATTTAACATGAGGGAATAGATTTGAGAAGGCGAATGAGAAGAATCAATGAGTAGAGAAAGAACAAGCTCCAGTGAGCCAAGATAGAGCCAGAGACAGCAGGAAGCGAGATGCCCTTGTAAAGAGGTGGCAGTAAAGAACTTAAAGGGCCTTAGGAGTTCTGCTAGCAGGGGGATTCTGATAGCATAAGAATGGAGACCAGTGAGGGTGTTACAGTAAGAGGTAAGTGCCATAAGACCAACTCTCAATCCAATCAGTGAATCTCTGCAGATGCCAAAAGCTTGTCAGAGAGATACTCAAGACAAAAGTGAACAAGCATCCCTCATCCATGAGATGCAGTGCCTAAGGAGAGCAGTAAGGCTGCCTGATATACCTGCCAGCCTTTTATAGCAGGATCCAAGAACCAGTAAGTCAGAGTAGACGGCCTGGAGAAGACACTTAGTAGGAGAGACTAGTTGGTAGAACAGGTGATAGGGAGAAATGTATAACAAGGTGGACTCTAGATTTGTGTTCAAAGATGGCAGGTGGCATGGACTAGGAAAAACAAAGTATCCATAACCACAAGTGGGCTGAGTTTTGCATTCAGTTAAAGGAGTGACTAGAGCCTTACTGGAGGACCTATGCACTTGTCCTGGATTTTGGCGCCAAATATTAAGTAGGCCCTTCACAAAACCACCAAACATAGCCACTTTCAGTTTTAATAAAGAATGGTTTAAAAAAACAAAAGCAAAACAACAACAGAAAAAAAAAACTAATCAACCAACCACCACTAAAAAAAAAAAAAAAAAAAAAAAAAAAAAAACCTGTCCAATTGCCTCATACAGAGAAGAACAGTGACAGTTGTAAGCTCCAAAAAAGACTATTGTGTTTTATTTGCGGATGTTACAAGAGGAGGCTGCTCCAAACTCAGGCTGTAATTGTGGGAACTTTTGCAGTGAGATGAGGTGCTGACTCCTTTCCAGAGTATGTGTTCTCTACCACAGAACAATGTTAGGAATTCAGCACACTCATGCTCTAGGAAACAACGTTGGAGGTGAGAGCTTCCATAGTCCCTATGGCCTCAACTGTACCTCATGACTCAACAGGCAAAACTGATGGTGAAGGTGGGAAGAAGGTGATTTTTATGCAGTAAAAGTGTTGCAGAAAAGGGTTTTAGATTTCTTTTCACATGGAGTAGTTAAAGAAACAAGGTTGTTTTGAAGTTTTCTTCATGCGACTGTGTTTTAATTTTCTTTCATCAAAGTTATAGGAGACAGGTTGGGACTGTGGACCGATGATAGGGCACATGTACATGCATGAAGCCTTGTGTTCAATATCCAGTACTTCCAGAACGAAACAACATTTGAGACAATGAACTTCCATTTTGTAGCAATGTGATTTCTTTTCCTTTGTCACAGGCGGCTGTATATTTCTTTAAATATTTTCTTCTAAGTGGTTTAATATAAACTTGGTTATTCTACACTTTTGTTTTTCTATTTTTAATGTTAAAATACCCTCTGGAAAACCACGATCACCCTTGTGTCTCCTATGTTCTGTAAGGTAATTAATATAGAAACCTCAATCTATGTACCTTTCTGAAATCTAAAGCCACTTTGAATATTCAGTACAGTGTGATATTTGCCCCTTGATTTACAATTAAAGCAAGCTTGTACTGGTAAATATACCTCCTCCAGGCAAGGACAGAAGAAATATGACTATGGTTTTTTAAACTGTAATAAAAGAGGATTTTGAAAGTGTGATTAATATTTCATTTTCCATCTTAGAAAATAAAAGAATGTATTGAGAGTGCCCTGGGCTAAAATATGAATTAAGTCTCCAGCATATTTTTCTATTTAACACAAAATGAGCATTCTGACTTAATATCATTATATAACATAAAATGCAAAGTTGTCAAATAGCTAAGTTAATGACAGGCAATAGTAATAAAATATTTACGGGACAAAAGAAAATTGAATGTATTATATGCAAAAGAGTCAGAATTTTTTTTCTAATTTTCTCAATTTAGCACAAAAAGGAGCCATTTATTTGTAGATAAATTAGAGAATGTTATGAATTCTAGATTTTATGATTATCCTTTGTATTATTCCTGATAGTTTATGCTGAGTCATTTTCACTAACCTATTCACAGAAAATGTCAAAGGTTCCATTCTTGCAGAATAATTGAATTTCAAAATATTTTAAAAATCTTAATATTTTATTCTGACTTTGACCTGACCCTCATAATCCTTTCTGTAACTCACATAAATTTTCACACGTGTTTCAAGAATAAGAACTCTATATTCTCTGAGAGTATCCCTTCCCTGAATTTCCATTTTTTATTTCCAGGTTCCAGATGTCACTTTTATAGTCATATATTCAAAACTGGATCCATTTTGGTTTCATTTTTTTTCTTTAATTGAACTTTCAGGGTTGTAGACAAAACTTAAAGCTGTCATCTTGTGTTCAATGTCTTAGGAACTCATTGGTTTCTTCATTTCTTTTTTTTGTTTTGATATTTTGTATTATGAAAATAGTGCACAAGACAAATCACAAATCAATTCTTTCTTAATTTTTTTTCTTTTTTCATTTTATTGAAACTAGGTTCTTTTCTCATATAACATATACCGATTCCAGTCTCCCCTTGCTCTGTTCCTCTCAGTCCCTCCCTACCTTCCTTCCTCTCCAAATCTACTTCTTTTCAGTCTCTCTTGAAAAAAGAACAAGCTTCTAGTGATAATAAACATGACAAAACAAATGCAATAAGATAAAACAAAAGACATTACAATCAAGTTTGGATAAGGCAATATTAGAAAAAGAGTCCCAAGTGCAGCACAAGAATAAAAGGAACCACACTCATTCACACACTCAGGGATCCAATAAAATACTGAAGTGAAAGCTATACTATAGGGGACCTGGCAAAGACCCACATATGATCTGATTTTGCTGCTTCAGTGTCTGTGAATTTACATGATCCTTCTTCAGTTAATTCAAAGAACCTGTGTCTGAATTCGCCTCTGGCTCTTAAATTCTTTCTGCCTTCTCTTAAGTGGGATTCCCTGAGCTCTGCGGCACGAAGAGGGTTGATGGAGAAATCTCATTTTGAGCCATGTGCTCCAAGGTCTCTATTTCTCATTAGTGTCTGTGCATCATTCTGTTCACATTTGCTAGAGGAGGTAGCTTCTTTAATTGTGACTGAATAAGGCACTGATTTATGAGTATAGCAGACTATCATTAGAAGTTATTTTACTATTACCTTTTGTTTTATTTTTTCTTCTTTTCCCCCCAAATGGTATCTGATTTTACCCTAGGTAACTGGACTACCTGTTCTCTGGATTTTAGTTACTCAAGCAGTGTCATGAAGTGGGCTTTAAGTCAAGTCATGTGTTTGTTTACTACGTGCACAGTTTCTGTGCCCCCATTTCACTAGCATATCTTATAAGTAGGACATATTATAGGTTAAACGTTTGTGCTTCTGTTGATTTTTACATTTCTCTTTTGGTAGCCTGTAGAGTACTTACTTCCCCTAGAGCACTAGAACTTAGAGTTGACTCCACGTAGTCTCCAACACCACTTCTCTTTCTTCAGTGAGCTGTTTTGGCGTTGTGTTCAGCAATGAGGACTAGCAATCAGTTTGAAGAAAACAGCCAACTTTCTTAATAACATCCTGAGCTCTTTTGAAATTTTCATGGGACTCCTTAGCCCATACACAACTGCATACAACCCAGCCCTAGTATTGGTAGCTTTGTGTAGTGATAAGAGGTGGCCTGTTTGGACTGTCGTCCCAATTATTAGGAAGCCTTATTAAGGTGGTTCTCATATATTTTAGGGATTTTCCACTGAAAAAGGTTTCAATACTATCCCTTAAATGCCCCTAAAATTTAGCTTTCTCTCTATGTACTTCCACCCTGAACTCCCTTCTCCATCCCTACCTAATTCCCACATTCATATTAAAACCCATGCCCAATCCACCCATGATACCCACTCCATTTTCCCCTCCCAGGGAGATTTATTTGTTCCCCTTATTCCTTTCTTCTATAGTGAACCTCTTTACTTCTATGCATTTTAGGTGGCTTATCATGTATTTAATGGCTAAAACACACATGTAAATGAATATGTACCATATTTATCTTTCTGGTTCTAAGCTGTCTCACTCAGAATATTTTTTTTCTAGTTACATCCATTTGCTTGCAATCTTCCTGGTGTCACTTTATTTAGCAGCTGAGTAATAATACATTTTGTAAATGAACCACAGTTTCTTTATTCATTGCTCTAACATAAATAATAGATTAGGATTGCTCACAGATATTTCCCCAACACAATTTGATTAGGCAGTTCTTCATATGAGGTTTCTTTGTACCTGGTGACATTAGGTTACATCAAGTTGATGATAAACTCACCAGTACAATGACATAATTCTTCATTTACTGGAAAACATTCCATATTCACTTATTCTATGCATTTTGACCTGTTTTTAGTCTCTATGTTAAATGCCAACTATTACAAATAGGAGTGGATATAATGAGTAAAAGTGTAGCAACAATAAACCCAGAGACAGAAATTGGGGTTCAATGTGAAAACCAGAAAAACCAAGCCACTAGAGAAGTCTTACCTCTACCAAGGCAGGGTGACTGCAAAACTAATCAGTCTAAGTCTCTCTCTCTCTTCTCCTATTTTATATTCCCTCTAGTGCTGTGATTAAAGGCATGACTGCCTAGTGCTGGGATTAAAGGTGTAGGCCACCACCACCTGGATTTGTTCCTGCATTGATCTTCTGTAGCCTAGGGTAGCCTTGACCTCATAGAGATCCATCTGCCTCTGTCTCCCAAATCCTGGGATTAAAGGTGCATGTCACCATTACCTGACCTCTAGTGGTTTTAGCTTTGCCTCTGGTCTTCAGGCAAAATTTACTTATTAAAATATAAATAATATACAACTATTTAAAAGCTTAACTAATATACAGGTATAAGAACAAGTACATAAAGTGAAGGTTGGTATTATATCCATTTAGCAAAATAAAAAGAGTAGTTTCTATCTTAGGTCCAATGATCCCTAAACTATAGATGTTTGAACATGGTTTCTTATAACAGGCATGAGTTTCCTCCTGTGGACTAGGAATTTAATCTAGTTAGACAGTTGCTGGTTACTCCCTTACCATTCATGACACTTTAAAATCAATAAGCATATCTTGTAAGATGAGATGTTCAGACTCACAGGGTTCATAGCTGAATAAATCTGTTGATGATTTGAATTCAAAAGATGAAATTTTCTTACTTATGTCTTTGTTTGCCATAATTTCAATGCAATTTTTTAAACTGACATTTTAGTTAAATTGATTGAAATATCAAATTACTATCACATATGTTATCAAGCATTTACTTGGAAATTAAGAAAAAGCTATACATTTAAATTCTATATTTAAGTGTCTAATGAAAGCAGTATAAATTTTCTAGTGTTCTTATATACTGTTACTGATTGAATAGAGTAACAGTGAGAAGTGACCTAAGTGTCCATACTGGAGAACACAATTAGAACAGACCACAGTGGCCAATAGAAAAGCACATTGGAGAAACACAGGGTTCATTCAGTGGCATAGTTTCTGAATGTGATTTAAACTAAAAATGTCTTAAAGAGAAGGTCATGGAGGCATATTAGTTAATCAATAGCCTTTGGGTTCTTTCACTACACTTAAAAGTATTTAGGTTGAATATATGTGGTGTCTGTGTGAACTTAGATTTTCATGAGTAATTGCTAATAAATTACTAATAAATTGATTAGTACTGCTAATCAATTAGTGGATTTACCCTCTTAAAGCCCAGTAGCTCTAGGCTCTAGTTATATGTCTAGTGTGTTAAATGAGGTGTGCAATCTCTTCGACATTTCCCCTTCCAGAAAATTCCCCATCAGCTCAAAACAGATGGGCCAATGGAGTGTTTTAATCAAATACCCAAACAGATGGTAAGAGAAATTTGTTATCAGTGAACCACAACATTAGAATAAATTGATACCTTTTGTCTAACATGTCTATTGAGATGTGTGCCAATCAACAGGCTTCACTGATTCGAAATACAGTAAGAGAAAAATCAAATTACGGGAAAAATAGAAAACACATAGTATATTAACCAATGGCAACTGTCTCAATGACATCAATCAAACAGGAAACAAGAAAACTGTAAGATGATTGCCACCCCTAAGAACCATAGAATATTTAAGAAATCCCCAATGCTAGGCATGAGAAACTATCTTTTGAATGTTTGTTTAAGGTTGTCCAAGAATCCTTAAAGCTTATTAACTTTTATGTTGTCCTTAGTTAGTCACCCCCAAGATGAAAGGTAATTCCTTCTACTGAAGGTACTATATACTTCATAAAGAGGGTCAAATTACTAAACACACATATACCATGAAAGACTCCTATCTTTGGACTAGCTTTTTATGGTATCATATGGTGTAATGGAAGTTTTGAAGGGAGAGAAACAACTAAATTTCCTACCAAGATATGATGCATATAAACCACAACAATAACTAGTAGGAAGAATAATCATAAAGCCTAAGGCATATGTACATTGGTGCTATTCAATTTTTTAATTTGACTAATGCCTGCATAACAAGAAGTGAAATATTGCTTATATTGGGAAATCTAGGTCTCTAATAATGAAATACAAATAACAGACAAATACTTTAAAACATTTTCATAGTAGGTAGACTTTAGGGAAATCAAAATTAAGGCTGCTTTGTAATTTCATCACACCTTAGTCTGAACGGTTGTCTATTACTTATGTGTAACACAACTCCATATATATATATATATATATATATATATATATATATATATATATATATATATATATATATATATCCTCAATATATAATCATCTTCCAAAATCTGGTAGAAAAGAACACAGAGAATTGGCTAAAATTTATGGACTTTCAGAATAGGATACAGATAGTTCACACATTAAGATCAAATGAATAAATAGGACTTTATAAAGTCTATTCTTTCTAAAAAGCTTCCATACAGCAAGGGATACCACCATCCAAAGAAATAAGAAACCTAAAGAAGGGGAGCTGGAATTACCAGTTATGCATTTGACAGAGGATTGAGATCTAAAATTTACAAAGAACTAAAATATTCAAATGTGAAGAAAACAATCCAGTTAAAATTGGAATACATATTTAAGTAGAGAGGTCCCAAAAGATGAAACTCTAATGTGACAGAAACACTTAAGTGTTCAACATTTTCAGCCAATAGGACAATGCGATTTCAAAGAACTGTGGTCTTGGAATTTTGTCAATTATACTTTAAATAAATGCTGTTTGGCCAGTAGCCAGGCAGGAAGTATAGGCAGGTCAATGAGAACAGGAGAATTTTGCAAGAAGGAAGCCCATTCCTCAGGAGTCCTGTCCAGACACAGAAGAAGCTGACTATGCCACTGAAAAGGGTATTGAGCCATGTGGCTAACACAGATAAGAATAATGGGCTAATGTAGGTTATAAGATTTAATAAGAAGCCTGAGCTAATGGTCCAGTCAGTTTATAGTTAATGTAGACCTCTGTGTGATTTCTTTGGGACTTAAAGATTGCGAGAACCAGGCAGGACAGAAATCCCGACAACACATATTTAAGTAGATAGGTCCCAAAAGATGAAACTCCAATGTGACAGAAATACTTAAATGTTAACCATCTTTAGGCAATAGGAAAATTTGATTTCAAAGAACTGAGATTTCATCTTACCAAATTTAGTAAAAATAAATGAAAGTTCATGTTGACAAGCATGGGAGAAAAGGGATAACATTCAATGGGAGTGTAAATTTGCTCAGGAACTATGGAAATCAGTGTGGTAACTCCTTAGGAAGCCATACAATACCTCCATATCATGCTATAACATTCTTTGACAAACACCCAAAGGACCTAACTTCAGAGGGTGCACATCAATGTTTGTGTTTCTCTATTCATAATAGTTGGATACTCGGAACAGTCTGGATGAATAATGAGCATAAGGTTCATTTACACAATGGAATCATTTTAGTTGTTATGAAAAAAAGTTATTAAATTTACAGATAAATGGATTCAGCTAAAAGAAATCATCTTAAGTGAGATAAATGAGACCTCAAAGAACAAATAATAAGCCGGGCGACGGTGGCGCATGCCTTTAATCCCAGCACTCGGGAGGCAGAGGCAGGCGGATCTCTGTGAGTTCGAGACCAGCCTGGTCTACAGAGCTAGTTCCAGGACAGGCTCCAAAGCCACAGAGAAACCCTGTCTCGAAAAACCAAAAAAAAAAAAACCAAAAAAAAAAGAACAAATAATATATGTTTTCTCTTATATAGAGATATTAGCATTTAAGCTTTAGACATGGGTACTTAATTACAAATACCCGTGTATGTTAAGTTCCTAGGAAGTGACAAGGAGAATTTCTAACAATAATATAGTGTTAGGAAAATATAAGACAAAATTATAAAACATGAAAATTAAATGGGAAGGGACATGAGTAAAGAAGGCAAAGGAAGGAATGCGGAGAAATAACTAATAATGAACTTTTGAAAGCCATATGGAAATCTACCTTTGAATAAACCTTTTAAATTTTACACATATAAAGGAAATATAAAGGAGTCACAAAATAATGGAGAAGACAATGTCCCAACCAGAGATATTATGATACCAAGATAAATCCCATACTGGACATGAGTTAACTATTGTTGAGTCTTTGGACAAAGGAGTGTCATGGAAGATCCCAAATACCAGGGTCTATTGTAAATTTTTATTGGTCATATTTCACCATCTGATGGTAAAACCTTATTTCTGAACACTAAAATTACTTATGCCATCAAACATGGAGAAGTCAAGCTGGTGCCCAGCAAGAAGTTTTACCCATACTGACTAACATTCATAATTTTGTAAGTTACTCTGGATGCTGCTAGCATAGAAAAATAGTCATCAATATCATGGAGCAACAAACCTTGTCACATACAATAATGAACTGTCTTCATGATGTACTGTTCCAATAGTGGCAGAAATATTATGCATGTTATCAACTCCCTTTAATAGGGTTTACAGCACTCTCCATGAAATGAAACTTAGTCCTGACATTGCTAAAGTAGTCAAAATCATGAGACAAAATTATCCTAGGCATAGGGGAAAAATCTAGCAATATTATTCTGCTAATGCTTTTTAAATTTTATTTAATATTTTATTTAATTTTTGGTTTATTGAAAATTTTATTTACATTTTGCTTTCCTTTTTTGTTTTGGAGAGAGGTGAACACATACAGAAAGCTAGAGGGGGGTAGAGGGAAAAAGAGAGAGGTAGGGATAGAGAAACCAAAGAGTACAGGACATTGATTGGGTAGCAAGGTGGGTGGTAGGAGTTTGGGAGAGGGAAAGATCATGATATGTAAGTTAGTACTTTAAAAAATTTAACGTAAAAATACAGACAATGACAATTAATGGTGTAGATGTGAAGAATCTGCTGGGAGTGAAAATTGGTGCAATCAGTATGAATACTGTTACTTTTTAATATAGGTGACACTTTATAAGATAATAGTACTTTTGAAAAAAGTCTTCTATTTTTTTCTAGATTCTGCAGTATATAATTCACTGACTGTCCATAAAGTGAATGCTTTTATGTTTTATGTATCTATCAATATAAAGATATCTAACTTTGCATGTACAGTGACATTTTATATAGAACACCCCTTGAAGTTTTAAATTTTCCCACTGGTATTTGTAGGAAATGTACCAAATTTTGCAAAATACAATGAACTTACTCTACGTGGATTAGCATAAATTTCATACTCAAGTTTAAGCAAATCCACTTAACTCTCCACTTTCCTTGGAGTTTTTGAATATTTATTCATGAGATAATGACATTACTAAAAATGTAGCCATAGATGCATGTTTTTAGTTTAATGAAAATGATTAGGTATCCTTCACATCAAGGCCAATAGTTTTGCCTTATTGGCAACTAAATTTCTATTTCTGATACCACTGGTGAAGAGCAAGAGTAAAAGAAATAGAAAGGGAGGGACAGAAAAGGCATTAGAATTCCATAAAACTTTCTATTAGACAACCCCAAACTACAAAAGCGTTATGAGGAGTGGCCATGATCCTTTTAAAGTGTAAGGGGTAATAACAAGGGAGTTGTGGTGGATGAGAACTGAGAGGGAAGGATGTAGTCAGGATGTATTGTATGGTAGAGGAATAAATAAAAAGAAAATAGGAAGTAAAAAGGGAAAATAAGGGGTAGTGACAATATCTTAATAAAGATATTGAATCACAATAAATGATATCATTGTCCTGAGAATGAAGAACCAAAAATAAAGCCTAGATCATGAATTCATTTTAACCGTTTCAATCGAGTTCACAAAATACTGTATGGAATAGATTATGTTCAGCAAACATTTATTCATCTCTGGTATAGAGTCTCTTCAGTAGCAGGGCAGCTTCCTCACGAAGGAGTCTTTTCACTTTGGCTTCACATGGCAAGCATGCACAGCATGCAAAAGACATTTTCCTTTACATTTCAGATAAAGGCAATAATCCAGTAAAATAGAGACCTATCTACATGAAATTATCAAATTTTCCAAACTGTATCTTCTAAAATATTAAAACTATTCACTGAGTTTCAGTGAACACATAGGGCATGCATGACCTGTGACATAGAGTCTGTAGAAAGGAAGGGAAAACCTGCAAAGAAAACCATGTGAGATAAGATTCTCTGTCTTTTAGCTCCTTTATCAAAGACGAGGTGTTCATAGGTTTGTGGGTTAAAATTCAGGTCTTCAATACTGTTCCATTGGTCGACTTCTCTGTTTTTATGCCAATACCACACTGTTTTCATTACTGTAGCTCTGTAATAGAGTTTGAAGTCAGGGATGGTAATGCCTCCAGAAATCATTCACAGAACATTGAATTTACCTTCATCTAAAACTTTCTTTCCAGATATCTGCCGTTAAGGAAAAAAAATATAGAGTCATTTTTCATTTTTTATGATTTTGATCCAACATTCAATAAACTCAACACATATAATACACAATATGAGGATAATAATTTTAATTAAGAATTAAGCTGTTAAATTAAGAATTATTCTGATTCAAACTACTTCCATAATTCATATTCAACATTTTTCTCTCCATGCCGTTCTTTTAAAATTATAATGGCATCCAGACTTGAACTGATTTACATTGCCTTCCTCCACTAAAACATACATACACTTGTATTATATTTATTTAATATCTTATATGTTTCATTTATTATAGGATACTAGCTTTCTTTCCAATTTTTAAAAGTAACATTGACTCCAAGCATGTTGGTGAAAGCCTCTATTATTTATGCTTGTGAGACTGTCAAGAGGTTAAGAAATTCAAGATCATTTTTGCCTATATAGTTAAGTTAATGATTCTCTGGAAGTATACGAGCTTATATCTCAAAAATCAGCAAAGAAAGCATGAGAGAGACAGAGAGACAGATAATGAGGGAAAACAGTGGAAGTGGAGACAGAGATAATTAGGGAGGGACAGACAGTGAGAGATAGAGACAGAGGTATCAATTTCAAATCAAACAATTTAATGATTTTTTGATATTCTCTCATTTTGTTATTATCTTCCTTGGGGAAACAAAGATCCAAAATCTAGGTCCATTAGCTTCTTAAAACTAATCTTAAGTTTACCTTCTTTTATGACCACTGTTCACCAAGGACAATGAGTAATAAAACTTGACTACTTAATTATGACACCTTGTTCTATGTCTTTCTTAGCATTTATCACCATCCAAAGTATATTCCTCTTGGGTATTTCTTCAGTTTCTATCTCTGATTAAACTGCAAGCATAAATTAAACACAGTTATTAGATTTTGCTGTTCCATTTAATACTCTACTGTCAGATCTGAGAAAACCACATTCATAGAAGAAGGAATATTTAATACATATAGAAAAAAACTTAAATTATATACTAAAAAGCAAAATAGTTGTGATAAGAAGTTACCAAAGGAATAATTTTCAACAAAAATGAAAAATAAAGAGGTTTATTTTGCCCAACATAGATATATAATCAAATCAGCATCTGTGAGTGGCATATTTTTCTGATCAATTAATTGTCATACCTGGTATCTTTTTAATTGTGATTCTGAATTTGGTTAATATGCAAACAGGAGAAAGCATGAGATGAAACTTGTTTTCTGTCAGTGAACTAATTTGCATAGCTTAGTTTGCATATAGTTTGGGGAAACATATCAACTTCAGTTTATAAATGCTTAGTAATTGATTCGTTCAACTCAACAAGCATTTACAGAACAGCTTCTCTTGCTGAAAAATCTGGTCTTTTTGAAAATTCATAAGATAATAAGAAAAGAAGTGTATAAATAAACTTAACGAAGAAAGTTAAGAGAGATGATCATGTTCAAGGTATAAAAAATGGACCAGCAGAGCAGATAAATATTGTCATTCATGGGGACAAGGAAATGAAAAAGTAGGGATGCTGCAAAGGGGACTTAGAAGTTTCTGTCAGAGTCTGAAGGCTTACCAAAAAAGACCCTAAGAGAGACATGCATGGATCTACTTAGAAAGGAATAAAAGACAAGGTCTTCTGAGTAAATTGTGAGTATGGGGTCATGGAGAAGTGTAGAGGGGAAGAGGGAAAAAAGGGAGAGGGGTGGAGAAAAATGTATAGTTAAGTAGAAACAATAATATATATATATATATATATATATATATATATATATATATATATATATATATATATATAGTGCATCAGAGTCTGGAGTATTGGTAGTTATTGAAAAATAATATGACAATTATTACTAGAGATGGAGAATGGCATTGGAAAGGTAGTAACAACCTAATGGCCCTAAGATCAGCTAGAAAAGAAGATGTCCTGTTAAGGACAGTCTAGATAAAATTAGGATCAACTATCAAGTAAACCAAAAGCAACTAGTACACTCTAATACACTCTAACAACCATTGTAGCAGCATACATATAAGTTTGTGCTTGTTCTATTCTGCATGATGGTGTGGGAAAACTATTGAACATAAAGTAGTATTGTCATAGATGGTCATAGGTCTGCAGAATTTATGGAAGCAGAGAAGTCTTCACATGTGTATATTTTCAGGAAGAATTAAATTATTCATGTGAGGCTTTGTTGTAAATTCATACCTTAAATTTTCTGTGAGTCCAACTTGAGCTGTTTCTCTGAGATCTACTCCAACGGAGAAGGACACATATTATTCCTTTAGCCTCAGGCTACTTTGTTGCTGATTTGTTGGTGTCAATGACAAAGATCTATTTTTATGACTACATAATATTACCTTGTATATGTCTACCATATTTTCTTTGTCCATTTAAGATTAGGAACAAATCAATGGCTACTGTGAACAGAATTGCCATAGCAATAAGAATGGATCAGAGAAACAGTATGCGGGTTACTGTGAAAATAACTAATAAATAAAGCGACATGTTATATTTCTTCCATTTCCTTAAAAATACTTTAATTTTAATTATGTGTTTATGTGATTGTCTTCATGTGGGTTTGTATATGTGAATGTAGTATGTATGGAGGCAAGAAGAGGGAACTGGATGCCCTGGAATTGTAGTTACAGGTGCTCATGGGTCTTCCAACAAGATTGGTGGGAAATTAAATTTCATCCTCTACAAGAACAGTGCAAGTTTTTAATTGCTGAGCCTCTCTTCAGCACCCATTCATTTACTAAGGATGAATTGTTACAAAAAAGGACACATCAATGCTAAGATTGAAAACATGACCATTTAAAAATATAAATATAGATATTAATCTTGCTTAATGCCTCTCAAGCTTGTAAGTTTCTTTAGATGTCCTCTACTTGACATTATTTAAAAGAGTGTTGCATAAAGTTGAAAACAAGGCATATGATAAGCACTAGCAAGGAAAAATTTTGTTGCTTCTACCCCACTACTCTAATATTTAGAGATAATGTGTTTTCTACAAATAGCATTATTATATTCTTCTTCATTAATTTTCTTTTTCATTTTTCTTCCTTTTCATTAAATTTGAAGGTTCAAAAGGAAAGGTGTTTGGTATCCAAGAACACATTCTTCAGTGGAGGAACATTAAGGCTGAGTATTTACCATAGGATTCATATAGTAACAGAGGTTCACTCTTCACTCTCCATAAATACTGTGCCAGTTCTTATTTCAAACTATCATTTTTGCCTACGGTACTAGGATGAATTCAGGGCAATGCACATGAATCTTAATATCCTTATTTCAGACAAAATATTAACAGTTAAATTCTGGCACACATGAAACTAAGATAGAGAGACTATCATTCCTGACTACCAGAGTTTGGATTTAGGAAAGTCAAACGAACAGTCGCATCTGATATGCCTTTCTAATGTGCTTTTGGGGAAGACTCAGCTACCAATAACTGACATTAAGACGTTTCAGTTAGTGCAAATCTGGGTTGAATTTATAATTGAAGTTCAGTATTATGAGCATTAGCAAACCGATGTGACTGTTCCCACTCCTGGTATTCCTTGCAGACAAGTGATACCTTACCTTAACAGTTAACATTCCATGAACAGGAAAACATTTTTAATCAGTCTGAGAAGAATTTAAACCTGACAGATTATTTGTGAATGCCTTCTGTGTCCTTATAGAACATCTCTAAAATATTCAACAGCTTATCCCTCAAGTCACCTGTGCTTCTATTTCAACCAGATTTTTATAGCTTTTGAATCAATTTCAGGCAATGGATATGGAAACATATGTGAACAGTAGTCACAGAGTTGTGCATTTGCCTTATTTCATCTTCAGTTACTTTAAGAAACAAGAAGAATATAGTATATTAGAAACTGTTAACTTCTGCCTATCTAATGGAAATTAGAACATTCCATAGAACAGTCAAATTACCTTAGATATCAGCCTCTGGATTTTCCAGTAAGATATTCATAAGTTATTCTAAAGCGAGACAGGAAATATATTAAATAGATAGTATCATAAACTATTGTGATATAGGCCTTTAATTCTAGCTTTTGACAGAATTAGATAGGGGGATCTGGAGTTCAAGGTCATCATCTGATAAATAACTAATTCAAATTTAAGGCACTTCTAGGCTGCATAAAATTATGTTAAAAGATAAACAAAACACCCAACTTTAAATACACAAACAATACAATATTTATTTATTTTAAAATAAATTGTGTTTTTTCTTTTTTGTAATTCAAGTTTTAGAAAATAAAAGGCAATTAAACCAGTATTATACATAGTGCTATCTGACCTAATATGTATTTGTCTATGGTTTTTGTTATGCTATTATGATGAGTAGTTTAAAATATATTATCAGAATAAATCATTCCTTCCCAGTTGTGTGTCAGAAATAGTCCGCAAATATCATAATGTTGTTTGTTTGGAGAAAACTTATAGGAAGAGATTCAGAGATGTAGGTGCATGTTTCTTAATTTTCTTTTATATAAAGTGAAATTTTTCAGAGATATGCATCTGCAAAAACTAAGGCAGCAAAGGAAAAGAGAGCTACTCATGGAAGAAGAAAGAATATTTAAGATTTCAAAGAGCTTCCATGATCAGAAGTGCTACAGCTCAGAAAACTGGAGATTCCAGCTGCTTGAGATTTGGGTGGACTTCAGGGACAATCATGGAGAAGCTTCATTGAAAACAAATAATTGTTTATGATCTTTCCAGAAATGTTTGAGAATCTTAGTAGTTTCTAACAGTACTCCTAAATATCTGATGTGTCAGGTTGAGAGCCAGAGTGTACCTTGCCTGGCTTCTGCTATGCCTGTATACCAACACCATCTCTTAGTCTATATTTTTATTAAATGTAAACTTTTAAGAGTATCTTCTGATTAGTTTACACTAAAACTTCATTAATGTGAAGCATCATTTTGAAGTTCTAAAGACATATGCACAATGCTATTTACTTTTATGTATGATGAGTTTACAGGAAGTATCAAGTGCATTACTTACTAGGAAAAATCCAACAAAAGTAGATATTTCATCATAAACCCGTTATATGTAACATGTGCCTTGAAAACCATTAGCATTGATAAAGTGCTTTTTAAAGATCTATTTAAAAGCATCAGGTTAAATTTCAAGGCTTTATCTTTGCTTTTTATATAAAATCATGAATCGGTTGTACTTTTGCCCTTATGGTTTTTACGCTCCTATACCTAAATATACATGTGACGATATAATAAGAATATAGATATTATTTTAATTAAAGAGTCACCATTTACTAATTCAGTTAATAATGAAATGAACCAGAGTTGTTTAGTTCTTGCAGCATTGAGCCAAGATGAACTCATTTCCAGAGCTGTGTTTCATTCTCCTGGAGCTATTCTCAACAAGCCATGCAGTGGAGAGATTTAAAACCGTAATAAAAAATTTTTTGATTTGGGGATTTAAACAAAAAGTTTGGTGTTCATGAATTTTTATTTAGAACTATATGATTGGATGTTCCTTAAGCATAGGATGAAACTGGATAACTCACCATCTGTCAATAGTAAGGGGATTTTAGTCTGAAAAGGGATAAAGCTCTCGGACCGTATGCTGATCCCTTGGATAAGAAGCTTTGTGTCTGGGAAGTATACAGTTTGTGACACAGATCTGACATCTCGCAAACAGCTAAAGTTTCCAGCTACCCTGATGATAAAATGTGATTTGAATTTTCATGCTATAATCTACTTCTATTTTGTTTATTCCGTTGTATCTTATTTTATCCAAGGCTATACTTCATAATGTGTTATCTTTAAAAATCTAGGAACAAAATTTGACTTCATTTTCTCCTTAATGAAACAGAAAGAAACGCAATGTTCTACTAACTATCTAGGCTTTTTCATGTGTTATATTTTAGTAGAATTCCCAACAGAACCCAAGTCCCCAGTGTGCTCACATACATTCAGTATCCTACATCCTACAATTTCGATAGACTGTTCATTCTTAAAAGTTTGGGTGCTTGGAGGAGAGTCAGTTTTCTTGAAGAAGGTTGTCCCTGTTAAGTCAACCATGTTCAAGTGGAAGGACATATATCCAAGAATATTTAGGGGCTGAATGAGTTGGTCTTGATGAAACACATACACACACAAAACACAACACATACACACACACACACACACACATACACACACTGGGCACAAAGTTGGATAAATGTAAAAGGTTTGTGAATCTTGGAAGAACTGGGGGGATAGATAAGTATGATCAAAATATATTGTGAGGGATTATCAAATAACTAGTAAATATGTAAAAATATTTACCCAGGCGTGTTTATTCTTCAATTATATATTTAGTCCTAAATATATGAGGACTTTATGTAGCATAATATATAAAGCAAAACTGTTATTTGCTAAAACAATTTCAGAAGGATTAACAGGTGATATGAGTTTAATATTTACCATAGTCCTTCCAAAATTGACAACTGAAAATAATTACATACAATGTTTCAAATACATTTAAAAAGCTGTAGACATTTTTTTCTAAAGGAGAGAATGTATTATTACACACAATACCTAGATTGAAATTGCTGTAATTCAGTTAAATATATTTGTGTGCTTTTAGTTTTACATTTGAAAAAACAATTTTCTAATAAAGGAAATGACTAGATCTAGCAGATTCTTTTGAATGATATTGAACTCTGGCTTGGAAGTCTCCATTTCTTTAAACCTTTATGGTAATGGTCTGAGTAATATCTCAAATATTGTATCCTAAAGTGTTTTTCATACATGCACAATCCTCCATATCTACCTCAGGTCTAGGGTCCCTAATGTCCATCCAGGTGAATTCCTTTTAATTCAGAACATATACATTTCAAATTAACAGATATTTCATGACAAGGGAAGGGCACACTAATTTTTTAAAAGAATGCATATATGCATGCATGTATGTTTGAGCAGGAATGGGTTGGTTCTGGAGTTGTAGGGATGGAGGTATAAATATGCAAATGTGGTATTTATGCATAAGATTCTCAAAAGAAGCATTTAAGTAAAAAAAAACCTGGAAGACTGATTTTTTGCTAAAATTTGAAGAAAAAATAATCTTTAGACTGTGTTGTTGGAGGCCGTTTGTTTGTTCCTGGCTGCTCAAACCTGAAATAACCACACAGAAACTATATTATTTAAATCACTCCTTGACCCATTAGATCTATCTTTTTATTCTTTAACTCTTACAATTTAATTTAACCCATGTCCATTAATCTCTGCATCACCACGAGGTTGTGGCCTACTAGCAAAATTTTAGCACATTTGTCTCCGGCAGCGACTCCATGGCTTCTAGTAACTCTTCCATCTTCTTCCCAGCATTCAGTTTAGTTTTCCTCGCCTAGCTCTACTCTTTTTTTTTTTAAAAAAAATTCATTTATTCATTCAATTATTTACACTTCCTTCCCTCCTTCCAATCCCCTCCAGCTCCCCCACACCCCTTCCTCCTTCTTCCACCCTGCTTGAGAGAGGGCAGGGAACCCTGCCCTGTGTGAAGTCCAAGGCCCTCCCCCTACAGCCAGGCCTAGGGAGCTGTACATCCATATAGACTAGGGTTCCAAAAAGCCAGAACATGCCATAAAAACAAGTCCCAGTGCTTTTATCAATGGCTTCTCAGTCAGCCCCCATTGTCAGCCACAATCAGAGAGTCCGGTTTGAAACTTTCTCATTCTGACCCAGTCCAGGTGGATTTGGTGAGCTCCCACTAGAACAGGCACACTGCCTCAGTTGGTGGGCCAACCCCTCGCGGTACTGACTTCATTGCTCATCTTCTCCCTCTTTTTGCTTTTCAACTGGACCTTGGGGGCTCAGTCTGTTGCTCTGATGAGGGTCTCTGTCTCTATCTCCATCCATCCCAGGACGAAGATTCTATGGTGATATTCGAGATAATCATCAGCATGACAGTGGGGCTAGGACAGTTCAGGCTCCCTCTCCTCTGCTGTCTAAGGACCTAGCTGGGAACATCCCCATGGACACCTGGGATCCCCTCTAGAGCCAAGTCTCTTGCCAACCCTAACATGGATCCCTTAATGTAGGTATCTTCTTCCCTACTCCTATATTGGCTCTTCCTCCATCTCCAACTTCCCACTCCCCCAAGCTCTTGCCAGTCCTTCCCTTCTCCCTTCCCTCTCCCCCTCTCTCTTTCCCCCAACCTCACCCCATCCCTGCCCCCACCCCCATGCTCATAACCTTTGCCCTGCAATCTTGTTTGCTTTCAATTTCCAGGAGAATCTATATATGTTTTTCTTTGTGTTCACCTTGTTATTTGGCTTCTCTGGACTTGTGAACTATAGGCTTAATGACCTTGATTTATGGCTAGAGTCCACAATATGAGTGACATACCATAATCATCTTTTTCAGTAAAGAAAGTTAAGTTGAAAACTATTATACCTATAGTATCATGTCAGAAATGGAATCAAAGCAGAATTAGGGAGAAATAGAGAAATTGATGAACATGAAATAAGTGTATGAATCTCAGGATAAAAATGGGGAATTGTGAACAGCACACAAGTGACATTATGTCTATGAGAATTCAAGAGAAGAAAGAAAGGAGCAGATAAAGATATGGAAAGAAAACTATATGAATAAATCATGGTGAAAAAATTTGCAATCTCAATTAAATGCAAGGATATAAATGGCATAGAAGTTCAGAGAATTCTTAAGCAGGAAGAATTTAGACTCAAACCAAAGCACATTATAATCCATGTTTTGAGGCAAAGGGAAAATTAACATCTTAAAAGTAACTGAACAAAAAAATCATCATATTCTAAGGCAAGAGTGTACAACATCACGAGAAGAATTTCTGATCAGAAACCTTGACAGGTAGAACACAATGAGATGATGTGCTCGTACTGATAAATGAAAAATCAGCCAACTGAAAAATACTCAGCCAGCAAGAGTGGTCTTTAAATGTGTGCAGAAACTAAGACCTTCTCCCATAAAATTTAAGAGAAAGAAAGAGGTGATTTGTTTTTGTTTGATCTGTCCTGAAAGAGGTGATGTGCTATAGGAATTCCTTCAGCCAGTAGACTTTAAGATACAAGGCCACTTGGGCGTGGCCTCTTATACTTTATTATTTATTTATTTAACAAAGATTTCTGTCTCTTCCCCGCCACCGCCTCCCATATCCCTTCCCCTCCCCCAATCAACTCCCCCTCTCTCATCAGCCCTAAGAGCAGACCACCGGGTTCCCTGCCCTGTGGGGAGTCCAAGGACCTCCCACCTCCTTCCAGGTCTAGTACGGTGAGCATCCAAACAGCCTAGGCTCCCACAAAGCCAGTACGTGCAGTAGGATCAAAATTCAGTGCCATTGTTCTTGACTTCTCAGCAGTCCTCATTGTCCGCTATGTTCAGTGAGTCCGGTTTTGTTATTTGCAGATGATATGATAGTATACATAAGCGACCCCAAAAACTCTAACAAAGAACTCCTACAGCTGATAAACACCTTTAGTAATGTGGCAGGATAAAAGATCAACTCCAAGAAATCAGTTGCCTTCCTATACACTAAGGATAAGGAAACAGAGAAGGAAATCAGAGAAGCATCACCTTTCACGATAGCCACAAATAGCATAAAATATCTTGTGGTAACTCTGACCAAGGAAGTGAAAGATCTGTTTGACAAGAACTTTAAGTCTTTGAAGAAAGAAATTGAAGAGGACACCAGAAAATGGAAGGATCTCTCTTGCTCTTGGATTGGGAGGATTAACTTAGTAAAAATGGCAATTCTACCAAAAGAAATCTATAGATTCAATGCAATCCCCACCAAAATCCCATCAAAATTCTTCACAGATCTGGAGAAGACAATAATCAACTTTATATGGAAAAACAAAAAACCCAGGATAGCCAAAACAGCCTCTTATACTTTAAATGCCAATGTAAAGCATTTGCTTGCTCTCTTCCCGGGCTTCTGCATTCCGTTCATGCAGAGGATGGTGATCTGTGAGCCTACCCCTGAATAATAACCTTTTATGATGCTAAATTCGGAACGAGTGTGGGATTATTTTATAACTTCCATTTTCAGTGATGGAAAAATCATTCCAGTTCAGATATAAACATGCAAGCACTCATTTGAAGTCAGGTGAAAAAAAATAAAAAAACCCCACAGACGATTGGTTGGACTGTCAAAAATATCTAGTGTAATATAAGTAATGCTTTACAACTCCACCTCTTTTTTCTTAAAGATTAAATTTAGGTTTATATATGTATATGTCATTCTCTGTGTGTATGTGCACATAAAAGCAGTTGGCAGAGGAGGCCAGAAGAGGAGTCAGATCCTCTGGAGGAGCTACAAAGGCTTGTGAGTGGCCTGACATGAATGTTAGAAACCAAACTCTGGTATTCATGAGGAACAGGTAGTACACATCTGAGACATTTCTCCAGTAACTCACTCCACAATTTATATAATCTAAGGGGATGATTCATTTTCCAAATGATTGCTTTCTGTTTTAGGAAAGTGATAAATCAAATGAGGTTGTGTTATATTGATAAATGAAGTTCAGAGGAAGACCTGTGTACATAATCTTAGAATTCAGACTATTCTAGCACCAGTTTGTAAAGACACCAGAGGTATTACATCAACTTTGCATATTTATGGTGAATAGAAATACTGTTTTTTTTTTCATAATGTCAAATGGGAAATAAAATAGATCATCTTTTATCTATCCAAATCATCAAAAAAACTCATGAAATGAGCAAGAAAGACATGCAGAAAAATTATAGAAAAAAATCAATCTGTTCTTGACCAGTCAGTCTTAAAAAGGAAATAATTTCTGAAAGCCTACCATGTAAATGGACTGTGTTATACATGCATAAATATTTAGGCCAAACGAAATAAGCTAATCATGGAAAGGCATATATTGTAGAATTTTACATATATGGTTTTGCTTATGTCATTAAAATTATATAGAAACAGAGTAAAGTAATAAGTATAGGGCTTAGAGCAGGAGTGAATAAATTTCTACAAAATGATTATAGAATGTCAATAGTATAAAGTTTAAGGATTCTGAGGAAAGCAGGGTAGTAGATGTGATATAACAATAATGTATATACTGCAACTATATCATACATTTAAACATGAGTATAAGAACAAATCGCATGTTACATATATTTTATTATTACAAAATAATCAGAGTAAAACTAACCAAAACAAGTCAAATAACTATATCAACAGTAAACAGTAACAGAACAAATCACAAAGTCATTTCTTCAGTATTAAGGTATTATAAAATAAGCCAAACCACTAATATAAAGTATCATTCATCTAGAACATTGATTTTTAGAAAAGAAACTTTGTAGTGTTTTCCTTAACTGGCTAAGGTCGTTCAAACTGATACAACACAAATGGTGATTGGTTGTTTTAATGATATATTCTATTGATAGCCAGTTAACAAATACTTAGAATTGAGCGTTACCTCCTGCATAAGAGTGCACTGAGAAAGGTATTTTTTGTGGAATGGGATGGAATTATTAACTATCATTGACTACTTTATCCAAGTCTTACGAACTGTTACAAAGTAAACTTCAGAGGACCTAAAGCCACTAAACACTGATAATGTAAGGGGAGATGGCAAATACACTGCATAATAAAGAAAAATGTGAAGATCACTGTAGCCTTTAAAGAGATGTTTCTCATTAATGTGAATAATTTCAAATGATTACATTATGTACAACTTTATTTTTGTCAGAATTTGAGCAACCTTCCATCCTTGTGCTCCTTAGATAGGAAAATAAACTTCATATCTCTCTACTCTTTTCTTTTTTATATAATTACTTAGAGAAGAGAAACGGTTGGGCTACTTGTTATTGTTCCTTTGTTTTGGTAAGAGATAGCCTAAATCAATAAGGAAATATCCATTCCCTTTCTTCCTATTTGAGTCAGTTTTATATTAAGCAGACTAAAATATGATTACACCTGGTTATAGCCCTGCTTATGGTAAAGGCTCTCTGAGAGACACAGGAACTGAAGACATACATGCTTCCTGACATAGGTGCTGATTTTAGGGTATCTGATCTCTTCAATTCCTTCACTTTTTCTTTTTTTCGTATTTTAAAATGATGTTTATATTAAAATGGCTATGAATGATAAATGGAGAGTAACAGTTTGTTTGGATATAGAAGATGTAGTAGGTACATATTTAACAGAAAGGGAATCGTATCATTCAACTATGACTTAATGTACCTGCATTAGTGCCTGGCCTTTAAAACAAACATTATATAAGTTAGCATTATATTGAATTTTATTTAGCAATGACTGAACATATGTATTCATGTCTCAAATGTTCTTGAGAATCTCAGGCAGGAAGATGAATTACTACTAAGAGCAGGAATTTAAAAAACACAATGACATCTTGATTTGAGCTAATCTGGATCCTATAGTCACTTTTCGTAATTTCTGGAAAATTTTATAACTGGGGATCTCCAGGATGGTGGCCTTTGAATCAGGACTTGAAAAGAGTGATCTCCATGATAGCATCTAAAATAGTATACACGTGTCCATCAGTGAATAACTTATTAATATTGATTTTTTTGACAATTCTAAACCGACAAGCATATGTTTTGTTGTTGTTGTTATTTATTTATTTGAAAAAATTTCTGCCTCCTCCCCTCTTCCCATTTTCATCCACTTCTCCCCACTCCTCTCCCCCTCCCCCCATTCCTTTCCCCCTCCCTCTCCAGTCCAAAGAGCAGTCAGGATTCCCTGCCCTGTGAGAAGTCCAAGGTCCTCCCTCCGCCATCCAGGTCTAGGAAGGTGAGCATCCAAACAGGCTAGGTTCCCACAAAAACAGTTCATGCAGTAGGATCAAAACCCAGTGTCATTGTCTTTGGCTTCTCAGCAGCCCTCATTGTCCGCCATGTTCAGAGAGTTCGGTTTTATCCCATGCTTTTTCAGTCCCAGTCCAGCTGGCCTGGGTGAGCTCCCAATAGATCAGCCCCACTGTCTCAGTGGGTGTGTGCACCTCGCGGTCCTGACATCCTTGCTCATGTTCTCCCTCCTTCTGCTCCTCATTTGGACCTTGGGAGCTCAGTCCAGTGCTCCAGTGTGGGTCTCTGTCTCTATCCCCATCCATCGCCAGATGAAGGTTCTATGGTGATATGCAAGATATTCATCCGTATGGCTAAAGGATAGGGCCATTTCAGGTTCCCTCTCCTCAGCTGCCCAAGGAACTAACTGGGGACATCTCCCTGGACATCTGTGAGCCCCTCTAGAGTCAAGTCTCTTGCCAACCCTAAGATGGCTCCCTTAATTAGGATATATGCTTCTCTGCTCCCATATCCTTCCTTCCTTTATCCCAGAACTCAAGAAAGCTTGTGTTTTTAATAAACACCTAATGATATGTCAGAATTAGCGCTTAAAAATGGTGTGTCCTGACTCTTTTTCACCACAGTGCTCATATCCTGGATTCTGTAGTTCATTAGAAACAGGATTTGACATAATGCAAGCTGGCCTCGAATTTGCTATTCATATGAGGATGATATTCAACTGTTGTTCCACTCTCAACCTCCTGACTATAGTTGTTGCATATGTGTACTGCCAAACTTGATGGATTTTGAATGATAAAATAGGAATTCCTTTACGTATGGCTAGACAAGCAGTCTACCAAATTAGTTTCAGGCCCAGCTCATCACTATTACTTTCTCGTGGAAACCTGTTCCAAGTCAGTCTCATCCTTGCATTTGCAATGGTGTATTCCATCAGCTCAATCAAGGGGCTGTAATATATGTCGTGTGTGTGTGTTTGTGTGTGTGTGTGTTATATGCAGTACAATAGTGAAAGATGGGAAAGTTAGGATGATTTTTGTCAGAAATAAAATGATATGGGAATCCCCACCATATCTGACATCCTTTCATAGCCGTTGTGGATTCTCACATGTATGGGCATGCCCAAAAATTTGTATAGGAAAGTGTCCAAGCACTCGTGTGTACACAAACACACACACAAACACACTCAAATAACACACACACACTCACAAACTCATGAATACTGACTTTTTCTAGTCTACCTAGTAAGCTTTTCTCTTATTCCTGTCCATTGTGGGGAAGGCAAAGCTGTTAGAACATGAGCTGCTAGCTCACATCTAGATGAATCAGAAAGCAGAAAATGAATGTGGCATTCAACAGACTGTCTTTTTTTTTTAATCCCCTCCATTTTTGTTTTTGTTTTTTTATCTAATACAGGACCCCAGACTATTAAATGCTATGATATGCAAGCAAGGTAAGTCTTCCTTGATAATTCATCATCTCTGTAACGACTCTCATATAACCTTTCAAAAATGTGGCATAAGACCCTAATAATTCTTTTGATATTATTTTCAATTAATTAATTACTTGATTTTCAAGACATGGTGTTACTATGTACCTCTGGCTGGTCTGGAACTAGCTCTGTAGATTCAGTGATCTGTTCATGTCTCCTTCCCAAATCCTGGGATTAAAAGCATGTATGATCACCTAGCACCTTCTTGATATTATTAATCTAATCAAGTTGACCAGGAGAGCAATTACAGACTAATCATTCAGGACAATGTTCTAATCTCAGCGGCAAATGAAAAATGATGAACCACCCAAAAATAAATAAATGAATAAAAACAATAATATATAAATTCTGTATATTCAAAATAAGAAGAGCTTTGAAAAATCAAATATGTGGTTAGTATAGAAAAATTAAAAAAATGTTAAAGTACAAAATAAAAATAATATGATATGTGAATATAACATTCTTTTTTTAAGCTTCCAAGATGAATATTGTTTTATTCTTTTTTAAAGATTATTTTTCCCTTTTGTATTTTAGTTAAATCACTTCCTCCCCTCCTGGCAGTGTTTCCCCATTCCCTACACCTCCCTTTTCCCCCAGACGCACCTACTTCTACCTAAACTCAGAAAAGGACAGGCTTCCTGGGATCATCAACTAAACACTGTATTACAATAGACCAAGCCCATACCATCACATCAAGGTTAGAGGAGGCAACCCATTAGTAAGAAAATGATCCCACAAGTGGACAAAACAGTGAGAGAAGTCCCCAATACCATTGCTAGGAATTTCACAAAAACACCAAGCTATTCAGTTGTAATATACATGTGTTTCACCTTTAGAAACCAAAGAAAACTAAACATATTAGATCTAATAAGTAGACACAGGGGATAGGTAAATTAAAACAACTTGACTTCTGATAACTATTTCAATAATGCTAAGTTAATAATGTTGCAGTTAATGTATTTATAACAGTCCTTTTCATTTTTATGAAACATATTTGTTTGGGGAGAGTTTGTTTCATTCTTTTAAGTTAATCCCTTATTGGTTAAGGTTTTCCTAACATTTTATTAATATAGTTCTCAATTTATGGAATGATTTCTCTATGTCACTTCCTTGATGTCTGTAAACAATGCTGTGTAAAAACAACTAGACCAAGATTTAATGGGTGGTATGGGAGAATTGTCTGCATTCTGTCAATCATGTTTTAAGTAAACACTGATTGGCCAGGCAGGAAGTATAGGCGGGAAAACCAGACAGGAAATAGAAATGATGCAATGAGAAAAGGAGAATTCAGGGAAGGAAGAAGTTGATTCCTCCGAGTCCTGTGCAGACCACCGAGGAAGTAGGATGTGACCTGCCAGCTGAAAAAGGTACTGAGCCATATGGTAAAAATGGATCAGAATAATGGGTTAATATACATCATAAGAGCTAATAAGAAGCCTGAGCTAAGGGGTCAATCAGCTTATAACTTATGGAGACTTCTGTGAGATTTTCTTCGGGGCTAAACAGCTGTGGGAACCGGGCAGGACAGAAACCCCCAACAAGTAGGCCCCTTCATGTTACAAATGGGTAGGGAATAAAAATGATTAATAATTTGCAAACATGATAACTTCATTTTGTAGATGAAATCTATTAGTTTATTATAATTTGTGCATTTCCTTTTTTAAATTCAATAATATTTAAGGAAATATGTCACACCTTTTGTGAAAGCCCAGCTTACAATGTACTTGAGATTGTGTTAAAGATTTTCCAGTCACTGTACAGGAGGGGAAATCACGTGACACAGGTGAGGTGGATTTTCAGTTTTTCTCAGCCCATATCTTTCTCTCATTTGTACCACCAGCCATGTAATGCACTGTTCATAGAGTCTAGTCACTCACTCTGCCATTCTGAAGGGGAGTTTTGGTCAAAAGGGTGGTTAATAGAAGGCATCTCTGTGGGCACACATTTGTCGCTTAGCAACAGACTGAAATCAGCCCGCATGTCCAGTGTCCAGTTATCTCAAATTCACTCACTAAACCCTTTCACATGTATATGACCTTTCTATTCATTTTATTTATAAATTTTTAAACGAAACATTTCTTTAAAATTGCATGTTTATGGCCGGGCGGTGGTGGCGCACGCCTTTAATCCCAGCACTTGGGAGGCAGAGGCAGGCGGATCTCTGTGAGTTTGAGACCAGCCTGGTCTACAAGAGCTAGTTCCAGGACAGGATCCAAAACCACAGAGAAACCCTGTCTCGAAAAACCAAAAAAAAAAAAAAAATTGCATGTTTATTGTCAAAACAGCATAGCACTTCATTTTCAAATGCAGAATATATGACAAAATATCAATGCCTAATTTTCAACTAGTAATGTTTGCTTTGGAAGTATTAAATTTTACTTAACCAGTGATGTAATCAGTGTCCATGGTAACATGGATGGTAACCAAGACAAGTCAGACAGCATCAAGTTTGTTTCTGATTCAACTGGGTTTCCAAGATTTTTTCCTGAGATATTTTCTAAATATAAAATCTTTTGTTTTGCTTAAGGATGAATCAACTTGGTATTTTACAGTTTTTTTAAGTTCTTGCTTTTTTTTATATTTATTTAACCATTTTAATCTTTTTTATCTTATCCCTCCTAAAGAAATGAGGCATTCTCCCAAAGGAAAAAATCATTTAAAAGTTACTGAATTGATGCTGGACATTTGCAATTCTGGGCAGCAGTTAACTGTCAAACGCTTATCAAACAGCTAAGTCAGTCAATGGAATGGACAGGTAAGATTGTGTACAACCTATGCATGTTCCATATTCAAGAAGAATTCTGTTGTCGAATCCTAATAGAGAGGAACACAGAAAAATACAAATGGAATGTTTGGTACTCACTATGCTGATATATTTTAATGTTGGTATAGGGATATTTATTTAGTTTACTTTTAATTGGCATGGGTAGTTAAAGTACATTTTCAGAGTCTTATTAAAACTGACAAAACAGAATTCTTCACAAGGCACTTAAAGTAAAAACAATAAAAAATGGAAAGGCTGAATCCTAGATATCTTATAAATGACATGAAACCTTCTATATATATTGTATACAGGACAATTTTCTACCCAAATTTGCCTTCTAAGATTATCATTTACATATGCTGTGATAAGTGATGTAACTATCCACTATGAACTGTGCAGTACTAAAGAATGAAGGTCTGGTAAGATCGTTATGTGAAAAGTGTTGCTATATGCCTGTGTGGTATACTACTGCTCTGTATACTGCACTACATGTAACTCTGATGTAGCTGTCAAGGAGTGTGGGCAAAATGACATAGATATAAAGTTATTTCCTTATATATTTTTCATCCCCCAAATTAAGCACTACAATAAATATTCATTGCACACATCATTTTTTATCTTTTCTATTTAACCGTACAACAACTTTTGTAGATGAATACATTTTAAATGCTACTATTGCTGTAAAGGATGATTCTTATCCCATTCCATGAAAATTTTCAGTGCCAATACTGAGACTTCCATGACACTAAAACATGAGAAACACACGGTCCTGAAGCTTTTGTATATCTAGTGAACCTGATTTTAGAAATGGAAGAGATTATGAAGGAATAGAATTTTAAAGAGAAGTATATTTTGAGTCAGGATTTCTTGTATAGGTTTTCTAATACAAGAGTATTAAAGATTACAGTACCTTATTTTGGATAGAAAGTTTCACATATACATTTGGATGTATTAAAGAAGATATGCAGAAAATGGGCATTAAATATTTTGAAATTCTAAAGTTCTAGGCAATCAAATATGTAATAACTTAGAATGTTTGATTAAACCAAATCACATAATGAGAGTAGATATTCATCCTCTCTGTGTAAAAGAAATAGGATTGAAATTCATGAAGTCAGTGATTCAGATTCCAAGCTTATAGCAAAAATTATCTAAAATCTTTTGTGTTGACAGTGAATATCTGAACTCTTGAGGGTCTATGGCTGAGGTTTCTGACAGAGAAACAGAGTATCATGTACAAAGAAGTGTCTCCTTCAAAATGTAAACTGGATGTCAATCTGTAGAAGAATGAAAATAGATCCATATCTATCACCATGCACAAAACTCAAGTCCAAGTGGATTAAAGACCTCAATATCAGTCCGAACACGCTGAACCTGATAGAGGAGAAAGTGGGAAGTACTCTACAACAAGTGGACACAGGAGACCACTTCCTACGTATAACCCCAGCAGCACAGACAGTAAGGGCCTCATTGAATAAATGGGACCTACTGAGACTGAGAAGCTTCTGTAAAGCAAAGGACACTGTTGCTAAGACAGAAAGGCAACCCACTGACTGGGAGAAGATCTTCACCAACCCCGCAACTGACAAAGGTCTGATCTCCAAAATATATAAAGAACTCAAGAAACTAGACCGTAAAAGGCTAATCAACCCAATTATAAAATGGGTCACTGAGCTGAACAGAGATCTCTCAACAGAAGAAGTTCAAATGGCCAAAAGACACCTAAGGTCATGCTCAACTTCCTTAGCGATCAGGGAAATGCAAATCAAGACAACTTTAAGATACCATCTTACACCTGTCAGAATGGCAAAAACAAAATGTAATTTGAAAATCTAACTTTACTGTATGTATGTTCTGAAAAAAATAAAGATATTGATGAGGAAGCAGTATGATTCTGAAAAGTAAAATTAGACCATGCATCTGATTCTGATACCCTTCTATCCTAGAGACACTGGAGACATCCAGCATAGATTTGCTGAGACATCATTACCAGAAGGAAAAAAAATGTTATAAAAATATATGTAAAAGTAAAATCTGTTTTGAGTAAAAATAATGTAATGCCCATCCATGATCATTTTGAATGCTGCTGGTTCTCTTCAGTATCTACTTAACACTACTCAGTTGTGTTTCTTGACTTCAGTTCTGAATCAATTGCACACAGACACTGAACATTAAAATAGTATCATTCACATGAAAAATGTACTCAATATGAAAATAATTCTATCGCACCAAAAATTGTTGGTTAATGAAAATGAGCAATACAAAGAAACATGAACACTAAAAGTGTGACTTAATGATGAGAGATATTTTTCTGATTCTGTACCCTACTATAGCTGCCCACACAACTGTTTTCTATCTCCTATCAATAGCTTAGTCATTAGGATAAATTGCATTTAATTATACACACTCAAAATCTGAATTGATTTTGACTTTGAAGTTCACCTTTTTATGTGATCACAGGCAAACTAATTTATTTAAACATAGTTCTCATGTTGTACAGACTGATTATGTTTTATTTAACTGTTGTTAAGATTGAATAAAATATTAATGCATTTAGGCTTCTAATTTTCAAAAATCTATGTCTCATGTATATATATGTGAATGATACACACACACACACACACACACACACACATATATATATATATACATATATATATATATATATAATTTATAACCACATAAAACTCATTGATTTATTTTAACCTGGATTAATGGAATAAAATTTAGAATTTAGAAGTGATGAATAATGATGTTTGAAGATTAATATCTGGAACTACATTATCTTATTCTAGCGGGAGCAGTTATGAGTAACTGAAATGGATGGTTACAATTGTGTAGCTTGGTCTTCTAGTGGGATTCCTAACAGTGGGTGCATGGGTGTCTCTGACTCTGTTACCTGCTGTTGGGACCCTTTGCAAATCCAGTCTTAGTAGAAGAGGAGATGCCTAGTCTTTCTACAGCTTGATAGTCCATGACTGACCGATATACATAGGAGGTCTTCCCTTTTCTGAAGAGAAAGTAGGAGTGGAAACAGGAGTAGTGGAGGTGAGGAGGGGAGAATGGAAGGACAGGAGAGAGGGAGAGAAAACTATGATTGTGCCTGTATAATAAATTAATTAAGTTAATAAAAAAGAAACTTTAAACAATGGGTTAGCTACAAAGTAAAAAGGAAAATATAAACAAGATCAGAAATACAAAATCTTGTTCAAACATTTGAACCAAGCATGTGTAATTTATGAAAATAATCAAATTTTCTATCTTGAAGATCAACTAATTTATTAGTAAGAAATATCCATTTTAGCAAACAGAAAGATGAAAAATAACCAATCTATATAAATCAAGAAAAATAAGATAGTTAACTAATGCAATTTTATCACTCAGCTTTCATGAAAATTAAGGTTTATAAGAGGTAAAAAATGTTTCTCAAGAACCTCATGAGTGGGTTCTATTTCAATAAATTGAACTTCATTACAATTTCCAGTGTCATAGTTATCAATCCATGTAAAATTAAAATATAGACAGAGCAATTACATCATGGAACTTCATTTGTATTCTAATTATATTTCATCCTTGGCTATTAGATCATTTATTACAGTTAGACTGAGAAATAAAATGAGGTAACATGTTTTCATATTTAGCAGGATTTAACTTTAATTTGTTCTTACCTACTGGAAAAATATAAAAACTTATCATCACTTCTCAATAGAATGGAACTAAGTAAAGACTACTCATATCTTACTTTCATCTCCTTTGACAAGTATATTCTGCTGCTATTTTTTCAGTTATATAGTCAATCATTTAAATATGATATGAGGTTGGAAGAGATTTTAGCCAGTGTAGTTGTTTCAGATTCCTTCAGCTGCTTCCTGCCAGTGGCTATCACTGTTTCAAATGACATAATCCTTTCTAATTTGTTACATTGTTAACAGATTATTACCATATACATAATTTTCTTTTGTTAATATTGGAAATACTATATGACATTTAAACTCAGAAGACTCTATAATTGTATTGATCATCTATTTATCAGCTAATTCAGGAGTGTTTCTATCATGAATTGTGTCATAATATTTTTTTCATATTTTGTATATACAAATAATTTTACCCTATAGGTACAATATTTCCAGTAACATGAGATCTTTATTCACTAACTCAGCCCTCAATGTTGTTTTATTATTATTCTATTTTTATTCCATAATGAATATGGCCACACTACAAATATATCAACACTGTACTAGGAAAATTTCAACCATTTCAGCTTCAAAGTTCCTTTCTGTAGGCCCATCTATTTATTTCCATGGTGTTTTATTTATGATGATGCTTTCTCTTTGTTTTGTTGTTCTCTCAAGCAGGCTTAATCTATAGCACAGGTTGGTCTAGAACTCACTATATACCCTAGACTTGGCTCAGACTTGTATTAATCCTCTACTCTCACTCCCTCACAACCAGGGACAAAGGTATGAGACTCTTACATTTTGAATAACTCAAAATAGCAATATCAGCAAAATTGTTCTTTTTCTGTCATTATTCCTATGCTTACACTTGCCTTTGCAACCAAATTTTTCCTGAAGACAATAGTGAATTCAGTATATAAAATCAGATTATTTTTTTCTAGTTATTTCCCTTCCTTTCATCAAAAAAAAAATTAATGCAAGCATTTGGATTACTATTTAGTCTGACTAAATTCATACTATTAAACATATCAAGATAAAACTCAGTTCTACCTATCATCACTAGTGAATTTGGATCTGCCCTAAATTTTTACATGCTAACAATACTTCTCTTTACATATGTACTCACTGACTGGAATTCTGATATCATATTTAACTTTTGATAGATATTAGATTTTTCACATTGAAATAAAAATAAAGGTCCTAGTATATAAAATAAATAAATATTTTAAAGTGAATGTACATTATTGCAACTAACTCACATGGGCATTTATTCCTATATAATTTCTTTCCACATCTCATCTGAATTTCTAATATTCTGCAATACTGAAAGCTTCCTAACTATAGCTTATTCTTATTCATCCTAAAAAATATATAATATTCATTAAATAACCATCTCTTTCTCAATTTTCTCAGATACTTAATATTTCCTTTGCTTCTCACTCTCAAAAATGTGATTCAGGTCATTGTAAGAATAATGCTTATTTTCTCTTTTTGTCAATAAGTGATAAAAACCACTAACACTACAATCTGGAAATATAAAACTTAGTTTTATACAATTTATATTTCCAACTGTGTACTGACGTTTGAATATGTGAGTATGGTTTCTAGTATACTCAACAATATTATTTCTGCATATACAATAATTATTGCTTAGTTGATTTTGCTTGCAATAATTTGTGCTAACATGGTAGTTCCTATGTATTTATCAGCATTTTTTTCTTTTTTTTTCCAAAATAATATACTTTTATTTAATGATGAACAAATGAACAGAAAATGAGAAAGAAAACTGCACTGTTGTTGAAATATACTTAGAAAAGAGTACATTTAGCCAGCATTTTTTTCTTTATATCTTCTCAATATTTATTTTTCTAATGCATTTTACAAAACAATTTAGAAGGAAAACATGAAAGTCATTATGATAGCTTTTCCAAACGTATTTTGATAGCAAGTATAACATATTTGATCACTGAAAAATGGTCTAAGAAATCATAGAAATTTGTTTTGTAACATATATAGAAAACACATGTGATAAAATTTCATGTTCATAAACTTAGAAGATGGCTTATTATTATAATTCACAACTTGGGAGGTAAAGGCAGAAGGATCAGTAGTTCAAGACCAGCTTGTGTTATATAAAATTCTATTTCAAAACAATAAAAATTAAATCATAAGTGTATATTGTTTCTGTAGTCCCAAGATACTTAAGAAACCTTCTTTAATAAAATCTATTGGAAGTCTGTTGCCTGCAAAACAACTAATTTTATCACCTTAACATTGATTAATCGTTCAATTAAAATTAAACACACAGGGTCTCTCTCTCTCTCTCTCTCTCTCTCTCTCTCTCTCTCTCTCTCTCCTCTTGAGTATGTGCATTTTCCACCCCAATTACTCAACTTCTCATTTTTCTCCATTTAAAAGTTCCTCATAGTTATTTTTCACTAGACCACCTCAAAACAAAATTGCTTGACAAGTGTATACAGCTGGCCTTCCAACTTTCAGTAGGTTTTTGAAAACTTATATACAAAATCTCATTTTCTTCTCTCCATAATTATTCATAGAACTCTCTGAAGGTCCTCTTGTTGATGAAAAAGTAAAGAAAATCTTAGCTCATGACATATAACGGTAGTGCGATAAAACATAATGAAGGTGATATAGTAACTATATAATAAAATGATAACTTTTGGTAGATAAGAAATTTTATTTTTTAAAATTTTATTTGATTTTAAAAGATTAAGTATTATTTGCTTGTTAATGATACTGGATTTTGAGTTTTAAGAAGGGTGTTTCCTTAATTTCTTGTTTTTTTTATTTACTCTTTACAGTTAGAGTTTGAAATAGTGCATTCCATATCACGTGAACTATCTTTCCACTACTAAACTTTGAGGTAACTACTCACACATAAGAACACAATAAGAATAACTGAGTTGCTTTATAATAAATGTTATATGTAAGTATTTTACATTTAAATATTCCTTTGTACTTATGAAACCACTTATGATGCCAACAGCATAAGACTGGCAAGATGCAGAAAGAAGACTACAGAAGTGGGATGAATCTGCACCTCCCAATATTTACCGGACTTCTGGAAAAATCTTTTCTGCTGTGTTATCAGCGTGTTGCTCATCCTGTGGTGTATTCTGAAATAAACTGGTGAGGTTTTTGTTGCTGTTTTCCTGAAATTATTCAAGCTAACATTTCAATTTGGAAGATATTTGTTGTAATATGTCATAGCTTAATTGTATGTTGTAATTATTTGATGCTTTTATAGACCTGATAATAAAGATTTGCCATCAAATGAATCAAATGCACTTTCTCACAGCAGCTATTTTACTCCAATCATAAAATGTACAAACATCAAATTACCATGAATTAAACATAGCATTATCAGTATTGTGTTTTAGTTAGTTTTCTGTTTCTGAGAGTAACTCTGTACTGCTGTCATAACACTGACAGCAGAAGCTCTGTCTCTGAGACACCATGGTTACCCAAAGATGTTTATGCATCAGAGCACTTAGGCATTATAGCTGCAATTAAAGAAGATGCTACAAAATTTCCAGGACCATATTTATGCGAGGTAATGATAGTTGCAAAGGAATGATGCTTTAAGAATGGCAATTTTGGTTCATTTCCTATTCACGTTTTATGATTTCAGGTATACATATCCTTCCACCATGTAGTGGGTAGAAAGTAAATGCTTCTCTTCATATAATACCTATTATTGTCTGTGTTGTCTTAATTTGGTCCATCATTTTTTACTAGTAGATGCCAAATCGCACTGGTGACTTCAGTTATTATCAAAGTACACATCACAATGAAGTACAAAATAATTTTAATAATCTCCTACACTGACATTGTGATATTTTGTTTTCTGAAAACCTAGTCTGTAACAGATTTATAATAAGAAATTTAATATTTTTCTTCAATACTTTTGTCATTTTATAGCATTACTTGTAAACATTGTCAAGAATATAAATGGGCTGTCATCTTTAGTTTAGTTTTAACAATGACAGCTGCTTCTTTCCTTAGTTTTTATCTAAGAAGAACATAAAGATAACATGCTTAGAAATTATTTTAAAAGAAACATAGCACACAGATAAAGAGATATCAATAACTAATCTATATCAAAACTTACATTGGTACATTTGTAATAAAAATAGATCATTAGTTATTCTTATTTGATTTCATAAAGATCTTATACACTATCAATAAAACATATTACAAAGTCACAATCTCAGGTCAATAGTGGGATAAGCAAAGGAAACAGAAGGCAGCAGAAATGAAGAGCATGTCAAGGAGGACAAGGATAAGAAATTCAAGAGTAAGTGAAAAAAGGTCATTGAATTCCTATGTGCTATTTTCAAATATTATCCTCCAAGCACAACACAATATTTTTCGTTCCTAATTCCAGATGTATTCCAGAAATCTGAAGAATAATATAGTGTAATTTACTACACTAAAAAGTAAGGATGCATTAATTCCATCTTCACACAAACAGTTCTGAAGGCACAGAGCCTCGTAAATGATTCATTATAATCAACTGAAGGAATTTCTTGCTTCTGCAGTTGCAATAATGTAAGTAATAAAACAGGTAGTTAATTTCACGATTATAATAGAATATACAAATATTAGTATTTGCAAACTTAGTAATATAAACCTGTGATTGAAAACATATGTGGGAAAATACAAAAATGCCCCCAATTTCCAGCCTAATTTTAAATTTTATTAAGGAACTGGACCATAATTTCCAAACTCTAATTTATCCAGTGATCGTTTCCCTAAAGAAGACAATGCAAATGGGTATAAATAAATATACAGAGAAGGAAGACAACACTTTATTAAGTTATTTAATGTCAATGTATGAGTTTATAAGTTAAAAAATAAATATAATTTGAAACAGTGATTACTTAGTATCCATGTCAAATATGCCATTATGACTACAAAAGTTTTATGCTAATACTTAGCTTTGGCACTTGCATAGCAGTAACTGGGCACTGTTGCACAGGATACATTCATAAGTACTATATAGGAAAATTAGGCAAAGCAACTGGTGAACATTCAAACAAACCACAACCCTTAGAGGTAGTGGGTCACATGATTAATCAGTCACTTTGTGAATTTCTCTATAAAGGAACTCATGTTTAAATTTCATGCTTTTTAAAAACAATTCTCACCAAGGGTATTGAACCTCTGGATCTGGGAAATCTAATTGTGGAAAAACTTATTTGAGTACTAGAACTTAATTCAGTGTTGGAGTACAGTGTTAATTCTATCTAAAAATTTTCTCCTAAATCTTTAATAATGATTGTTATGAAATAACACTATTTTCCTTGTTAAAACTTCCATATGAAGGCATCTTAATATTATGTTTAATCATGAGGTTATATTCCAGTCCCAGAACCAACATAACAACTCACAATTATCTGTAACTCCAGTCTCAGCTATCATATGCTCTGATCTGGCCTCGGTAGGAACTGCACTGACCTGGTACACAAACATATGAGTAGAAAATCACATAGACTCACAAAATAAAAACAAACTTGAAGAATTTTAAAATAAGTAAAATATTGTCTAAAAACTTCTTTGTAGAAAATATTTGGCAATACATGTATGTACATATAATCATTTCTATACACTTTCTAAACATTTTTTCAATTTAACTGTGAATTTGTGTCATTGTTTATGTGCATTCATGTGCATGTGTGTGTGTGGACATGCATTTGTGTGTGTGCATGCATATGTGTGTGTGCACATGAGTGCAGGTGCCCGTATAAAGTGTAAGAGGGCAGAACAATGGAGTACTACACAGCAGAAAAAAATAACAACATCTTGAATTTTGCAGGACAATGGATGGAGCTAGAAAACATTAGTTTGAGTGAGGTAAGCCAGACACAGAAAGACAATTATCACATGTATTTACTCATAAGTGGTTTTTAAACATAAAGAAAAGAAAACCAGCCTACAAACCACAATTCCAGAGAATTTAAACAACAATGAGGACACTAAGAAAACTTTCATAGATCTAATTTACACTGGATGTAGAAAAAGACAAGATCCCCTGAGTAAATTGAGTGCATGGTGATCTTGAGGGAGGGTTAAAGGGAGAAGGGGAGAGGCAGGGAGGGGAACAGAGATAAATGTAGAGCTCAAGAAAAATCAATTTTAAAAAGTAGATTCAGCCGGGCGGTGGTGGCGCACGCCTTTAATCCCAGCACTCGGGAGGCAGAGGCAGGCAGATCTCTGGGAGTTCGAGGCCAGCCTGGTCTACAAGAGCTAGTTCCGGGACGGGCACCAAAGATACAGAGAAACCCTGTCTCGAAAAACCAAAAAAAAAAAAAAAAAAAAGTAGATTCAATAATTAAAAAAAAAAAAGAAAACAGAAGATTTCCTGGAGCTGGGATTGGAGGCAGTTATGAGGTGCCCAACAAGGCTTGTTAGATACTGTCAATAAAATCAAAGGCTCTGGAAGAATAGGGAAGATTCTTATCACTAAGTCATCTCTTTTAAGTCTTAATCCTACAGTATTGTGCTTCCTTTCTTCAATAACATATGTTCATCTTTTGTAACTAATATTCTAACCAAGTTTTTAATGAGAATACATCTTCTATCCTCAAAGAAAACTAAGAAAGCAGTTTAGTACCAGTCTTAAAACTGGTTCACACTCTTGGAGGTGATATCAAGTACTGCTACTTATAGATTTGCATTTGGTATAATCATTGACATGAAAGTTTATTTCTATATAATCTTTGACAATTAATACATTTTGTAATCCTAGAAATGAAAAGTGAGCATTTAGTGGATACATGAACTATGAATAAACATGATTGTTAATTGTTGCATAATTCTGCATATTTTTGCATAACTGTTCCTACTACATTTGCACTGTCATATATTTAACTAGTCATTGACAATTATGTTTTTAATGCAAATATTATAAATTCCATTAAAATATGTAATTGAATTTATTTGAATGAGTTATAAAATGTTTTTCTTTTAAAAATTTTTAAAATTTATATAACTACATGAAACAGCTAGTAATATTTTATTATCTATTTTATTTTTAAAATTTCTAGTTCTGTTTAGGAGTGTTCAAATCCTATTATTAAAATTCCCTTCTTTATATTTCTTTTTATTTGTAAAAAGAACATTTGATGTGTGTGAGTGTGGGTACATAAAGGATATTGTATGTTTGTTGGTCAGAGGACAACATTTGCATATCTGTTCTGCCTTCTACTGTATTGAAGAGGAATTTTTTCTGATTTCAGTGATGTTCACTGTACACTGTATGCTAGTTATATGGAGGCAATTATCCTCTCTCCACCTTCCATCTAATTATAGGAGTGTCACAACTATATTATGCAACTTTTAATTTTATTTTAAATTTGTGTATGTGTGACTCTGTGTGTGTTTGTGTATGCATGTATGTACCATGACATATGTGTAGAAGCCAGAAGACAACTTGCATGAGTCGTTCTACTTCTATTATGTGCATTTCTGGGATCAAACTTAGGGTTTTAAGTTTGATGGAGTTGCCTTTACACACGAATTCATCTTTCTGTCCACAATATTTGAACTCTTGTGTGTTTCATTGATCATAGTTGGTTCACTAGCCCTGAGTGAGTAGTGCCTTTATCCATTCTACTATCTCCCCAGTTTCTGTCCTTCTTTAAATGTAGTTTTATACAAGCTTTAAAGATATCTTTAATATTATCATTAACCATTTTACTGCCACAAAGCTTTCTGTATATAAAAAGCTTATGCATGACACACTGAAGATGAATATGAAACATTAAGACATGATGAGTGAGGGGCAATATATCCCTTATATTCATTATATTTGTTTTCCAATGCCCATTTTTCAGGATGTTATTACAAAATACTATGAACTATGTGGCAGAAAACAAACACCTTAGGTTTCTTACAGTTCTGAAGATGTCAATGGCCAGTATCAAGGGAGACAATGATTTGCTTTCTTGAGAGGATTAGTTTCCTTGAGAGTATTTTACTGTGTTCTACAGGATATGGTCTAAGCCTTGACTGTTAGAGAGGAAGAGGAGAGGATGGTAAAGTCTGTTTTCTCCTGTTACCTTATGCATATTCAAATAGAACCCAGGTTTCCAGGCTTATGAGCATGTATTTTACACACTCAAAAATCTTGGCTTTGGCAAAAAGTATAAAGAGTCAGTTTATATCTTGGAATTATAATTATTTACCAACATGTTTCTTTGCACCATTAAGTTGAATGGATTTTTACCAACCTAATTTTTTTCTTAGCTTCTATATTTAATTTATAATTATATATTCAACCCTTTTATATTTATCTACTTTTTTATATAACATTAGAACTCTTAGAATGGCTAACTACAACCAGTTATATGGATAGACTTGTTATATGAACACGATATTACAAGTTTTCTATGCTTGTAGATTATTACACACTTCTAGATTTCAAAAAAGCTGTGATATTTAATTATCTGTGTTCATGATTGGTTCAATATTACAAATAAAGCAGTTTAAATCACCCATAGCCTCATAGTCCTGATTCTTCTCTCTTACACACTCCACTCTCTGTTATCCTTGGAAACTAGAGACCAAAGTAAGCGAGAGCCAGTATATTCAGGGCAACTAAATATTGCTAAACCCAATCTTTCAATGAGCTTATAATTTCTTCTAAATTTTAAGATTGTGCAAAAGAGTAATCATAAGAACAAATTGATCAGGCTTGGAGTGGAGGAGCATGTCTTTAATCCCAGTACCTGGAAAGCAGATCCAAATAGATCTTCATGGGTTCAAGGATATTATGGTATATACAGTGAGTTATAGGACAACACAAACTACATACTGAGACCATCTCTCTAAGAAAAAAAGAGATTTATTGAATAAATCAATTTGCACCCACTGTTTGCTTTATTCGTGTGAAATATTAAAATGAAATATACAATATTTATGATTGTAATAATTACAAAGACCTTAGGATAAAGAGAGAAAAAATAGTTGAGAGTATTTATTTTATATGGACTTTTGCCTTCTTCCTCTTGTAGGTAGACTGTGACTCCTTGTCTTGATTAGAAAATGGTACACATTTCTTTGTCCTCTATAAAGCATTAACTTCTCAAAGCAAGCACAATCTCACACCAGGTAGAGCCTTCAGGAAAGAAGGAGGAAGATTAATAACTGTAGATTGTTTTAAGTGTAATTAAGGGCATGAGAAATTTCAAAATCCGATAGAACAACTGCTGTGTTCCCCACAGGGCTCTGTGACAAATGCATCCATTTTGGCACGTGGATAACTTGCATAGAGAGATAATGAGGAAGTCAATAGTCCATGGTGATCAGTGTAGTAGGTGACAAATTACTTTCCCTTGTTCTTTCGCTTGTGGTCCCTGAGGGCCGGTCTCATAAATAGATAGATGTAGAGCTTCAGGTTTAGTGAGCACTGAGAAGCAAGAGGAATTTATCCCTATCCCAAATGAGATCCTTTCCCCTGGATTTAGCAGCAGAAAAATTAAGAGAACCTGCTTGCTAAAGGTGTCTCCAAAGTCATCCATTTTAACTTGGAAATGGCTTTCATCATCTTGATTTTTTTCATGCTTAGTTGGCTCCTATATTTAAATTGATAGATTGTTTTCACATTGGGCATGTGTCCCTTCAGTTTTCTCCTCTTTCTGTAGTCTCTATAGTAGAAAATTTTGGTTGCTAGGTGTAGTAATAGGCCACCAGTCACATATGCATACCATTTATCTACTAAGATGCTTATCTTCTAAAAACTGAGAGATATCATTCACAGCAATCGAAACCAAGTCATTCCGAAATGTCTGAGAAGTACTGCCCTCATATTATAAAACATAAATTTAGTTTATAAGTTTGTACTATTGTCTATATTTCATTCTCAAATCTTTAAATTAGTGTGCCTCTTGGTATGTTGGATGGAAACATTGAATAGCCTCTGTTTACACAAGACATCAAAAAATTATAACAAAGTAATCAAATATTTCAGATATTGTCCCTATGCAGATTATAATTTAATAGAAAATAAAATATATATTTGTTAGTTCCTTGTATTTCTAAGTGACAGGTAATATGACTTATGTTTTATTTATTTTAATCAATTTTAAGTGCATCTTTCTGTATGTATATTTGCATTTTATATATGCATGCCCACAAAATCTAAAAGAGGGTATTGAATCTACTGGAATGGGAATTATAAGTGGTTGAGAACCACCCAACTTGGAAACAAGGAATAGACCTCATATTTTCTAGAAGAGTAGAAAACACACTTAATCTCCAAGTCACTTTGCTGTGTGATAATGCTCTTATACACTATAGAAATTTGTCACTCACATTAGTTTAATAAAATGCTGACTGGCCCAGGAGGTATAGGCAGTGTAATGAGAGTAAGAGAATTCTATGAGTAAGTCACCAACAAGATGCAGAAGAAGAGGTACCAAGACACATGACTAAACATAGACAAGACTTATGGGTTAGTTTAAGTTTTAAGAACTAGTTAATAATAAGCTTGAGCTATAGGCCAAACAATTTATAATTACTCTAAGCCACTGTGTGTGTTTCTTCGAGACTGAATGACTGTGCAACTGGATGTGACAGAATTTTCCTTCAATAAACACATCTCTTGCCGTGAGATGAGATTTTATAAAACAGTTCAGGTAGAAAGAAGTTTTCTAAAATTTCTTTTTTTGTTGTTTTGTTTTTTTATTGATTTTTGATGAGCTTTACATTTTTCTCTGCTCCCCTCCCTGCCTCTTTCTTACTCTCAACTTTCTCCCAAGGTCCCCATGCTCCCAATTTACTTGGAAGATCTTGTCTTTTTCTACAAAAATTCTAGACAAGTTTTACTGAAAAGCATTTTGAGCCTACCAACAAAGTAACCCCAGTGTACCTGTGCAAATGGGGTGTGCATGACATCAGGTACCATCTGAAGACCTGTAAAAGAAAAAACAAGATATGCATTAAATAGCTCTTTGAAATTGGATTGAGAAGGATTTTCAGGTTAGGTTGAAAATATACACATAATGGCACTGGTTAAGACATCAATCAAGTGAAGACTTTTAAGAGAGATGTGTTGGTACTATCAAAGAAATATGCAATAAAACTAGAAATGAAAAAATGAAATTATCACAATTAAAATAAGGATAAAATTGAAACCATCTCAAGGTATTAGAAAAATATTAATGAGTAAATATCAAAATACATATAAGGAACGATTAATAAAAATCGGATCTCAAAGTATTAAAATGAAAACAAATGATTATAGAGTCAAATAATAAAATATTTGTTTTTTTTAAAAATAATGAATGACTCACATCAATAGCAACTCACATCAATGTTTAAAGGGAACATTTGAAAAGAAACCTTTAAAATCTCTAGGACAATTGGGTAATATTTCAAAACTTATGTTCCATAACAAAATCTAGGAGAAACTGGTGACATTGTAATAATCTTATGAAATCATATTTACTATTATTATTATGACAAATATTTGTATTTGTATTTGTATGTGTGTGTGTGTGTGTGTGTGTTTGCCTCTGGGTGGGTATGCATACTTATATATAGTTGCCTGGGGAGGCAGAAAAGAGCACTGGTTACCCTGAAGACAGTCAAAGAAGTTGTGAATTTGACCTTTTTCTCTATTGTTTGGTTCTAATAACCAAATTCTAATTCTTTGGAAGATCAACCAACACTCTAAACTATTTAGTTCTGTCATAAAGCCACAAAGAAATGATGCTAAATTTTAACTGATGCTTAATTCAGAAATGCTGGAGTGACAAATATTTCTTCAAAGTAATTTAAGACTACTTAAAAACGTTTTTACAAACTAACAAACCAACTCCAAAATAAAAGACAAATAAAACTAAGATGACCCATAGGAAAAAAAAAAACCACGCTGAGTACTCATTTGAACATAAGATCCTTAGGATGACATTATGCAGCTTAAGTAAGAAATCCATACATTTCTGGTAGTACTGGGTATACATATCTACTAATAATCAAGTAGATAACTTTGCCACTACTCTTAACTTTAAAGTAGTTTTAAAGATACAGGTTGCCAAGGATTGCAACCCATAGGTTGAGAACCCCTGTTCTAGAGGAAGAGCGTTGTCGACTGTTCCCATTCACAACTACGACAGTTGAGAGACATGGAAACTTCTTGACTTTTTATCTAGAAACACAGTAGAAACAGGATGAGTTAGACTTTGAGATAATTAATCTTTGTCCTTTGAGCTATAATAAAGACTGTGAAATTGCAATACATTGAAGGCGAAGGCGTAAATCACAAACAGTCACACACCAGTTTGGAATTATGATTAATAGAATGGTTATTTATTTAAAGGGGAAAACACTTACAGATCACTGTCCCAGACAACAGCCCTCTGTGCAAAGGGAGTCTAGTCGCTGGGACCGGAGCAGGAAGTAAGAGAAAGAGGAAAGGAAAGTGGCCACTTTTTTAAAGGGAGAGAGACAATACCCCAATGGGTTGGTATCTCAGTGGCTATTGGCTGAAGGAGCAGAAGGAACTCCCGCAACAATACACAGTTAACCAGCAACAATAATTGTCTATGAGATGCTCTATTATTCATTTATGAGGAAGTTCATAAGTCTTCATGTCTTTATGTCAGGTTTCCACATATGTCAACCATCAGTATTACTTTATTCAGCAAAGCACTTCTTGATCTCAAATTCATACCTGTCAGTTTTAAGGGTGTCACAGTGATTAGAAAGATTTACTTCAGAGATTAGTCACCATAGAATTAATTTTTCTTTTTATAGGGATTAATTATTCAAATAATGTTTTATTTAGATATTTTCATTCACATATGTAATCTACTGTAATCACATTGAGTGTCCCCATTAATTACCCTTTCTTTTCCTCTCTTTCTTTCCAATTAACCTCCTTCCTCTACAAACAATCTCTTTTGCAAATATCTGTTTTGTTTTTAAAGCTAGAGTTTGATACAGAGGAAAATTGCCATAATTATCTTCTCCTTTGTGCTTATTTTGGTCAGTATAGTAATCTCCATTGGTATTATTTCCCTGTAGTTGTCTTTCTTTTATTTAAACAGTGAAATGGAAGAAGGGTCATCTATCTAAATTTTCCTTTGTCTTGCAATTTCCTATGACCACTTAAGAAATCTGATAACAAAACAACAACAACAAAACCACCACCACTACCACCACCAACAACAACAACAGCAGCAGCAACAACAACAACAAGAGTGAAAAGAAAATTGCAAAGTTGGAAAATGGATTATCTGGTGTCTTAGCAAAGCCTTAACTGTCAGTTCAAGCCATAACTTAGAGTCATGCCTCCTCCGAGGGATTTCTCAGATCTATTTGGTCTGTGGATATGTCTATGGATTGCTTGGTTTGTTAATCAATGTAGGAAACTCAGCAAATTATGTTTGTCACTATTCCTTGAATTTGTGGCCCTCAACATATAAGAAAACTAAGCAAAAGCCAGAGAGTGGGGAAGCACGCAGTATAATCCATAGTTTCTCTTCAAATTTTCTTCCCTTCTTTCAGAGACCTGCAAGTCAAATATTTTCCACCATTAGTCTCTTCTGGTCAGAATGTTCTATCACAGCACCAGAAAGGAAACAAGAACATTTGGAATATGAGAACATGAATGGAGACCCGATGTGGAGTGTAGGGCAGCAAATTTTACCAGGTACAACTGAAATTTTCCTCTAGTTCTCTAAGCATACTTCTGTGGTCATCCTCAGGAACATGGCTTGAGGAGCGTCGTTTGTGATGCTTAGTCTTCTGTACTAGTATCCCAGTTTCTCAGATGCTTTTATTCACACCTTTTCACAGATTCCATAAGAATTCACTCAGTGACATTAAATGTTCTGATGATGAAAAAAGTAATGCTTGTAAGAGTGCCACTGAGGGACAGGAATCCCAAAGAAAAACATCCTGCACAGTGTCCTTTGCTTGGCTGTAAGCAAGGTATGTTTTCTCTTATTTACCTGGAGGTTTCTTGCAGAACTAAAACTCACAGTTTTGTACTGGTAAGTTTCTAAGCATTAACTTTTGATTCACTTTATATTTTCTACTCATTCCCTCCTGTTTGATGTTCACATGAGTTTCCTATAATTATTTCCCTTCTGAGCCACTTGCACCCATTTTCTTGTCTCATCATATTTTGAAAAATATGTATGGTAAGCATAATTAACTACTTAAGGAAAAAACTTAGAAATCTTGATGCAAAATTTCAAAAAGAAATTATACTAATTAAGACTAAGCAAATGCAGGTGTTTCTTTGAAGAATGTGAGTAGGCAATTTTGTCTATCATACACTGCTACATAATTGTATTCAATTGTTTAAAGTGTTGCATCTTAACCACAGTTTTATTTTTTCAGACTGTGTATGTGTGGTTGGAATTGGCTAAATGTTGGTTTTGTGCAGGAAAAAAAGTAAGCATATGCAATGATTTGATTAATGATTTTATTATAGATAAGGCCTTGGCAAAGCAGAATCTTCATCCCTGGCTTTGGTAATCAGAGATCAGAAATGTAATCAGAAATTTAAGAACAAGATTGTTCTTACATACATGGAATATCCAATTGGCAATAGTACAATGAAGAAATAACAGTCTAGAGATCCAAAGCACTGCTTCTCTTACTCTAACGTTACTATTAATGAAATGTGCTTACATCTACCTCATATCTGTGCAACAGAAGCTAACAATGCATTAAAAAACAATTATGGAATCAAAGAGGCTGAGCACTCTGTGTGTTTTAGCATGATCTATTCAACTAGCTCTTAGGCAGCATTAATTTTCATGATTTAAACATACTTCAGGCATGACATAAAATTGCAATGCTAGATCTATCTGTCATCTATCTATCTATCTATCTATCTATCTATCTATCTATCTATCATATATATATATATATATATATATATATCCTTGTTTTATTCCATAGCTTCTACTTCAATATTCACAAATGCTCAAATATTCGAATGTTGATGAACAATATATACCTCTAATTCTGTATTTTAACATCTAAAATGATTTCATTCAAATACTGTGAAGATTGCTCCTGATTTTTTTCTCAGACAATTTGTATTTAAACATTTGCTTAAACATTTAATTAACTAATTGAGTTTTCACATAGTGCAAGACATGGCCAGTTTTATTCTGAAATACACTGGAATTTAACAACAACTGCTCTGATCATGTAAAAACACCACAAATATATTGGAACTCAGTGATCGGTTTGGTTGTATGTTTGTTTGTTTGCTTGTTTGTTACACTTCTTCTGGATAGATTTTTGGAATGACCTTAGAGAAAGAGAGAATCTTGGCAAGCAGGTAAAAACAAATCAGCTGAGGAAGCACATTAATAAGTACCTTAAGGACTATTTTCCAATAATGAAGACAATTATCTGGAGGCATCTCACTACATATGCTAAAATTGCCAGACTAATTAATCGATTTATTTGCATTTCATACAATCAAAAACACTTTAGTTTTAAACATCAATTCTGTTAAAAAAATACTGTCAATTAGATTTTAAATGGTGGGGTGTGTTTCTATATAAGGTTTTGAGCACACATACAGAGAACAAATTACATTTATTACAGGATCATAATTCAAACATTTTTTCTGTGAGAACCTTGAGCTTTGATGGACAGTTTCTGAGATTTTATATATCACTCTAAATTATTGTTTTCACTCATTTGGACATAGCTATGAACACTTCTCTGCCACTTCTACCTTGATTCATCTTTAAGATACACTACCCCTCCTTTTTGTAGTATCATCTGGGGCTTAGCAGAACACCCACAATTCTTGTCAACATGAAAAGTTTGTGCTCAAATTATATGTGCCTATTAATTGTCTAGATTTCTCTGACTATCAAAGCTCTAAGCATCCTACATATCATGTCTTGTTTGTCAGTGAGCTCTGTGTTCAAAGGGGAAATATAATGCCCTCTCTACAGTACTGACTCAACTCTAAAACAAGGATAACATGATGGGGTTATCCTGCCAATATTTGTGACAAAGGCTTTAAGAGTTTCCCAAGGTCTGACAATTTATTTTAGCTTCCTTTGAAACAGATTTCTGAGTCTCTCAATCTGGAATGTAAATAGGTCCAACTAGTTGTAAAGACTTCAACAATTCTCAAAGAAGCAATACTACCCCAAACTGGGTCTATAAAAGGTGCATGTCTGAAGATGAATGTTCTGTTTTTTCCATAAAACAATATTTATTAAGAGGTTTTCTTGAGTTCAATATACAAGGAAAAAATACTTCTAAAATATTAAAAGTCTCAAATTATACAGAAGAAGTGAATTTATCTCACAGCTATGATCTGGTTTTCATATTTAATTCTTCTCTAGTTTTATTTTGGATTGAACTCATGTTATTTATACAAAACATTCCAGGAAATATGCAGATATAAACAAAACTAGGATGATAAATAGAAAGAGATTTAAAAGCAAAACAATGTCTTAAAGGAAAACCCTCATAAGTATAATGAATGTCTTGCAAATATCATAAGAGTATTGACTTCTTCAGGCACATATCATATATATATATATATATATATATATATATATATATATATCTCACAAATACATGAATGTAACTAGTTTGATAGGAGGTTTCCAACTTCTACACATCTATATTTTCACCCTAATTTCATACTTACAAAATGAGGATAAGCCGGGTGGTGGTGGCGCACGCCTTTAATCCCAGCACTTGGGAGGCAGAGGCAGGCGGATCTCTATGAATTCGAGACCAGCCTGGTCTACAAGAGCTAGTTCCAGGACAGGCTCCAAAACCACAGAGAAACCCTGTCTCAAAAAACCAAAAAAAAAAAAATGAGGATAAATAAATGTCCGTTCCTAACAAGTTGAATGATCTTTGATGATATGTCATAGTCATTCTGTTAAAAAAAAAAAAACTTAACAATTTATTATTAAAGGTTTACTAGTTACTTTAGCCTCACTCTAAATTCATTTGTATTTTATGTATAATGAGTGCTTCTAAAATCTTAGGATACTTTCTCTAAAAAAACTGAATATGATCAAATTACATTATGTGAAAATTTAAATTAAAATTAATTATAAAAATAATATATATTTAGATGGATATATAGCATTAGGTTCATATAGGGTACAAAAATTAAAATTAACAAGCAAAATAACTCAAGTAAAATTATTAATCATAAGAAGCTTTCCTTAAATCTCCCCTTTTCTCCAAGAATTTAGTTTTCTAGAAAACTGCTGCATCATGTATTGGGAATACAGGGATCCATCATCACAATTTGTTGTCTGATGTTTCCTCAAGATCATAGAACTCAGTCTGGAGAGATGGCTTAGAGCTTAAGAGCACTGACTACTCTTCCAGAGGTCCTGTGTTCAATTTCCAGCAACCACATGGTGGCTCACAGCCATCTATAATGAGATCTGGTTCCCTCTTCTGGCGGGCAAGCATACATGGAAGGAATGTTGTATATATAATAAATAAAGAAATCTTTAAAAAAATCATAGAACTCGTTCCTTAACTTTTTTTATTACTATACTTTAAATTCCCATATTAGAGATACTTTGAACAACCAGTAATTTACACTGAAATTAGTGATCAAAATATTCTATATAGTATGCCTGATAGCATGAATTCTAAAATGTATAAGTCATGCTGTGTCCATGATATTCCATAATTATAGACACATTTAACTCTCATTTTAGCACTTGGAATACAATTATTTTAATTTTTCTGTCCATGACACATACCCCATGCAAATTTGGACAAGGATGCAAAAAAGTACCTAGAAGAATAGCAATATTTTCAACAAAAGATGCTTAGAAAACTGGATTTCTACACACAGACGGTTGAGATTCAATCAGCATCTCTTATCTTGTACTATGTCAACTCTAAATCAGCTAAGAACCTCAAAAAAATCTGGGACTCTGAATCTGTCAGAGTAAAGGTGAATACAAACTTTGTAAAGAGACATATGTAGGGGTTGCAAGAATAGGACTCCTGGGTCTAATGAAATAAAGTGAACAATTCACAAATGAAACTTAACTAAATGTAAAACATGTGAAGAAGCTGCTAAAAGAATATAGGAAAAACTTCCCGATATACATCCAACAGAAGATTCAAATCTAGTCTATAAGAAGAACTGAAAGAAATAAACAACTAAAAAGCGCTTGTATTTTGAAGGAATTAATAAGGGGGAAAATGGTAAGGGGTGTATGTAACTAGGAAGGAAACAGGGAAAGCAATACATAAGGAAAGAGAGGAATGATGAATAACAATAAGGATGTTTGAAAAAGTCAACATGACACATTCTGATTAATTAAAACTATAAACAGTGTATTTGCAAGCATAGATATGTCTATGTGTCTATACAGACACTCACATTTGAATGAACTAAACAGCTTTAGGTGATAATAATCCCCACAAAAACCACAAGTATAATCAACAACAACAGTCAATAGAAAAAAAAAAAAACCTTCAACTTTTGGTCAGAGAGTGAAAGAGACTCCCAACCTAGGAGAGGCTACGCCTGTTACCCTTGGTTTCCTTTCAGAACTTGAAGATAAGATCTTATTTCTGAAAACAGCACGCATTTTGGATGCACAACTTGGAAGTTGTCAGTTCGAACTGACATGGAAGTCACCTTCCTGAGAACTAGCTCTCCTAGTATCTGAAGTTGATATGCAAGCTGCCAATAGAGACAATCAATCATTAGACAAAGCCATATTGCCTACAAATGAAGATCATTTTTTTCCAGCATAGCAATGTATCCCCAGTGGTGTTAACAGTGACACTTGTACATTGAAGATAGTAGACAGCTTTCTTCTTGAACTTAAGCCCTGATCTATATGAGAAAATTTATGACTGGTGGGATAAATCTAAGAAACTGCCTATAACTGGTGAGGCCATAGAACAGATTCCATAATCTACTTTCACTTTCCCAATCCAGTTAATCTCTAATTGAATTTTTAATACTTATCCTTAAACCCACAGATAAACGTAGCTCTACACAGGGGTCAAAACATTTTTTTTTAAGCTGATGGAAACTATTGCCAGCAGCTGGTCAAAATGCAAAGAAAAACTGATCATGTTCACCCGCCTGCCCTTACACCTACAACATAACCCCTACACTCAGGGGCAGAGAATACCACAAAAGAGGGGATAGAAAGACCATAAGAACCAGAGGACAAGTGACAGAATAGACAGGAAATCCCTAATAATATGTTGCCTAAACAAAATCGCATAATTGCACACCAGTTGATATGCCAATCAGCAAGGAGAAAATCTCAGAAGGTCCTACTCATAAGTGAAGACATTCAAGCAATCTAAGATTGCTGGGAAAGGGAGAAATCTGCTCCTCAGGGAGAAGTCTCCTGATAGGATATTCAATTCCAAGAAGTCAGTTCTAAACAAATACAAATATAAAGAACACTAAATGAATGCAAGTATGTGTATGTGTGTGTGCGCACACATATGCGTATGTGTAACAACAATGAAGGAAAAGAAGTTGAGACTCTGCAGCAGGTCTCAGGTTTTGGATAAAGAGAGAGAAGGATGGAAATAATGTTAAATGTTAGTATTTATACAGGAAATTGTCAAAATTGAAGTAAAGTAAAAAACTTTAGGGGTGGAAGTGACCTATGGAATTAAATAGAAAGTACTCAAAAGAAGAAACTATATGCTTAAATACAAAATGTGTCCAAGTTCATTTGAGTGACTAGGATTAGATGGCATTAAGGAAAAAATATTCTGCAATGATTCCAAACTACAGAAGTTGAGTTTGGAGCAATATATGTATATAACCCAATGAGCCTTATAGTCTAATTCATAAAAAATAAATTATATCCACTTCATTTGTGTAAGTTCATATTATTGACAAATGCATATATTTGTGTAGCCAGCACCATAATGCAGAATACAGTGCTGCTATGAGACTCCATGCCAAATGACTAGAAATGGATTCCTGAGATCTATATGAAGAGAAGAAGATAGCATACCATCTCAGGTATTCAGATCTCAAATCCACACTTATTATAGTAACTCTAATAGGTTTTCACTACACTGCTCAAGTAGTGCTTCATTGGTAGTTCTTCAAAAAGGAAAATAAACTTCCATAAGACCCAGCCCCTGTAAGAGATTTATTTGTGGATGATGAATACTTATAAACATATATTTTATAAGAAATAAATGCTCATAAAATCATATTTTATGTTACATATTCATAACATATGTTATATATTTGGTTTTGTATCTGTGTATGGGAGGATCCTCTTCAATTACAGAGATCAGAGGACAGTCTCAGGTTTTGCTTCCTGTTTTCAACATTATTTGATGTAGGCTGTCTTTCACTTTTTTTGTTTCCCATTGTGCTAAATATGCCAGGACATCAGGTCCATGACCTTTTAGCAATTGTATTGTCTTGACTCCCAGTATCATCGTACAATGGCTGGCATCTTTGACAGTCTACTCTGCCCACTTTCCATAAGTTATAGGGATTCATACTCATGGCCTCATGCTTATAAAACAAGTGCCTCTCCTAACTCAGCTTTTCAATCCATAGATTGACTTTTAATACTCCAAATAGGGTACAGACACAGGAATTCCATTAGAATTGGCAGTAGATAAAGTCCTGGTAAACCTGAAAACTACTACACAATTCAAAGGAATATTTTGGATAAAAGAAATGGTAGTTAAGGGTATACACTTCTCTTGTAGAGAATCTGGCTTAAGCTCCTACCATGTATGTTAGTGACTTCCAACAATTTGTAACCCCAATCCCTGGGAACCCAACATCTCTGGCCTTCAGGGCAATGCATTCACGTGAACATTCCCACAAATAGGCACACGTACACACATGGTGGGGGGCATACAGACAGATATGGCTTCAATGTGTCTTTTAAAAAGGAATAAATTGTGATGTCACGCAACTTGAACAAGCAGCAAAGTTAATTATAGTCTAAATCCAAGGTAAGACACTATAATTAGATTTTTCCCTTTTGTTGTTTACTTTGAGGCTTAGAGAAATTACTACAAAGATTTATCTTTCCATTTCATTTTTAAAAATGAGGGAAAACTTGGCTGACAGGAAGTTTTGAAATTTATTTTTTTGTTTCTTTTCTTTTTATTTATTCTTCCTGCATGCAATACCTGCAGACCTCAGTCTCCCCTGTCTACATTCCTCACAGTCCTCTGTGGCCTTCCCTCTTTCCAAGATTCTCTGCTCCTCCATTTCCTTTCAGAAAAGAGCAGGCCTCCCAGGGTATCTACTGAAAAGTTCATATCAAGATGCAATAAGACGAGTCACAAATCCTCATATCAAGATCAGACAGACAACCCAGTAGGAAGAAAGGGTACCAAGAATAGGCAACACAATGGGAGATACTCTACTCCTACTAATAGGAAACTGACAAAACCCCAAGCTAAACAACAATAGCATTCATCCTGAGGATTTAACTGAGACCTATTTAGATTCTGTGATTGCGGCTTCAGACTCTGTGAACACTAATGAGCCTTGCTTAGTTGATTCTTTGGGCCATGTTCTCCTGTTTTTTTTTTTTTTTTTTTTTTTTTGAACCTTCTGCCTCCTACAATCCTTCCCCTCCTTCTGTCACGTCTCCCAAACTATGGTTAATTTTGGTGTAGGTCTTTGTGTCTGTTCCCATCATTTGCTGGAATAAACCTCTCTGATAGCAATTCGGCTAGGTCCTGATCAATGAATACAGCAAAATCCCTCCTTAGGAATCACTATATTGATTATTTTAGGCCAGTTGTGTTTAGTTCTATTTTAGTCATGCAGCTTTGGATTCCTGGCCATCCAGCCAGTACCAGGTATGGACTCTCTCTCAGGACATGAGTCTCAAGTTAGATGAGTCATTGGTTGACCCTCTCACTAGCTCTGAACTATCACTGTCCCAGCACATCTTGCAGGCAGGACAGGTTGCAGGTCAAAGGTTTTATGCCTGGGTTGGTGTCCCAGTTCCACCACTGAATGTTTTGCTTGATTACAGATGTCCAGTTCACGTTTCATATTCTTCACTACTAAAAGTCCTAGCTGGGGCAACCTGAATAAATTCCAGGAAGTTTCCACTACTCTAGATTTCCCAAGGACCTCTGAATGACCCTCATTTCCAGTATTCTCTCCCAGTACTCTCTCCACCCTGATTCTCTCCCAATGCTCACTCCCTCAACCAGCCTGATTCCTCTTATCCTGTTCTCACCCACTCCCAGTATACCTGCATAATCTATTCTATTCCTCCTTCCCAGGGAGATCCATTTGTCTCACCTCTCAAGAGCCTTCTAGCCAACCTAGACCCAGAAATACAAAAATGTTATGTACTAACTTATAAGTGGATATTAGCCCTTATGTAAAATATAATTGTGCTACAAACCAATGACCCAGAGAGTTTAAGTAAATAAAATGATTTTAGAACTTCTAATTAAAGGTAAGGAAAAGGTTTTTTTTTTTTTTTTTTTTTGGTTTTTAGAGACAGGGTTTCTCTGTGGTTTTGGAGCCTGTCCTGGAACTAGCTCTTGTAGACCAGGCAAGGAAAAGGTTTTGAATTTGTAAGTGACTGCAGTGGAAACAGACCAAAACAAGAACTAGAGCTCCAAAACCACAGAAAAACCCTGTCTCGAAAAACCAAAAAAAAAAAAAAAAAGAACTAGAAAATGTAGCTTAATACATAGTTAAGAAACCAGTTTCATTTGTGTATTTATTCTCCTAATTAGGGTATTCTGTGCTCTGACTAAAAATGTGTATAACTGTTTTTGTTTTATAGCATGAAACAGAAAAAAAAAACTGAATTAAAGGGAACTCTTCATTGAAACAGAAAACACACATGGAGGAAAGCTCATTTTATGATCTTCTACCCAAGGGGAAAATAATGAGGAATTTGACACTGATGTAGTTACAAGTTTATATCAAAATGTTAAGCGAGTCACAGTAGTCATGCTTCATTAGCAATTCTGTGGAAATTAATAAAGTATATACAAAGAAAACGGATGAACTGTGCCAAGTACATGAGTTGTTGGGATGTCCTCAGCCCTCATTTTTATATTTGTACAACCAGCTTTCAAAACTAGATATGCAGAGGTGAGCATTATGGTGCAATCTTTTAATCTGGGAAGGAGGACAGAAGCAGTCAGATTTCTGTGAGTTCAAGGTCAACCTGCTCTTAATACTGGTTCTAGGACAGCCAGGACTCTGTAAAGAAATCCTATCTCCAAATAACAAACAAATACAAACAAGTAAGCAAACAGTTGAGTAAAACAGCAAAGAAACCCCAATTATCCATTTTGGTAGAATGACACATGCCTATTAAAAATTGAATAATGTTTAAAGTAAAATGTAGAAACGAAGTATAGACTCTCACATACGTAATACTGAGATTGAAAAAATAACTAGATTTAAATGATGCCTTTCTTCTTCATTGAATTACATTGTAATATTAATTTACCTATAAATGTAAAATAAGCTAAAATTTAAGTGTTTTGAGTCAATAGCAGCATGTTTCAATTGAAGACAGTGTTTACATGTTTTAAATAAAGAAACATGAGCAAAGAAATAGGAGCACAATTAACCTTTGTGTTTTACTCTTTCAAGTCCCATGTACCATGCATGTATAGCAGTCTTCATCCTGGTCACCATCATCCCTTTTTTTCATTTAAGGAGCACCTCATTACCTTCCTTTTCTCTTTACTGAGTTTCCTTGGTTGACTGAATTTCATCATTTCTTTTGTAAAGGGCAAGTAGACTCTGTTTTATCTGCATTGAATGCCAGATGCAAGATCAATTCTATTTTTACAAAACTATGGTATGGTAAAAGGAAAATGAAGAGAGACACCTTACATATTTATGTGTTTTTTTTTTTTGTATTCTCTATAACTTGGTGACTGTTTCTTGAAAATACCCTTGCTTTATTGACACATGTCTCAAAAATATAATTAATAACTTGCCCATCCATCTTCAGAGACGCTTCCTCTTACAGTAGTAGATCAGTAATAAATACTGAAATCCATAACCAGATATTATGCAGAGAATGAGAGACCTCGAAACACACATAAATGGGATGTCTCCATCCAATGCCTCCCTTAAGGGCTCAGGTAACCCAAGGAAGAGAAGCAGAAAGAGTGTAAGAGACAGTGGGGTTGGAGCACACCAAGAAGGTCCTTCAAATCAGTGTGAGAACACACATTGAAATTACAGAGAATAAGGTAGAATGAACAAGGCCTCCATTGGTAGCAGAAAAGGAATGATACAATCAAGAGGAAGACAATTATACTAATAATATTGGTTGAGGAAATGAACAGGAATTAGAATTTGAAACTAGGTTGCTGGGCACAATCACTAATGTGAAAAGCATATGGATTATTTTAGAAGTTGGAAGAATAAGACTATTGTAAAAGAGCAGAGTAGTCCAGCAGTTACCAGACTGAGTGCTTAGATACTGGAATAAGGTTTCTTTAAATGGTATATTGGAAATGAGTTTTAATATCACAGTTTGATTGATTTAAACAAATACAACAGATTAAAAAATAAAAATAAAACAACTAACAGCAGTGATGGAGACAAATGGTAAAGATGTTCACCACAATGAGTGCTAAGAAGTAATTATGGTTTTTGAGGTCAAGATAATTTAAACAATTTAAATGAGGTGTTATCTGAAAAGTATGTCATTTGAGACTCCCATAAATTATTTATGCCATTTCAAATTAAGTGTATGTGTACCCTTATTTTACTTCTTTTACATTGTTCCATGTAAACCTGACATTTCATGAGCTTTAACTTTAAAAAGTTTTTCTTTTCATGTAAATAAAGATATTGAAATTTTAAAAAGAAAAAAAACCCTTGTTTTTGACACCTAGCTCAAAGTGTGCAAATAAACCTACTATATGATTATATAACATAAGTTTTCATGAGAAAATTAAAACATATACACATAAATACATATAGTTTTAGCACATAGGTCTTAAAACACATATAGCTACTTTATAAAACTCATATAAAATAATAAAACCTTGGCAAGAATGTTATTTCTTTGTTTACAAAGTATAACACAAATTTTTCAATAAAAATAAATAAATAAAAATGAAGTATGATACAAAAACCTCTTTTGAATCTCAATACCAAGACTGAATCCAATTAAAATATAATTCTGCTGCATTATTAATATAAAAATTATTTAAATAATGTTGTGGGCATGCATAAATAATTCATATTTTATTAATTAGCAGCTCCTGAGTGTCTTTTTCAATGTCTGTTTCACAAGTGTCTCCAGAACTTCATAAAGATGGATACAGTAGATGTAGTTAAAGGAGAGCAAGGATAATCAATTATGGAGATTTGTCTTAGTAACTACTCAAAGTTCTTGAAATAAATCTTATTTGACAGAATAAAAAATTATTTTATGTCAATTATATGAGTAATATGCAAATTGCATTAAATTTATCATTCCCTTTTTATTCCCATTGAGACCAATCATATACTCAAAGGATCTATGATTTCCTGTCAGGAATATTGTCAGTTAATAAATTATAATATTACATATTTCTATTTGTTTAGTTAAAATAAAGAAATACATCCAGAAATGATTTAACTTTTAACTCTTTTCATAACAAAAATACTGGTAACCCTGTGTTGAGATGGCTTAACAAGAAATGGTGTATGCCAACAAATTCAACAACTTGAGTTCAATCCCCAGGACCTACATAGTAGATGGAGAAAACCAACCAGCATAAGTTGTACTATGGCTTCCCCATGTATACTGTGGCATCCAAAAGTCCCTTCCTCTGCTTGACTGTGGCGAACTCCCTGACCAGCAGGAAAGAACAGCCACCAGACGAGGATTCTTCCCAAATCATGTTTTACTGGAGCCTCTTGGTTGAAGGGAGAGCAGTAAGCAAGGGGCCCCGAGTTCTGAGCTGCAACTGCCTATATAGGGACTAGGGGGTACGTGCAGGCTTCCTATTGGTCAAAGTGTCTCAGCAACTGCTCCAAGTTCTCTGATAGGTCCAGCACACTGAGGACACTGGCCATGCCCGAGATGGTGGTACCTCCAGCCTGCAGGAGCTAGGCGCCATCTTGGAATGGCGGCCACACGTATTGGCTCCCTGCACTTGACCACATTTTCATACATACATACATACATATTTATGTGCATACATTGACACATAAATATATATGTGTGTGCATATATATACAAATACACAAAAGAAAACTTATCATAAATTATTTATATTGGCCATTCTGAAAATGTATATCAGCTTTTATGGGTTCATAATTTGCTGTTTTTTTTCTTGGAACAAATAATCAGCTAACTATTGATTGAAAATTAAATACCAGTTACAATGGAGAGAGAATTTTAAAGAAATCATTAGAATTCCAAAAGAGAAACAGAATGAGAAGACCCAGATTTTAACCCACAAACCTATGAACACCTCATTTTCGATAAAGGTGCTAAAAGTATACAATGGAAGAAAGAAAGCATCTTCAACAAATGGTGCTGGCACAACTGGATGTCAACCTGTAGAAGAATCAAAATAGACCCATATCTATCACCATGGACAAAACTCAAGTCCAAATGGATCAAAGACCCCAATATCAATCTGAACACACTGAACCTGATAGAAGATAAAGTGGGAAGTACCCTACAACAGATGGGCACAGGCGATTGCTTCCTAGGTATAATCCCAGCAGCACAGTCATTAAGTGCAACATTGAATAAATGGGACCTACTGAAACTGAGAAGCTTCTGTAAAGCAAAAGACACTGTCACTAAGACAAAAAGGCAACCCATTGACTGGGAGAAGATCTTCACCAACCCCGCAACAGACAAAGGTCTGATCTCCAAAATATATAAAGAACTCAAAAAACTAGACTTTAAAATGCTAATTAACCCAATTAAAAAATGGGGCACTGATCTGAAGAGAGAATTCTCAACAGAAGAAGTTCAAATGGCCAAAAGGCACTTAAGGTCACGCTCAGCCTCCTTAGCGATCAGGGAAATGCAAATAAAAACAACATTGAGATATCATCTTACACCTGTCAGAATGGCTAAAATCAAAAACACCAATCATAGCCTTTGCTGGAGAGGCTGTGGAGAAAGGGGTACCCTCATCCATTGCTGGTGGGAATGCAAACTTGTGCAACCACTTTGGAAAGCAGTGTGGCGGTTTCTCAGGAAATTTGGGATCAACCTACCCATGGACCCAGCAATGCCACTCTTGGGAATATACCCACGAGATGCCCGGTCATATGACAAGGACATTTGTTCAACTATGTTCATAGCAGCATTATTTGTAATAGCCAGAACCTGGAAACAACCTAGATGCCCTTCAATGGAAGAATGGATGAAGAAATTGTGGAATATATACACATTAGAATACTACTCAGCAGTAAAAAAACAATGACTTTGCGAATTTTGCATGCAAATGGATGGAAATATAAAACACTATCCTGAGTGAGGTAACCCAGACCCAAAAAGAGGAACATGTTATGTACTCACTCATATTTGGTTTCTAGAGATAAATAAAGGTCAGTGAGTCTATAATTTGATATTCTAAAGAAACTAAATAAGAAGGTGAACCCAAAGAAAAACATATAGCTATCCTCCTGGTTATAGGAAATAGACTAGATTGCCGGGCAAAAAATTGGGATCTTGGGGGTGTGGTGGGAGGGGGGTTAAGGGGAGAAGGGGAGAGAAATGTGAGAAGGGGAGGGTGGGGGGGAACTTGGGGAAACGGGATGATTGGGATAAAGGAAGGTTGGTTAGGGGAGCAGAGAAGCACACATCTTAATTAAGGGAGCCATCTTAGGGTTTGCAAGAGACTTGGATCTAGAGGGGCTCCCAGGTGCCCAGGTCGATGTCTCCAGTTAGTTCCTGGGGCAGCTTAGGATAGGGAACCTGAAATGACCCTATCCTATAGCCAGACTGATGAATATCTTGCATATCACCATAGAAACTTCATCTAGCGATGGATGGAGATAGAGACAGAGACCCACACTGAAGAACTGGCCTGAGCTCCCAATGTCCCAATGAGGAGCAGAAGGAGGGAGAATATGAGCAAAGAAGTCAGAACCACAAGGGGTGTGCCCACCCGTGGAGACAGTGGGGCTGATTCTTTGGGAGCTCACCAAGGCCAGCTGGACTGTGACTGAAAATGCATGGGATAAAACCGGACTCTCCGAATTTGGCCGACAATGATGGCTGCTGAGAAGCCAAGGACCATGGCACCGGGTTTTGATCCTACTTCATGTTCTGGCTTTGTGGGAGCCTACCCAGTTTGGATGTTCACCTCCCTAGACCAGGATTGAGGGGGGAAGACTTTGGACTTTCCACAGGGCAGGGAACCCTGACGGCTCTTCAGGCTGGAGAGGGAGGGGGAGGAGTGGGGAGAGGGGAAGAGGTGAGGGAGGAGTGGGAGGGAAATTGGAGGTGGGAAGGAGGCAGAAATTTCTTTTTTTTTCCAATAAAAAAAAGAAAAAAAACGATTGATTGATAGATACATACATCGATCGATCGATCGATAGATAGATAGATAGTAGAATGAGTGATGTTAACCTAAAAATTTGATAAATGTATTATAGATTTATTTATAAGTGAGAGATAATAAATACATTATATGGTATATACATAAAATATATGATAGATTAAATAAATTAGACAGTAGACAGAATGATTGATAACAAATATATAGTTATTTTTTAATATATAGATAATAGATAAATCAACAATAAATAAACAGATTAATAATTAATAACAGAAACTTTGCAGCCCCACACAAAATAAATAAAGAAAGAAAGAAAAGAAAAGAAAAGATAAGATAAGAAAAGAAAAGAAAAAAGGAAGGAAAAGGCATGCTAGTAAAGACTATGATCTGCCCCTTATGTTTTGTATGGAACTCCAACAGATTCAATATTGCCCATTCATATTGCATGAGAATACACTCTAAATTTAAACAACCACACAAAATATCCTCTAGACACATTATCAAGAATACATAAAGGTGATGTTTGTCCTGTCCTCCAGATATATTTCTTAATCTAGTGAAGCAGACACCTAAGATTAACCATCACAGGAGGAAATATGACCCATTTTCTGTCTTCTAAAAAGAAAATAAAGAAGTTTTCACTGAATATTTATTTCCACATGGACTCTTTTCCTTTTCTCTCTTTTCCCCATGAACTTCTTGAAGACTACCTAGACCCATTCTCTTTCTTCTTCCTTTAAATTTTATTAACTAGTTTTTCACTGCTGTTGCTGCAAAAAATGCTTTTTCCAAGAACAGAACTTACATTTAAAGTTAATGCTATGATGAGTTTCAGATTCTGCCATCTTTCAACTATAAGCAGAGGTCCTGGTTGACCATTCCTTCCGCATCCTGAACAGAAGTCTTTTCAACAGATTGTCAAGATGTCATGATATGTCACCCTATCTTATCATATGGAAAAGTTTTAGCACCCCCATAAACCTCTCCACCAACACAATAACCCTAACCCTAAATCAGGTAATTTCAAACAAATTAGGAAAAAACCTAGGTTTAGTGGATGCCAATTTTACTGGATGATTTTCCAACCCCCAAGAGAAAAGACTGGGAAAGAGTGTGTTTGTTCTCTGTGATACTCTTTAAATATCCAAAGGAAGTGGTCTTTAACATCACTGGGGAGAGGTCATTGTTTAGCATGCTTTCTTAGGGATGCAGTCTGAACTAAAACAACTTCCCGGGGTGTGGTCTTGGGATGGAACTTCGATTCACACATTCCAGACTGTTTGGAGATATGGATGTCAGGGGCTGAGGTGAGGCCTGAACACAAGCATTCCAGACTCTTTGGGTATATGAATGCCAGGGGCATGGGAGAGACTTCAATACAAAAATCCCAGATGTTTTGGGTATATGGATGCCAGGGGCTGGGATGAGGCTTCCACCCAAACATCCCAGAATCTTTGAGGGCACTGGCTCAAGTCTAGCTGCTGAGCCAAGGAGGCCTGCCAGATTTTCCTTTGTGGGTAGGGTTCAGTCTACCTGTCTTGGAAGGATGAGATGATCAATTCCTTGGTGTAGTATCCAGAAAGCTGATGAGGTGGGAGGCAGCTTTTTGCTGTGTGGGTAGCTTTGCCATATCCAAAGGCAAACTTCCAGGTAGAAGGTCTTTTGTAATCATGCATCTTCTTGGAGGAGCTATAGGATGCTGTAGGAGCTGGCATGACTCTGTCATAAGATGCTCTTTTGTTAAATGCCATACTCTCAGATCTGTAAAGGCACTTGAGAATCAGAGTACCACTACCTGTCAGGTATATCCAAATTAGACATATAAGTAAAATATGGACATATAGTTTATTCAATCAGTTAAAACTTACCAATGTCAGTAAAGGGAAGAAGATTAGAAGGAAAATTTTAGTAAGCCAAAGTATACGAGAGGCAGAATATCTACTTGATATACCATCACACATGGGTTTTCTTACCAAAGACGGCACTGAGGTTTTCACTTGGACCTCAAACAAAAATAGTGGCCATCTGTGTGTTTGCTTTTATTCAGAGTTATTGTCATCTGGAGTTATAAGTTTTACAGATTTTAAAACAAGCACACATACACACAGAGAAACATAAAACAAGCATACTGTGGCAGCATTACTTACACACATATATTAACAGACAAAACTTTTTCCAGGAAGCTATCAACTTACAAATTTAAAAATTCTGAAGTAGACTGCAAAAGGCAGATGACTTCACAGGTGATCCCACTCAGGGCCAGATCAGTAGAAACATAAGGATGGAACACCTATGGCATTTAGAGTGGGAGGATAGGGGAACCATTGTAGGTAGAATCCCAGTTCGACCAGATCACATGCAAACAAATAGCAAACAGAGAAACAGGGTGGGAGTGGGGAGGAGGAGCAGGGGCACAGCATCCATAAACCATGGGCATATTGGGGTTTGTTTAATTGTTTAATTGTTACCATATTGCCAAAAAAATTTAGGTATCAAGGAACATATGGTATCAGATATCCCCAATTTTACTAGATTTTGTAAAAGGCTGCTCAAGGGCATTTGGGGATTAGGCTTCAAATTAGAGGTATTCATTTAGCAAGTCTATGCCGAGACCCATAGCCTAGTGCAACACGTCCACTGTAGTAGACTTTGACTGAAAAAAAAAAAAAACAAAACAAAAAAACAAAAAACAAAACAGGGGGTATGGGAGTAGGCTTGAGCATCTCTGGAGGGGTCATTTTTTTGCCTACTTTCTTGAGAGTGGAGTCTGAACTGAGGCAACTCCCAGTGGAGGAGAGTTGGGCTGGAGCCTCCACCCAATAAATAATGATAACTGTTTCCTATCCCTTCTTTGTATTTTTCTCTCATCTCCTCACTCTAGTCATATTGTAAAAAAGTAATGTACCAACTTTCATCAACCTGTCTCCATCCCACCATGATAGATGGTGTCTACTTCTTAATGAGATGTCATATGATGTTAAGTGTTCAAAGTTTACAATGAAGGCATCATCCTTGTGCCTCTTTGTTTAGTCTGTATTAGCTCTTTTTCCTCCCTATGATCTTGTGTTGACTTCTTCAAGGCATTATTTTATGAATAGAACAGCCTTCATTCACTGTTCCTCATTAGATCCTCACCTCTTCTGTCATGTTTCTCCGTAGATTCTTTTTCAATTGAGTTGCAACACTGTCCTCTGTTTATCTTCAAAATTCATGGCTGAATGAACCACAGAGATCTGGTCTGTATGTAATTCTTATTTTAATAGCTCATGTGTTTGTATTTTGAGCTTTATAAAAATATGATTTTTATTGGTTTTATTGAGTTATACATTTTTCTCTGCACCCCTCCCTGCCTCCCCTCTCCCCTTCAACCCTGACAACAAAGAGGACCCTAGGAGAGACATTCATGGATCTAATCTACATGGGCAGTAGTAAAAGACAAGATCTCCTGAGTAAATTGGGAGCATGGAGACCATGAGAAAAAATATTCTTTTAAATAGGAACTCTGATACTTGTGTAAAAGTTCATTCTGTTATAAGAATGACTTACTTTACCTTTTTCACTGACTTAACTCTTATTATTATCCACTATATATAATATAGTTAAATATCTTTTCTATTATCTGTTATCTCAAGGAGAATGTAAAACCCTAGATGTTGGATTGTGGTTTCTGGTATTCCAAATACTATTTTGCAGTAAAAAGAGATCATTGCCAATAAAAAGCCAATAGTAAATATCTAGTCATTGTCCCCTATTCACTGGGTGAAGACATGTCAGTAAATATATTGTGAACCATAACCCTTACAGAGCTTAGACTCAAGCCCTTAATTCATCAGCCCAACTCTCCACACATACATCCCTTTTGGAATGTGATATCATTCTGTGAAATTATAAATCAAAGAATAGTTTTATAAGATGTGTTATATAGTTTTATATATACATAAATATGCACACAGAGACTCACACTCATGCTATATTCATGTATGTTCACACATTTTTATACTTCATTTAATAAAACACCTCAGCAGTACTTTATTTTTTTCATTTTCACTCTTAAGGAAACATTGTTGATTTGGAGAAACTGTTAGATTTGAAGGTGATTCTACTTCTTCTATTATTTTTTGTGGGGGTGGGGCAGGATGTGAGTGTAGCAAAGCACAGATATAAAGGCCAATGGTAGTCAAAGAACAACCAAACATTCATCCTTATCTTCTACATTGTTTGAACCAGAGCCTCTTGTTGTTCCTCCTGCAACATTTCTGTATCAACACTGAGGTAAGCACTTCAGAGCCCTGCCTAGCTTTATTTTGTTTCTGATTATTGGAATGAAAATCTTCATGTTTGTTTATCAAATCCTCTACCCAATCCTGTTCTAGATTTGTAAATGCAGAACATCATAAATGATTCCAAGCCACAAATATCTCTGCTATGATATGGAAACTCACTTCAATGAAGTAGAAAACAAACAGCTTTGGGAGTCTCCATGAGAATAGTTATTCCCAGAGAAAGCTATGTCTTCTTCCAGAAGAGTTACATTAGCCAGTCATGTGTCAATCCTTCTACCCACTAATAAAACCAATATGCTATCATCACTCTAAATATTGTAGATTTTGTATATAAAAGGTCAATGGTCTTACATATTTTTTATATTTGAAGTTTTTTTCTTTCATTTTATATAACAATCACATTTTCCCCTCTCTCCCCTTGTCCTCTTTCCCCACCTTCCCCACACCCAACTCCCAATTCACTCCTCAGAAAGGGTAAGGCCTCTCCTGAGAAGAGGCAGAGAGGGGAGCAGAGAAAAATAGAGCTCAATAAAAATTAATAAATAACAGAAGTGTTAGGCCCTCCATGGGGAATTAACAAAGTCTGGCATACCAAGTTAACCAGGACCAATCCCATCCCGCCTATATCTAGGCTGAGCAATAAGTAATGGGCTTCAAAATACCAGTTCATGTATTAGGGATAAATATTGGTCCCCCTGTGGCTCTACAGACTGCCCAAGTCACAGAACTGTCACCTTGACCCACCTTCAGAGTGCCTAGTGTGGTCCTGTGCAGGCTCCCTAACTGTCAATTCAGAGTCGATGAGCTCCCACTACTTTGGGTCAGCTCTTTGTGGGTTTTCTCCTTATTATTCTGACCCTCCGTACTTAGCCGTACATCCCTGCCTCTGTTTTCATCAGATATTGGATGAAAGTTTTTGATGACAATTAGGATGGAGATGTGGCTCAGTGGTTGAAAGCATATACTGCTTTTGCAGAGGACTTGCATCCAGTTCCCAGGACACACAGCAGTCAACTCACAATTGCCTGTAACTCCAGTACCATAGTAACTCAATGCCCCTGAGTTGGTTCCTCAGGCATTGGTGGCATTATATTTTAAGTTGTATTTAGATGCTGATTGTTTCTGTCTAAATTCATGAATATTTAAATTTTAATGATATTCTTTTATATTACTTAGATCTTTAATGGAATATCTTAAAAACCATAATGATTGATAAATTTTAATATAACTCATAAAACAATAGATACCTAATATCTTATAAATAGATTACTGTAACCATACAGATACATGTACTATACATATTTGCACAAAATTACATAAATCTAATCTCTGTCACTAGTGAAAATTAAAACTCCTGCTTTATGCTATAATGTAATATTTGAGAAAAAAGTAAAGGGTAAGAAGTTAGCAGAAGGTTTTTGAGAGTGTGTATATCACCAATGCATGTGTTTGTTAAGTAGGAATTGAAAGTTAAATGCTTCTGAATCAGTTTCTGAATTGAAAGTTAAATGCTCTTTGAATCGGTGTTGCAGTGATGCAAAATGTCAATGAAAAAAATCATCTTTTGATACTTTATTTAATAGTACTATCTCAGCTGGGCAGCAGACTTTTTGTAATTCTTATGTTCATAGTTCAGGAAACATTTCTGATATGAAGAGATTGTAAGATCTGCAATGACTTTCTTCTGATAAGTCTTAAATACGTAGACATCACAGCAAAATATAGAATATGGGTTTGTGCAACTTTTCAGTTTTATCCACAAATAGTTCTTTTCTATAAATTTTTACTGACATTATTTTTGGATTGATACACTATATTAACAATATATTTAGATCATGATTTTTCTACATAAAATGCTCCTATATTATTCCTGTGTCCTCACTCATCCAATTCAATGCTGTTTTTCTTTCCTTTAGAATGCAAATAAGAAAAAGAAACAATCAACCAAGAGACAAAAAACAGAGTTAAAAAATAAGAAAAAAAATATTTGAAGCACACTGATAAATGTCATAAAACAAAACACAAAACCATACCATACAAACAAAAGACCAGTATGGTATAGGAAGTCCTTCTGTTTGTGTATTGCTTTCATTGACTAATGAATAAAGACTGTCTTGGCCTAGTTGATAAGGTAGAACTTAAGTAGGTGGGGAAAACAGAACTGAATGCTGGGAAGAAGAGAGGTGGAATAGGGGAGAGACACCATGGATCTCTTGGAGCCAGACACTGGGAATTTTACCTTGTAAGCCACTGCCATGTGGCAATACACAGATTAATAGAAATGGGTAAAATTAATATAAAAGTTAGCCAATACGAAGTTAAAGCTAATGGGCCAAGAAGTGATTTAAGTAATACAGATTCTTGTGGTTATTTTGTTTCTGGGCAGTTGGGACAAACAAGTGGCTCTCCTCCTATATCAGTGGAACAAAATTGACCAAAAAACGCAATATGAGTAAAAAAAAATTTAAATAAATACCATTGAGTTTATTTATGCTGGCCATTTACTGCTGCATATGAAGCTTGCCCTGAAGTATACTTAATATATCCATGATTCTTCACTGGAAAAAAAATTTTTGCATTGCATGCAAGTATAAATTGAAATTAGCTTTTAGGTTATGTATGGGAGCCTGTGTCTTTTCACCCTTTTTTGTGCTAGAACTGTATTAGCATTCACCTGGGCAGGCTCTCTTCATGCTACCAAAATTTCTGTGAGCTTTATATGTGCATTCATCCTGTGGTTTCTAAAAGACACTGTTTTTTGGAGGCATACATTTTTTATAGTACCTACAAGTATTTCTTTAAAACACAAATGATTTTGGTTTTTAAAACAAGTGATTCAAGTATTTATTGATATACTTTCTTCTATCACCTGGAATTTCTCACAATAACCTCACTGTGAAGATGAGTGAGAACAGAGTATGGTAAGATAACATAATATAAATTATTATTATTTCCTATATTGTATCAATTATTTGCTAACCATCATTAATTATCTTTATTTTTGGAAACCAGATACATGTTATTAACATCTAGATTATTGATAACTTTCAAACATCCAAGCCTGTACTTTAGCAGTTATTCACCCTATTTAACAGGTTCTTTTAATATATACCTGAGATCTTTATTGCTACATTTTGCATATTTGAGACATAGTGAGTCCTAGTATGTTGTAAACAACCACTTAATATTATTATTTTTAAAAGTTCAGAGACATACTCACAATAACATTTAGGAAATGCATTTTGTCACAAGACTTTCCTAGTTGAATTTTTTTTCCAAAGAACTGATTAAATCAAACACTTTGACCTGGGTCATTTGTGGACTGTTCTTTAGAATCTAAAAATCTCTAAGGAGGGAACAATTTATTTTGTACCCCAGTGTCCTGGGCATAGGCTTCTAAACTATTTATTATTCTGGAGCCTTTGCAGAAGAGTTTTACTAGATTGTAATGTCGACAAAACAGCTATACCTCAGAACATCTTGATACTAATGTATGCCCTTGAATGAAAATAACACCCAAAGGAAAAATGGGATCATAAGGCAAGAGACAAAATAAAAACAATAGCAAAAAAAAAAGAGCAAGCCTACTTGAATAAGAAAATGATTTCAGGTCACATAGTGTCTAGTAAGCATAGGTAGAGTGAAAGAAAATATTGAGGTTAAAAAGAAATCTCAAAATGAGAGGTGTGTACACATTGCTATATTTGGTAATATGAAAATACCAGAGCTTAACATTTTATGATATTCTATTGTCTTCAGAATTTTAACAGCTACACTCTTTTATGTTTTAATCTCATTTGGATTTGCTTGATGAAAACATGTATATTAAATTTCCTTCATGTTCTTTTTAATTAAGACAATAAGCTGCATAAGGTATTCATATTTTTGGTAATGATTCATTTTGAATTGATAGAATAATTTGAACATTAATAAAGTTTTATACAGGACCAAATATTTTATGCATGTGTTATCGTTCATCCAAATTCACAGTAAGTCAATTCTTTGGTATAAATCTTCTTTCACTGTATTTCAGCACTAAAAATTTACTGGTACAATGATAAACTTCACCTGTACACTCTTCTAGAGGCTATAAAGTCTACAACTAAGGCTTTAGCATCTTCTCTATATATCATTTCAGGATTCAGTCATTCCCAGGATCCAATATGTTATTATTATCCATTTATATTGATTTCCAAGATAAGAATTTTTAGCATCCACCAACATAGAAAAAATAGCAGATGGTCACGTTAAATATAATTTGCTAGTAACTGCATAAAGGAGCAATTTATTTCAACTTCCAAACCACTCAAACAAGTTTAAAATTGTGTTATCTTGTCAATTAAATTTCCATTATGATTCATTTATAATAGTAGGGTATCTTATTTATTTATTTATTTTATGTGCATTGGTGTTTTATCTGCATGAATATCTGTGTGAGGTTCTTATATCTCCGTGGAACTGCTACAGAGAGTTGAGAACTGTCATGTGGGTACTGGGAACTGAACCTGGGTCTTCTTGAAGAACAGTCAGTCATCTTAGGGGCTGGAGGAATGACACATCTTTCCATTCCATAATATGGTATCTCAGTCTCAAATGTTCAGGGAATCTATTAAGAGTCATTATTCCCTTATCCCCCCCCACTCTATCTCTTTTCTTTCTCTCTAACTCTATCTCCTTCCCTCTCTTTCTGTCTCTCTGTCTCTGTCTGTCTCTGTCTCTCTTTCTCTCTTTCTCTCTCTCTCTCTCTCTCTCTCTCTCTCTCTATATATATATATATATATATATATATACATATGTTTATATATATACACATAGATATTTGTGTGTGTATATGTGTTTGTTTTCATGTGTTTGGCTTAAAACTTTGCTGTTTTACCTTAATGCAGTTTGGTAATATTACCAATCTTACTTATCGGCTTCATATACGTGTACATTTTCAGTAAAATTATTTAGTGAGCATAAATTTTCATTATTAAATAAATATAATATTTTAAAATATAGAAGAGTATTTTTATAAAATCATTTGATAGTATGTTTCAGGTTTTATAAATAAAATAGTTATCTTTCCTTAAAATTGTCCTCCCTTCTTATATTCTGTAACATTTTTAGCATATAAGGAAGTGAATAAAGAAAAATAAGCATGAAAGTAGAGAAAAATTAATGTGAGTACTAAACATTAAAGTCCAAGGCCAATAATTGAAGATTTTTAATATTTTAAATGATCAATATAATTTGAATATCAGTCACATACTGATTTGAGAAATAATGTTCTAAATACATATTATTTAGTTACCAAAGTGAGGTTCTACATAAACAGAATACTTATATAATTTTTAAGGTACATTTACAAACCAGTTGCTGTAGGAACTGTTGTCTCACCAGTTGTTGGGATAACACCTGATCTAATAGTTCATTTAAACAAAACCTTAGATGGTAACAAAGACTTAAATAGTCCCAGAGAATTAACAGCTAAAACAGAAATGTAACTGATTGTTGTTGAAGAAAAATTACAGGAGGCACATGTGGATAGGGTGAATCCAAATATTAATTGCATTCTAGTCATATAGCCTTCCAGAATTTCACCACATAAATCAAGTAAAAAATTAAAAACTTTGGTGGAAAAAGTGTCTGAATTAATTATAAAATGAAAGTTGACACTTTGTCAACTAGCAGGTATAGATCAAGCAGAGATTATAGTGCCTTTTACTTTTGATGAAATTAAAAAAAATACAGGAAGACAAGGAACCTTTGCAAAGAGCTTGTGCTAAGTTTTTGGGAGAAATTAATATCAATTATCACAAAAGTGAAAGAATTAACCTTATAAAAAGTTCTTGGAATCTTCTGCTCATTGTATGGGACACACCAATAACTGGAGCCCATACATTCTATAGTGATGCAAATAAATCAGGAAAGGCAGGATACAAATCAGAAGAATTAATTAAGGTAGAACAAAGCCCTTATACTTCTGTCCAGAAAGCAGAATTATATTCTATTTTAATGGTGCTAAGGGATTTTAAAGAATCTCTTAATATAGTTACTGATTCACAATATGCAGAAAGAGTTATCTTGCATATTGAAACCACAGAATTTATACCAGACGATACAGAATTCACTTCATTATTCATCCAGGTTCAAGACATAATTAGAAATAGGCTCTGTCCTATATACATAACACACATCCAATCCCATAGGGGTCTGCAAGGTCCTCTAGCACAAGGTAATGCAGAAATTGATCAATTATTGATTGGAACTATGTTGCAGTCTCAGAATTTCATAAAAACATCATGTCAATAGCAAAGGTTTAAACAAAAAGTTTTTTTATTATATGGCAACAAACTAAGGAGATTATATTCGGGTTTTCGGTGGGCAACTGTTTTAATCTCAGAAAAGACTGATTCAGTAATAATTTATTAGAAGTTATGGACATCATGTTTATACCTATACAAATAAAGACAAATAATAGTCCAGCATATTTTTCTAAGAAAATGAACCATTTTTTTGCTTATTATAATATTAAGAACATTACAGGTATACCACATAATCCTATAGGTCAGGTAATTATAGAAAGATCAAATCAAACTATAAAGAATATATTAAACAAAGAGAAAGGGGTTAAAATTCCCCCAGAAATAGATTAGATAATGTTTATTAACCTTGAATTTTCTTAACAATAATGAGATAGGGACAACAGCAACAGAGAGACATTGGATAACAGAAAAGTCTTCTGAATTAAATCAGCCAGTGTATTTCAAGGATGGGTTGACCTCACAATAGAAGCCAGGAGATATGGTACATTGTCTTTATAAATAATGTTTAAGTTTTCCACAATGAACAATAATTTTCCTGCAGTAATCTTTGAAATTTCCAGGAAGAAGATGGGGTCCCACAACAACTCCACCTGGTTGCTATGATGTCATGATGCTGATCGCGCTACTATAAGACCTGTTTTATGTACCAGCTGCTCAAGATGATTCAAACTTGGTTAACTGAAATGGTGCACTTTTTTACAACATGACTCCAAATAGTAACCACAGAAAACATAACTCCAAAAACATAACTCCAGAAAACATAACTTCAAAAACATAACTCCAGAAAACATAACTCAAAATATTAACCTCAGAAAAACCCTACCAAATAGTCAGAGACTATTTGCAATTATACCAGAGAGTAATCTTGGAACTTATCCATCATTTTACTTTCACAGGAACCCATAGAAAGAACATCGCCCCCATGATAGCTTAAACATCGCCCCCATGATAGCTTAAAGTAATTCTAGAAGATGACATCCCCTCTCCCAACAACGTTTTTCCTCACCGTTAGAGACATCATTTAGGGGTTGATTATCACTGATAAAGGGTTGGAGGTTGGGGAAAAATTATGTAAGCTTGGGGATCACTTTGAAAAAAAGAAAATTTGATGGGATAATAGATTAGTGTGAGCTTACTTACACTAATAATAATAGTGAGTAATAGAGTGAATACTTGTAAGCTATTATTTGTAGGCAATTTACATTGGTATAGATTCTTGTACATGAATACAAACTTAAATTATATTGAATATGTTCCTATTTTCATCTACAATGTTTGTATACCTAGGCAAAATTTTTTGTCATATTGTATGCATTCATGCTTCTACCTCTGCTTAAGACATTTTGTATATTGATACAATTTTAGGATATATTTATCATATTGCAATATACATTTCTACCTCTGATCAAGATATTTACACACTGTTTACATTGCATGGCCTCTTATACTATATATGCCCAGGTAAAGCACATGTCTGGCCTCTTTTTTTTACTGCGGGATTTGATTGCTATTCTCCGTTCAGAGGACTGAAATGTGTGAGTCTATCCCTAAATAAATAACCCTCTATTGTACTCAGTTCTGATCCAGTATGGTATTTCTTTTAAGGATCCAACTTGACCCACCAATAAAAATTTTAGTTTATAATACTGATAATGATGCAGAAAATATGCAAAACTCAAAACTATAATAAAAAGTTATCAATGAGTTATATACCTCAGCCATTGGAATCAGGGGTGGTAACAGATTGTATAGATTCAGAGCACAGATGAATGACATGTGCATATTCTAGCTTAATTTGGGGAATCCCTGTACACATTCCCACTTACTTCATTGATTGTTGGGTGTTGCTTGGAGAATTTTTAAGGTTAGAAAAAGGTAACTGAAAACTTGTTTGTGATTCTACAATACAATTTACAAAATTGAATCTGTAAAATGTGTATTTTAAAAACTTATTTCATAAAGATTAAGAAAACAAGTGAATCATAACTATTTCCCTGCTTGTTAACATGTAGTAATTTTAATCTTAGTCACAGATAAAGTGTAGTTATATTGAAAAGGATTATTGTAGCTCACTTATGTATGGAAATACACATAAAGCACGTGTGATTAAATGAAAGAATATGTCACAAAATTGTTAATAAATCACTTAAAGGAAATAAGAATTCCTTTTTATACAAGAATTACATTTTTACTTTTAAAACATTTTGTATCTCTATGTATTTTTATGTGGGTGTGTGCAAACCATGTATGTATAGGTGACCACAGAGGCCTGAAGAGTCTGTTGGCAGTACAAGCTGCATTGAGATAGGTGTTTTAAGCTTAATTCAGGTTCTCTGTAATACTAGGAAATGCTCTTAACTGCTGAATTATTTCTGCAGTCACAAGAATGAGTTTTTTAAAAAAAATTATCAGTCAATATTAAATGATGCATAATCTACTTTTTCACAGTTGTTTGAAGTCTTAACCATTTTAACTACTAAAATTATGAGCAGTGAAATAAAAAATTTTCTATCAGTTTTCATATTTTGCCTCTTATTAATAGCCTCTGTGTTGGATAAAAAAATAACCCTGCTTTCCACTAAATTAATCCCATCTTGATAATCAAAAATGCATTCATTCATTTGTTACAATTACCTTCAAATCCTAAGAAAAAGAAAACTGTATTTTTATAGTTATATTTATAATAAAATCATACAAGTTTAATGTTTATCTTCTATGGAAGAATACAAAAAATTAATATAAATATTTAAAAGGTGAGAGAAAAGATTAAGCATAAAAATAATCTACATTACCAACATCCTATAGTTCCCAGATACAGGAATAGAATCTAAATCTTTTCTTTTACATTGGCATATTCTGACCCCAACACCAGTTTAGCCATTAGTTTTTAGTCATAAAAAATATTTGTTTTTTCTGAAACATTATCAGCTACACTTGGTCAGATGATGGAATTACAGGTTAGAGAATCTGAAGATAATGATCCTGGAAATAAGAAACTCTTATTTGGAAGTCATTTTTACTCATTTATATATTTGGAAGATCACATTTATTTCATTATATTAGTTTAGTAGTATAATTTTTAAAAATCAGTTATCAATATAATGAACTATGGTTGACTTGCAAAGAATAATGTCTCAGTATATAGTCCTGATTGATTTGAACTCATAAATCTCTTGCTTTGTTTCATCAATGGTGAACTTACAGATATCTACATCAGATATGCCCTCCATAACTAAAAATGTTTTAATATTTTAAGAAGAATATTTTTTTCTTGTGACTCCAGCATTACCTAAGGTTTTTGTGGTCTGTGGTTTTCTCTCTTGATAAAAACAGGCCTTATCCTTTCTGCTTCTCTGTTAAAGAAAATATGTGCTCTTTGATAGATACTCTTATTTTATCCTTTTCTGGTTTTTTTTTTTTTTTTTTTTCCGAAACAGGGTTTTTCTGTGGTTTTGGAGCCTGTCCTGGAACTAGCTCTTGTAGACCAGGCTGGTCTCGAACTCACAGAGATCCGCCTGCCTCTGCCTCCCGAGTGCTGGGATTAAAGGCGTGCGCCACCACCGCCCAGCTATCCTTTTCAAAAGTAAAGGACTGCATTTTCTTTCTTTTTAATAGTATTCTATCTCACTCATGAAAATAAGTTTTATTTGAACTATAGATGGTTCGTAACACATATTCTAATTGGTCTTAAATAATAAAAACCCATAGTAGATACCAGGGTGAAAGCTGAGAGATCAGAGAAGCAATTCAGCCAGGCATTGGAGATCTGAATCCTCAAACTGAAAGGTCAATCCTGTCTCTATGAATCTTCAGACTACATACTCAGACTCATGATGGAGGAGGGTCATCTGTCTATGTGTTACTCTCATTGGTTAATAAAGAAAACTGCCTTGGCTTTTTGATAGGGCAGAATTTAGATAGGTGGAGTAGATAGAACAGAATGCTGGGAGAAAGAAAGCATAGTTGTTCAGACGCCATGGAGTCAGCCGCCAGGTCAGACGTGCTGAATCTTTCCTGGTAAACCACAACCTCGTGGTGGTACACAGATTATTAGAAATGGGTTAATCAAGAAGTGAGAATTAGCCAATAAAAGGATGAAACTAATGGGCCAGGCAGTGTTTAAATCAATACAATTTGTTGTTTTGTTATTTCAGGTGTAAAGCTAGCTGCGCGGGAGCCAGGCAGGACGAAAAGCAGGCCTGCTTGCCTCATCACTACGGACTCATTCCTCACATTGCATCTTTAGACTGCATGCAAGTCTCTTCCTGCCTTGTAATCATTCCTTTCTCTGCCCAGCCATATTAATCTTGTCTCCACCTCCCTAGCACTATAATTAAAGGCTGTGACTCCCAGGTACTGGGATTAAACCTGTGAGCCAACACTGCCAGGCTCTGTTTCTCTTTGACACTACATCAATCCAGTGTAATACTGGGTGGCCTGGAACTCACAGAGAGCTCTCTGCCTCTGCCTCCTGAGTGCTGGGATTAAAGGTATGTGCTACTACTGCCTGGCCTCTATGGCTACCTAGTGATTTAGATCTGCACTCTGATATTCAGACAAGCTTTATTTCTTAGATTTCAAACAAAAATCACTACATGGTGCTATTAATACACATTGGAAAGTTATATTCAGAATTCTTTATGCTTTAGGGTTCAAATAATGACACTTGGGATATTATTGTATATATTGACCATATATATGTTTTCTGAGGTTGTCAACACACTTGAAAGGAAAAGCTACAGGGATATTTGATTATACCATATATAACAGATATGCTTTTATTCCTTCATAACTAAGCTGAATCTCTGGGGATTTTTTTTCAGCTAAAAACAACTCATTTAAATCAAGAACAAGGATTATTTGATTTGCCATAGGTGCCTAGATAATCCCCATGATTAACTACAAAGAAAAGCTTAGCAAATTGTTTCATTTATTTATTTTATGACTGTTAAACAATGAAGTAGTTCATGTCATAAATTTTCAAAGAAGAAAATGTATAATTTAGCTGGGCGGTGGTGGCGCACGCCTTTAATCCCAGCACTCGGGAGGCAGAGGCAGGCAGATCTCTGTGAGTTCGAGGCCAGCCTGGTCTACAAGAGCTAATGCCAGGACAGGCTCCAAAGCTACAGAGAAACCCTGTCTTGAAAAACAAAAAACAAGCCGGGCGGTGGTGGCGCACGCCTTTAATCCCAGCACTCGGGAGGCAGAGGCAGGCGGATCTCTGTGAGTTCGAGACCAGCCTGGTCTACAAGAGCTAGTTCCAGGACAGGCTCCAAAACCACAGAGAAACCCTGTCTCGAAAAACCAAAAAAAAAAAAAAAAAAAAAAGAAAAACAAAAAACAAAACAGAACAAAAAAAAGAAAATGTATAATTTAAGCCATAAATTCAAATTGCTACAAGCTAAAGTAAAATTAAATACAATAAAGATTTCACCTAGAGGGGACACTACTATGAAATGAGATAAAAAATAATACTGTAAAGTAAGTTTTGATTTAGTATTTGAAATAGTATCGATTGAGTCAAAGCATGAATGTTTAGCCATGTGTGAGTGGGGGAGGCATACGTATGCATTAACACTGTTGTAACATTGTAGTTATCATGTAAAGAATGGATGAAGTAAGAGATTCTTGTAAATGTTAGAGCAACTGTTCTACCCTTTATCTCTATGTATTTTACATGATACATAGCAATTGTCAGAAAAATGGTAATTCAGTTTTCAAAGAAAACTCCATCCTGATTTTATATAACTTAATATCTGATATCTACAAGGAAATGATTTAAATGTATTATCTCCAACCACTTCTACTGGATTCCATTCATTGCTTACTGAATAAAATTAAGCTATTTAACATGAAATCAGTCACTCTTGTTTCGTTACCCTTGGTTGGAATTTAAAGCCACACACTACATGCATTGCTGGCATGAGTTCTTCAGAATGATATCCTATTTTTATAATCCCATGCTCCATTCGGTGCATATTTCTCTACAGTGAATGTGCACTCACTTCAGTTGATCAGCATTCTCTACAACACATGGAGAAATTCCACAAGGACTTACTCTTGTTTTTTTCCATTAGGCCAATTCCATGCCCTTTTATAAATCTGGCTTCTAAATTTGCTTTATGATAATAAAGTTATGCCAACGGTGTTCTCATTTAGTGCTTTGATGATAAAGGTCACTCATCCTCTCCAAGGAGCTCTTAAGGACTCAATATGCTCTAGAAACCCAGAAATATTTCAGCCATTAAAATTAAAATAACCCCTTTAATAAAACACTCTTGGTGTAAGAATATTGGGAAGCTTTAAAAAATATCTCTGCTAATTGAGCACATGGTCCCCACTTGAACCCAATTGCCCTCCTTTTATGGTGTTTATGTCATTAGAGCTTTTAAAAGAGATAGGTTTAGAAGGGAAAAAGTATTTGCAACTAAATCTTATTAAAGTGTGTCTTAATTTGAATTTGTGCATGAGTTCATAACCTAAAGTTATAATGATAGCAAAATGCAGATAACAGACCTGGGATTATATTTACAGCAGTAGCATGTTTCAGCAAAAGGCCCAGGTGAGTTTGTTCATGCACTATGATCAGAAGGTTCCAGTAGTCTGAAACATCCAAGCTATCTTGATAGGAAATGAGGAGTATAAAAATAATTTTATCACTTCTTATCTTTTAAGTAAAAGAAGAATTTTAACTAATGTGGTAAAATGGAGAAATAAATATTTTATCCAATTTCTCCTTGCCAGTTTCTTATAATGCATTTCCCTTTAAAATTTCAAGGGTTCTGCATTGAATCTAACCTTGGCTAGAAACCCTGTGAAAAAAGAGAGAGAGAATAAAAAGAAAGTGAAGAGAAGAAAAGAAAGGAGGAAACATTTAAATTTTACTCAATATGATTTTTAGCAATTGTTTATTTTACCACATCTGTATCTCTAGGAAGGGTAAGTTGAAAGATGTAAATAAGAGATGCAAAAGCAAAGACCGATTTGGAAAGAAAAATCTGTGCTTTGATAGTTATGAGCTTGCACCCTGAATTTCTGCGAGTTAAGAATAATAATGAGGCAGACAGATTGGTGTCATTATGTATATATTGTAACAGACAAAATAATTCAGTATTTAAAATTAATTTCTCTCATGATATTAGAAGAGTTGTCATAAATGGCTGAATATACCTATACATACCTATACTGTTCTCTTGCCATACTGTCCACTAAGAACAGATGTGGACATGTGAAAGGGTGTATTGAGGAAAGGGCAGCTCAAAACAATCTCTTACTTATTTACCCTATATATTTATTTATTTAGTATCTTTATTGAAAAGTATATTCTTCTCTCAAGGAAGGCATCATGACCACAGTTTCATCTCCCTCCACTTTTCCAACTCTTCCTACATCCCTTGTACCTAGAAAAACTCTCAGTCAATATCTTGATATTGGAGGTCCTTCTGTTGTGGTTAATGAATAAACAAACTGCCTTGGCCTGTTAATAGGGCAGAGCTTCGGTAGGCAGGGAAGACAGAATTGAATGCTTGGAGGAGGAACGGCGTAGTAAAAAGGAGAAACCATGAATCCACCACCAGAAATAATCATGCTTTGCTGGTAAGCCACTACCATGTGGCAATACACAGATTAATAGAAATGGCTTAAATTAAAATGTAAGATTTATCCAATAGGAAGCTATAGCTAATGGGCCAAGCAGTGATTTAATTAACACACTTTTTGTGTGTTATTTTGTGTGGTTATTTTGGGGCTAAGCTAGCCGGATGGCCGGGATGAACAAGCAAGCCAGCCTCCTACAGTCTCCCTTCAAGAAAGTGCAGGCTACCAAGAGACAAAAAAAATAAACAAATAAAAATAAAAATAAATAAGTAAAAATCAAAATATAGAGACAAGGCAAACCCCTCACTGAAGCTTAAGAAGAAAACAAAACAGGAGTGAAAAAAATTCAAGAGGAGGCAAAATGGTCAAAGACACACCTGTTTCCACAATTAGATTTCCCTCACAAATACCAATCTAAAAGCTACAACATATAAACAGAGGACATGTTGCAGACCTTAAAGACAGACCCCATCCTTGTTGCTCAGTCTCTGTCAGCTTGTGTTCTCCTTGTTTAGTTGATCTGGTGGGCCATCCTTTTACGGCATCCTCCATCTACTCTGATGCCTATAATCTTTATGCACCCTATTCCATGGAATCCTCTCAGTTCTGAGGATAGGGATCTGATAGAGATCTCTAATTATGACTCTTTCTCCACAAGATACCTGGCTGTGGTTTTGGAGCCTGTCCTGGAACTAGCTCTTGTAGACCAGGCTGGTCTCGAACTCACAGAGATCCGCCTGGCTCTGCCTCCCGAGTGCTGGGATTAAAGGCGTGCGCCACCATCGCCCGGCCCTGGCTGTGGTTCTTGGCATTTGGTGTCACCTGCTGCCAAGGAAAGCCTCTTTGATGATGGCTCTACAAGGTATCAATCTATGAGTATATCATAATATCACTAATATCATTAAAAATCATTTCATTGGATTTTTAAAAGACCAATTGTGTTTAGTTGCATCCTAGATATCTAGGCTATCCAGTTTCCAATTCCTTGCCATGCAAGCAGTGTTTAGCATATGCTCCTCTTTTTGAGCCTCAAGATAAATCAGACATTGACTGGCCCTGATCTCAAATTCTGTAACACCACTGACCCAGAACGTAAAGCAGGCAGAATAGACGGTAGGTTAAATGTTTTGCCTCCATTGTTGCTCATGTTTCACTTTCAGTAGCCTGCGAAGTACCTTCTTGCACCAACGAGTTACATAGGGTCCCAATTACTAATTGTTGATCTTATTTCCTTGCTATTAGTATGCTGTTCAGATCTTCTTCTGGGCCAATGAGTGGAAAGCTACTCCTCCATTTCTCTTCAATCTCTTTCAGTGTATATGGTTTTCTGTTGAAGTCTTTCATTTATTTGATCTTGAGTTTTGTGCAGCGTGATAATAATGGATCCCTGTGGACTTCCGGTTTTCCTAACAAAATTTGTTGAACATACTGTCTTCATTTACAGTGTATACTTATGAGTACATTATCAAAACTCAGATGTTCATAGCTGTATTGATTTATGCCCCGTCTTTATTTCTATTTCACCAATCAGTGTGTCTGTTTTTATATGAATATCATGCAGTTTTTATTACTATAGTTCTATAGTAAAAGTTAAAATCAGAGACGATGATACCTCTAGTAGTTCTTTTATGGATCTGTATTATTTAGTACTCATGTATTTTTTTTTTATTTCCATATGGTGTTGAGAATTGTCTTTTTGAATTCTGTGAAGAATTGCATTAGAATTTTGATGAATATTTAACTGAATCTGTAGATTGTTTTGAAACGATGATCATTTTTGCTATGTTAATCCTACCAATGCATGGGCATAGAGATATTTTTATCTTCTGATATCCTCTTCAATTTCTTTCCTCAAAGACATGAGTTTTTTTTTTATCATAGAAGTTTTTCAGTTTCTTGGTTAGAGTTACCCCAAGATATTTTATATTATTTGAGGCAACTGGGAAAGTTGTTGTGTTTCTGATTTCTTTCTTAGATTGTTTGTCATTTATATTTAGAAGGCTATTAATTTTTCTTTTATTTTTGTACTTTTATTATAGTTAGTCTTGTATCCAGCCACTTTGGTGAAATAATTTATTGGCTATAGGAGCTTTTTAGTGGAATTTTGAGGGTGATATATATATATATATATCACTTGTGACTAAAGATTCTTTATCTTCCCTTTCAATATTTGTACCTTGAACTCCTTTAATTGTTTTAATGCTCTAGCTAAGACTTCAAATACTATATTACATAAGTATTGGGAAAGTGGACAGATTCTCTTGTTCTTGATTTTAGTAAAATTAATTTGAACTTATCTCCATTTAATTTGATATTGGCCATAGATGTGCTCTATACTATCTTTATTATGTTTAAGTATTCCCCTTATATCCCTAGTTTTTCCAGGACTTTTATCTTCTTGTGGAATTTACCAAAGGTCCATCTCTTTGTTTCATTGACTCTTTGTACTCACTTTGATTCTATTTTATGGATTTCAGCTCTCAGATTATTTCTTATTAACTACTACTCCTGGGTGTGATCACTTCTTTTCATTCTAGAACCTTCAGGTGTGCTCTTAAATTTCTGCTATGTGATTGATACAGTTTTGTTTTTAATGTAGGCACTTAATGTTATGTACCTTCCTCTGAATAGTGCTTTCATTCTGGCACATAAATTCAGGTATGATGTATGTTCATTTTTATTAAATTCTAGAAAGTCTTTAATTTCTTTCTTGGCACGTTTTTCTTTAGCAAAGACTAAATACGCTCATGTTCCAGAAATGCCTGACAAACGGTGGATGTTTCTTTTCCTTTTCTTTATTTTCTTTCTTGCTTTCTCCTTTTTTTTTCTTTCTTTCTTTCTTTCTTTCTTTCTTTCTTTCTTTCTTTCTTTAATTAGTTATTTATTTGAAGAGAAATTGGTTTATTTGGCTTGCAATTACATCATTGAGGAAGCCAGTGCAAAACATCAAGAAAGGAACCTGGAGGCACGAACTGAAGCAGAATATTCTAAAATAAATAGCCTAATAGAACACCTCAAGACTCTAGGAAAAAAGAAACCAAACCCAAAAGCATGAGATTGTAAGAAATAAAGACTAGGTAGAAACTAATGAAACAGAGACTAAAATAAAGACAATATAGTTTGATGAGATTGATAAACCTAGCCAAACTGAAAAGAACGACTAAAATTTATAATCAAAGATGAAAAGAGAATCACTATTACAGATTCCATTGAAACCCAAATCACTAGTTAATATTTTTAAAACATATATTTCAAAATTCTGGACAACCTAAAAATGAATTTGCTCTTGCTGAGTAGTTCTCACATCCAATCTGAAAACAGCTATTTTTCCCTTAATAGTTGTGTCATTTTTTAGACCACTAGGCACACCTTGCCTGGGATGACTATATTAAAACACATATGAACCCATACTTGTTAAGACCACGAGATACCTTTTCTTCCCAAAAGTCTTCATAGTACTTTTGGCACTCTGTCAACTAGACAGGCAGGAAAAAAGTTCTGGGACGATTTGAACTTGAATTTTCTAGACATTTTAGGCAATGTATAAAGTCCCTACAGCAATGGACTCTTATGTAGTTATGAAGGGTAAATAAGAGAAATGAAAATAGCTAGTGATCTCTGCACTTCCCTGACAAAAACCTTTTCTGTGGTTCTATGACCTCACTTGCAGGGTTATTCACATATTATCAAATAAAACATAAAAGAAGGAAAACAGTTTAGTGAGATCTTTAAATTTTTACATCTCAGATTTGTACTAAAGTTTATTGACTCTTCCTCTATACAGACTCTATAAAGTTTCTGTATTGGTTTTGTCAACTCTTGGAGTTAGACTACATATTAACATGTTGTATGGGTTATTTATTTATTTTATTTTTGTCTGCCTATAACACAAGCAACACATATCTGGGACGATATAACTAAAATGATGAAAATATACAGATAGGCCTGTATGCAAGGCTGTTTGTCATTTTCTTAATTGATGATTTGTCGGAAATGACCCTTTATACCATAGGTGGTGCCAATCCTGGGGAGGTGGTCTTGCATTGTATATAAACAAACCATAGACCAGCATGCCAGTAAGCAGCATTCCTCTATGGTTTCTACTTTTGTTCTGGCCTCCAAACTCCTCTCTTGCTTTACTTTCTTTCTTGGCTTCTATCAACAATGGAGTATGACATGCATCCTCTGGTCTCTAGTTCACTTCTGTTTATTATGTTTTCAAGTATTTCCTAACTAGAACACATACATACCTATTCTTTTTTGGAAAAGAGAAAGCTATTATAAAACTGAAAGATGAAGTCAACTAAAATGGCATCCTTGAAAACAAAAGTCAGAGGAGACATTAATAAAACTCATTGTATACCTCCCTTTACAAAACTGAAGCAATCTTTCCTAGGTAGAAGAAACTGAAAAGACTCTGGAAGTAGAAGAAGTATCATTAGGCTTGGGCATGCATGAATAAAGTTGAGTGTATCCAGAAGCTCTTAAAATTCATAGATCCTCATTAGCCCTCCCCAAGGTCATAAGGAAAGAAATAATTTCTGGGGAGAGACTGTGGCAGCAAGCGGCTGTAAGTTGTTCAGGAAGCTGCAGAATATGGCTTTTGTGAGTCCTACACATGCTGATTTGGGCTTTTCAATGATGCAGCTACAATTGGGTCATCTGTGCTCCACATGTATTCTGGCAGTCACATCAGTAAGTTCAGTGATTCTTCTTTTTCCTTGGTACCCTCTCTGTGATACTAGACATCCATGGCTCCAGAGGGGGGGAAAAATTCTTCTGCAACCTAAAACTTACTGTTTTTCAAAAGTATTTCAACTTGTATGTCAACTTTTTTGAAATGTAGAACTTTTAATTCTGAGTCATAAATTAGGGTGATAATGACAGCATTTGTTTCTGTGGACACAGATGTCCCAAAAAGCTAGAGATTTGCTTATTGCCAAAGAAGCAAATCTATAATTAATGTCCATCATTCAAAGTATATTTACCTAGTCTTTTAATCTTTGAGTACTCAATATTAGACCACTTTTTTCACACATCTGTACATATGCATATGCATGTGTGCATACGTGCATGTTGGAAGTAGGTTATTAGGAAATGAAGAACAGTATGCTAACTAGCTATAATATGTATTTTCTTGAAGACACTCAAGACAGTTCAATCATTTGTTAGGTTTGTAAAAGGATAAAACTGTCAACATTGCAGGACAGGCTGAAAATGGAAAATATTTTTTTTTATTCTGTCCTTTATAGTAAATAAAGGGATCAATTATGAGAAATCAAAATATTTTAGTTATTAGATTTATTTTATGCTATTAGAAATGATATAATCAGTATTGGTGCCTTACTGCCTTCATCAAACATCACACTGAAATAGTTTATCACTATTTCTTGTTCCTATTGTATATGGCAATGTTCTTATGCACATGATTGCACTCTCAAGGGATGGATGACCATCCAAGGTTCTGAGCTTAAGTAAAAACTTTCAAAATTCATATACTCATTCTAGTATTTTCCTCTCTGCTTTCCCATAGTGAAAAATATTTTTAATTCCATATTCTTCCTTCCTGGTGACCAAGCCAGCTCTGGCTTGATAATTGAATACATTTTCTTATTAGACATCTAAATTGTGTTTTCATTAGACATGGGCCCAATACCATATGACCAATGTTTGATCTGGCACAGAAAACAGACCAGTTTCCATTCCCTGCCACCCTGCCAATTACATGAACTGTTTATTGTTTCCCTTCATCATGACACACACAAAAATAGTAATTTGTTCTAACAAACAACCATAATAATACAAGATACCCTTTTTGCCTAAAAATTCTTAACTTTAATCACATTTGAAGTCTTATGGGAACCACATTTTTCAGACATTAGAGATATCCCAGACACATGCTTTTAGGATCATAGGTATGCCCATTTTATTTTCCAAATTCCATATCTGCACAAATTTTAAATCAAACTGATATATCAAAACAAAATCAAGTTCTTTCATAGTGAAATAGTCAATGAATTATAAGTTACCACCATCACTGGTTCATAATTATTGCTCACTATATTTAACAGGAAAGGTGTGTGTGTGTGTGTGTGTGTGTGTGTGTGTGTGTAGTAACTTTCTAAGATCTTCTCATGATAGGAAGTTAATTATCACTATTGTTTTACATAAAAAGCTTTCATTACCATCTTCATTCTATAGACAACCTAGTAGGCCTGGAGAAGTGCCTGGAATACTTGGCCCAACCACTCCAATAAATTATCATACAAATATTAGAATTTTTTATTATATTTTCCAAGGCATTCACAAAATATCAACAAATCCAACTTACTATTGAGCAGTAGAAAACCAAAGTTCAAGAGGAATTGGTTCTTTGTTTTTTTTCTGATAATGAATCTGAATACATTCCATATACCCTGTTAGCAAACTCATCCCTTATTCTTCGTGGGTCTTTTGCTTTTTGAAGGAATGACAAGTTACGTTCATAAATACAGACATGAGTCTGTTTTGATTTTTGTTTGATTATTACTATATAGTTAGGAATCACTATATAGTATAGTGATATATATATATATATATATATATATATATATATATATATATACTATATAGTTAGGAAAGTGATGGCTTTCCTAAAAAATGTTATGTAGACCAGACTGGCCTTGAACTCACAGAGACCTACCTGATTCTACATCTTGAGTGCTAGGATTAAAGAAGTTGGTCACCATACCCAGTTGCCAATAATTGGTTTTAAGTGAGAGAATTATTACTAATTACCTCCAAGGAAGTGTTATACAGTTATCTTTTGTAGCAGCATTTACATAATACACAATAACTTCTTTTTTATTTTTTATTATTTTTTTTAATTTTCCATACACTCTCAGTTCTCCTTTCCCTCCCCTCTTTCCGCAGCTCCCAATTTCTCCCCACCCCTGCCATCCACTCCTCAGAGAGGGTAAGGATTCCCATGGGGAGGAAACAAAGTCAAGGCTTCCCACCCACAGTAAAGTATACCTCCATGGGGAAATGACCAAAAAATTCAATCAATCAATCAAACAAACAAACAAACAAAGAAACAAAAACAGTTCATGCACTAGGGATACATCCTGATCCCATTGCCAGTGGCCCTACAGACTACCAAGTCACACAACTACCACCCACATTCAGAGTGGGTTCTGTTCTATGAGGTTCCTCAGCCCTTAGTCTAGAGTCGATAAATTTCCACTGGCTCAGCTCACACAGCTGTTTCTGTGTGTTTTCCCATCATGATCTTGACCCCTTTGCTCATAGTATTGCTCCTCCCTCTCTTCGATTGGGATCTGGGAGATTGGCCCAGTGCTTCACTTTGGATTTCTGCATTTGCTTCTATCAATTACTGCATGAAGGTTTTTTGTTTTTTTATGACAATTAAGATAGTCATCAATCTGACTATAGGGGCAGGCCAGTTCAAGAACCCTCTCCACGATTGCTTAGGGTCTTAGCTGGGTCATCCTTGTGAATTCCTGGAAATTTCCTTTGTGCTAGTTTCCCATTCACCCCATAATAGCTCCCTCTATCAAGATCTCCCTTTCTTTGTTCTCCCTCTTTGTCCTTCACCCAACTCGACCATCCCATTCCCTCACATTCTTCTTCTCCCTTTCTTTCTCTCCTTCCTCCTTTCCTTTCACCCTTCCTCTTCTCCTCCAAGCCCCCAATTTATGTAGGAGATTTTATCTATTTCCCCTTCCTAGTAGGATTCATTTATGTCTCTCTTAGGTCCTTGTTACTTAGTTTATCTGGGATTGTGCACACTTTCATGGGTTGTGTACACTCTTCCAATGTTGGTAGGAGTGTAAACTTTTACACCCACTTTGGAAATCAGTAAGGCAATTTGTCAGAAAATTGGGAATCAATCTACCTCAAAACCTAGCAATACCACTCTTGGGCATATAGCCGAAAAATGCACACTCAAACCACAAGCACACTTACTCAACTATGTTCACAATAGCATTATTCATAATATCCCTAACCTTGAAATGACCAAGATGCCCCTCAACTGAAAAATGGATAAAAAAAAATGTGGTACATTTATACCATGGAGTACTACTCAGAGGAAAAAAAAAAAAAAAAAAAAAAAAAAAAAAGCAATGATCTCTTGAAAATTTCAGGCAAATGAATGGAATTAAAAACATACTTCCTGAGTGAGTTAAACCATACCCAGAAAAATAAATATGGTATGTACTCACTCATATGATGTGGGAGTGATTTCTTATCAATAAAGAAACTGCCTAGGCCCATTGATAACCCAACCCTTAGGTAGGCAGAGTAAACAGAACAGGATTCTGGGAAAAAGAAGCTGAGTCAGGAGTCACCATGATTTTCCTACCAGAAGCAGAGGCAGGCTAGAATCTCCCCGGTAAGCACACCTTGGGGTGCTACACAGATTATCAGAAATGGGCTAGTCCAGGTGCAAGAGCTAGCCAATAAGAGGCTGGAACTAATGGGCCAGGCAGTGTTTAAAAGATTACAGTTTCCGTGTAATTATTTCGGGGCATAAGCTAAACCATGCAGGTGGCCGAATGCCGGAAACACAGCCCGGCCGTTCCTCATTCAACACTCATAAGCACATGTTATACATAAAGCAAAGGATAACCAGCCTACAATCCACAATAACTTCTTTGTTGTTACTTAAGTCAAGCAGTCTCCAAGACAGTTCCTATAGTTAACATGCATTTAAATTCCTGTAAATAAAACTTTAATAATAAATTATTACATCATACAATGTATATAGCCTTAGTTTAAGAGAAGTTTTAAACCATTTATTTCATAGTCAGCAACTCAATTTAAAAGGACATGTATATTCAATGATTTTTTTCAAGTTCACAATTATTTCTCACAAATATTGATGCAGAACTATTGAATAATGTGTAGGAAGAAATATAATAACAGGTTTCTGCTTGGGAATTTGTCACTCATAGTGGAATTTATGCATTAAAGTGTGTAATTTTTGAAACTCATAAAGTCTCACAGGCAATGCAATTTTCAGTTGTTTCGTTTATATTTGCTTGAGGGTGACTTGTCATTTTCACTTTTTGGCCCTATTTTGCTGTGTGGCTTCAGTTTCAGCCTTGAAATTGAAAAACTAATTGCTATAATTTCTGTCCCTATTGAACAAAGGTATGCACAAAGACTCTTGGGTAATGCAGTTGTGATTATATATAATCATTGCAACAGTTAGCAATATAAATAAAGCCACAATTTGAATTTATTAATACTGAAAGACTCATTTTCAAATGAAATAAGATCTCCAGACATTTCAAATGTGTTAGCTAGGTGTTGGTGGTACAGTTTTTACGCTAGTATTTAAGAAACAGAAACAGGTGGATCTCTGAGTTTTAGGTCAGTCTGGTCTATATATGCTCTAAATCCTGTCAGGCCTACATACTAAGAATCTGTCAGACAAACTATCTAAATGTAATGTAGGTTTAAAAACCATTCATTTAATATGTTTGCATTATCTATTAAGCAGTTGTACTATAGATAGTTTACTATATAAATAAGAATTAATTCTCAAAGAATACCAGGATACATGATTAGCTGAGGTGTCTATTTAACACATCAAATCAGACTCTGGCTGACCTCAGTTCCTATTTGTTACAAAATCATCCTGGCTGGTGTTCCACCCTCCTCTATAAACTCCATCCAGGGACTGGTTGGACTGGCCTCCTCCAGCACCACATCCCATGACTTGTCTTCTCTATAAAAGCCAGTCATTTTGGCTACTCTGTTCACTTATTGGCCATTTCTTTTTTTCCTTTCCTTTCCTTTTTTTTTCTTTTACAAATGGTGGATCTATTAGGAGATCACCAAGGTCAGCTGGACATGGGATAAAACCGGACTCAGTGAATATGGTGGACAATGAGGACTGCCGAGAAGCCAAGGACAATGGCACTTAGTTTTGACCCTACGACATGTACTGGCTTTGTGGGAGCCTAGCCAGTTTGGATGTTCACCTTCCTAGACCTGGATGGAGGGGGGAGGAACCCTGACTGCTCTTTGGACTGGAGATGGAGGGGGAGGGGAGTAGGGCGTGGGGATTAGGGGGAGGGGGGAAAGGGAGGCGGGGGGGAGGCAGAAATTTTTAATTAAAAAATTTAATGAAAAAAATCAGACAAAAAATAGAATACTAAAACAAAGTTTTGTTTTTTTTTTTTTTTTTTGACTGAAATATGAATAGCAGGTCAATCTGAAAATAAAGCAAGAAGTTTCCCTGGTATAAATGAGATCACTCTGTGACTACAAAAGGAGAACTGAGGGAGTGCTATGACCAGCCTATTGAGATCCTGTGAGTCAGTCAGTCTCTGCTTGATGGCAAGAATAAAGGTAGCCATTGCCTTAGGAAACAATGGGTAGCCGAGAATATGTCTGAAGGAGGCAAAGATGCTGCACTGTGCAGTCAATGCAGAAGAGCTAGTCAGCCAACCTTTGAAGAAATGTTTATTTTGATCTTTTTTTCCCTTTAATTATTATTGTTACACAAGCAGTGACACACACACACACATATGTCAAAACAACCTTCCAAGTTCAGTGTTGAGTTTAGTGTTGCTCGTGTATATGTTTTATTGATTTGTTTTGCCTAAACCCTGTACATTCCTGAGATTTAACTATCACAGCATTGTATTATGGAAAGAGTGCCTATCCTTGAATCAGTTTTTTATTTTTTTTCTGTTCATTGACTCAGACATATAAAATAGATTATTTAAGATTATATATATATATATATATATATCTTCCTGTCTTTTAATAACAGCACAATGTGAGTAATTTGTATGTAAAGTACTCCTGCGCCAAAGCCACTGTACCCTAATCATGGGTAGTTAGATATTGATATAATCCCACCTAATCTAAATAATCCTACTCTAGCTTTTGAAGTCATTAAATCCTTATTCGTTATTTCTTCCTAAAACTGTGTACTTATAAATTATATACTTGAATTATTGGGGCCACAAATTCATCCAAAGTAAAACACTATTATCTATTCATGTTAATTTGTGGGAAATGATGAAGCTGATTGCTGTTAACTTAGTCCATATCAATCCTATTAGAGCAGAAAGTAAAAGTTAATATTGCTGGCACAGCTCTGACAATATTCACTCACTAAATAGTATGGGAGCTAGGTAGAAGTCTAAAGGAATGCAATGGGCATAATGAGGCTAGATTCCCTTTGCCTGTTAACTTTGTATGATTTGGAAAAACAAGTATATTACCACTGCTTTTAACCCTGAAAGATGTGGCAAGATTTTTATTTGAATCGTCTTTCGGCAAAAAAAAAAAAAAAAAAAAAAAAAAAATGTTCTAAGGTCCTAACTTGTAATTATCTATAATGTGAGTAAATTTTCTGCCTAACTGTTCATGGAGGGATGTGTCCCCAGTGACTACCTAAACAGAAAATCAGTACACATCACATTGGCTACATGATTCCTACAGAAGTGGCAAATTGATTTGGCAGCTTAAAGTAATATTTGATAATTAAGTAAAAATTAAAATTATTTGTAATTTTCTTATTTTAGAAAATAGCTGAGCCGGGCATTGGTGGCGCACGCCTTTAATCCCAGCACTCGGGAGGCAGAGGCAGGAGGATCTCTGTGAGTTCGAGACCAGCCTGGTCTACAAGAGCTAGTTCCAGGATAGGCTCCAAAGCCGCAGAGAAACCCTGTCTCGAAAAACCAAAAAAAAAAAAAAAAAAAAAAAAAGAAAATAGCTGGTTTCTTTGATATTTGCTTTCAGGGAAAATATAATTTATTAGAAACCTTGAAGTGAAGTAATTTTTGTGAAGTTTTTACTTGTAAATATTTGCTACTTTGCAATATTTAGTTCTTCATGTAAATCAAAGAATGGCCAACTTATAATTGTAAAATGGCTCAACAAAATACAAAGATAATCTATTCATAAAACAAAACTTACTATTAAAAGGAAAACATAAATTTAACATGCAATTTCCTCTCTCATTCACTAAATTAGTATGGTGTATATTTCTGTCTTTGTTATTTTCCCATTCATTTCTTACAGTGTTGAACTTATGGTGTCTATAATTAAGCCACATTCATGTTTTTGCTTCACTCTAGTGACACAGTTTCAACATCACCTCCTTCCTACACAGTCTTGAATCTTGGTGAATATATATTTTGGGTTCTCAGTTGGCAACACTAACGTCAAGCTGAGAATTTAGCAAATTCACACATAATTTTCACTCACATTCATGAAATTAAATCTTCAGTTGTTGACTTCTAAAAGTAATGTTTCTTCAGTACTTGTTGACAAGCTATCATTAGTTTGTGTACAAAATTCCATGATGCCTGTGTTTTAAGCATTATTTGCAAATAAGCGATAGATTCTATATCTTACAGGTTATGTACATGAAATAGATAAAAAGTAACAGCAAAAACACTATAATCTACATAAACCTTACTTTAATTTAATAACTAATGGATATTAGGATATTTTTAAATGTTTATATGATTTATGATGGATTCCTATTAAATATTTACTTGCTGTTCTATAGATCCTTTTTTCATGCAAAATATTCTGATCTTGCTTTTCCTCTCAAAACTCCTTTTAAGTCATCCCAAAATGCCTGATTACATGCCTTTTCCTATCTCCCACTCTCTTTAGCGAACAAACAAAAACCAAACAAATCAAAATTGAGAAAAATACACAAGAAACATACACACACATACAAAAAATAAATAAACAAACAAAACCAAAATGACCTAAAAATCAGAAACCATGATATACTGGAAAAAGAAAAAGAAGACCAAAATTTTCTAAACAAAACAAAATGAGAAAACAATTTTACAAAAATACCACTGAGTTCAGTTTGTGTTGACCATCTCATATTGTGCATACAGATTGCCCTTAAATCTAGTTGATAAAACCAGTGGGTAGTTATACATAGTGGAAAAAACTTTTTTTTTTCTAATCATTGTCAATGGCAGTTGAGTAATGTATTCCCTTGACTCAAACCAAATTAAACTTATGCAATTTGTGGGTTCATCTTTTTCTTCACCTGTTTCTTTAATATTTTTTTCTACTGAAATCTGTGGTCTGTCATATATTATAGACTGGTTTGCTTTATTCTGGAGTATGTGCTAGATCTCTGTGTGTCTTCACTAGACAGTATGTGGAAAAACTTACAGTGCATTTTTCTGCTGTTCCATTGCCCTTCATCTTTACTCTAAGCAATGCTATACTCAGTATGTAATTTTTCTTCCAATACATAGCCCGACAGATAACTTACCCTGTTTACTCATATATAAATTTAATAACCTAGAAATTATTTTTCCTATTATCATATCAATTTCTGATGTAAGATTTTCCTCCGTATGCTGTGATTACCATTAATGACTAAAGAAACTGCTTTGGATCTATAGCAGGGCAGAACTTAGGTAGGTGGAGAAGACAGAACTGAATGTTGTAAGAAAGAAGGACAAGGTCAGAGAGAAGCTGTGTAACCCTGCCAGAGCCAGAAGGAACTTTAGCTGGTAAGCCACAGCTGTGTGGCATTACACAGATTAACAGAAATAGATTCAATTAAGATGTATGATTTAGCCAATAAGAGAAGCTAGAGTAATGGGCCAACTAGTGATTTAAATAATAAGGTTTCTGTGTGGTTATTTCGGGGCTCTGAGCAGCCAGGGGCAAACAAGCAGCCCTCCCCATAATACAAACTGGCACATCAATGTGGTTAGCTAAATCCACATAAAACTTGAGAAAGCTTAAAAATCCAAGTTACATTTAGAAAAGTTGAAGTAAGCAGTTTATTTTTATTCTGAAAAGTCTCTGATGATTTCACAATATATACATGTTTGATATCCAAATTCTCCACATTACAAAAATATCAGTAAAAATGTCATTTCATCTATTTCCAATAACCACAATCAAAATATTTTAATGTAGGTATAATTTATATTTTCAATCAACTTTGAATGCATAAATTTCTTCCATTGTTGATTCTTCTTTGCTCATTAGTATCTCTTAAATTCATTTCCTTCATCTCAATCTTTGAGTTTCTTTGTATGTTTCTTTAATGAATAGAAAAAAATAAATAAATAGAGACTTTGTTCAAGCGTTACATGCAATGTGTGTCCTTTAACAAGAGGGGTGCTTTCTGGGAAAAAAAATGTGCACTGATTGGTGACTTTGTCATTTTGCAAACATAGGAGAATGGTATTCATACAAGCATGATTGAGATTGCTAACTTCACATCTAGACGATGGTATACTGTATTACATTTACAGTACAATAGAAACTCAACTGTAATGTTACTGCACTGAACACTATAGCTACTTTTAGCAAAATGAAGATATTTGTTTTTTTTAACATTATCAGTCCATAAAAAAAAAACAGTGATGATAGCATATAAGCAATCAATAGTGTTCCACCTTTATTGTGTAGTTACCATTAGTAATCCTAGTAGTATTTAAAACACAAGTGAGGGTAAGGCCACAAATCAGTGGTAGAGTGAATATCTGCCCAGGATGCCTGAGGCCTTAACTTGTAGTCTAATATCACCTCGAAGTTCACAATGTAGTCAATTCGAATTACTTGAGAAGGCCTAGCACAGTAATATTTTATTAATAATGTTCACCTAATATATTATGTTGTAATAAAATCATTAACACCAAATATTTGCTATTGGCAATTAATACTAGGGATATTATTTTATTCAGTGTTGTAACAAAGTATTAAGATATTTGTTTTACAATATATATCATTTTACACATGCTCATGCAAGCATGTCTAATTAAACTCAGTGTGTCACACTTAAAAAATGAAGATATGAATATAGCAGAAGACTACAGGGAACCAGAATATTTCAGAGTGGGAAAGGTGTTAGGGAACAAGAGTGACCAAAATTATTTTATGTGTGTACAAAATAGTCAATGAATAAAAAGAAAGAAAAATAAATCTAAAATTTTTGTAGGATAATAGGATACAAAATGCATTTATCTGTTAAATTTTATATCACAATGTATAATACTATTTATTCTTAATTCAATTAATCAATTTCTATAACTTAATACATTTGGATTCTGCATTCTGGGTGTTCTTCTCCAATCCTCTAAAATTTCCTCCAATTCGAATCACTTTTCCATCCCTAACACAAATTCTGTCCCCTAGTTACTAATATGGAAAGTATTCAGTGTGCTACAGACTTCATCTAACATCATTTGTGACACTGAGTTTAGAATTAACCATCATAGCCTGGAAAACTCACCAGTGGATACAGAACTAAGTTCTTTAATCCCTCTTCCTCCAGAATGTGTTGGTTGCCAATAAGTTATTGGTATATGATAGGGTCCCATGAGTCCTCTCCCCTAATATAGATGAGTATTAGGAGAGCATGACTTCTGTGGACTCAGTCTCATGCAAAACTGTTGTGAATTCAAAGTTTCCATGTGTATTTCCTTTTTAGAAAATTATTTTTAGCTTCATCCACAATTTTTTTTACTGTTAAACTATTTCTTCTTTAAGAATCATTAATCTTTGTCTCATTGATTCTTTTTATTGTATCCAAAGGATGCTCAATCGTGCCACAAGGACATGTGCTCAACTATGTTCATAGCAGCTTTGTTTGTCATAACCAGAACCTGGAAACAACCTAAGTGCCCCTTGATAAAAGAATGGATAAAAATAATGTGGTACATTTACACAATGGGGTACTACACAGCAGAAAATATAATGACAGCTTGAATTTTGCAGGAAAATCAAAGGAACTAGAAAACTTTATTTTGAGTGAGGTAACCCAGACACAGAAAGACAATTATCACATGTACTCACTCATGGGTGGTTTTTAAACATAAAAGAAAGAAAGCCAGCCTACAAACCACAATCCCAGAGAACTTAGACAACAATGAGGACCCTAAGAGTGACTTACATAGATATAATCTACATGGGAAGTAGAAAGTATAAAAAGACAAGATCTCCTGAGTAAATTGGGAGCATGGGGACCTTGGGGAAGGATTGAAGGGGAAAGGGGAAAGGCAGGGAAGAGAGCAGAGAAAATGTAGAGCTCAATAAATATCATGGAAAAAAAAAAGAATCATTAGTCATGACAATTCCAAAAGCCCCAAAATCCAGACAGACTTCAACCATTTATCTTCATTATCCAGAACTAGTTGACATGACCTTGTTGATTCAATTTTGATTCTTTGGTTCTAACTTCACTAGAAATGAAATAAATTTTTGGCGTATTCAATTAGGAATAAAATTAAATTACTTCTGTCTTATGTATGAGCTAATTATAAGCATTAAAATCTATTAAGTGCTACCTAATATAAATAATCATAAAATTTATACAGTTCAAAGTAACATGGAACGTATTATTGACAGTGGTATTTTTACATTCACATTATGATATCTCATTTGACTATCTATCAATAGGCATTTTTGTTATGATAAAATTTCATACTGCCCTATTCTATTCTGGAAAAATGTAGAATTATCTCTTGTCCAATATATCCATGTTTTATATACCACCTAAATTAAGTGTCTTAGAGTCTTTGATTATCAGATAAGCAATGGTTCTTTGTAGTCATGAAATATTAATAGGGCAACCTAATGCAACATCCTAATGTATCATTCATTATCTCCCTTCTACCCATGACAACTGCACAATCTCACACTATTAAACAAAATTTAGTGAGGTGTGATTTTTTTATTGTAAGATATGAACAATATTTATTTATTACAGATGGGGCAAGAAAGACTACCTAGATAATTTAACTTAACTCTAGCTTGGCTAAAGAATAAATTCATTGTGCTTCCCCATAAGTGCATGAGTGAGGAGCTAGTTAATAGGAACATGGGTGACTGAAAGACAGTTATGTCACTAAGAAACCAAAGCAAGCATAGGTAACAACCTATAAATCTTCATGGCTGGAATTTAAATGCAATTTGCATAAAGCTCAATGGTCAAAACTTTTTTGTATCTAACAATTGTTTACTGTAAGATGACCTTGAGGAAAGTTTGCTGTGAGTGTTATAATCTTAATGCTTTTCTTTATCCTTATAATTTTTTGCCTCCATGAGTCAATGAGCTCCTTGCCTTTCACCAAGATGAAACATTTTAATTCACATGTAATATTCACATAACAGAAGAGCAAAATCCAGTAGCAATTAAGCAATATTCTAATTGCACTCAATTTAAAGTCATTTGTATCGAGCCTCTGTAACAGTCAAATGTTTACCATTCATATGTGACGTTTAGTTCGAATATTTAACAATTATATTTCTTGACAGCATTGTTTTTATGTTTCCATCAGAATTCTATAGTCTGAACTCATCCAATCCTCTAATTTTTATGCCATTTAGTCAATATTTTGTATCTAAATAAATATTTTTCATGGCCTATTATGTGTCAGACACTAGTATAGATTCTTTATTTCTTGAGACATATAAAATAGTTTGCATTCTACAGTTTTGACAAAGACCAGCAATTTGTAGCCCACATGAACAGGTCAATTAAATAAAATCTTTCTCAATCAACTCTAATATGTAGGGCACATTGCAGTATGTTTGTTTCATGCCTTCTTTTTGGAGAATTGAACTCTTGAAAGTAAGAAGGTCCTGTCTTTATAACATCTTTAGTAGTATGATCATATACATATACTGGTTGAATTATATTTAGTTGATAGATTCTATTTACTACATGTAAAGACTTCCTAAAAGACACCTAATTTTGTCAGCATAATCTGACACAAGCATGCACACATGTAGACAAACACTCCCATCAATTCCATTTTTCCCATAGAAAACTATATGCAAGTTAAAAGAAATAATTTCCTTCAATTTAGATGAAATAAAATGCATTTGATATTACTTTTACAATCTAGGACATAAATTTATGAGGACAGATTTGAGTGTTTATATGCTCTATTCAAGTTTCATGTAGAAGAGAATGTCAAACTTTAACCTTAGAAAATGCACATGCTTGAAAATCATGTAATTACTGAAACTTTTAATTTAATCCCATATCTATCACAAAATCAAACTGTTTGTATTTATAGTAGGATATTTTTGTATGTTGTATAAATAATAATTAGGAAAGTATAGACTAAAATAAGATATTAAAACCTTTGTTAATCATATTTTAAACTTTATGGTATAATATGAATGGATTTGGAGATGATCATCCCATGTTCAAAGTAGATTTCTTTAGTAATTTTCTCTTTTAATGAATACATAATGAAACTGTATTGGAAAATGTAAGTTTATGTATATTCACGAGGGCATCATTACAACAAAACAAAGCATAATTAAATACAAACATAAGATGGTTTTAATTTATCTAAAATTTTATTCCATATAATTTATTATTGTTTGATAAAAATAGGGTAAAGCAAAACATATTAACTACTTGATCTAATGGGCCAAGCAACAGAAATCTATTTTCTTATTTGCTTTCCTCTAATTATTTGAGCTCTGTAGTATTAATGCCATTAAGTTAATGTAATTGCTTCCTGGTAATGCATTTTTTAAAATAATAAGAAAGAGACAATACAACACTGTCAAATCTTGCAAAATAAACTTTTCTCAGTGGCAGACATTGTGGGGTAAAACACCAGCTCTAGTTGTTCAAGAATTGCTTTATAAACATATATTCTACAAGTCACTTTATTGTCTGAGTCTTCATTAGAAGAAGATGATTATCAATGCTCAACTTGTCTTTATCTCTAGGTCATAAGGACTGAGTGGGCTTTATACCATCTCAACCTGGGAAAATGCATCACAAGAAGCCATTGTATTTCTAAATTGATTGGAATAGCTAATAGTTAAGACCTAGCTGAACTCTGATGAGGAGGGGTAGTAATGAAGGCTTTTGCATATTAGACTTTATCTGATTGAGTTGATAAATGAATCAATGGGCATAATTATCCTAATGGGTGATAACAAAATCTTGAAAATATTACACAAAAATGATGCAAATTTTCTCAAAAAACTTTTTTTAACTTAGAGTATCAATGAATAAAAACAATGTTCTGTATGATTAAAAAAATAGTTGTGAGATTCAAAATCTGCATATAAAAACATCAGGCTCATTGTTTTTATTGTGTTGTTGTGTGTGCTCTTATTTATCAAAAATAAATAAATAAAAAAGAAAGAACTGAATTAAGTTGTTTCAGAGGGCTAAGAAAATTCACTGTAGACTATAGTAATTGAAATAGATTTTATAAATTTATATATGCTTCATGTTTTGAAAAGTTGAATACAGTCTTGTTAAAGACTGAATGATAAATGTTAGACAGAGGCTAATACTGTAAAAATACGGTTTTCTGTATTTGGCACATTGAGAAGGAAACTTTAGAAGAAGACATGATAGAAACCATTTCACTAGAGCGGCTATAAATTCCCCAGTCTCTTCTTCCATTCACATTGGTTCAAAGCAGCCATGAGGGAAACAGCTCTCTCCACCCAGAAATCACCATCCTCACATCTTGCTTTACACTGACTCAAAAGGATCAGCACTGATTGATTATAAATGGAAACTTCCATATAGAAATTAAAATATTTTTTTCTTTTTTGGCTGTTTAACTTGTCTGTTCCATACACTTAAACCCTGAAGCTCAAATCATAGTGGAACAAGATATTTGTACTAAACATAAAGGTTGGTATAACATTAACTTACATTTTTATGTAGGACTTTCCACACACTTATAGTGGACATGCTGAAGAATTTTGTAAAAAATAGTAATTTTATGTAATTTTTATGACAAAGGATAAATTCTATTATGCATAAAGAATGCAAGCTATTAAATATTAAACATGGAAATATAAATAATCTAATTAAAAAAAGAGAACTACATGAATTGATATTTCTCTAAAGAAGTTAAGTACATGACAAACATAAATGTAAAAATACAAAAAATAAAGGCGCTTGCTCCATGCATGAAGATAGGAGTTCAATTCTCAGGACCCACGTGGCAGTAGAAGGCCAACAATTCATAAACTTATCATCTAAACTCTATAGGCATGGGAACTATGCAATACACACATACAAATGCACATACATACTAAATAAAAATAATTTACAAATGATACTCATTGCAAATTGTTGATGGGGTTTAAATTGCCTCAACCATTATGAAATGCAGTAGTAAAGCTTATTCATTAAATGACCATATAGTAGTGTAACATCAATATTGATTACATAATTAAAAGAATTAAATGCACAACAAATGGAAACATAGCTTAGATTGACTAAGTTAATAGAATTAGTTAATTATTGTTAAATATTCATGGTGTCTATACTGATACTTGTAGTTAATGCAATCTAACCCATATCAATGAGTCAGTGGTACATTTAAAATACTGAAGAAACAAACCAAACAAAAAACAATACTAAAATTCATGTCGATCTTAAAAAAATGCTTCTAGTAAACAAAGTGACTTTGAAAGAAGAGAACCTGGCGGTTTTATTGTATTCTACAGGAAATGATGAGACTAAATCACAGTCTCATCTCAAAGAAGTTATGAGTTCAACTGCATGAGTAAGAGAAAGGTTTCATATGGATATGTGAGTATGGTTGGGAAAACAGGTATACCTTGAGCCTAATGAAATTCTTCAGTATGACTATGGTTACATGAAGGTGTCTGAGTAACAGAACAAATAAAATCTGTAGACGTTTAGTGTTTTGAACATGGGTCAAAGCTGTCTTTATTGCATTCTATGGGTTTAGGTATGTTGTATTTTCTTTTTCATCACGTTTAAAAAGGTTTTATTTTAATCCTAATTTCTATATTGTAAAATGTTTATCCATTAGTGAGCTGTTTATATTATTGCCTGACAGTAGATGTTCAACACAAAATGAACTCAATAACATTACTGTAGATAGTTTTTGTCTCATTTATTTGTCTGGACATTATATATATATTGCTTTCTGATTTTTTATTATGATTTTTATTTACTTGTTTTCCTTGTGATTTTTATTTTTGTTTCTTGTATTTCTATTCTTAATGTTTCTGTTTCTTTTCTAAAGGCATATAGAAAATTAAGGTGTGTAATGACTGTGATGTTGTGGAGATCATGGAGGATCGGGTGGAGGGAAACTCATTCGAATATATGTGTATATGTGTGATCTGAAAAGATATTTCCAATTAAATGTCATTCTAAAAGAGATGAATTTTTGTCAGGCTTCACACCCTGAATAAATAAAACACCTTGATGTCACTTAAGAGTATTATCCTACTGTATAATCAGCCTGTTTGTTCAATCCACCTTTAAGTGAGCAAAATCACAATAAACCTTAATTGCCTTGGATTTCCCATATGTAATCAACTTTTATAACCTTAAGTAACACATAGCTGTAATCTTATCTACTCTTATATGCCTCTGACACAAGTATAATGTAGGTGTATTATGGTAATCATTTGGTAGAAACAGAAAATAGGCTGAAAGTGACTTTATAAATGAACAACTACTATAAATGCTGAAGGCAACACACAAGTATCATTTAATAAACAATGATGTTTGTACTTCTGTTTATTATCTGTGTCAATTATAGTTAGATAGAGTCAGTGTCAGTGACTTAATCCCTTATAAAACTCTGCCAAGGGGCTGGAGAGATGGCTCAGAGGGTAAGAGCACTGACTGCTCTTCCAGAGGTCCTGAGTTCAATTCCCAGCCAACCACATGGTGGCTCACAACCATCTGTAATGAGGTCTAGTGCCCTCTTCTGGCCTGCAGCCATACACACAGACAGAATATTGTATACATAATAAATAAATAAATAAATATTTAAAAAAAAAAAACTCTGCCAAAGTTTTCTGGAAAGTATTTTCCCTTTCCATTCAGTGACAAAGAGATGGAAGCCTTCTGTTAGTGACAGTCGCAACAGACAGACACACCCAGACACTAGACAAACAACTCTAACAAAGGTAAGGACAGAGACAGATTCACAAGACAGCCTTCAGAAAGGAAAGATTCTGACAAATACAACAGATAGAAAGGGAGACTCAAAGACAAACGGAGAGAGAGATAAAAAGAGAAGGGGCGGTTATAGAATTCAAAGCTATGTTTACCTTTGGTTAAATTATGCCAAGAAATAGTGCTTTGATTTCTTTCTTTAATGCTATTCTGATGCATTATTGATGATTCTGAGTTTATTATTAATAAGTCCAAACCAACCTCAAAATGACTATTCTTAGAGCCACATATAGCCCAAGATGATTATAATTTTATTATAGAGAAATTCCAGCCTTCTGGAATAAGTCAGTCGACATTGGAGAATGATTAATGCCAGTGTTGCCCTTTTGTGAGTAATTTAGTCCACTAACTAGAGTAACTAAAAATGTATTACAGAGATATGAGAAGTTATTGTATGGATTTTTCATCTCTTCTTTCACAGTAATACCGTCATTTAACAGAAATAAACTTAGAGATGGTGCCTCGGTTTTGTTCAGTGTTACCCAGCTTGTAACTGAAAACCTGTGAAGGAAAACATATGAAGAGCAAAGAAAGCAAATGTCTCAAAAGTACTTTACACTACCCTGTGTAAACTATGAAGTAAATATGGCTCCTGATACTTAAGGATGATAGATGATGGTTAGACTCTAAAACCAGAAAGTGGGAGTGATCATTTCTCCTGAGAAAACCTCTGGTTCACTGAAAACAAAATTCTCAATTTTACATTCTTTAGTTTCATCATTGATAATATCAGTACCAGTATTGACCATCTCACAAGATGAAGGGAAGGAACAAGATAAATGATGGATGGTACAAAATCTCATCAGATGATCCATCCCCAGTGCATGCTAAAATTTATTGATGGCTATTTTAAGAAGGAAGTTTACATTATCCAGTTAAAAGAATGAGTTGTCTCTGATCTCCTTAAGTTAATCTTACCAGGTTTCTACTTCCTTCTTCTGTGACTTTTGTATTTTTAACATGCTCTTAAAAAGCTTAAAATTTCACAGAAATACCTCAAGAGATAGATCATATGTTGTTTTCTTTTCTTCATATTTTGGGACACATATTTTTCTTCAAGCATCTCTATAAAATTCAATTTAAGGGACAGATCTCTGACCTCTTCTGTCCCAATTGTCTGTCAGCCTTTTATCCATGTGCCCCAAGAGAGCCGTAACTCACAAGCAAACAGATTATCTATGAGTTAGGAATTTTAGCAAAGGAGAGTTGAAATGCAGATACAATGAATGAATGAGATTAAAGCTGGAGAAATAGCCCCTGCTTTTCAAGGTATTAATGACATGTGTGGTTACTTCTTCTTTGAAAGAATAAAATAGGTGAAACTTGACTTATTGGTTTGTGATTTTAAGAAACCTGCTTTGAGAAATTGTTTGCTCACTCTATAAGGTAAACATTACACTTACAGTTTTGAACTTTATTTTCAGATTCACGATTTATGCATCAAACGTCTATTTGCTTTCATGCTAAGTGAATTTTTCAAAAGCAAATGCAGTTACCCTTCTAGCACTGGTGGAATTATACTGTGTAAATCTGTTGACAAGAAAAAATATTCTAACACATAGGGAAACTTTTATATTGAACATTTTCTAAAAATAAAAAAATGCATGGTTTATCATTAAAGCAGGAAATCTCACAGTGAATATATTTGTGTACAAATGATTAACACAGTATATTATAGACTCCTAGACCAATATTGCTGTAAACAATTGGGTATTTGCTTTCTTCACAAGTTTGGGTTCATAAATAGTCCTTGTTTGTTTTCTGTTGTGATAAACACTATGACCCAAAGTCAGTTGAAGAGGAAAAGATCTATTTCCTCTTACAATATAAAGCCATCCAGTGAAACCAGGATTTCAAGACAGGAACTGAAATATAGAGCATGGAGAAGAGTTACTTACTGGCTTAATTGCAGGTTCACGTTCAGGTGCATCATCTGCCTAGACATGGTAATACTTACAGTGGCCTGGACCTTATTATATAACTTAGTTATCAAGAAATTGTCATACAGACACTGTCAAAGGCCAGTTTTATCTAGCCAATTCTTCATTTGAGATTAATTTCTCCGGGGTGTGCTCAGTTGTTCACTGTGGTCAAGTATCACACACACACACACACACACACACACAAACACACACACACACACACATCTAGTAATCACTTTATTTATTAGTTTTTAAATCTATACAAAGAAAAATGTTGTGTTTTCTCAAAAAAAGAATTTCCTTGTAAATTACTGAAACATGACTAATACTCTTTTACAATACCCTCTATAGAAAAAGGAAAGCAGTGTGGCGGTTTCTCGGGAAATTTGGGATCAACCTACCCCTGGACCCAGCAATACCACTCCTGGAAATATACCCAAGAGATGCCCTATCATACAACAAAAGTATATGCTCAACTATGTTCATAGCAGCATTGTTTGTAATAGCCAGAACCTGGAAACAACCTAGATGCCCTTCAACAGAAGAATGGTTGAAGAAAGTATGGAATATATACATATCAGAATACTACTCAGCAGTAAAAAGAATGACTTCTTGAATTTTGCATGCAAATGGACAGAAATAGAAAACACTATCTTGAGTGAGGTAAGCCAGACCCAAAAAGAGGAACATGTTATGTACTCACTCATATTTGGTTTCTAGCCATAAATAAAGGACATTGAGCCTATAATTTGTGATCCTAGAGAAGCTAAATAAGAAGGTGAACCCAAAGAAAGACATATAATCATCCTCCTGGAGATTAAGTTTCATTGGGCGATGAAAACAGACAGAGACAGAGACGCAAATTGGAACACCAGACTCAAATCCCAAGGTCCAAAACAGGAGCAGAAGGAGAGAGAGCACGAGCAAGGAACTTAGGACCTTGAGGGGTGCACCCACATACTGAGACATTGGGGATGATCTATTGGCAACTTAACAAGGCCAGCTGGACTGGGTCTGAAAAAGCATGGGATAAAACCGGACTCGCTGAACATAAAGGACAATGAGGACTGCTGAGAAGTCAAGAACAAAAACACTGGGTTTTGATCCTACTGCACGTACTGGCTTTATAGGAGCCTAGGCAGTCTGGATGCTCACCTTACTAGACCTGGAAGGAGGTGGGAGGTCCTTGGACTTCCCACAAGGCAGGGAACAGGGACTGCTCTTTGGGCTGATGAGGGAGGAGGAATGATTGGGGAAGGGGGAGGGATATGGGAGACGGTGGAGGTGAGGAGGCAGAAACCTTAAATAAATAAATAATAAATAATGAATAATAAATAAATAAATAGAAAAAGCATAATCATCAGGACCCACTACCACCAAAGACATAACAAGTGACAAGTGGGATGTCTTTTAATTATAGTTGATGCATGAATATGAAAAGTGTGGTGAGTATTGAAAATTTGCTTTTTCACCACAGAGTTATACATTTTGTAGTTCATTGACCTACATGCACAAATCCCAACCTCCCCAGTGGAATCATAGGATTATACAAAGTTGCTAATTATCATATTTGCAAGAAAAAAAAGCAAGGGCAGTTATAAAAAGGGAAGGAATAATGGAGTATGCAATCTGTAAAGCTGACATTTTAACATGTAAAGAAAAATACTTCATATTGCTATAATATATATATATATATATATATATGAGAAGCTTTAATTCATATACTATAGCAATCAAGTACAGGCATTCACCATGGAGTTACTATTTTATCACTACTTAAGTCAGTTCTATCCAGTGTTACAGTAGTCCATGTTCCATGAGAAAACTCTCAAGTCATTTGATATAAGAAGGAAAATCCTCATGTAACCATATATTGGTGAGAACATTTTCTTACAGATAATATCTAAGCACAGCATGTATCAGAATCAAATTTGGAGTGCCAATGGAAAGAGATCACCCATCTGTGACTCGAGGTAAGACAAACTCAATAAAGAAATGACATCTGAATAATGACACTTATCAGAGTCAGCCAGCTGGTTACATGAGGACTTTCCTTCTTATATCAAATGACTTGAGAGTTTTCTCATGGAACATGGACTACTGTAACACTGGATAGAACTGACTTAAGTAGTGATAAAATAGTAACTCAATAGTGAATGCCTGTACTTGATTGATGACTTCTGGGTTTCTTTATTTCTTTATTTCTCTAGGGCATAGAATATAAAAGACAGGCAGTGTAGACAATATGACTCAGAATAAAAAACCCAAGTGCACAGTAGACATCTGTATGGGCCCATTAGCTGGAAATACTTTTGAAACAAAATAAAATTAAAGAATAAATGATAATTTGAAAATGTGTATCACCATAATACAAAGAGAGTTTCTGCCAAGGTTTTCATTAATATATTACTGAATTTAAGGAAATATACTGTGATCTTGGAATAAAACTAATGGAAATACATGCAATAGATAGATCCTGATTTGAGGACTTGATGATAAATTGGTTAAAGCACATTAAATTCTCCTAAAATGCAGGCTCCATGGGGACTATTTAATTTTTCAATTAATATATGGATTTTCCTTAGACTTGGCTAAGTGACTGGTACACAGTAATATCTTAATAGATTGTTGTTGAGTTATGTAATATGGCAAAAGGAAAATAGTAAGAGACATGACTGTAATGTTTCCAAAGAATACCATCGAAGTGGAATAAAGAATTCTAGTGAAAATCATGAGAAAAATGAGATCTAAGCATTAAAATGCAGTTAAATGGAGATTGAGATCCTTAGCAATCCAGCATCTGTGGCAATGTCAACAGCACATATGTTTATGGGTGATACTGTCATTCTGAAGTGAAGAATTCTGTTAAAAGGTAAGAAGAAAGCAATGTCTTGCCATCAATTTGAGGCAAACAAGACTAGTTATTATTATCAGAATATGTTATCTAGTCTCTGGACTATCAGAAACCTCAAAACACCATGCAATGAAAACCCAGCAAAATAAGGAATGGCAAGATCATGTGCTGATGCTAACTGGCTTGCTGACTCCACTCCAAACCACTAATAGAAGCCAGTTTCTGGAGACTAGGATACATGGATGAGTATCTTGATGTCATTTTAAAAGTCTACATCAATTTGGCTTGAGAAGCTTCAGAAATCAGTGTAATTCACAATTAAATCAAGGGTGTTGCTCTGCTAATTCTAGAAGCAGGCGGATATCAAGTTGAAGTGGTGGCAGCTAATTGTTATCGATTGGTTTGTAACAGCATTAGTGAATTCCAGAGGGTCTGGCTATTAGTGGGGTATAAAACGAGCCAGTGACAACTGCAATTGGTTTTAGATAAAAAGGAATAAAAATGCAGAGGCAGTTGAAGAGATTTAAGATGCTTAAGAGAGCTGGAGCTCTTCCTGTGATTAAGTTTAACTACTCCCGGAGAAGGGAGATGGATGAATCCATCTGAAGGGAAATGTGATGAAGGCTTGAAAGGGGTCCAAGTTATCCTCTGAGTTCTTGCTTCGAAGTGATAGAGATAGTCTGCAGCTAAAGCCTATACAATTGTGACCGTTCCTTGGTATTCATTTAAATGTGGTTCGTAGAGTGAAGAAGCAATATACAGCCTGGTTTTAGCCTGAATTAATCAAATGTATAGAATCTATTACCTGTTGTGCAGTCATGTCAAACTAGTTAGCCAAGAAACACAGCACTAAAATGTTTCCCATTGATCGGTGTATTAATGAGAAAAAAATGTAGGATGTAAAGTGATGAGCTAAAATATTAATAAATGGTCATAATAATAAAATAAAAAACATTGAGTTTTTAAAAATATATTTTATTTTATATGTGTTATCAGGCATGTAAATGAAATATGTGCATACAGTGCCCACAGAGAGCTATAGATCTCCTGGAACTAGAGTATAGGTGCTTATGAACTGTCATAGTGATGCTAGGAACAGAAGCAGATCTTCTACAGGAACAATAAGAGTTTTGAAGTGATAAGCCATCTCCTTAGCTTCTCTCCTATTATTGGCAATTGAGAGTAAAACTTATGTCTACTGATTATGATAAATTCCTCACATCAATTTAACCCTGGAACCTATAACAAAGGGAATTCTGTCTTCAATGTTGTTAGTTGTCCTTACAGGAAAAAGGGATTCTTGTCCTCTGGCCACTAGGATTTCTCAGTATGACTGGCACATACCACTTTTACTCACATCTATTTTTCACACATTATAAGCTTGCACACAGACAAAAACACAAAACAATATTTTTTTCTCCCCTTAGATAATTATTTGGCAACTCCAGAGTTACACAGAACAAAACTATGTATAGTCTTACTCAGACAACCACAAAATCTGGTGAGCAGCCACTTGCTTCATTACATTTAACTACAAGGAATGGTATATTTGTTAAGCTGACTAATAGTTTTTTTTTTTTTTTTTGTATTCACTTAGTCCTGACTGAAGAGTAGAGTATACTTGTAGACTGTGGCTACAGATGAAACAGGGAGGCATGCTAGAAGCACTGTTATCACTCTTCAGCAGTTCTGAACTTGATTGTGTTTATTTCTTACATTTTGTTTTGTTTGCTGCTTGTTTTGTTTTGTTCTGTTTGACATGAGTATTAGCTCAGAGAGAACCCTCAATACTCAAGGAGAAATAGCTGAGGTTTACATCTTTTTTGCATAACAGAGCCAATGTACCAACCAAAAAAAAAAAACCAAAAACATATGCTACATGCAGACATTTCAATCACTACGTGTATTGTGATGGTAATGAATAATTAATTGCTTATGGATTTGTGTCTGCCTTAATTTGTGTTAGTGATTTATGAGTAATTTTAGAAATGGCAAATGGCTTTCAACCATTTTAGATTCCTCTGTTGAGAGTTCTCTGTTTAAGTCCATGCTCCATTTTTTTTTATTGTATTGTTTGTTCTTTTGACAACTAATTTCTTGAGTTCTTTGTATATTTTGGAGATCAGATCTAGTCTGATGTAGGGTTGTTGAAGATCTTTTCCCATTCTGTAGGCTGCTCTTTTGTCTTGTTGATCATGTCCTTTGCTTTACAGAAGCTTTTCAGTGTTAGGAAGTCTCATTTATTAATTTGTTTCAGTTTCTGTGCTTCTGGGTTTATATTTAGAAGTGCTCTCTGTGTCAATGCATTCAAGTGTACTTCCTACTTTCTTTTCTATAAGGTTCTGTGTGACCACCTTTATGTTTAAGTCTTTGATCCATTTGACTTGAGTTTTGTGCATGGTAAGATATATGGATCTATTTTAATTCTTCTACAAGTTGATATCGAGTTATGCCAACACCAATTGTTAAATATGGTTTCTTTTCTCATTTAATATTTTTTTGCTTCTTTGTCAAAAATCATGTGTTCATAGATGTGTGAAAGACGCTTAAGGAAATGCTCAACATCCCTAGTCATTACATCTTACACCTGTAAGAACGGCCAAGATAAAAAATGCTAATGACAACTAATGCTGGAGAAGTTGTGGGGTAAAGGGAACATTCCTGAATTGCTGGTGGAAGTGCAAGCTGGTTCACCCTGTTTGGATAACTGTATGGTGATTTCTCAGAAAATTAGGAAACAACGTTTCTCAAGACCCAGTAATACCAATTTTGGGTATATATTCAAAGAATGCGCCATCATACCATAAGAACATACATGTTCTCAACTATGTTTATAGCAGCATTATTTTTCAGAGCCAGAACCTGGAAACAACCTAAATGCCCCTTGACCAAAGAATGTATAAGGAAAAGGTGGTACATTTACACAATGGAGTACTACAAAACAGAGAAAAATAATGGCATTTTGAAATTTGCAGACAAATGGATGGATCTAGAAAACATAATATTGGGTGTAATCCAGACCCAGAAAGACGATTATCACATGTACTCACTCACAAGTTGTTTTTGAACATAAAGCAAAAAAAAAAAAAAAAAAAAAAAACAGCCTTCACATCACAATTTGGAAGAGGGTTGAAGAGGAGGGGAGAAGCAGGGAGTGAAGCAGAGAAAAATGTATACCTCAATAAAATCAATAAAAAAAAGAAATGGCAAATGGCAAAGTGTTTTGAATATTTTATTCAGATAATAGTTTTATAATCTGAGTGTGTTCCATGCATATAAGGAAGCAGACAAATTTTTGTTGACAGTGCACAGACACATTTGAACTTGTTCTATTCGTATTTCAGGGTAAGTATCTTTAAGGGAAATTGAAGGATTCATTCATTCCTACATTCCTTTATTTACCCCCTGGGCACTGGAGAGCTTAATTAATTAAGTAATGATAAAAACTGCCTAAATGATGCAAGATGTATCATTAATATAAGAAATATTGTTCTGTCATGATGGCTCAGTTGTTCAGTGGGTGAAGTAGTTTTTCATCACATCTGATGATCTGACTAGAATCACTATATGCCACATGGGCAAAAAGAATAGTCCACTTTAGAAAGTTGCCCGCTGACCTCCATATGCTCACTGTGACATGTAGGCTTACACACACACACACAGCACACATGACACCCATATTCACATATAAACATTCACATATAGAAAGAGAGAGAGCTGATGGGAAGGAAGAAGAAAGGAGGGAAAATATATATAATTAGCTGGAGATAAAACAAGTTCTATGATGCAAATAAATGTACTTTATTTTTAGGAATAACATATCCTTGTTTGAAGCCAAAGACTCCAGCAGTTTTCAAAATAGATGTTAATAATTCCAAAAAAGGCAACATTCCTACCTCAAAACAATTTTATTTATCTAGTGACTTATCTAGCAATTACTTTAAAGATACATTAATTTATTTTATTTCACTTGGATCTTTGTAATAATCAATGATCTTTTTAGGCCACAAATATTACTTACAATCACACTTAAATCACAGATGACACTAAATCACACTTAAAATCACAAATATTACATATCTGAATGCATCAACTAATCTCTGTTTCAATATTTTTACAAATACAATCATGTTATGGTCCTTGCTTTCTAGCATCCCTGGAATAACAAATATTATAATCTATAGTCATAGCTTCTGCATGATCTTGTTAAAGATCTTACCTGTTCCTCTGTCCTATATCTCCTTATTGTGTTGGGCTAGAGCTCTGTGCAGTAATATATATAGTATTTTCCTTTGAGCTTGTCCTAGTCCAGTGAGGTTTGTTGGTTTCTGTTTGATTGGTGTTCCCCATTTACTACTTTCAGGAAGTTTTCTCAAATGTATAGTTATTGGTAAGATATTATGTTTTAAACAACTTAAAGAAGAGATATATGTGTCCCAAAATCAATGTATAAAACAGATTAAAAGCAGGATTTATTGGTGAAAGCATACTTGTTCTTATAGTTATGATTTAGTAATTATATCCTGTTATACTAATATGAAGTCAATGAATAAGCACAAGTACTTTACTACAAGGTCAATGAACCTGTGTGCACAGGTATAATGTCAGACACATTAACATAACTGATAGGGTTCAGCATATAAGATTCTTTATTGGGATCAGAATTTGTTTTACAAGACGGTTCAGATTAAAAGACAAATTACTCCCCTGACATTGAACTAAATTAGAAATCATGTGCCTATTTTATTTTTGCTGCCTAGTTTGGCTGATAATTTAATACTCATAGTAGTACCTAGCTCTTTAATGGTACATGTGTCTGTCCCTAAGAATAAAGGAAGGTCAGCAGAATAATTCTTCATTGTGTAAATGAACATTTTCTCTATTTATTTTGTGGTTTGAGAGGTATGTAGTTTGTTTCCAGGTTCTGGCTATTATAAATAATGCTGCTATGAATACAGCCGAGCAAGTGTCCTTGTGGTATGATTGGGCATTCTTTGAATAGATGCCTGAGTTGTGTCACTCAGTCTTGACGTAGACTAATTTCCAACTTTGTGAGAAACAGCCGTATTTATTTCCAAAAGTGGCTGGACAGTGTTGTAATATGGAGCAGCCAGCTGCATCCCCAGCACCCGGCTCCCTGCATGGCTAGCTTATGCCCCGAAATAATGACATGGAAACTGTGTTCTTTTAAACATTGCCTGGCCCATTAGTTCCAGTCTCTTATTGGCTAGCTTGTACATATTGATCTAATCCATTTCTAATAATCTGTGTAGCCCACGAGCTGGCTTACCAGGAATGATCTTAACCTGCGTCTGCCTGGAGTGGGAGAATCATGGCAACTCCTTGACTCAGCTTCTTTCTCTCAGCATTATGTTCTGTTTACTCTGCCTACCTAAATTTCTGTCCTATTACAGGGCCAGGGCAGTCTCTTTATTTAACCAATGAAATTAACACAAAACAGAAGACTCTCCCCCATCAGGACAGGGTTGCATTCCCACCAGCACTGGAGTTCCTTTTATGCCATATCCTCTCCTACATAAGTTATCATCAGTGATTTTGTTCTTAGCCATTCTAACAGGTACAAGATGGTATCTCAGAATCTTTTTGATTTGCATTTTCATGATGACTAAGGATGTTGAACAATTACTTAAATGTGTTTTGGACATTTGAGATTCTTCTGTTGAGAATTCTCTGTTTAGAGCTGTACCTCATTTTAAATTGGAATATATATATATATATATATATATATATATATATATATATATATATATATATATAATGCCTAGTGTGTGAAACTAGAAAAAGTCATTCTGAGTGAGGTAACCCAGATCCAGAAAGACAAACTCAATATGGAATCACTCATAAGTGTATACTATATATAAAGCAAAGATATCCAGACTATAATCCATAGCTCCAGTGAAGCTCAGCAACAAGGAAGACCCTAAGAGGGACTCAAGGATAGCCCTTAAAAGGGGAACTAGATAATATCTCCTATATAAACTGGTGGGACAGTAGAGGAGAAAGGGTGGATATGAAAACATGAGGGAATGGGATGGACTAGTTAGGGGAGAAATGGAGTGGGAGAGCACTGAAGAAGAGATCTTGATAGAGAGAGCCACTATGGGAGAAACCTTGTTCTAGGGAAATTCCCAGGAATCCACAAGGATGACCCTTGCTAAGACTCCTAGCAATAGTGGAAAGAATGCCAGAATGGGCCTTACCCTATAATCAGATTGGTGAATAGCTTAATATAATGTCATTATAGAACTATCATCCAGTAACTAATGGAAGCAGATACAAATATTCACAGTCAAGACTGTGCTCCTGGAGTCCAATTGAAGAGAGGGAGGAGAGATTATGTGAGCAAGGGGATGAGTAAAGATTCTAACAGGAAAATCCACAGAGACAGCTGACCTGAGCTCATGGGAGGGACTCTGGACAGGCAGCTGGGGAGCCTGCATGGGACTGATCTAGGACCTTAAGAGAGGGCATTTAGCAAAAATGTTCTTAGTCCATGATTCCCATCTTCCCAGGAAAATACTTGTTTCCTGTATATTTGAATAACTTTTCCAGATTCTTCCCATTTTTTTTAATCTCAAGCAAAACACATCAGAAGCTTTCAAAACAATTTTAGTATCTTTTTTACACCCCTCCAGGGAAACACCTGCCCAAGCTTCATTTGCAAGCATACACACACAATTTTCATATGTGGTCAGGAAAATCAAATTAAATTAGCTACTATGACCTAAGATCAGCTCATCTGATTTTCATTCATATGTTCATATGTGAAAGCTTTTCTCTCTCAGTAAGTCCTTTGATAATATATTTTAGATTCATTCATATTTAAGTAGATTCTGCTACTTCCATTCTTCACACCTGGCTCTTACATCGAAAGAACTTACAAGAGCCTCTCTGCTTGTGATAAACTACAGAATGAGAGTAACCATGATGTAGAGATAACAATCTGAAATATATTTAGTGGCATTTCTCCCTTAATGTTACCACATGACTTCATTGTCTGGAACATGAAGATCACAATCCTTATCTAGAGATTGGTCCCTCATAATTTTTGACAATATTTTCAGTTTGAATTTGCATTATTTCTTTCCACTAGGTTGCAAACATTGTGAGAAATTCATTACCTTTGGAATAAACAACTAGCATATACAATTATGCTTCAATTATGTTAACCTTTTATTTTCACAACCATATAAGGATATTGTTCATTTATAAAACTGAAATAACTTTCATCTTGAGTATTTTTAGTATTTATTTCAGTCAACTACAGCTGCTTTGCATTTCTCCATTGCCCTCAGGACAATTAATCTTTATGATCAAGTTGACTAGTTTTCCAGTTCCATAAATGATATAGCTCTTGTCTGCCTATGAGAATATTCTCAGAAGTTTCACTGATAAGGGAAGACACAACCAAGATGTGGACAGCATCATCCTATGGGCTGGGTTTAAAGACTGAATAAAATAGAAAAATGGAAGAAACAAAATGAACCAACAGTTTTTGTTTCTTGCTACATAAAAGCGGACAGTGTGATGAACTGTCTCCTGTTCCTGCTGCCGTAGGTAACTGCTCATAACCACCCTAACTTCCACACCCAATGCATTCTAGTCTCAAACATTATGCTAAAATAATCACTGCATTCATTAAATGACTTTTGTCAGATATTATTTTACAGCAATAGGAACTCTAACAAATACATCTTTCAAGAAACTTCACAAAGACAGCAGATATTTATTTTTATGTTCAAAACAACAATATTTAGTCTTGGTAAAGTAGAAAGTTATTTTGCCCCCTATAAAACACAGTAATGAAATGATACAAAGGTTTATGATGTATATTTTATATTTGAAAACCCAAGATGATTTAAAATAATGTAAATCCCTAACATGAATATTGAAATGGTAAGTGTACAGATGTGAAGACTTTTTACTCGATATGATAACCAGTACTTCAAAATGATACCTGGTTTGGGCCGTAATGGCACATACCTTTAATTCCAGAACTTATGGGGCAGATGCAGGTGGAACTACATAAAAGATTATTAGTAACAATTGCAGAAATAATACATGAATATTCATGAAGTCTTACTTGCTAAAAGAAAATGAATATTATTCATAACATTGAAGTTGTAAAATGATAAAAGAATACATTTCACTAAAATACAAAACAAAATTTCTATAGAGCATGGTAAGCATCAGAGTCCATGTGAACAGCTACTATAGTGACCATTGGTACAGATTAAATTTACTACTTTGGACATATGTCTAAAACCATTTCTGGATTCTTTTCTGAATTTCTTCAAGTGCATTACCTCATCACACAAACATATTAGGTAATTTATTATTTATTATAATTATAATTTATTATTTAGAGTTATTAATCAGAGTTGTTTCTACTATACTTTCATAGCAAATTACTGGAAAAAATCATACTATGCAAAATTAAACACTAAAAATTTTAGAACTTAAGAGAACAACACTAGAAATAGGATAAGAAGATTAATCAACATTAAGACTGTGTTGTTAATATAGTAACCTTAAAAATAACACAAATTCAAAATAGTATGACATATAAATATTACACTATCAGAGCACAGAATTTTATTAAAATAAAAGTGCTATATCCAAATTAGTTGTTCGTCAAAGCAGTCCCATAGAAATCCCCCAAACAACAGAGGCTATTTCCAAGACCATAGTTGTTCTCCACAAACTGTCAGCAAATCCCCATTGCTGAAGACAATACCCTCACAACTCATTGAACATGGAGAAGTTGAGCTGGTGCTTAGTTAAATCCTTCTTACTCACATTATAGTGTCTTTGGTATGGGAAGGAATTCTGCAGGTTATCAAAAGAGAAACCTAAACACCAATCTAGCCACAAAACCTTTGATCTTTCATCTATCTGCTTTAACTACAAAATATACTAAGGCAATGGGGTACAAAGCTTGTAGGCGTAAAGAACCAATGTCAGATTTGACTTAAAGCACACTCCATGAGATGAAACTTTTATCAAATCAAGGAACAGAGACTAGATTGTTGTGGGATAATCTTTTTATATATTGAGAAGACGTGTCTCTTTATTAGAAGGTTCCAAGGACCTTCTAATATTTTTAAATAAAGAACTGAATGTTGAAAGGTAGGTAACAGAAGATATGGCAGGAGTTCTCAGGAGAGATCAGAACTCTGGGAAGAATTTGAGAGGTGGAGGTTTCATCAGTCAGATAGGGAGGAAGTGGAATTTCACTGAGCAGAGGTAACAATCAAAGCAGAAGGACATAGCTTAATATAAAGGCATTAATTTAAGTTATGAGTTAGTTGGGAACAAACCTTAACTGAGGCCAAGCATTGATTATTATGCATGCCATTATTTGGGACTTGATGTGGGAGTGATTTCTTATTAATAAAGAAACTGCCTAGGCCCATTCGATAGGCTCACCCTTAGGTGGGTGGAGAAAACAGAACAGGATTCTGGGAGAGAGAAGCTGAGTGAGGAGTCGCCATGATTTTCCCACTCCAGACAGACGCAGGCTAGAATCTCCCAGGTAAGCACACCTTGGGGTGCTACACATCTTATAAGAAATGGGCTAGTCCAGGTGCAAGAGCTAGCCAATAAGAAGCTGGAACTGATGGGCCAGACAGTGTTTAAAAGATTACAGTTTCCGTGTAATTATTTCGGGGCATAAGTAAGCCATGCGGGCGACCCGGAGCCTGGGACACAGCCCGGCCACTCCTCTTACAACAGGGACTGATGATCCAAAGAAAGTCCGCCTGTACTAATATAGTCCAGAGACCTAGGGTAAAATCAAATACTATTGGTCTAAATAAAAAAATAACAAAAAGAAGCAGTAATGAAATTACTCCTAATGGCAGTCTGCTATACTCATTATTTTTTTTGAGAATAAATTTTATTTTATTATTTTTTCCACCTCCTCCCTGTTTCCCATTTCCCTAGCCCTCCTCACACAAGTCACCCCCTCCCCCTACTCTCCTACCCTTCTGCCCCTCCCCCCCCACTCTATTCCCCCTCCCTCTCGAGAATGAAGAGCAGTCCAGATTCCCTGCCCTGCGGGAAGTCCAAGGTCCTCCCACTTCTATCCAGGACCAGGAAGGTGAGCATCCAAACAGGCTAGGCTCTCACAAAGCCAGTTCATGTATTAGGATCGAAACCCAGTGCCATTGTCCTTGGCTTCTCATCAGCCTTCATTGTCTGCCATGTTCAGAAAGTCCCCAGTTTCATCCCATGCTTATTCAGTCCCAGTCCCTCCTGCCTTGGTGAGCTCCCAATAGATCAGCCCCACTGTCACAGTTGGTGGGTGCACCCCTCCTGGTCCTGACTTCCTTGTTCATGTTCTCCCTCCTTCTGCTCTTCATTTGGATTTTAAGAGCTCAGACCGGTACTCCAATTTGGGTTTCTGTCTCTATCCATCGCCAGATGAAGGTTCTAAGGTGATATGCAAGATATTCATCAGTATGGCAATAGGATAGGGTCATTTCAGGTTCCCTCACCTCAGTTGCTCAAGGTACTAGCTGGGGACATCTCTCTGGACACCTGCGAGCCCATCTAGAGTCAAGTCTCTTGTCAACCCTAAGATGGCTCCCTTAATTAGGATATATATTTCTCTGCTCCTGTGCCCACCCTTCCTTTATCCCAACCATCCCATTCCCCCAAGCTACCCCTATTCTCCCCTTTTCATGTTTCTCTCCCCATTTCCCCTTTGCCCCATGCCACCTCACCCCCAAGTTCCCAGATTTTGTCTTGCAATCTTGTCTACTTCCCATATCCAGGCAGACGACTATATGTTTTCTTTGGGTTCACCTTCTTATTTAGCTTCTCTAGGATCACAAATTATATGCTCAATGTCCTTCATTTATGGCTAGAAACCAAATATGAGTGAGTACATCCCATGATCAACTTTTTGGGTCTGGGCTACCTCACTCAGGATAGTGTTTTCTATTTCCATCCATTTGCATGCAAAATTCGCAAAGTCATTGATTTTTACCACTGAGTAGTACTCTAATATGTATATATTCCACACTTTCTTCATCCATGCTTCCGTTGAAGGGCATCTAGGTTGTTTCCAGGTTCTGGCTATTACAAATAATGCTGCTATGAACATAGTTGAACAAATGCTTTTGTCATATGATAGGGCATTTCTTGGGTATATTCCCAAGAGTGGTATTACTGGATCTTGGGGTAGGTTGATCCCGAATTTCCTGAGAAATCGCCACACTGATTTCCAATGTGGTTGCGAAAGTTTGCATTACCACCAGCAATGGAAGAATGTGCCCCTTACTCCACAACCTCTCCAGCAAAGGCTATCATTGGTGTTTTTGATTTTAGCTATTCTGACAGGTGTAAGATGTTTTGATTTGCATTTTCCTGATCACCAAGGAGGATGAGCATGACCTTAAGTGTCTTTTGGCCATTTGAATTTCTTCTGTTGAGAATTTTCTGTTCAGTTCAGTGCCCCATTTTTGATTGGGTTAATTAGCATTTTAAAGTCTAGTTTCTTGAGTTCTTTATATATTTTGGAGATCAGACCTTTGTCTGTTGCAGGGTTGGTGAAGATCTTCTCCAAGTCAGTGGGTTGCCTTTTTGTCTTGGTGACAGTGTCCTTTGCTTTACAGAATCTACTCAGTTTCAGGAGATCCCATTTATTCAATGTTGTCCTTAATGTCTGTGCTGCTGGGGATATATGTAGAAAGTGGTCTCCTGTGCCCATAAGTTGTAGAGTATGTCCCACTTTCTCTTCTATGAGGTTCAGGGTGTTCAGACTGATATTGAGGTCTTTGATCCATTTGGACTTGATTTTTGTGCATGGTGATAGATATGGACCTATTTTCATTCTTCTACAGGTTGACAACCAGTTTTGCCAGCACCATTTGTTGAAGATGCTATCTTTCTTCCATTGAATACTTTTAGCTCCTTTATCAAAAATCATGTGTTCATAGGTTTGTGGGATAAAATCTGGGTCTTCTACTCTATTCCATTGATCGACTTCTCTGTTTTTATGCTAATACAAAGCTGTTTCATTACTGTAGCTCTGTAATAGAGTTTGAAGTCAGGGATGGTAATGCCTCCAGAAGTTCCTTTATTGTATAAGATTGTTTTGGCTATCCTGGGATTTTTTGTTTTTCTATATAAAGTTGATTAATTTCCTCTCAAGATCTGAGAAGAATTTCGATGGGATTTTAATGGGGATTGCATTGAATCTATAAATTGCCTTTGGTAGGATTGCCATTTTTACTATGTTGATCCTCCCAATCCAAGAGCAAGGGAGATCCTTCCGTTTTCTGGTATCCTCCTCAATTTCTTTCTTCAAGGACTTAAAGTTCTTGTCAAATAGATCCTTCACATCCATGGTTAGAGTTACCCCAAGATATTTTATACTATTTGTGGCTATTGTGAAAGTCGATGCTTCTCTGATTTCCCTTTCTGCTTCCCTATCTTTTGTGTATAGGAGGGCAACTGATTTTTTGGAATTGATCTTGTATCCTGCCACGCTACTAAAGGTGATTATCAGTTGTAGGAGTTCTTTGCTGGAGTTTTTGGGGTCGCTTATGTGCACTATCATATCATCTGCAAATAATGAAAGTTTAACTTCTTCCTTTCCAATTTGAATACCTTTGGTCCCCTCATGTTGTCTTATTGCTATTGCTAGAACTTCAAGCACTATATTGAAAAGGTATGGAGAGAATGGACAGCCTTGTCGTGTTTCTGATTTTAGTGGAATGGCTTTGAGTTTCTCTCCATTTAATCTGATGTTAGCTGTCAGTTTGCTATAAATAGCTTTTATTATAGTTAGGTATGACCCTTGTATCCCTAATCTCTCCAAGACTTTTATCAAAATAAACCAACACACGTATATATAGAGGACATCTCACATCATTAAAATCTCAGAATAAATACTTTAAAATTAGTATCTTTAGTTCAAAAGAAAAAATATCCCATTAACATTTGTTGAATGCATTTGAACTGATGTTTGCGGACTCAATTGCTCAAACCTTTCATGTTGAAATGGAAATGATATTTTTATGCTACTGAAAGGGACTAGATGATAGGTAAGCATTATTTCTTTGGGAATATTGTAGATAGTCTGCTTCGTGCTTATGCTCCACTTCTTGCTCTCCTATCTCCTAGATTTTTCCAGATGCAATCTAAAAGACATTTTTTTCCCTAATCTTTGCAATGTTGTCCATACCTCTTGAGGATGCCACCTCTATTACTATCTAAATGAAGATGTATCTTTTTATGGATAGAATATTTTACATTACCTTCTTTTTTAAATTTTATTATACTTAACATTTTTAAAATTTATTTTACATAGCAACCCCAGTTTTCCCTCCTTGTTTCCTCCCATTCCCTCCTCTGATTCCTATCTACCTCCTCCGCACCAACTCCTCAAGTTGAGGTAGAACCTAACACCTCCCCCAGCATAAAGGTTGGGCTAGGGAATTCAGCATGGGGAAAGCTCCCAAAAGACACCTAAGCACCAGGAATAGAACATGATCTCACTACTAGAAGCCTTACAAGCAGGCCAAGCAACACAACTGCCTATACATGCAGGGGGCCTAGCTCAGTACCACGCAGATTCCCTCAATGTTGACCCCTATACCTTGTAATTCCATGAGTTCAGGTCAGCTGACTCTTTGGAGGTTTCCCTGTCTTGACCTTGACGTCCCCTGGCTCACACAATCCCTCCTCCTTTTCTGCAGAAGGACTCCCAGAACTCGGCCCAGTGTTTGTGTATGGATCTCTATATCTGTATCTGTCGGTTAACGATAAAGGCGCTTTAATGGCAATCAGGGTAGTCAGCAATTTGATTATAGTAAATGGCCAGGTCAGGCACCTTCTCCACTTTCACTAGGCCTCTTAGCTGGAATCATCCTTGTGGATTCCTGGGAGTTTCTATGGCACCAGATTTTTCCCTAACCCCAATATTGCCCCTTCCATCAAGATGTCTCTTTCTTTACTCTTCCCGTATGTGCTTCCCCAACATGCCTCCCATGCCCAGACTGCACATTTGAGGTTCTTCTGTTGAGAATTTCCCATATAGATTATACCCCATTTTTAAATTGGATTATTTGGTATTTCGATGTCTAGTTTTGTAAGTTAGCTATTTATTTTGGAGATTATCCCTCTGTCAGACATGGAATTGGTGAAGATCTTTTCACATTATGCAGGGTACAGATTTGCCTTCAGAAGCTATTCACTTTCAGAGGGTCCCATTTATAAATTGCTGATCACAGTGTCAGTGCTACTGATGTTATATTCAGGAAGCAGTCTCCTGTAATAAAGTGTTTAAAACCGGTTTCTATTTTCTGTTTTTTCAGGTTCAGTGTAACTGGATTTTTGTTGAGATCTTTGATCCACTTGGACTTGAGTTTTGTGTATGGCAATAGATATGGGTCTATTTTCATTTTTCTACATGTGAACATCTATTTATGCCAGCACCATTCCTTGAAGATGTTTTTCTTATCCATTGTATAATTTTGGCTTTTTTTCAAAAATCAGGTGTTCAAGGTATGTGGATTTACGTCAAGATCTTTGATTTTATTTCTTTGATCCATGTGCAGTGTTTATGCCAATACCAAGTCATTTTTACTACTATAACTCTATGATAGAACTCGAAATCAAGAATTGTGATACCTATGAAAGTTCCTTTATAGTACAGGATTGTTTTAGCTATCCTGAGTTTTTTTTTCTTTATATGATTTTGAATATTGTTCTTTTGAGGTCTATAAATTGTGTTGGGATTAAATTGTGTTGGGATTTTGATGGGATTGCATTGAATTTTTTGGTTTCTTTTGGTAAGAATGTCATTTATACTATGTTAATCCTACCTATCCATGAATATGAAAGATCTTTCCATTTTCTGATACCTTCTTTAATTTATTTCTTTAAAAATTTAAAGTTCTTGTCATACAAGTTGTTCACTTGTTTAGTTAGAGTTACCCCAAGATATATTTTGTTATTTCTTGTTGTAATAAAGGGTGTTGTTTCTCTGATCCCTTTCTCAGCTCTTTAATTATTGTTATATAGTAGGAATACTGGCTTTTTGAAATCTTGTATCCTGCCATATTACTGAAGGTTTTAATCAGATGTAGGAGATCCCTGGTAGAATTTTTGGGATGACTTAGGTATACAATCATATCATCTGTGAATAGTGAAAATTTGATGTCTTCCTTTTGAGTTTGTATCCCTTTGATCTACTTTTGTTGTCCTATTGCTCTAACTACACCTTCTAGTACCATATTGAAAAGATATGGAGAGAGGACAGACTTGTCTTGTTCTTGGTTTTAGTGGAATCACATTGAGTTTCTCGCCATTTAATTTGATGTTAACTACCAACTTGTTGTATATTGCTTTTATCATGTTTAGATATGTTGCTTTTATCCCTGATTTCTTTTTTATCATAAAGGGGTGTTGGACTTTATCAAAAGCTATTTAAGCATCAAATGAGAAGATTATATATTTTTTTCTTTTTTCTTTTGGTCTGTTTATATTTGTTGGTTTACACTGACAGGTTTTCCTATGTTGAACTATTCCTACAGTCTGGAATGAAGTCAACTTGATGATGGTGAATGATATAATTATGTGTTCTAGGATTCAGTTTGCCAGTATTTTACTGAGTTTTTTTACATCAATGTTCATGTGGGAAATTTGTCTGTAATTCCCTTTCTTAGTGTAGTCTTTGTGTGGTTTGGGTATCGAGGTAATTGTAGCCTTATAGATGTCAATGGAATTGAATCAAAGGCCCTGATATTAATTCACATACTGGTGAACACATGATTTTTGACGTAGAACCTAAAATCATACAATAGAAAAAAGAAAGCATACTCAACAAATAGTGCTGGCATAACTGGATATCAATAACAACATGTAGAAGAAGGAAAATCAATCCATATCTATCAGATGCACAAAACTCAAATACAAACAGATCAAAGATCTCAAAATAAAACCAACCACAATGAACCTAATAAAAGAGAAAGTGGAAAGAACACTTGAATGCATTGGCACAGAAGACTATTTCCTAAATATAGCCCCAGTAGCACACATGCTGAGAAAAACAAGTAATAAATGAGAGCTCCTGAAACTGAGAAGCTTCTTTAAACCAAAGGACACAGTCAACAAGACAAAACAGCAGGCTACAGAATGGGAAAAGATCTTCACTAACCCCCTACATCAGACAGAGGTCTGATCTCCAAAATATACAAAAAACTCAAGAAATTGGTCATCAAAAAACAATTAATACAATAAAATAATAAAGTACATAACATAGAACTCTCAACAGATGAATCTCAAATGGCTGAATGACAATTAAGGAAATGCTCAACATCTTAGCCATCAGAGAATTACAAATCAAAACAACTCTAAAATGCCATCTTAAACCTGTCAGAATGGCCAACATCAAAAGCACTGATAATGGCTTTTGTCAGAGATGATATAGGGTAATGGTAACACTCTTCCATTGCTGCTGGGAGTGCATACTGGTAAAGTCTATTGGATATCAGTATGACAATTTCTCAGAAAATTAGGGAACAATCTACCTCAAGTCCCAGCAACACCACTTTTGGTTATATTCTCAAAGGATGCTCAATCACATCATAAAGACATGTGGTGAGAAGAATTAATTGTCATAGCCAGAACCTGGAAAGAACCTAAATGCCTCTTGACCTAAGAATGGATAAGGAAAATGTGGTGCATTTACACAATGGAGTACTACACAGTGGGGAAAAATGACAACTTAAAATCTACAGGCAAATGGATGGATCTAGAAAACATCATATTGAGTGAGGCAACCCAGACCCAGAAAGACAAATATCATATACTCACTCATAAACTGTGTTTCTTTTATTCATCATAATTTGTCCTGTTTTCATATCCACTTTGTTAGCCTTTATTTTTTTTATTGCTGAAACAAATCCATTGATATTAAGTGTGCTAATGGCCAGTGATTGTTAATTCTACTACTTTTTAGTTTTTGGTGGTGATGGTTATATTTGTGTGTGTGTGTGTGTGTGTGTGTGTGTGTGTGTGTGGTGTGTGCCTTCTTTGAGCTTTGCTGGTGTTACATTACCTGTTACCTTTGTTTTCATGGGTTCAGCTAACTTCCTTTAATTAGAGTTTTCCTTTTATTACTTTTTGTAGGGCAAGATTTGTGGATTGATACTATTTAAATTTGATTTTGTCTTGAAACATCTTGTTTTCTCCATCTATCTTGAGTGAAAATTTGCTGAGTATGGTAGTCCAGTCTGGCATCTGTGGTTTCTATGTGTCTACAAAATATCTTTCCAGGACCTTCTCCCTTTTAGATTCTCCATTGAGAAGTTAGGTTTAGTTTTGATAGGCACACATTTTTTTAAGTTACTTTGTTTTCTTTATTTTGTATGTATAATGATTTGATTATTATGTGGCCAGAGGGCTTGGGTCCAGTTTATTTGTTACTCTGTAACCTTCTTGTACCTTCATAGGTACATCATTTCTTAGGTTTGGAAAATTTCCTTCTATAATTTTATTGAGTTTATTTTCTGTGTCTTTCAGCTGGAATTCTTCTTATATACTTATTATTCTATTGTTTGGTGTTTTCATAGTGTCCTGTGTGTTAAGAATTCGTTGGATTTATTTATTTTTGATCCAATGAGTCTATTTCCTCTATTGTACTTTCCAACTTTCCAGATTTTCCATTTCCAGACTTCCATTGGTTTGTGTTTTCCTTATGTCCTCTATTTAAATTTTCAAGTCTTGAGCTGTTTGCTTCACCTGTTTTTTTTGTTTGTTTTTTTTGTTTGTTTGTTTGTTTGTTGTTTTATTTGGATTTCTTTAGGAGATTTATTGATTTCTTGAAATTTTGTATTTGTCTTTTCCTTCATTTCTTTAAGGGAATTTGTAATTTTAAGAGTATCTATCATCTTCATAAAATTGTTTATTTTTAAGGTCATTTTCTTCTGCTTCTGTGATGGGATGTTCAGATCTTGATGTTATAGGACCACTGTGTTCTGGTGGTACCTCATTGTTCTTTACATTGTTGAATGTATTCTTACACTGGCATTTACCTATCTATTCCTCTAACTGGTATAGTTGGTTCTTGTGCCTATAGGGGCTGCTGTACTTCCAATTAGTATGGGGGATGCTTGTGCTTGTGCCTATATTGTCTGATGATGTTGCTAGAGAGGGCTGTCCTTGGGGAGGATGCTGGGGTAGGCATGGTTGGGAGTTGAAGAGGGACTTATGGGAACAGAATCGAGTTGGTTGCAGTGGTGGTGGTTTCGCTTGCAAGCAGGCCTCTCACCTTCTTGCTACCTGCTGGGGACTGCACTAGAGGAATGAAAATCCTCCAGAGCTAGGGGAAAGGCCCAACTGACTTGCTAGAGCTGAGATGGGTGTGGCAAGGGTACAGGATGTGCTTTGGTGCTTAGGGCCTAGAGATTGGAGCAGTTTAGCTGGGAATAATCACTCTTCTCTTCTTCTAACTAGAATAAATGCTGCTCTTGCCTGCAGGTAGCTTACCTGCTGACCGACTGCTGGGGTCTGCCTGAAAATGTTCTTGAAACACTAGTTTTGAGAAAAACAATTTTCCGTCTTATAGGATAGTTTTAATAAATTCTGATTAATATTTTGAACACTCACCATTAGGCACATATTTATAAATCATACTGGAGTATGTCATATTCTTAAATTTAGAATATTTAAGTATTAATAGTTTTTACATAGAATTTTGAATAGAACTATGAGTGTAAAATCTCTGAGGTAAATAAAGCAGAATAACAATATATGCATTGCTGTCTAAAATTACATAATTTATTAATTTGTATGATTATATATTTTATATGTAATTATAGTAGGAAAAATGTTATAAATTATGCTTAACTTTAAATGATATACCAGAATTAAAAGGTATAAGAATGAACCCAATATTTTAAAGATTTATTTATATTATTTTACATGTTATTCTTTTTGTTTTTATGTATGCAAATGCACCACATTCTTGGTAACTGCACAGACTAAAAGAAGATATCAGATGCTCTGGGACTGGAGATAGAGATGCTTGTGAGCTACTATTTGGGCACTGGAAAGCAGACTAGGTTCTCTGCAGAAGCAACACATGCATTTAGCTTCTAAGCCAGACTCATAGACCTATTGTTAGAACTGTTCTTTTTATTTTGTTCTATCACATATATGCATTATATTACATGTACAGAAATTCAGATAGAAGCAAAATTTAAATGGTTTTCTCTTTCTTGTTACCATGAAAGATAAACACAAGAATGCACACTTCCTAGAAATTCCAAGTGGTATAGCTTGGCAGTCATACAGATAAAAAAAAAAAAAAGAAAAAAACAGTGGGTTCTTTCTTTCTAGAACTTACCAAGTTCCAGGTTCTTTCTTGAGCAAATGAGGTGGTGAGGTGAGCTTTACTACTTAAAAACATTACCACATATAGAACTTAGAAATTATTCTGAGAATTCAGAACAAGGGAAGGGTAGGCATGGGAAGCCTCGGTAAGTCATGTATAAATATGGAAGCATTTAACTAACATTTTATTATTAATTAATGATAATTTTTCTTATTATGTTTATAAATTTTATTTATGTAGTAAGAGGGGCGGCGGGGCTGCGTCCCAGGCACCCGGCCGCCCACATGGCTAGCTTATGCCCCGAAATAATTACACAGAAACTGTATTCTTTTAAACACTGCCTGGCCCATTATTGGATAGCTCTTACATATTGACCTAACCCATTTCTTTTTTTTTTTTTGTTTTTTCGAGACAGGGTTTCTCTGTGGTTTTGGACCCTGTCCTGGAACTAGCTCTTGTAGACCAGGCTGGTCTCGAACTCACGGAGATCCGCCTGCCTCTGCCTCCCGAGTGCTGGGATTAAAGGCGTGCGTCACCACCGCCCGGTGACCTAACCCATTTCTAATAATCTGTGTAGCCCACAAGCTGGCTTACTAGGAATGATCTTAACCTGCATCTGCCTTGAGTGGGAGAATCATGGCGACTCCTTACTCAGCTTCTTTTTCCCAGCCTTCTGTTCTGTTTACTTCACCCACCTATGGGTTGGCCTATCAGTGGGCCTAAGCAGTTTCTTTATTGATAAGAATCACTTCCATATCATATTTATATTTATATTAATGCATGTTTTTAATAACCTCAAAAAATCAGCAAAACATTTATTTCTTTCAGTGAATGCTGTAAAGGATGGTGTTCTAGAATTCTTACAGAAATTGAAGATGAGGTGATGGACATTAAAAATGAAAGTCCTATGAAAATACAGTAAATATTTTGAAATTATTGTGAATATTTCAAAGCAACAATAAAACTGACATGGTAAAAATCCTTGGCAGGAAGGGAGGAGAGGAGGGACAAGCTCTACATGAAAATGAGGCATTATACAGGAAGAACAAAGAATCAAGCAGAAAAAAAGAAAAAAAGGAATATCTCAAGAGTATTTCAAAGCAACATGTGAGAGTTTTAAGGAGGTATAGTATTCAAGATACAGAAAGAATTGGAAGAGTTTAAAAGCCATTGTGTCACCACATGAAAATAAAGGATCAATGATGTGATGAGTATGGGTATTTTGTATACACCTGTTATCACACCTCTGGAGAAGCAGATGTATGAGGTTGAAGATGGAGTCCAAGGCCATTCTGGGGATATATAATGAGTCACTGTTACAATGAAAAAGAAAATAAAAGATGTGGTTGTCATTATAGACAGAGAGCAGCTTGTTTATTTGGATCTAGTTAATCTTTAGACCTCATTGAAGATGAAGTGTCAATATAAAAGCCCTGACCACTTCCTACTTTAAGTGCATCTTGTTCTACAAAATGAATTAAGCAGCTCAACTCTTGACAAAGTTGTGGTGAGGATCAGTCAATCTAGACATATAAAGTTAAATCGGTTCTATGCGATTACTACTCTGAAAGACATAGCCTGTTTGAAACTTCTGTGTCTGCTAGGCTTTGAAGTTCATCCACAGAGAACAGCTTATTTTCACCCAGGTGGTATGATTTCACTTTAAGTTCAATAGATTCTTTGGTTTCACTCTGGCAGTTCATAACTAAACCTAAAGTAAATGGCAAGAAAAGAAAACACAGTGTGTTGCTCATGATAAAAGTTAATATTTGATCGTGTAGGGGAATTCTTCTCCCACAAAGTTCTCATTACACAAACGAAGTAGCACCATCACATTTAGGGATAAGTAAATGTTATCAGCAAAAGTATATTGGGAAGTGACTTTTTTTTATGTCAAGCAAGTTAAGTTTGTAGCATAGATGCAGGTGAGGCAGTTGAGAAGAATATTTTCATGTATTTCTTTATAATTCCACTTTGAGACTTAACTTGGGTTTAGCACAGTGACAGAAGTGTGTAGCATCGGGATACTTCTCAGGTATTCTTTTCAAAATTCAAATATCTATGTATTCTTGTTTTGACATTTACTGTTTCACTTCATGTAAATATCTATGAAATTTTTGCTTTAGAATAATTCAGAGAGCGTTAAGAAATATTACTTATTTCCTGATAAAAACAAAAAATAATAAAGGGCAAAGAAATTTCAAGACTCTGGAAACCTGGAGCATTGGTGAAATAAATTTACTCTAATTGTTCTATATTCTTCATAATATTTAAAGTTTAAAGAGTGTAAAACATGCAAAAAGTTTTGAAAACTTACATATCAAGAATGTGAAGGGGGCTGGAGGGATGGCTCAGTGGTTAAGAGCATTGCCTGCTCTTCCAGAGGTCCTGAGTTCAATTCCCAGCAACCACAAGGTGGCTCACAACCATCTGTAAAGAGGTCTGGCGCCCTCTTCTGGCCTTCAGGCATACACACAGAATATTGTATACATAATAAATAAATAAATAAATATAAAAAATAAAGAATGTGAAGGCATGGGGAACTTGAGGAAGTTGGTTCTCCCACATAAATTGAATTAGGGCTTCAGTCTTACAACAGAAACCTTTACTTCCTGTGCCATCCAGATGGTAATTAAGTAATTATTAATTGTACCAAAATATAAAATATAATTAAACCACTGATTGATTGAGAAAGTTTTGACCAAAATAGAATGGAGAATAGCTAACATGGAGCTATATATATTATCTTTTCCACTTCTGAATTTTATATCTAAATTAGAAGACATAAAACATCATATAATAAAGAGAAAGTCTATCACTTAACAATGTACAAAGAGTTCACAGGAGTACAATCATGAATATTAAAAATACAAAGCCTTTTATAAAATCACAATGTAAATACCAAACATTATTATCTTTGATGATCATTTCATATATATGTATCAAGGGAAAGAAGGAAGAAAAAGGAGGGGATAGATAGTGATCATTACATAACACTGAAAATTCAAACCAACATTTTCCCAGACTCATTGTGAAACCTTATGTTTTTCATCATATGTATTTTGAAGTATCTTGCATAACATGTTTCATCAAAAAGTAAAATGTTGGAATCTTTCTGTTTAGGTTAAATGCACTTGTGATTTTTAAATTTTAATCCTTTATACATGCAGTAACTATCTTGATAAATACCATGAATTTTACAGGAGTTTTCTCTCTTGGAAATAGCACACCTCTTTCTGGACAGTTACATACTATTTTTACGATGCGTTTTTCACATTAACTTTACTATAGTAATTTGACACTTGGGATCCTGCCTATTTCTAGCCATGCTTTCAACAGAGAATCCAAAGATATTATTAGAAAGAAAGAAATGGAGATGAGAGAAAGGCAGAGAACTTTTATAGAAACTTTTTCTCCCTGTGCATTTCACTGCCAAACAGAATCCCAGTAGTACCTTTCCATCTGAGACTACCTCTAAAACCAGATGCATAGACACTTTCATCTGTGGGATGTTTTTACCACAGCAGACAGATGGTTGGAGAAACCCAAACAGGCTCTTTCTTTCCCTCACAAAAGACCCATCACGTGCCCATGGTCCTGCCAGATCAAGGCAAGCAAGCACTTTGATTTAATGTTAAATAAAACATTCTCTATGGAGAAGACTCTTTCTCAGAAAAATTAAAGAATAAATAGAGTTTGGAAAGTTTCCTATGAGGGAACTTCTCATCAAATATTTACTAAGCATTTTCTAAATTTCAACACTATTTTATAGTCTGGGGATAAAATGTACAGAAAAAAATTCTAATTTCTATGAGAAATCTGATGTTTTGATATAAAAATGCCTGTATTATAAAAAAACAATCATAAGTTTCTGAGGGATGGAAATAGATTCAGCAAAGAGAATTTCTACCTATTCAAAGCTACAACTTCTCAAATTCTAAGAAAAATAGTCAAATTAAAATGTACTTCACACAGCCAGGCGGTGGTGGCGCATGCCTTTAATCCCAGCACTCAGGAGGCAGAGACAGGCGGATCTCTGTGAGTTCGAGGCCAGCCTGTTCTACAAGAGCTAGTTCCAGGACAGGCTCCAAAGCCACAGAGAAACCCTGTCTCGAAAAACAACAAAAAAAAAAAAAAAAAAAAGCACTTCACAGTATGTTTTCCTGTACTCCATTTCCAAATCCTCATTCTCACCCTGAACCCTATGGCAGATCACTTGCAGAGCACTGCTCTCATTCGCTGTCTCCATTCACAGTGGACTCCTCCTAACTCCATGGCTCATCCAGCTCTGTTTTCCCAGTGGACCCTTTCCTCCATGCTCCATCTGGTACATCCTTACTCTTCCATGTCAGTCCCTCCAAACCCCGGAAAGGGCTTCTATCTTGGAACTTTGGTAGCCATAAGTAGCAAGGACTGAGAAATACTTCCTACAAGACAATCAACAGCCATTATACTTTTCTAAGATCCAGAGATGATAGCAGAAAGAAAGGAAGAGAACAACATCCTTTTAAGAGAAGATGAGATATCAACACCAAACGTTAAAATTATCCCAGACTTAGATTAACCATACACCAATATAAAACACAATCATTAATATACAAGACAATATATCTCCACCAGAACTCAGCAAGTCTAGGACACTGGATCCTGAGAAAAACAGTGTAGCTGAGGCACAAGACAATGATTTCAAAATAATTGTTATGAATATGTTTAGATATTAAAAGAATACAAATAAACCTGTAAAAGAAGTTTTTGAGAAAACAAACATTGAATGCAGAATGGAAAATAATTTAAGACAGGAAGCAGAAATGGCATCACTAAAGAAACTCAATTTAACATAAAACTAGAAAAGTAAAATCTTGAAACTGAAACAAGTCAAAGGTAAGCCTTACAAAAGCATACACAAGATTGAATAGGGAATCTTAGACAGTGTGTGTGTGTGTGTTTCTTCTGTGTGTACTGGATACTTTCATATCTCTATGAGACCACAGATGACAGATCAGACTACTTTACCTGATAAAACTTTCAGTAACACTATGGGGAAGAATGGTATTTAATTAAAGAAAATATTTCTATAAATCTAGGTCTAGATAAGATATTAGAAGGAAAGTTTTAAGCTTAAGAAGCTGCTTATACTGAAGAAAAATAAGCAATAAACAATACCAGGTTAGTAAATCAAAACAAGGCTAACAATAAATCAACACCACAAAAAAATTACAGAAATCATGCTCAGCCTCCTTAGCGATCAGGGAAAAGCAAATAAAAACAACATTGAGTCCGCAGCGCAGCCTCGACATCAGGCCCAGCTTTTATTTTCTTTCTGTGAAAAAAGCATAAACATATCCTCGACCCCAAATATATATAGGTCGGGTTTTTCTCATTTTCTGTTCATTTGTTCATCATTAAATAAAAGTATATTATTTTGGAAAAAAAAATACAAGATAAAAACTTGTTAAAATCAGCATTAATTGCACCAATGATATTTTTCAGAAACAAAAGTCATTGCACATGGTAAAATATGTTAGTGTAATCCTAGCTTAGTTGTGTGTTCGACATACACATACCCCACAAGTACAATAGGAGCCCTCCCTCTCCCCATTGTTAGAGACAGCTGCTTTCAGTCACAGATATCCAGAACACTGCACTGTAACTTCACTATGCTTGACATATATATCCCCTCTGTTAACTGGCACCATCTGCCCATTGCCTTTCCTAGGAAATCCAAATCAATCAGTAAACCATTAGCATGGTTTGTGACTACAAACTAACTCTCTTAATGATGGCACAACTGAATTCTCCTGTACCAGAGTATTTATTTGCAATAATGTCTGGAATAAGTGCAGTCATTATATTTTGTGATAATAAAATCATAATAAATGTCACACCCCTAGACAAAAAAGCTATAGATAACTAATGATGGTAGAGAGAATGAATTAGCCTCTCCCAGGAATGAGAGCCTCTCCCTATAAGTAGTTATCTAATTAAAAGTGGTCAGCTCAATGGGGGCTGACTGAGAAGCCATTGATAAAGGCACTAGAACTTGTTTCTACTGCATGTACTGGCTTTTGGGGACCCTAGTCTATTTGGATGCAAAGCTTCCTAGGCCTGGATGTAGGGGGGAGGGCCTTGGACTTCCCATAGGGCAGGGTTCCCTGCCCTCTCTTAAGGAGGGAGGGGGAGGGAAAAGGGTGAGTGGGGGAGCTGAAGGGGAATGGGAGGAGGGGAGGAAGTGTAAATTTTTGAATGGAAAAAAATTAAATAAAAGTGGTCAGCTTGAAATCATAAAAAAAAAAACAACAACAACATTGAGATATCACCTTACACCTGTCAGAATGGCTAAAATCAAAAACACCAATGATAGCCTTTGCTGGAGAGGCTGTGGAGAAAGGGGTACCCTCATCCATTGCTGGTGGGAATGCAAACTTGTGCAACCACTTTGGAAAGCAGTGTGGTGGTTTCTCAGGAAATTCGGGATCAACCTACCCATGGATCCGGCAATGCCACTCTTGGGAATATACCCATGAGATGCCCGATCATATGACAAGGACATTTGTTCAACTATGTTCATAGCAGCATTATTTGTAATAGCCAGAACCTGGAAACAACCTAGATGCTCTTCAATGGAAGAATGGATGAAGAAAGTATGGAATATATATACATTAGAATACTACTCAGCGGTAAAAAAAAAAAATGACTTCGCGAATTTTGCATGCAAATGGATGGAAATAGAAAACACTATCCTGAGTGAGGTAACCCAGACCCAAAAGGATGAACATGGGATGTACTCACTCATAATTGGTCATAAATAAAGGTCAGTGAGTCTATATATAATTTGATATCCTAAAGAAACTAAATATGAAGGTGAACCCAAAGAAAAGCATATAGCTATCCTCCTGGTTATGGGAAGTAGACCAGATTGCCGGGCAAAAATTTGGGATCTTGGGGATGTGGTGGGAGGGGGGGTAAGGGGAGAAGGGGAGAGGAATGTGAGAAGGGGAGGGTGGGGGGAACTTGGGGAAACGGGATGATTGGGATAAAGGAAGGTTGGTTAGGGGAGCAGAGAAGCACACATCTTAATTAAGGGAGCCATCTTAGGGTTGGCAAAAGACTTGGATCTAGAGGGGCTCCCAGGTGCCCAGGGTGATGCCCCCAGTTAGTTCCTGGGGCAGCTGTGGATAGGGAACCTGAAATGACTCTATCCTATAGCCATACTGATGAATATATTACATATCACCATAGAAACTTCATCTGGCGATGGATGGAGATAGAGACAGAGACCCACACTGGAGCACTAGACTGAGCTCCCAAGGTCCCAATGAGGAGCGGAAGGAGGGAGAACATGAGCAAGGATGCCAGGACCACGAGGGGTGCACCCACCCACTGAGACAGTGGGGCTGACCTATTGGGAGCTCACCAAGGCCAGCTGGACTGTGACTGAAAAAGCATGGGATAAAACCGGACTCTCTGAGCATGGCGAAGTAGGATCAAAACCCGGTGCCATGGTCCTTGGCTTCTCAGCAGCCCTCATTGTCCACCAAATTCAGAGAGTCCGGTTTTATCCCATGCTTTTTCAGTCAGAGTCCAGCTGGCCTTGGTGAGCTCCCAGAGAATCAGCCCCACTGTCTCCACGGGTGGGCGCGCACCCCTTGTGGTCCTGACTTCTTTGCTCATATTCTCTCTTTTTCTGCTCCTCATTGGGACTTTGGGAGCTCAGTCCAGTGCTCCAGTGTGGGTCTCTGTCTCTATCTCCATCCATCGCCAGATGAAGGTTCTATGGTGATATACAAGATATTCATCAGTATGGCTATAGGATAGCGTCATTTCCGGTTCACTATCCTCAGCTGCCCAAGAAACTAACTGGAGACATCGCCTTGGGCCCCTGGGAGCCCCTCTAGGTTCAAGTCTCTTGCCCACCTTAAGGGGGCTCGCTTGACTGAGAATTGTGTCTCAGTGCTCCCTGTCCAACCTTCCTTTATCCCAATCATCCTGTTTTCCCAAGTTCCCTCAATCCTCCCCTTCTCATTTTTCTCTCCCTATCCCCCTTTACCCCCATCCCACCCCACCCCCAAGATCCCAATTTTCTCCCTGGCAATTTTGTCTGCTTCCCATAGCCAAGAGGATAATTATATGTATTTCCTTGTGTTCTTAACCTATCCAAGTTTCTTTCTTGGCCTCCTTGATGTATTGTGGCCCAGGATATATGTCAAATAAATAATATTTTCTCGTAACTTACTCTTAGTCATGGTATTTTATCATAACAATAAAACTCAAGCTAATTCAGACACATTTTCCTGTCACTTTCTGGGAAAATGATCATGTGACTTCTATTGTTACTGAAGATGGCCTAGTTTTAATACTTGAGGATTCTTGTGACAACTTCAACATACACAATAATGATTACTTCACATTTATCAAATAATGGTGTATTACTCCAGATCCTATCATTAATGTGTTAGCATTACAGAGATAGCTTGTCTTTAAAATACTTTCATACATTATGATTTATGAATTTTCAAGTACATTTTAACCTTTAATTGACTAAATATTTTCTATTGTTGAAATGCTGAATACTTTGGTAACAACAAAATATTATATACTTGGAAACAAGAAGGTAGGCAGTGGTAGCACGTGACTTTAATACCAGAATTTGAGAGGGAGAGAAAGGAAGATCTCTGTGAGCTGGAGGCCATACTGGTTTTCAGAGCATATAACAGGATGGACAGGGCTATACACAGAAACCATATAAAAAGTTATATGTCATTATGAAAAAGAATATTGAAAAGACATATTATTTTTGCACCTCTGTGCTATAATAGTTGTATAAAATATCTGAAGAAAAGAAATATTGTAATAAAATAAACAGGTATTTTGAGTTATCTTTTCTTTTCTACCATTTTTTTTCTTCACTAGTTGTGTTGCAAAGGCCTAATGAGATTTAAAACACCTGAGCCAAATTTTCTTAGAAAACTAATCAGGCTCCTTTCATCTTAGCTTGAGTTATCACTGTAAAATTCTTGCAGATTTTGTGTAGTGATTTTTGTCTGTTGGAAAGAGAAGTTTGCTTACTTCACTGGGAGTCAGAAATATACTTATCTATGAGTATAAACACATATATTTAAAATGAAGTAATGGATTGTGCTAGTTTAGTAAATTAGTAAGTCTAGATTCTCTTCCAAAGCCTATGATTTCACTAGTAATAGTGAGGTGGTTAAGTTTCTAGTACCAGACATTATCTTCCTCTTGTTGACTATGTGTTAAGTCCAATTAAGAGAGCTGTTACTTATTCAGGGACCAATGGCTATCCAAATGATAAGCTCTAAAAATGTGCCGACAAAATATATTATATAGACTGAACAAATTGTATTTAGGAATATATATATCAAAAACCACAAATACATATATGTACATGTGTGTATATACATTTATGTATGCATTTAACAACAATCAAAGAAGAGGTAATAAATTTGAAAGAGAGTAAGCAGAGGCATATAGATTTGGAGACAGGAAAGAGAAGTAAAAAAAATGAAGTATATAAAAGAAGTAATTTAAAAATTATTGCAGGATACCACATGGCCCAAGCTAAGTAATGTGCATTCTCTCACAACTAAAATTTGTTAAAGAGGCAATCTTGTGTTTATGTGTGTGTATCTCAGTAGGTTGTATGTTTCAGTTAAAATAGAGAAAAAGCTGTTTACCATGAGTTTCTTCAGGATTTTCTCTAAAGAAATATAATATAGAAGGCTTCATGTGCCAAGTAATAAGAAATATATATACACAAATATACAAACATGTCTTAGGGGTAAGAAGTACTTGTTGTTCATGCAAAGGGCCAGGACTCAGTTTCCAGCATATACATGGAGTTTTACTACAATCTGTAATTCCAATACCAAGGTATCCAAAGCTATCTTCTGGCCTCCGTGGTCACCAATGAAGTTCATGCACATACATGCATGCAGATAAAACAGTTGTACATATAAAAAGTATTCATGAATATAATTTTTTACAAATGACTAATAAAAATAGATTTTATATGCATCACACCAGTAAAACTGTTGTAGTATAATTAATTATATATTTCCCTTAATAGTGCACATTTAAAGTGGATCGTTAAGATAATAGGTCTTTAACTTAATTATTCTCATTTTTGAAATAGTGAGCATTCTTGCATATATATGAACTTCAGGGAGAACATGGGGTTCAAGGAAGGAAAGGAAAGGATGGATGTGATATAATAATGTAATTGTAAAATTTAAAAATCATTATAAAATTATTTATATGTTAAAGAAAAAAAGATAAAATAATGGTTAGGGGTTGGAGAGATGGCACAGTGGTTCAGAGCACGGGCTGCTCTTGCTCAGACTCAAGATTCAGTTTCCAGAACGCACATGGTGACTCACAATCACCTGTAGCATCATTTTCACAGGATCTGCTCCTCTCTTTTGAGCTCTGTTGGTATCAAATGGATACCTGTTACACATACATACATGCAGGCAAAATACTCATCTACACACACACACACAAAACATTACCCAAGATGTTCATTTTCATAAAATAAAAATTGTATTAAAATGGATATTAGTGCACTAAAAATTCTTTAATATCTTTTGCACAATATTTTGGCAAACTTTAAGTGCAAATCAAAGTAGCTTCTGAATAGTAAAGATGAAATCTAGTTGAGTATGATTATATTGATAAAAGTACAACAAAAATGGGTTCTATATAACTTAGTATTCTATTTTGTTCAACAATAGTATTAAGTAATAAAATTATGATACAATTGTATACAATGAATACAACAGCAAAATATAAATAATCATAATTAATATAGTTCAGAGTCTTACCTGGTTTTGGCATCTAATTATAATTTAAATTCACAAATTCAACTACTAGTTAAAATATATTACAGGGAAATTAGCTATAAATAACGATTGCTTTGCCATAGTATTTTATATCTAAAATTATTGTGATCATAGATCCGTATACTTATGTCTGAATAAAACAAAAATGCATCATTGCTCAGGTACTGCTACTTTGCATAAAATTTTATGTTCTATGAAGTTTTAAACACAGCTTTCCTAACAGAACATGGCAGTCTGAAATATGACATGCACAGAGGATTAAAATGGCAAAAAGCAAGATTGATTAGAATCATGAATCAATGGCAGAACAATGGAGAAGAAGAACAACCTTTAAAATATTATGCTAAGCTGACAGGAGATGAAAATTACCTCCCAGTTTATAGTGGAGGGGTTTACACATTTTAAATATCATTTCTTACTTATTGGAGATTTCATATATGAGCGTTGAATTTATATCATTTCCTCTCCCCTTATTGCCCTTTAATTCCTGCCATGTCACCCTCTCTCCCTCTAAATCCACTGGCCCTTATTTTGCAGACAGGCACACATTTGCACAGATACACTCTCACTTTTTACTCTCTCTTTCTTTTTCACACATACACACACACACACACACACACACACACACATCCCACACACATACACACCAAGACGGGATGGTTGCAACCAAGATGTGGTGCTAGGATCTGAACCTGGGTCATCTGCAGGAGCAGCAAGTCTTCCCTGCTGCGCTATCTCTCAAGTCACAAATTGTTGGCAGAGGGTGTTAGTTAGCTTCCCAACAGCCATGACTCGAAATAATCACAGAGGAACAATATATTTTGCAATACTGCTTGGCCAATAGCTTAAGCGTATTTCTGTCTAACTGTTATATCTTAAATTAAACTATTTCTATTAATCTGTGTATTGCCACATAGTTGTGGCTTACTGGCATGGTTTCAGTGTATCTGTATCCTGTGAGCAGCTGCATGGCTTCTCACTGACCCCACCTACTCACTCTATATATCATTTCCAGCCTGGTTATATTCTGTTAAGCCATTCACCAAAACCAATTTTTTTTATTAACCAATGGCAATAAAACATATCCATAGCATACTAAGGGGAATTCCACATCAACAAATCTGAGAAAATAAATTCTTTTGTGAAAAAAGGAAAAAAAATGGCTAATAGATTAATTCTAAATATCAATTATAATTTGGATATTTGAAAGATAGTCAAAACTCAGCATGGCTTAACATGGTGGCAAAATTAATATTCTAAATGGAGAGTGTCTTCCATGAAATTCCACGAGGCACTAGTATTCATGATTTGTGAAACATTGTGCAGGTGTGGGCACATTCAGATTCCTTGAACTGAAATGTTATGCTTTGTGCAAAGAAAAGTCTTACTTACAAACTTCATTCAGATAGGAGGATAACGTCCACTACTTTTCCAAGAGAAAACATAATTTATTATCTTTTCTGTGTTTATTATGTCTTTTAGTGCTTTGTTTTCACATATGTTTATGAAGTACTTGCATCTCTGGTTCTCACAGACACCAGATAAGAGACTGGATCCCTTCGAAATTGAATTGTCAATGATTGAGAGCCACCATGTATGTGCTGCAAATCAAATCTGAAACCTCCAATATATCAAAATCTGATCTTAATCAAGGAGTCATCTCTCTAAGCTAAATATCATATCTTTAATCATTCAATCGTGGTAAGAGACAACTAATTTAAATGGGAAAAGAAAAGGGCGATTCAGCAATATTAGAAATGTAAGTGTCTTAATACCATCATTTGTGGAGTTTAAAAGGTAGCTTGCTGGTTAAGAGCACTTGCTATTTTTTAGGGGTACTGAGTTAGACTCTGAGCATCTATACGGGGCAGCTGACAAGCATTTGGACCTCCAGACACAGGAAATCTGATACTGTCCTCTGACATCTGTGAGAACCTGCACTTGTATTCACAAAGACACACATAGGCACGCACACACACCCATAACTAAAATTAAAACCATAACTTTTTGATAAGAAGTGCTGTCATTGAAAGTTTAAAGAACTATTAAACCATATAGCAACACAAAGTAAAATGAAATGTTAGTATTTACTATTTAGAACACTTTTCCTAATGGATTTTTAAATTTTGTGTTTTTATGTATGATTATCAATGAATGAGTACCATTAGGTTTTGTTTTAAATTTTTGTGAATTTCTTTTTCTTTTTTTTTAATTGTTTTTCTTGAGCTGTGTTTTTCTCCGCTCCTCTCCCTTTCTCTTCCCTCCCCTTCTACCCTTTCCCATAATCCCCATGTTCCCAATTTACTCAGGTGATCTTGTCTTTGTGAATTTCTTTAAATGCCATTGTTTAAATAATTGCCTTGTCAATGTTTGGAAAAAATGTGGAAATAATGACAAAACAAGCTTCACATAGGCTCTCCAGTCTCAAGACACATAGAGGGCAACACCAAGATCTTGTTAGGAATATCAATTAGAAAACCATATATTATTGCTTTTGAGATGTCTGTCTTTAATTTACTTGGCTTCTTTGTTGCTGGATTTCTTTTACTAAGATTACATAAACTGGTTATCTACTACTAAATGGTCAGCCTTAACAGTATACACAACAAGTAGCATGATACAGTCTGTGTACATTGTACACACATGTATATTCACTCATATCTCATACACACACACATAAGAAGGTCAAGAGAACTTGTAAGTTATCTTCATTTATGTTCACATTTGTCATGTGCATATAACCAGAATTGGTAGTTGTCATTTGTATTTCCTGAAACTGGGTTTTCTTCTAAAAGTTTCCTTTGTCTTTAGTTCCAAATACAGACAAGTTAGTTAGTTTTACTAATAAAATTTAAACAAATACACAAACAAATTATACATACATACATACATATGTGTGTGTGTTACAACTATTAATGGAAAAGAGGCTATTGGTTTGGAAGAAAATAGCATAGACAAGGAGGAGTATATGGAAAGTTTGTAGCAAGGTAAAATAATTGGGGATGATATAATTATCTCAAAAAAAAATAAAAGAAATAATTTTTAAAAATAGTCATCATTTAAGGGTCTGGTGAGTATATTATATTTCTACATGTGGATCTTCTCTCTGTAAGCATGAATGAGCTTTGAATATCTTCTTAATCTATTTTGGTGAAAGAAATTTTGCAAATAAGTAAACAGTGTTCCCAAGGTAATGTAATAATGAAAAACATATTAGATACAAACTGCTTAAAATTTTCTCAAAATGAAAAACTGCTTACTTATGAAAAATCTTTATTGTAAGAGATTAAATGAACAATGTGCACAAAAAGCATAATGATGAATAATAAGTTCCCTCAGTCTCCATCCAGGATTACAGAATTGTTTATTCCTCTGGGCCATCATTGAATCTTTTCTTTTATAAAGACTTTTATAGGAGAGTGCTTGGGCTGCTCTTCTAGAGGACCAATCTTAGTTCCTGTAACCCACTTCAGGCAGCTCACAACATGTAACTAGAGCTCTAGTGGACCCTACCTTCTTTTCTAGCCTTTCCAGATGTGTGTTAACTTCACTCACTAAGATAAACATATGAATAAAAATATTTTAAAAGGGTATAATAAAAGGAGAGTATGCTATTTTACTCCTCCACTTCCATAATCCCAGTATTCTGAAGCTTAGAGAAATTTTTTTTTTAGTACATGACTATTCTAGGTTACATGAAGAGACTCTGTCTGAAAAAAAAAAAAGGAAAGGTATTCGTTTCTTTTTGTTTTCTGTTTGTTTAAAAACTCTCTTTGTTTACTAGCTTCTTTAATGCTAGAAAGTACATGTTACCTAGGGAAAAAAGGAATCAGTAGTATTAACCAATGTCAGATATTACTCGCTACAATGTTGGCCTTTTAGGTATGATGACAACTGGTGCAATAATAGCAAGACTGTTTATTATGATAACCATGATTCTTTTGATCAGATGTGAAACCTGCTCCACAGGGAGTAATTAATGGCTCATACTTCATGCCTGGTGAAAATTCATGATTAAAAATCATGGCTTCTAGGGGGAATCTTACTGATTTTGCTTTTCTAAGTGGCCAAGTTGTCAAACCATGATCTTAATATTTATTACGTTTATTTCTATAGATTTGTGTTGCTTTCAACTTGGTCAGTAACTTTTTTTTCAATAAGGAGTTGTTGTTAATGTAGAGACAGATTACTGTTCATAACAGTGAGAATCAGCAGTTTCATATGCTCATATGCATATGGAACATCATATGAAAACTCACCAAAGTCCAGTGAGCATCACAGGTGAAGGGGTGGAAAGGATGCAAGAACTGGAATACAAGAAGAAAAGCAGAGAAATCCTGACTTGTGGATATGATTAACCTGTTTCACACAGGACAGACAGTAGCTGTGCTTACCTGCCCACAATGGCAGAAGATCAAAACAATAAAATTCAGTTATGGAGATGACAGAAGTTCCTTAGAGCACACTTCTAGCTAAAGCAGTAGAGAAAACTGGTGGCAGTTGAGAAAATAAGTCACTGTTTCATGAATATGACAACTGGTAGGCTTCTTGTGTCTATTTAAAGACTTCGTACCCATGTGCTTAAAGGAAGCAGAAACTGGTGAAAGAGGATGAAAGAAATAATGACAAAAATCAAAAGTATAGGATGGCTTTGATAAGTCACCACTGTTCAGAACTACTCTAGCAAATTTTAAATTAAATCTATGTTATTTTTTTTTAAATTTCCACTTATGTTTTTCCTCTAACAAAATGTGTTTTCTAAAAACTGTGGCTCCATCTTAATCATTCATAATTTGCCATATGGCATTCAGAAAACTAAACTGTAGTAAACACGGTGAGTTTGAGATCTTTGGCTTAATCTGATTGAAACACTACAAGTTCCTGAAATGATTGATTGTACCAATTGAAATAAAATCATTAACATAATATATTGTGGAGGTTCACGAATGCGAGCCTATTTCCATGTTGACCAATGGTCAGAGAGTGGGAACTTACCTCTAGTTACTTCAAGGTTACTGTGCTTCTATTGCCAATAAGGGTTCCACCTATGTTTTGATTAGAGAGTTCTGGTCTCTAAAAGTTATTTCAACAGGTGTGGCTAATAGCCAAACCTTGTACTCCAGGAATAGAGAAGTAGATCTTTCTACCTTAAACAGGAATCTATGCCTACAACTAAATTCCAGTTCCCCTTATGGAGAGAACTTAGGTTTCCACCCAGGGAGTGGTTTGTCTATAGAATGTTTTGGTCTAGTTGTGAGTGTGACTTTTTCTGTTCTAGCAACAGAATGTTTAACTATGAATGTAGCCCACAACCTTCAGTTGATACGTTCAATTTCTTGTACCATGTTATTGTAGTTTTTTGTCTTTCTCCCTACTTTTGGGGTCAGGGGATTTTAAATAGCTGGAAATTAATCATGGACAAATTTTCAGTATACACTGGAATTCCCTCCCAATACTACCCTATATGTTTCTTTGTTTTATTATTTTCATTTGTTTCTTCATATTCTTTACTAATATTTTCTAAATCCCCACGCCTCTATCCTGGCATGAAGTACTTTTGTTGAGGCTGGTCCCCAACATTATATTAGTGACTTAAGACTTCAGTAAAGATTTCAGGAATATCATGCTTGATCTCTAGTGTCAAGTTGGCTGAATTTAGAATAACCATGGAAGCACAGCTCCAGATTTGTCTGTGAGACTATTTCTAAAAGGCTTTATAACACAAAGGAAATCAATTAGGAATTTGAGTGACACCAACTCCTGGGGTACAGTCACTGATTAAGTAAAAGGATAAAGCTATCTGAACATCAGTTTTAACTTTCCTCTGTTTCCCAATTTAGGATTAATGTGACAGTTGCCTCAAGTTCTGTGCATTATGAAGGAAGTTTATGCTCAAACTGTGAGACATAACTATCCTTACTGCCTTATATTGATTACTGTGAGGCATACCTATCTCCACATCATTATTTTGATTACTATGAGACCTATCTATTTTTATAATTTTTTAAAAAATGCTGCAAGATCCCCAGTGGCAGTAGGCAGCAAAAATGCTGTAGGTCCCAAATGGTGGTAGCAGCAGGTCATGTGGCGGCATACAGCGGGCCCTGGGAGCAGCCAGTCTCAGGCAGATAAGGCTTCCAGTCCTCAAGCAGTGGCTGGTCCCAGGCAGGGAGACACATGTAGGGGGGCAGGAGACAGGGACATGAATAGACACGACATGCAGAGTGAGGTTGAATATTTATTCATGAGGTTATGGAGGGGTAAAGATGAAGGGGAGGAAGAGAGAGAGAGAGAGAGAGAGAGAGAGAGAGAGAGAGAGAGAGAGGGAGGGGAAAGAGACAGAGAAGGGGGAAGCAGAGAAGTGGGGAGAGAGGCAGAAGCGAAGCTGCCTCTTTGAGAGGAAGATGGAAAAAAGAGAGCTAGCTCAGGCTGGAAGCTGAAGATCAGCCTGCCTCAGTGGATGGGAGAAGGAGTCGGAGTGACTTGTCTCTTAAAGAGACAGAACATCCATTACACTTATCCCTATCACCTTACTGTGAGTTTTTGATCACAATGCAAGTTAAGAGAGTTGTAATAATAAAGCCAAGAGTGAGCTGGCTGATGCTTTTTCTTCACAGTTAGATATTCTATTAATTTTTTTCTTCCTTTTTGCATAGCAGTTGGAGTCCACTCTTATTTCTCCCCATTAACCAGTTCACTGAATTGTGTGTGTTCTCTAAAACCATGTTAATATTCAAATGACAGACAGAAACATTTAAATCCACTTGTGGTGTCTTCATAATCAAGCCTTAAGTGTCCTATCTGTATGTCAAAGAATCGTAGATAGTAAGCTAAAATCTCTAATATTTTGAAGGGTATATAGATCAGTAATATATACCAATTTTTAATTTTCATGTGTGTCTGTGTCTAAGAGATGCCAGAAGAAGTGTTAAAACCATGGAATTGGAGTTACAGGTGGTTGTGAGCTGGATGACATAAGTACTGGGAACTGAACTTGAGTTCTCTGAAAAGCAGCAATTTTTTTTTTAAATGATGGGCCATTTCCCCTGTCTCTAATCATGGTTTATATATTTATATATATATATCTTCAAATATATTTTAATATCTTGAAAGATTCAAAAATAAAGGTGTTTTATTTTGTTTTTAATGAAATTCACGTATCAATACATATAATTCAATTGCTACAAATTTTTCATATTATGCATTTAAAAAGGGATTTATATTTATCTTTTAATTGTTTTTAATGAGGTATTCATTTTTCTCCTGTCTCCTCCCTTCCTCCACTCTCCACTTCTGCTCTGACCTGTGAACCCCCTCCCCACATGCTCCCAATTTACTCAGGAGATCTTGTCTTTTTCTTCCTTCTGTGTAGATTTATGTATGTCTCTCTTAGGGTCCTCTTTGTTCTCTGTGTTTGCTGGAGTTGTGGACTGTATGCTGTTTTTTCTTAGCTTTAGCTCTGAGAGCCACTTATGAGTTAATACATATTATATTTGTCTTTCTGGGTCTGCATTACCTTACTTATCAGAGTTTTTGCTAGATCAATCCATTTGTCTTCAAATTTCAAGATGTCATTAGTTTTTACTGATATGTAGTACTCCACTGTGTAAATGTACCACTTTTCTTTATCCATTCTTCTGTTGAGAGGTATATAGGTTGTTTCCAGGTTCTACCTATTATGGATAATGCTGTTATGAACATAACAGAGCATAGGTCTGTGTAGTATGATTGAGCATTCTTTGAGTATATACCTAAAAGTGGTATTGCTGGGTCTTGAGGTAGATGATTTCTAAATTTTCTGAGAAATTGCAGCACTGATTCCAGAGGATCTGAACAAGTTTGTACTCCCACAAGTAACGGTGGAGTGTGCCCCTTTCCTCACATCCTTTCCAGCCTAAACTATCATCACTCATTTTATCTTGGCTATTCTGACAGTTGTAAGATGAGATCTTTCTTTAAGGGTTAAGGGTGTTAAGCATTTCCTTAAGTGCCTTTCAGCCATTTGAATTCATCTGTTGAGAATTCTTTGTTTAGGTCAGCACCTCCATTTGGGGGGAAATTATTTGTTCTTTTTATGTCAAAATTCTTGAGTTCTTTGTATATTTTGCAGATTAGCCCTCTGTCTGATATGGGGTTGGCGAAGCTCTTTTCCCATTCTACGGGCTGCCATTTTGTCTTGCTGACCATATCTTTTGCATTCTAGAAGCTTCTCAGTTTCAGAAGGCCCTATTTATTAATTGTTGCCTTAAGTGTCTGTGCTACTTGGAGTTATATTAATGAAGTGGTCCCCTGAGCCAGTGTGTTGAAGTGTTTTTCCTACTATCTCTTCAATGAGGTTTAGTGTGGTTGGCTTTATTTTGAGGTCTTTGACTCATTTGGACTTAAGTTTTATTCATGGACCCTAAGCAATAGTGGAGAGGGCACCTAAAATGGCCTTCCCCTGTAATCAGATGGATGACTATCCAAATTCTCATCCAGCATCTGATCAAAGCAGATAGGGAGATCTACCGCTAACACTGGCCCAATCCCCCTAAGTCCAATCAAAGGGAGGGAGGAGCTATGATAAGAGCAAAGAGGTCAAGACTGTGATGGAGATACCCACAGAAATAGCTGTCCTGAATTAGTGGGAGCTTACTGACATGTGATTGACAGTGGGGAAAACTGTATAGGACCAAACTAGGCCCTTAGAAAATTTATTACAGTTGTGTAAATGGGGCAGTCTGTTGAACCACTGGCAGTGGTACCATGATTTATCTCTAGTGCTTAAACTGGGGTTTTGGAGCTTATTCCATTTAGAAGGATATTTTATCCAGCCTAGATATAGGGGGCAGCACCTTTTCTGCCTCTAAGTGATGTGCTAGACTTTGTTGACTATCTATGGGATGTCTTAGCATCTCCAAGGAGTGGATGGGTGGTAGAGTGGTTGGTAGGTGGGGGGGTAGCAGGAGGAATGGAGTGAGAAACAATTTGGATTGGTATGTAAAATGAGAAGAAATTGTTACAAAATATAAATAAATAATACCAGAAAAAAGAACTCAGTGATCACATTCCCAAGAATTGAGGTTCGTGGTCGGTTTGATTGGTTTTGATGTTTTGACTGTTTTGTGGGTTAGTTACAATTTGTTATTGGTCATTGTAAGGGAGGAAACTCAATGGAGAGGTTTAGATTAAAGGATTTCTTTTTCTTATTTCTTTATTCTTTTCTCTAGGCTTCTGTCTCTGCTGTTTAGGGATAAATAAGAATGGTGGGTATAGGTATGATAGGATAAACCATAGATTTGAATTTATTTTTTGAATCTATTGAATCTTTATTTAAACTAAAATTTAACTACTAGTAACAAATATTTTCCATTGGTATGGATCTTATATAGTGATACAAATTTAAGGTTATTTTTCCTAGTTATAATATTATATATGTAATATTGTATTATATAATAAAACATGTTAATATATTAATTATATGTTTTATTGACATATGCAGCACAAATCTTCTTCAAAGAAGATGATAGACATCAAAGAACCTTCATATACAATTTATTTCAATGTGACAAAACAAGGCAATGGGGAAAAAAACTTTGCCTCAAAACTTGACAGTATGACATCTAGAATGAACAAGCATAACAAAAAGTAAGTTAACTTCTGAACTTTGCCAAGAGAAGGCAGGCCAGTCCTTCAGGGTTCTTGCTTCCCAGAAAATTCTGTCACAAATTCTAGCACTAAAATACAAATATTGATGCTCCAACTTTGCAGAGGATCTTTGCAGGACTGTCCTGGCTTCCAGATGATAATATCATTACCATAGATATGGCAGTTGCTTGCTCTGCACTTCCTATTTGGGTAATATTTTATTCTTCTCAGGTCTCTGAAGGGGTTAAAGACTATATAGCTACAGTTTTACAGTTTCATTTGTTATCAAATTCAAAATTGAATCTCACAAAAGAGATACAAAGTTTATAAAGTTTGAAAAACATCAAAGCCTTAAGTTGTTTATCTAAGTATGTGTTTTCAGATCAAAAAAGATATTTTTCAGGTTCATAATACAAGTTATGATAGAAAAAAGTTTAGGTATAAAAATTTGCATTCATCAAGATAGGAAAGATAGTAGAGTACTTTCTCTGAATTTTCGAGATACAAATGGAGTGAACATTGTGTATTTCTTAACTGAAAATTTTTCTTATTGCATATAGTTTTCCTATGTTAGAGATAGAAAGTTTCTTTTTTATTTAGGCAAAAAGGAGGAATGTTTTGGGATGTTTGATGACATGGTATGAAATCTTATTTGCCTACCTAAGACCTCTTCTGATTGGATTAATGATGAGCTGAATTGTCAATAACATGGAAGAAGAAGGTAGTCAAGACCTCATGGCAGAGATAGGAGCTCTGGGAAAGAATCAGGGAGGCAGGAATTCATCAGCAAGAAGCAGAAAATTCAGACATATTGTATGGAGGAGAGCAGAATGTAGATTTAGGTAATTTGGTTAATTTTAGTTGTAAGAGCTAATTGGGAAAATACTAAGCTAAGACCAAATTTTCAATCAATAATAAATCTCTATGTCATTATTTGGGAGCTGGCAGTTTAAAAATGTCCTGCTACACAGTTTTCTGTTAATTTGTAACACATTTTTAAAAGATGTAATATATCGTAAAACACTACTAAATATTGAGAAATAAAATAACTATAAATTCTCTGGGATGTATTCATGGGATGAGATAATATATGACTTTCTCCTAAGTAATGTTTATGTCAATGTGACACAAGTTAGAATTATCGAGAGGAGGGAACCTCAATTCAGTAACTGCCTCCATAAAACTAGGCTATAAGTAAACCTGAAAGGCGATTTCATAATTAGTGATTAACTGGGGAGAGACCAGCTCACTGTGGGTGGCATCATCCCTGAGCTGGTGATCCTGTGTTCTATAAGAAAGCAGGATGAGCTGGGCAGTCATGAAGCATACCTTTAATCCCAGCACTCAGGTGGCAGAGACAGGAGGATATCTGTGAGTTTGAGGCCAGCCTGGACTACAAAAGCTAGTTTTAGGAGAACTAGGACTGCAACACAGAGAAATCCTGTCTCAGAAAAAAAGAAAAAAAAAAAGGATGAGAAAGCCAGAGATAGCAAGCTATTAAGCAGTATTTCTCCAGAGCCTCTACATCAGTTCCTGCCTCCAGGTTTGAGTTCCTATCCTGATTTCTTTCAGAGATCTCTGACTCATGCTATTTAAGCCAAATAAACCTTTCCATCACCATTCTGCCTCTGGACATCATGTTTCATCACAGTAGTAGTAACTCTAAGACAATTCGCTTTGGTGAATTTCTACAAATGCAAGAAAATTTCTCATCAGTTGTATTATAATGCAAATTTCACACCTGTCATTTCCAGAAAGGAATGAGTTTTTATGAAATCACACACAATAAAATACTATCAAACAAAGGTGTTTAATAGTTTATTTTTATTTTACTTGAAAAGAATAGCATCCTCAATTATGTGGTCTCAGTTAAAGAATATTTCAGGTAAGTAAGCCTTATAATCACTGATTCAGTCAAGGATACATTAACTTACATAAATTTCACAATATTTAAAATAAAATTTCTAATGTTTTTATTAGCTTGCATTAGTTATATACCATAGTGAGTTATATTATGATACTTTTATACATTTATGTAATTTGATCATATTCACCCCCATCACTGTTTACATCTCCCTTTTGCTCCTCCTGACCCTTTTCTTCTTCACAATGAACCACGTTTTACTTTTAGGTCATGGTCATGTTCTCTGTAGATGTTTAACCCAGTAGAGGTTGGGAAATTGTTCACTAGAACACAAACACCTTATTAGCTGATTTAAAAATTCTCTCTTCCTAGAGATCATTAACTGTGTGTAGATCTTGAGGGAGGGTGAAATCTCATGGTTTTTCCTAAGAAGTTTCATGGTAGTCTTTCAGTGTGGGCTTTTTAGATGTCTTATAAAAATTGGATTTGATTTGTAGATATGTTGGTTTTGCAAATAAGACAAAAAAATTTGAGAACCCTTCCATACACACACACACACACACACACACACACACACACACACACACACATAAAGCCTTTGAACTAAAGTTTCTCCTCCTTATCATCTTCCCAGAGGAAACATCAGGGAAGAGAGGAAAGTAAATATAACTTACCTACATTCTCAACTTGTTTAGCACTGAATTGTAATCAGATGTTGGAATCTACTGTTTAGTCCCACTTGTAAGATTGCAAACCTTTGAAAAACATGTGCTTATTAGCCCAAATAGCATATTTGGCAGAAGAATGTCATTTAATGCTAATTACATTGATAATTTTAATGAGGATTTAACTGAGATTTTTTTTATGTTATTTCTGAAGTTCCTTTACATGTTGTAAGGAGGCAGCTTATTTGTTTCCCTGCTGCACAGACTCCTGAAGTAAAAACACAGAAACTATATTATGTAAATCACTGCTTGGCCCATTAGCTCTACCTTCTTGTTGGCTAACTCTTACATGTTAATTTAACCGATCTCTTGTAATTTGTGTATTACCATGTGGCTGCAGCAGAGGCTATGGCTTCTCTCTGAATCTGCTTTCTTTTTCCCCAGCGTTCAGTCTAGCTTTCCCTGCCTAGCTAAGTTCTTCCCCACTATAGGTCCAAAGCAGTATCTTTATTCATTAATAATAATCATAGCATGCAGAGGGGACTCCCACACATTCAAATACTGAAGACATTGTGATATTCACAACATTTAGAGGAGGGTCCTTGAATATGTATTGCAGTGAAATTGAATCCTGTGTTCATATGTTCGGGTGGGGTGTTCACCACTTAGCAGGAATATGGTCATACTCAACAGGACACAAAGGTACTATACTTTATCCTTCAAGCTTTTAAGTAGAAGAATCAATATATTAACATAGGGGGGAAAAGCTCTTCTATGGTATATTACAATAGCATTTTATTCCTATATGGGTGCTTTCCTCAGTCCTCATGTCCTGATACTTGATACTCATGCTTTTGTTTAGTTTTGCCTCTTTTTCTTATCCATAAGTCCAAAGACTCTATAAATCTTAAAATGGCTATTTGCAAATGTAATTTTCAATAAATCATCTTCCCTGAACTAAAGTTAAATGGACCAACTCATTTGATATTGAAAACTAGACCCGATAGGCTACACTCTATGATGCAGGGATAAGGACCCTAATAAGAATGGGAATAGTTTAGACTTAATGACACATGGTAACAAAGTTCCTACAATAAAGCAGGCTTTTCTGTTGAATACCTGTGATTGGCTTTCCTTGGCCTGAGCTTAGTGAAGTGTTGCCACTCTTTGATATTTTTCATGTTCTTTGGTTACCAAGCAAGTTGCTTCATATTTGCTGTCATAAAAATGGCTTTAGGTTTCAAATGCCTGCTGAGTCAAAGAATATTTGTACCCTACTCTCTGGCTTTACAAAGAAACTTTAGATAACCTGCATAGATATGGAGATATTTAAGAATCTCAAAAAGTAGAAAATATCATGAATGATAGCATTCTAACTCTTCTCTCTCTCTCTCTCTCTCTCTCTCTCTCTCTCTCTCTCTGTGTGTGTGTGTGTGTGTGTTATGTGTGCTTATATTTTGTGTGTGTGTTTGTATGCGTGTGTGCAAGTGCACACCACACATGTGCCCATGAATATCTAGAGGCCAGAAGTCAATGTTGAGTGTCTTACTTCACTTTCAATTTTATTGTTTTAACACAGATATCTCCTTGAAACTTTTTTTTTTTTTTTTTTTTTTGGTTTTTTGAGACAGGGTTTCTCTGTGGCTTTGGAGCCTGTCCTGGAACTAGCTCTGTAGACCAGGCTGGTATCTCCTTGAAACTTGATCTCATTAATTCAGGTAGACTGGCTAGCCTCAGGGACTGCCTATCTATCTCTACCTCCCCAACACTAGGATTATGCTCATGTTCTCTATGCCATGAATTTCTTTTTACATCTGAGGGTTTACCAGCTCCACAGCCACTACATATTCTAATTTGTTTTCTTGAAATCACTAAGTGTTCTGTTATGATAAACCTATCTTAAAGCCTGAACTTAACAATTACTGAAAATCTTCAGTCTATTGACATAGCATAGGAGCAAAGGAGTATTCTTTTGATCTAATGTTACTCTTTCAAAAAGAAAAAAAAATAAAACAACCAGATATGATTATCAAATTGTTATGATTCACACAGATGTCCACAGATCCTCTGATAAGGAGAATCACTAAGATCACGCTGTAATAAAGCTTGTAGGACATTTTCTTAATTAGAGTTTGATATGGGAGAGACCAGTTGATTGTGGGTTGTGCTATCTCCGCGCTGAATGTCCTGGGTTCAATAAGAAAGAAGGCTTAGCAAGTCAGTAAGAAGCACTCATCCATGGTCTATACGTCAGCTCCTGCATCTAGATTCCTACCCTGTTTGAGTTTCTGGATTTGTTTTAGACTTAACACGTTAAAGGTAAATTAAAAATTAAAGAGTTAGAGGGAATATCAACCTAGCGAGGAACAGTGGAGTAGACAAGATCTTTTCCCACTCTCTTCACTCAGGTTCTGTAATACAGGAAAGTAGAGACATGAGAAGCACATGTTTCCTCAGATTTCCAGGAAATGGAGCACCACACCATTTCATTTAAAAATGTAATGTATAATTGAGAAATATAGGTTAATAAAGATTCATCTATAATAGTCAAGTTTGTAGTCAAGTGACTTAGGTTTTCTATATAGAGAGAAATATATTTCAGTTAGATAAACATTCTTCAAATCTTTCAGAGACCTTCAAAATATGGCATTTAAAATGTTTTAATAACTTAGGACTTTTCATGACAATGAGACATAACTGCTCCTGGCAGCACCAATTACTTCAAGAGAAATATGGGCATTGCAGAGGCTCTTTATGGAGTTGGTTATCCATTTGGATAAAAACTGCTCTTGCCTGGACTGACTGCTTGATGAAATATATATATATATATATATATATATATATATATATATATATATATATATATATATATATATATACAGGACCCACAGAGAAATGACTGCTGAATTTTCCTAAAGAAGAGATGATCCTTTGGGATTCCTGCTTCATGAAAGTGTCTGCTAGACATTCTGTAGGACACAGAATAAAGTGTGACAAACTACCAATATAGGTGGAACTGTCTTTGAAATTTCTTGCTTCATAGAAAAGCTCTTATTCCAATATGTTGGATATTCAGAAAGACTGAGTTTGCAAACTTGTATAAAATAAAGGCTCTTTGCTTTTAGAATAGAACTAGGTGGGGAAAACTAAGCTGAAAACTAAGGAGTCAGGGAGAAGCCATGAAGCTTCAGCAGCAGACAGGCACACCAGAACATTGCCACTAGGCCACGAGCCTTGTGGTAAAATATTAAATAATTGAAATGGGTTAAATTAAGGTGTAAAAGATAGCCAATAATAAGTTAGAACTAATAGACCAAGCAATGATTTAATTAATACAGTTTCTGTGTGACAATTTTGGGAGTCTGGGTAGCTGGGAAGCAAAGAAGCGGCTTCTACTACAAGCTTCATTGTGATCCTTAAAGTCATTGCTCTCTTCATTCCAGACAGGCTTCCATTTCCTAATTCTTGAACTTCTGGATTTCCTTCCTTTTCTGTATGATACTTGGTTCTGTCTTTTATTGTCCAGACAGCATTCTGTTTTGTCACCGTGCTTCAGAATATTTGAAGATTGTTTTCTATAAATTGTTGTTGTTTTATTGAATAATTGGTTCATTTAAGAAGATTTTTGAGTAAGTGGTATTTCATAAAGTAAAACTCCATTTAAAGCAAAAGTTTACCCAAGAAGAGTAGCACAATTTTGTGTTCCCGATCCAGCCTATTTAGGTCTCTCCTCAGTCTGACAGCAGGTGTGTAATCTATAGCCAGTTACTTCACCTTTCTACTCTAGGGCCCTTCATTAAAGGGTATTAAAGACATAATACCAAAAATAGAGGACTAAATTCCTTTCATCAGGAACTTGCTAAATATTTGGTGCATTATTTTTCATTACAGGACAGGGAAGTATGCCCTCCACAGATCATTACCCCTTAATATTGTTTCTTTCTCTCTTATTCCTAGCATCATCAAAAATCTTTACATATTCATATACACCAATGATTAGTTTGCATGTGAGCCTTTTTACCACTATCATTGATATGAAAGAAATTGCAAGAATTCTGAATATTCTTTGTACCAGGCCAAAAGTATGTTCATCTCCATCTCTCTCTTCCTTCTTCCCTAGTCCCTCTCTATATGCTATAGCAATGCATTCAAACTTTAGAATATGGCACCTTGTAAAATATCCATAGAGTATTTAAAAAACTAATCACAGAATAAGCAGAACTTCTTGAAACTAAAATGCTGTCAGAACTGTAAGGACTTCCCAAGGATTTCAAATTCTTTTTACAGAAAATAATTTCCAGAGAAACACCTTCACAAACAGCTCTTTCACTGACCAGGTGTCACCTTCTGTACCATGATGGGTATTGCTAGGATAGGATACAGGTGCCTTCTCTTTAGTATCTAACTTTAATAAACAGTGTATCCAGTTCTTTTCTATCAAAACTGAGAGTGACTGTAGAGTTCTTTCATATACTATAAGCTTTATTTACTACTGAGTTATATGTCTTGAGTAAAAACCTCAGAAAATTATCAAATATATATAAAGAACTACCATTAGTTCATACTGTCATATAATTCTCAGGTATAAGATTGTATTGATTTTGTTGAACTCACTTATGACTGGAGAAGCCAGCTAATGTAGAAGTCAGCCATCATAAGCTAAATAGAAACAGACCACCCAAAGGAAATTATTTCCTGCCAACCATTATCTCCTGTCAGAATAGGACTCATTCATCGATAACTTTAATGGAGAACTGAGTCTCAGTATTTTACCTTGAAGCAATATCTGGTTTCAGGAAGAACCACAAACTGAGCTTACCTGAGCACCACAAAGATCATAACACCCAAAGGAAATGCTTAACTTTCCAACTGTTGTAGATAAGATCACCTGGCAGCACACTCAGCTGGACACCTACCCCTAGACAAATGTCAGCCAATATAGGGTCCTGAGCCTTAGAAAACCCTCACCCCCACCTTTACTACTATAAAAACCCAATTCTAAATGAGCTTCAAGCTCTCTCAGTATTCCAACATGTTGGTTATTCAGAGACAGAGTTTGCAAACTTGTATAAAATAAAGGCTCCTTGCTTTTACATATAGGATTCGGACTCCTCTTTGGTTTTGGGGGAACTTCATGGATCTGGGCATAACAAGGACCACATAACTTATTTTGGTTATTACTGTGTGACACATATTGAGTGATAAAATTGTGGAATAAACACAGTCATTAATAGTGGAAACACCACAGGGCTTTCTATTCTTCTCTATGACACTGTTCTCACCATCTGCTCTATTGGTATGCAATAATAACAGACATGGTTGATTTGCAAACCTCCAATAAGCAAGAAAGATAAATTCTTTGTTTTACAGGTATTTGAGACACCAGACTGTACTTCCCTGAAGCAATCTTATCCTGTCCCTCCTGATACAATCTGGACTTTTCCTTTTCATTTGAACCAATCTTGGCAAGCTGTATTAAGACTGTCAAGACATCAGACTTCCACTTGACTTCTTATCTGACAGCATCATCTCCATGCAGCATGTTTTATTTAACCTTTTCAGCATCTTAAAACAATCTCTTTATTTTGGACATAAACTTTGATTTTCTTTTCAAGATTCATATCAGCTACATTGTCTGCAGACTGTCATAGAACTTTGTAATATTACTTCTCCAAGACACTGAAGAAATCTGTATTATTTTACTAAGCAATATAAAATATCTTCTCCAACTTGTTGAAAGGTGCACAGACTTTTATGTGCCTCTAAAATAATTTTACACAAAGTATGATTTTTGTGACCAATGACATTTTAAAGCATTTACAAAATACTTTAGCATTGGCTTTCATGCATTTCACTTTGGTTTCTATACATTTGTTGGATCATGTTTCAAATTAGTCTTGTCAAAGAAGTAACAATGTATCATGTATAATGGTCAATGACTTTGCAATGATGATTCTGATATTAAGACCTAAAATTTGGTCATATTAAAGATTCTGTGACATTTGATTCAAATCCTGATTAATCCAAAGGCTATGATAATTTTATAGTCATAAACTAAGGGATGTAGATATAACCCAAATCACACTGAGTTGAAATATAAAAATAAGCTATTTTTATAGGCTGGTTGGTGTTAAGCATGTGAGGGTACATCAAATTACTTGACTAGAGGTGAGTCCAACAGATGTAACTGTGAGATAACCCACTGCATCCAGTTTCCCCTCATTACCCTTCATATTTCAAAGAATTATTTTTTAAGACAAGGTTTTACTGCCTAGCCCTGGCTGACCATGAACTTTCTACTAGAGAAGGTTGACCTCAAACTCTCAGAAATCCTTCTGCCTCTGCCTCTTATATTCTGAGTTTAAAGGCCTATGTCATCATGCCCAAAATATACAAAGTTCTACATTATATTAAATATAGCATGCAGTCATCTCACAAAAAAGGAGTTTTGTGAGAGAGAGTGAATGTGAGCATGTTGTTAAGAGAGAGCTTGTTTTTATATATGATTAGTCATTATCAATATGAGGCATACAGGCAGAATTATAAAAATATTAGGTAGGAATATGGAAAGTGTCACATTAATAAGAAAATTCATCTGATAATAAGGATAATAAGGATGATTATTTTTTGTATCTATAGGTCTAGAATACAAAAACTATGACATTACAAATAAATTTGTGATTTATTTTCTACCCAGTTATAGTAAAAGCCTCTTTTATGGTATCTCAAACATGCCAAAATATTCTACGTGTACCTCTCTTCAAATAGGTCATCTACTTTAGTCTTAAAATTTCAATGTCATCTGGGCAATGGCAGCACATGCCTTTAAACCCAGCACTTGGGTGTCCGTGGAAGGTGGATCTCAGTCAATTTGAGGCTAGCCTTGTCTAGTTCCAGGATATCCAGGACTGTTGCACAGAGAAACCCTGTCTCAAGTAAAAAAAGAAAGAAGAAAGAAAGAAAGAAAGAAAGAAAGAAAAAAAAAAAGAAAGAAAGAAAGAAAAAAGAAGTAAAAGAAAAAAGTTAAATGTCAGTAATTCGTTGCACTTCCTGTTCTTCATTTCAGGAATTAGTTTATTCATTTTGAAACCATGAAATGTATACCAAATGACTGTGTGTGTGTGTGTGTGTATGTATGTGTATATGTACATATATACATATATGTATATACATATATATGGAGAGAGAGAGAGCTTTCCTTCTGTTGACTCGATCATGATACTCTATGACTCAGGGTTTAGGATCAAGGGTTGATCTTCCATCACTTAGAGTTTGCATGTTTTGGAAAAGACTAAGTTATTAATTTATGATTTGAAAATTCAGGTGAATAAAGTGTTTTAATTTATATTTCACACAAGCAAAAACAAGATCAAAAGTCAAATAATATAATATATTGTATATATAATATAAATATACATGCTATATTTCTGTTGACTTCCTTAGGTTTCCATTGTTGTAATTATTATGCCCAGTTGGCAGAGACCCCAAAAGATCACCAGGGACCGACTCACCAAAATGAAAAAGCAAAGTTTATTATCATGCACGTAATTACAAACTGGCAGGGACCTTGTCAGTGCCGCAGTGAGAGGGGGTACCCTACTTTCTAGAAGGCATTATTAAAAGGTAAAAATCAGGAAAATTATATTAGTAGGGCTTGAGGTAATGGGTTCAATCCTCATTGCCTTGTGTCTGGGAACTTTTCACAAAGTTTTATTTTCGAACCCGTTGCTTTTCAAGTTTTCTTATCAGTTGATTTTTGGGTGGGGACATTCTATGGTTATCTGTACTTTGCAGATGGCTACCATGTTACTTTTGCTCCTAGCCATTTCTGAGGACTAGAATGTTTTATGGGAAATAGCTTACACAAGATACAAGGTGGAGGCAGAGGGCAAAGTGGAGGAACATTGGTTCTTCAGTAATTAAACATCATGGCCAAGGCAATTTAGGGAGAAAAGGATATATTTCTGTCTAGATTTCCAAATAACAGTCTATCATTAAGGGAAGTCAAGGCAAAAATTTAAGCAGGGCACAAACCTGGAAAAGGGAAATGAAGCACCGGCTATGGAAGGGTACTAATTAATTGCTTATTCCCCGTGACTTTCTCAGCCTCTTGTATTATAGACCCCATAACTGCCAGCTAAGTAATGGCATCACCCATATTGGACTGGTCTCTTTCCTATCAGTTACTAATTATGACAATGCCCTACAGATTTGCATAGAGCCCATTCTTATAGAGGCATTTGCTTAGTTTAGGTTTCTTCCTCCCAGATGGCCTCAACCTGTGCCAAGTTGTTGTAAAACTCTTCAGCAATCTGTCATAACCCAAACCATTATACAACAATCACAAACTCTGAATGATTAAAGTTTCTTTTTTCTCCTCTTATTAAAAATATTTTTAATTTTCTCATTTTGTATGTCTTTGTGTTCTTGTGTGATGGTTTGTGCAAATGAGTATAGGTTCCTTTTGCTTCAGAAGAGGGAGTAGGATTTCCTACAGCTAAAGTCAAAGATAATTGACAGCTGTATGACATGTGTGCTTAAAATTAGACTCCGGTCCTTTGCAAGAGCAGTTAGTGCTCCTGAGTATTGAGGTGCCTTTTATACATTGATTATTTGCTAAAACAAATAAACTAAAAGCACTATGTCTAATACACATAACTTGGAAAATCTTTCTGTGATATTCCCAATTAGATTGTTCAATCAGGGAATGCTGTGGGACAATGGTCTTGTACCCTGTCACTTATACGGTTTTAATAAAACAGTGATTGACCAGTAGACCAGGCAAGTATATGTGAGGTGATCAGGCAGGAAGTAGAGGCCAGGTGAATTCTGGGAAGTGGAAAGACTCAGTCTGCAGTCATCACCCAGACACAGAGGATCCAAGATAAGAAAGTCTTGCTGAGAAAAGGTACCCAACCATGTGGTTAACACAGAAAAGAATTATGGTTTAAGATGCAAGAGTTAATTAATAAAAAGGCTACACTAATAGGCCAACAATTTACAATTAATGTAGGCCTCTGTGTGTTTCTTTGGGGCTGATGAACTGTAAGACCAGGCAGGACAAAAATCTCAGTCAACAAGGGAGTGAAACTCTTTCTTGCTACAAAGATTTCTCATGAAAACATCACAGATTTTTCCAGTGTTTTGTGTGTTTCCAAAGCCAAAGGAAATATTAATTTATGATTTTTCCCCTGCCATATCTATAAGCAGATTCACCAGCTTCATTGTCAAGTTAAAATCAGTAAGAAACAGCAAATATGTAAAATGTAGTTGTGGCTTGTGCTTGACTATATGTTTATAATTCTCATATTACAAACTTATAGATTTATTAACTATTCTCTAAAAATTTTGACATTAGTTAAAATATCATGTTAGCGATTAAGTCATGAGTGTCAGTTTACATCTGTACGGTGTTTGAAACACAGTGATTAAAGATCATATTGTCTAATGAATTGAGTGTAGATTTCTCTGTCTCATTTTACTTGGTCCTCAGTTTTTTTTCAGAGATGTCACAGTAGATGGGTGTGTATGTGTGTGTGTGTGTGTTTGTCTATGTGTGTGTGTGTGTGCTGTGTGTGTTCCCATGTGCATACCTGTACTTGGATTGTCTTCATCTTCTGGGTGTTGCTGTCTTCCTTTCGAGAATACAGGAAAGAAATTCATGCACTTGCACAGGCTTTGAAGTTGAACCTATCTCTTTCTTTTCTTATCACTTGATGTGAGGAGTTAAGTAATTGAAAAGAGGCATCTTAGCATGTTTCTTTCATAGCATCTCCTTGGCAGCTTACCAGTGATGAATGGCAGTATTGGTGAGCCTATGAGAGTGTCTTCAGTTTTCCTTTTTCCCTTTCCTTCTCTCCATTTTCTCCCATCACAAAACTGATACTCACTACACAAAATAAAGTAAAAAAGCATGTTGATGGATCAAAAGAGGGCTTATCTTTAATAATTTACTATATAATTTCATGGCAAGCCTTTTAACGATGCTTAATTTTCCTAATGCTTTTAATCTTCTGTAAGAAAAATGTTGATAATGCTACACATTATTGTGTTTGAGGGAGGGATATGCTCTTGCAAGTAATTGCTTAATTACTTTAGTGGATTGTGCACTGCCGGCCTGATGCACTGCTCCATCTGTTTCCTTTAATTTATTGAATCAATGCCATTTGACAAAAGAGCAAATGGAAGTCACAGGAGAGGGAGAGGATGACAGGTCATGAGCCTGAGGCTCTGGAGAGGAAGCTAGGTCACAGGCCTGAGGCATTTGGGGATGTATGGTACACCAGAAACTTAAGTCAGAGCCTGATGTATAAATTCCTAATCTTCAACGCTGTGTTCTGATGTTTTAATTCTTCCTCAGTTTTCTCAAGAGTGTTTAGAAAGCCACAGCCTTCTCAATTATAAAGTGGAACTTACATAGATTGGACATTTGCAGTTACAACATGGTATTCATTAGGTAGGGAGTTGGAAATAAAAGAGATCATAAATTAAAATAATTAATTAAACATGATTTTAAAGGTTTATTATTACTTGTGTTTATATGTGTTCATCTGTGCATGTCACATGTGTGGGGGTACACTCAGAGCCAGAAGAGCTTGTTAAATGTCTGGGAGCTGTGGTTAGAAGGGTTGTGGCATGCTGAAAGTGGGTATTGAAAACTAACCTTAGGTTCCTTGAATGAACATTAAAAACTCTTAACATCTCATTAGTTGCTGAAAAAGTCTTTGACAAAATCCAGCACCACTTACTTCATCATAAAAGTTCTGGAGAGAACAGAGATACAAGAAACAAACCTAAACATAATAAAGGCAATATACAGCAAGCTGACAGTCAACATCACATTAAACGAGGAGAAACTCAAAGTGATACAAAGGGGATACAAATTGGAAAGAAAGGAATAAAACTTTCACTATTTGCAGATGATATGATCGTGTATCATATTCTACCAAGGAACTACTACAACTGATAAACACCTTCAGTAATGTGACTAGATACAAAATTAACTAAAAAAAAGTATCCCCCTTATATGCAAATGACAAATGGGCTGATATATAAGGCAGAGAAACAATACCCTTTACAGTAGCCAGAAATAATATAAACTATCTTGAAATAATTCTAACCACACAAGTGAAAATCTTATATAATAAGGATTTTAAGACTTTGCAGAAAGAAATTGGGGTAAGATATCGGAAAATGGAAAGACCTCCTGTTCATGAATCAGTATGACTAACATTAAAAATGGCCATCTTATCAAAAGCAATCTACAGATTCAACACAATCTCTATCCAAATCCTAACACATTCTTTACAGACCTTGAAAGAACATCAACTTCGTATGGAAAAACAAAAAACTGAGGATAGCTAAAAAAAAAAGATGAATAATAAAAGAACTCTTGGAAGAATTACCACCCCTGACTTCAAGCACAACTATAGATCTATAGTAATAAAAAAAGTTTATTGGCATACAAATAAACACATCAATGAAATCAAATTAAAGACCCTGACATAAATCCACACACCTACAAAAACCTGATATTTGACAAAGAAACCAAGATTATACAATCAAAAAAAGCATCACCAACAAATGCAGTTGGCATAACTAGCTGACATCATGTAGAAGAACGCAAATAGATCCATATCCATCCCCACACATAAAACTTAAGGCCAAGTGGATCAAAGACCTCAACATAAATCCAGTTACATTGAAACTGACAGAAGAGAAAGTGGGAAGTATCCTTGAATGTACATGCACAGGCGCCTATTTCTTAATATAACACCAGTAACACAGACTCTGATATTGGCAATTAATAAATGGGACCTCCTGAAACTGAAAATCTTCTGTAAGGGAAAGGACACTGTCAGTATGACAAAATGTCAACCTTCAAAGTGGGAAAAGATCTTCACCAGTCCCACTTCTCACAGAGGACTGATATCCAAAATATTTAAGGAAATCAAGAAAATAGACATCTAAATAATAAATAATCCCAATAAAAATGGGGGTACATTTTTAAACAAAGAATTTCAATAGAATAATCTCAAATGGTCAAGATACATATAAAGAAATGCTGAGCATTCTTAGTCATCAGGGAAATGAAAATAAAAATGACTCTGAAATTTCATCTTAGATCTATCAGAATGGCCAAAATCAAAAGTACTATTCACAGCTTATGTTGGGGAAGATATGGAGTAAGGGGAGTACTCCTCCAGTGCTAGTGGAAATGCAAACTGGCATGACCACTTTGAAAATCAGTTTGACAGTTTCTTAGAAAGTTGGAAATTCATCTTCCTCAAGACCCATTGATACCATTCTTGAGAATATACCCAAAGGATCCTCAACCATACCCCAAGGGCACTTGCTCAATTATGTTCATAGCAGCATTATTTGTAAAGAATCTGGAAATACCCTAGATGCCCCTGAACCACAGAATGGATAAAGAAAGTGTGGTATATCTACATAATAGAGTATTACACAGTAAGACAAAACAGTGATATGAAATTTGTAGGCAAGTAGAGGGAACTAAAAAATAATTATTCTGAGTGAGGTAATCAAAACCCAGAAAGACCACACTCTGATAAGTGGATATTAGATGTAAAGCAAAGGATTGCCTGACTATAAGTTTCAGTCCTAGAGAAGCTAGGTAACAAGGAGGAGCCTAAGAGAGATGCATAAATCTCCCAGGAAAGAAGTGATAGGTGTAATAGATTCAGGGTAAACTGAGGACAGGAGGGGCAGTAGATGGGAGAAGATAGGGATTGGGGGGTGGATTAGGAAGTAAAACAGAGCAGAAAAGAAAAGAGAGGGATATCTTGATAGAGTGATCCACTATGAGGTTAGGGGAAAACTTGGTGCCAGGAAAACTCTTAGAAACCCACAAAAATAATCCCAGCTAAGACTCCTAGAAATAGTGGAGAAGATGTCTAAACTAACCTTCACATAAAATCAGATTGGTGACTACCCTAATTGTCATCATAGAGCCTTCATGCAGTATTTGATGGAAACATATGCAGAGACTCACAGCCAGGCACTGGGCCAAGCTTTGGGAGTCCAGTTGAGGAGATATTGGAGGAATTATTTGAGCAGGGGAGAGGATTCATGGGATCAATATCATGAAAGGAAAACTCATAGCTGACCCAATTTAGTGAAAGTTCATGGACTCTGACTCCGGACAGAAAACTAGGAAGCCAGCATGGGACTGACTCATGCCCTCTGCTTCTGGATGACAGTTGTGTAGCTTGGCCTTTTGGAGAGTACTTAGCAATGAGACCAGAACCTGTCTTGATACATGAGGTGCCTTTTGGGAATGAACCTATTCCCTATTGAGGAAGGCCTTGTTCAGCCTTGATGCAGGGAAGAGGAGCTTGGTCCTGCCTCAACTTGATTATCTTTTCATTATTGATTCCCAAAGGAGGCCTTACTACATTTGAATGGAGAGGAGGGGGGAATTCATGGGGGATGCAGATGGGAGGTGTGAGGAGGTAACGGGAGGATAGGAGGGAGGGGATTGGTATGTAAAATAAAATAAAGAAAAACTAAAGAAATCCAGTGCCATGAAAATGCTAGTCAGTATTCACGGAGAGTCTAATTGGGAACCAGCTTAATTTCTCCATGTCCAGTAACCAAGTAGACAGTATCTTCAACAATAGGGATTTACCTTCAAGTTGTTGAGGGTAACCAATGGCCTTGATAATAGCTTCTGAAATCTGGTGAGTAGGAGGTTACGAAAACCCTTTATCTAACAAACTAACAGGATGTGAATCTTTCTTTGCATTGGAGGTTTTATTTGGTTCCAAAAATGTCTCATTGATGAATTTTCACCATTGTAAAGTGCTTCCATTTATGTTCTTTTCATGAATACATACATTTAGGAAGCTTCTAAATCAAAAGGCACTCATCAGTATTAAATGTGCCTTCTCGTATTCTCTTCTTTATCCTGCTTTTTCATCCCTCTACTAATAAAAGTACTTCGAATAATATGTTGTTATACCCATAGATTAGTGCAACATGTGAAATTTATCTGGGAAGTTTCTTATTGTAGTGGATGGCAATTAACATAGGACACCACAACAGGGAAAATTTGTAGAGAATGAAAGACTTTATAGCACTAAGCCCTAAATGTAAATTCTTCTTCAAGCCCCTTCCTCCAAAGCTCAGGTGTCTGTTTAAAAGAGGAGACAGAACGATTGTAAGAGCCACAGGGAATGAATGACAAGAGGACGGCATCATTTAGAAACAATAGTACTGATGCACTGAACTCAAAATACTGTGGCAGAAACCAGAGGGCCTGAACAGGTTCAAAGCAATCAATATCCTAGCATGGAGATTGTGAAGTAGATACAAAATCCTACCACTTACAATGAAACTATATCTAACCAATATTTTCTGAGAAAGCGAAGATCAGTTTACTCCAATGGAATGTCACTAAGTTTATTTACCACATTTCAGGGCAGGGCCAAGGCCTAGGTGGAGATGGTCAACACAATGCACTCTAAATTTTTTTCTGGGGGGTGCCCTTACTATTTTTGATATTTGTGTCATATTGTATTTTGTTGTTGCTGTTACTGTTTGCTTTGATTTCTGGGTTTGGTGGGTAGGAAGTAAAGTAAGATATGGGAGGATTTGGAAAATAAAAGAATGGAAATATATTGTATGTAAAATTTTTCTTATTTACAAATATTTTTACAAGTTTTAGTTTTGTCTCATAATATCACATAAAAGGAATTTTTATCAAGCCCTGTGTGGCACATGCTAAAGTTTCACCTCTTGATAGTTGAGGCAATAAGAAAGAGGTCCTTTCCCACAAAGGAAAGTGATACAGAAAGATATAAAGGAAGATGAGGGACAGAGAAAACAATGATGGGGATGTAGTCCAGTGGTACAGAAATTCTCTAGCATTCAAATTTAAGAAGGTCAGTTCTACTCACCACAAAGAGTGGCATTCATCATAGAAATCGGTTCCTGCTAAGTACTGAGGAAGCAAATGACATTTGTAATAGCAAAATATTATATAAGAATAATATCAATATAAGTTATTTAACATTTTATATCAGCTTTAAAATGACACAAAGTAGAGAATGTGAGCAAGCGATGTGAACAAATGATTTCATAAGAAGACACCTAAATATTTCAATGCATTCCACCCATACTTGATCAATAATGATTTGAATGATGACTTTTAAAAATAACTTCATTAAACAACTAACATATTACAAAATTATCTATAAGAATCAGATAGTATGGAAACCTAGTCTTATTTCCCACTTATTATAAAATAACAATTATAATAAGAAAAACAAAATAAAAATTAAATTTTTTCAATGATTTGAACTCTTAAACAAACCCCTTTGAGCTAAACCCACAATACAGAGAAAGATAACTTACTAAAAACTGTAGTGCTTCACAAAGGACAAACATCATAATCAGTCAGTAAAGAACTAAAGTGTAAAATCCACATATGTAAATGTAAAATCTTTTGTTTTACTTAGATTATAAAATAATTACATCTTTTTCCTCAGTCACTTTTCTCAGTGCAAACTATTCCACATACTTCTCCTTGCTCTTTTGCAAATTCATGGCCTTTTTATTCCAGTAATTTTTGTAACTCACATATGTGTATTTATATCTGTATATGTGCATTCCTAAATAGATAAATAAAACCCCTAACCAGTCTGTATTAAAGGATTTGTATGTTTGTATTCAGGGGGGAGCATCTGCTCTTGGATTGCTGGTTGGTGTAATCCTTCCTGTGGATGACTGTTCCTTCCACTCTCAGCACTCCTTACATTGTCTGCACCTCTTTTTGTAGAGTAGAAGTTTTAGCAGATTTGCTCCTTTCACTGTAGCATGTGTATTGCAATATTTCTGTTCATATGTAGACAATCATGTTGGTGAGATATGAATGTAACTTCTGGCATTCATGGGATAAACAATCTCACTGGAATATGTTATTCTTAACTACCCAAAGAAACTGCTTTTTGCAACAGACACCATTACAAAAAACCATAATCAGTTAAAATGCAAAGAATTGGAGCCCAGCTCTGAGGGGTACATCTTCAATATAACCTTTGAATCTAAGACTCGGAGATCATTGAAGAAGAGGAAAAGAACCAAAAGATGAGAGATTGCTGTGAGATTGAAAAAACAGTTTTTTTTTCAAACTTAAAATTACTAAATTATATAATAAAGAAGGAGGGATTGAACACATTATATTTGAACATTGAAAACACTTTAGTAACAAATGAAAGCCTAAATAGCCAAAATGATAGTAGAGAAACTATTATTGATGAATACATTGTCAACTGATACCTAGAAAAGGCTGTCTAAAGACGAGCTGAGCCAACACAATATTGTGCTTTCCAGCGTCCTACCATGAATTGTTGGGAAGACTTAGAGTAGCCACTACAAACAGCTTGATACAGTCATATCTGCTATGGGACATGAAGATTAGGAGAATACACACACACATACACACACACACACACACACACCAAAACAAAGCAAAAGTCAAGTTCTTCATAACCCAAGACATTCAACTTTTCTTCCAAAATAAGTCATGTTCCTGTTTGAAGTTTCTCTTAAATATTTAAAATCATATTTAAATTATATAAACAATCTACCCTTAAGCATTATACTTTTCAATATAAATACAGAGCAAGAGAGATGTCTCAGTAGTTCATAGTGCTTATAGCTTTCATGAGAGACAGAGTTATATTCTCAACACCCATATCAGGAACAAGATCAAAATGTAACTCTATTCTAGGAAAGTCAGAACTCTCTTAAGGTCTCTGTGGGCACATAAATGTACATGATACACATATACTCACAGACAGAAAAATAGTAAAAATAAAAAAAAAACAAGGAAAGAAATGTATGTAACAACATGTAAAGTTGTTTGACTTAGCTTCACTCTTCCTCTCGCCTTCCCAGCCATTTTCAGTGTTAGGGATTGAAACCAGGCTTTTATATATGAAAGAAAGTATCCTATTAATGAGGCATATCCTTGCCCTTTCAACTGTATTTTCATTGAAGAAATTATGAAAATAATGGGAAATGTTTCCATGAATCATAAATGAAAAGCTAATATTCATCAATGACAGAATACCAAACCTGTAGAAAAGATAAACACAACCATGGTCAATGGATATTTTTGAAAAAGTAAACATCTTACAACAATAAATACAATAAAGCTTTTTACTTGGTTTTTAAGAAAAACTAAAAAAAAAGTAGACATATTTGAAATTTTGCAGTCAAGTTTGGCAAAGATGTTAAAATTTACTCTAGGCTTCAAGCATAAATATATGACCATCACAATGAAATGAATACTTTTCTAGAAAAGCAATGTGTTCTGAACACTAATACAACTCATTGAGCATGGAGAGTTCGAGCTGGTGTCTACATGGAACCTTCACCCTGTATTCTTGTCTCATGAATACTCAGACCATGAGAAAAGAATGTAAAGGCTGAAACCAAGGTAAGAGTAGAACTCTATCTGAAGAGTGGAAAACCCATTGGGAGAAGGGGAGAAGATCAAGTTCAGTTATCAACTGGTGATTATGGAAGCCGTGAAGCTAAAGTATTAAGATTCTGAAAAACAATTTACTATTAGCCTTCCACCTTATAAAATGTATTTATATCAAACGTAAAGAAGTGTGGGCTGATGAAGTTATGTTGTTTATACTACTAAAGTTTTGAGAAGCTGTTATGATATAAATATAAAATTAATATAATTTCTAAGTTTATTTTAAAATGACTGCAAAATTCTTAATAATGTTCACAATGTTTGCTTCTCAAACATTGACTTGCTATGTTGCTCTCATTTCCTACTATAACCAACTTACACTAAATCTGTGGGAGCCTATTTAGTATTTTTATTTTTTTTTAGTTGTGTTTTTTTTTGTAGTTTGAAAATCAATCGATAAATGCAAAAGAGCTTATAAAAATAAAGTACAATTTGCATAACTCATCTGTTGGCACTGGCAGCTTCTTTGCTGGAAGCAAACACTTAAGCTTTAAGAGATTGCCTGGTGTTTATCCCATAAATAGAAAAAGCACACTCATGCTAGGACTCTTAATCATCACTTTATCATTAACCTTCCCTTGCTGAAAGATGGTATTTCAGTCTATCCCTCACCTTTCCTGAAAGTTGCTCATGTTTTACTATTTAAACTTTTTATAGCTTTTAGCATTAATTTATATAAACTCCTATTCTTGCTCCCTTCATTAGAGACACTACTCATGACTCCTAAAATATAATTAGAAATTATGGCACCTTATTCTTCTTTCAGATTCTAATCGTTTATAAAACATGCATATTTGTATACCTATATAAACATTTTAATTGTTCATTATTCCACATTTTGTTTAATTTGTCCATTTGTTCCAACTTTTAAAACCTTTTTCAAATTGTATTTTTTTGAGGCAGGGTCTGATAGTATAGTTGAGGCTGGCCTTGGACAACTATCTTGATACTGTAGAGCTAACTACCCATCACACCAAGCCCTCAGGCTGGAGTTAAGTTGCACCCAACTTTTTTGTTTGTACATCCTGCTGGGTGCCTGATAGCAGGATCTCCTTCTACATAGCATGTTCTCTTTCCCACTGTCTCATCTACCTGGACCAAGATTACCACTTTTGTTCCCTGGCACTTCTCTTTTGAATTTGAGTAATTCTTTCAGCCATCCTGACTATCATTTCTTCTTAGATTTACTGTGTATTGATCTGCAAAAATTTCAGTTAGATTGTGCAATTCTTAATTTTCTCTGTTCTTTTGCTGTGATGAATATTTCTGTCTGTATCATATCCTCATTGATTTACACTTTTATTGTCATTTAAAGTAAAAGTACTTTATTTTCTTGTGATTTCCTTTATTACCATGAGATATGGGTAAGTTCTGTATTATTATTATGTCTCTTATGCCTTGAATATTAATATTTGCATATTACTTAATCATATTTACCAGTGGGCTTGCTCTAAATCTCTCAATCCATACCCATAGATATCTAGGTATATAATGTATGTAATTAGTAACATAGTTCTGTATAAACACATAACACATCTCTGCTGGTTCATATATATCTCTTTTGTTTAATACTGAGAAAACACTGTAGATTTGCGTTACAGAGAAAATTTTTTACAGTGCCTAGAATGACAGTTATTTGACTAGCTATTTCAAAAAATGTTCCAAAGGAATTATAGTTTAATATGGATTCTGTAAGTACATTATAGCACAAACTATATTCATTTTGACTTAATAATTTATCATTGTAATATTTCACTCCATATTAAGCATGATATTTGTATCAACTTTTGTCTACATTTCGCAAATGGAGATTAGCAATTTTAAATGCAGTAAATCTTGAGTTAGTTCAATTAATGCTTTGTCATCCACTAATGAAGCTACATACTATCTAAAACTGTGAATAGATCTTGCATATAAAAGATTTTAATGTTTGGTGTAAATTTTCATAATCTTGGGTTTAGGGTTTATAGGCATTTTACTTAGTTTATGCTTGGAAAATAATTGACTACCTAGTTGTTTATGTTTTGCTATTAAATATATTAATTTCATTTTATAATTGAAACAATATAGAAAGTAAAGTTAAAAAAATAAAACTCAACATCAGCATTCTGGCCTTTCTCTGTATAAGAATCTCGATGGTGCCTTCTAAGATTTGTAAAAGCTGAAATTGTCCTAAAACTACATTGTGATCTGAAGAGATGGTTTAGCAAATAAACAGAATAATTGTTCTTCCAGAGCTTGTGGTCAGTTCCCAGCAGGTGTTTCAAGACTGCAACCACAATTACAGGGGATCTAACACCTCTAAACACTGCAGACACCTACACTCATGTTCATATAAATACACTCCTATATAAACAAAAATAATAAAATTGAATCTTTAAAATTACATGGATATCTAACATTAAAATATAAATTTCACATTATGGAAAATGAGGCTGTAGTGTTGGATCCAACTTTAAGCTGTGATATTAAGTCAGTAATGATATTAAAGATTAGAGGTCAACTGAAAATGACTATATGACTACAGGCTCAAGGAAAGTGTAAAGATAAAAACACATTGTTCCTCCTTTGGGACCAAAATATCTTGAACAACTTTATCATAGACCATGCATCTAGAAATTATACAGAAAAAAAGCTAGAATGTTAAATCTTGGAATTTTTGATATCACCTACTTTTTATGTATCTCACATATATCACCTATATTTCATATATCTACTTACCTGTTTGGCTTCATTTTTATTTTGATACTAATTTAATAATTGGTTTGTTGTTGTAGGAGAGGTCCCACTTGTTCATTCCGGCTGGCTTGCTAGCTTAGCCCTGGAATAACTACACAGAAACTGTATTCATTAAATCACTGCTTGGCCCATTAGTTCTATCTTCTTATTGGCTAACTCTTATATTAATTTAACCCATTTCCAATATCTGCATATCACCATGTTGCAGTCGCTTACCAGCAAAGATTCAGCATGTCTAAATCTGGTGGCGGCTCCAAAGATACTCCCTGACTCCACCCTTTCTTCTTTCAGCATTCAGTTCTGTCTTTCCTGCCTAACTAAATTCTGCCTTATGAACAGGCCTAGGCGATTTCTTTATTCATTTATGATAATTACAGCACACAGAGGGAACTCCTACATCAGTTTATGACCACTGAGTTGGTTTGTTTTCTCCTGTAATAGTTGACAACAGTGGCTCTGGAATTAAGGCCGAAACTGTGATCTTAACAACAGAGCAAATTTCACATTGTATGTGTAATTTGTCCTGTAGAAACTTTTTATTTTTTATTTGTTTGCTTTTGTTTTTGTATACCTTGTGTATATGATTGTGAAAATAATCTACGGAAAATCTTCATCAATAGATTAGATTTAATGTATTAGCTACATTTCTACCTTGTGGATTTCTGTTGATCAATTTTAAATTTTGGATTGTAGTAACAGACTTCAAGATGTTGACTAGCTGCTTAAGAAGTTGAGGTCCATGCAGATCTTCGCATATTTTCTGATAATTCTATTATATCTGACAACTATTTATGGACCATCACATAGCTGGATTTTTTTCTCAAAAATGTTTGTTTATATTATTGGTTGATTTTTAAAAAAGGCTTTTTTTTGTTTTATCTGTACTTTAGACATTTTTAATATTTTAACTCCTTATTTTTTATTGGTTTTTATTGAGCTCTACATTTTTCTCTGTTCTCCTCTCTGCTTCTCCTCTCTCCCCTTCAATCCTCCCCCAAGGTCCCCATGCACCTATTAACTCAGGAGATCTTTTTCTACTTTCTATTGGATCCATGTAGGTATCTCTTAGTGTCCTCTTGTTGTCTAAGTTTTCTGGGATTGCAGTTTAAAGGCTGGTTTTCTTTACTATGTTTAAAAACCACCTATGAGTGAGTACATGTGATACTTGTCTTTCTGTGTCTGGGATACCTCACTCAAAATAATGTTTCCTAGCTCCATATATTTTCCTGCAAAATTCAAGATGTCTTTTTTTTTCTGCTGTGTAGTACTACATTGTGTAAATGTCCCACATTTTCCTAATCTATTCTTCGGTTGAGAGGCAATTAAGTAGTTTCCAGGTTCTGGCTATGACAAGCAATGCTGCTATGAACATAGGTGAGCACATGCCCTTGTGGCACAATTGAGCATCCTTTGGATATATATCCAAAAGTGGTATTACTGAGTCTTGAGGAAGGTTGTTTTCTAATTTTCTGAGAAATTGCCACACTGACACACAAAGGGACTGTACCAGCTTTCATTCCCACCAGCAATGCAGAAGTGTTCCCTTTTCCTCATAACCTTTCCAGCATAAGTTGTCATCACTGTTTTTGATCTTGGCCATTCTTACAGGTGTAAGATGGAATCTCAGAGTTGTTTTGCTTTGCATTTCTCTGATGACTAAGGATGTTGAACATTTTATTAAGTGTGTTTCAGTCATTTTATATTCCTCTATTGAGAATTCCTTGTCTAGGTCTGTATTCCATTTTTTTATTGGATTATGTGTTCTTTTGATGACCAATTTCTTGAGTTCTTTGAATATTTTGGAGATCATACCTCTATCTGATGTAAGGTTAGTGAAGATCTTTATCATTCTGTAGGCTGCTGTTTTGTCTTGTTGACCATGTCCTTTGTTTTACAGAAGCTTTTCAGTTTCAGGATGTCCCATTTATTAATTGTTTTTCTTAGTGTCTGTGCTACTGGGTTTATATTTAGGAAGTGCTTTCCTGTGTCAATGCGTTCAAGTGTACTTCCCACTCTCTTTTATAAGATTCAGTGTGGCTGGCTTTATTGAGGTCTTTGATCCATTTGGACTTGAGTTTTATGTATGGTGATAGATATGGTTCTATTTTCATTCTTCTGCATGTTGACATCCAGTTATGCAAGCACCATTTGTTAAATGCGATTTCCTATTTCCATTTGATATTTTTTGCTTATTTGTCAAAAATCAGGTGTTTAAATGAGTGTGGATTAATATCCAGGTCTTCTATTCGGTTCATTGGTCCTCCTGTCTGGTCTTATGCCAATACCAGGCTGTTTTTAGTATTATAGCTCTGTAGTAGACTAACTTTTTATTTTTATGCATTGGCACACTTCTCTGTTTTTGAGAGGATATTTTCAATTTGTTAATTTATTCTTTTGTCTGTGGAAACTTCACTAACATCAGCATTATGTCTCCTTGTAATTGCATTCTTTTGTATGTGATATCCATGTGCACATGTATGGCATGGTTGCTTTTGTTGTTAATTTTTTCTGTTTTCTATTAATTTTAAATATTTGCATTTTGTATATAACTTTATAAATCATTGAGTTAAATTTTTACATGAAATAAAATATGATGCTGTATCAACTGTTCTTAAGTAAACATGGCATCAATAATTAGCAAATTAAATATCTCTTCTGCCATTGTGCATTCATAGTTTTCTCCATAAAGATCAGTTAATCAGATATTTATAAATTTATTCCTGGATTTTCTATTCTGTTCTTCTGTTTGAATGTCAATACTAGGTGTCTTCAATTACTTTATTTTCATACTTATGTTGAAGTCAGAGAATGTGATGCTATACTCTGACATTATTCTTCTTTCTCAAGATTACGTTGGTTTATTAACTATTTTGTAACTTTTATATGAATGAACTTTTGTTTTTGTTTCTGTAGGTAAATTTGAGTTTTCATAAGAAAATCTCAAACTTTATTTAATCTCTAAGTAATTTTGATTACTGGGAACATTTTAACAGTGTTGATGTTCCCAATTCCAAACACACTGTGAACATTTGAACACTATTGATTTTCTCAATCCTGATCACACTGTGAGTATTTTAACAGTGTTGATTTCCTCAATCCCGACCACACTGTGAGCATTTTCACAGTGTTGATTTTACCAATTCCGATCACATTGTGGATATTTTAATAATGTTGATTTTCCCAATCCTGATAACACTGTGAACATTTTAGCACAATCACAATCACAGGATACATTTTCATTTTCCTGAGTCTTCTTAAATTTCATCAGCAGTTTGATCTTTTAATACAACTTTCTGGCTTATGACAAAGTTTATTTTGGAAAACTTGATTATTACTAATACTATTATGATTGCTGTAACTGCCATTTCCTGGATAAATACGTTGCTCATCACTAGTGTGAGTTGAGAATATTCTGATTATTACCTTCTCTAATTGCTTTCCCTTTAAATTTTTAAGAAATTACTTTTGCATCATGATGTAATTGTTTTGTTGATCTATGCAACATTGATGATGTGCACTCTATTATTGAATAATTTATAACAAATATGAATCTGATCCTTTTGATTATGGTAGAATTCATTGCAGTTTTTTGTTACATGAATTTTGCATACTAGATTTACATGTTACTAAAAAACATGTATAGAATTCTCTAGCAATAAAGTTGCTGTCTGCTTCTCCTTGCTATTCTATGAGGCTTCTCTGCATGTTGCTTGATACTCAGGCATTTGGAGTATACAAGCTGAGCACATTTTATGTCTTACTGGGGAAATAAGCATTATGCCTATATTCTGATGACATACATTGCTATCACATATATTCCATATACAAGTAAAATATTATGTCTTGGTTTGGGCTGACTCTTACTTTTCTGTTGAAAAATGCAAGATATGTCTGTATAGTTATATATGTCTTCTATTTTTTATATTGAGAGTTAAACATTAGGTGAAATCCTCATTTTGTTCCTTCATTTTTGATTGGTTCTCATTCTCTCTAGAGCTATTGTATTTCACTGGATGTGAATTTTTGTGCACCTCTCCTGTGCATCTCCCCTCATCATAAAGTGATAAGAATTCTGTGGGAGCAGAGTATGCTGATGTGCTGTGCAATCTATCATTTGGTGTGCCTGCATTAGCTGAATCTGATCTTCACAACTCACTTTTAGAAAATTTTATCTAGTTTCATGGTGTTGTCTGCCTGAAGAGGAATGGAATTTTTCAATTGTTGATTTGTAGTGGGAAGAATGTTTTACTTTGGGCTATTTTGGCTTCATTTTAGAATGAAATTTGAATTCACTTTTATCAACTTTTGTTACTTAAAACAATAGGAGATTTCCTTGGCTCCATAGGGTGAGAACACACTGGCCTTCTGAAAATAAATTCATGAACTGATGGTCCTTATGTATGTGACTCACAAAAGTCTCTTGAGATCAAGCTAGACTACAGCCAGTCACAGCTTTGCATCTTCACAGCAAGATCCCAACAGAACAAGGTGTCTTCTGTCCCAGCTCAATAAGCAGCAATATCCCAGTAGAGCATGCTGTCTGCAGTTCCAGTTTCATATAGAACTATATCCAAAAGAAGCATGTAGTCCACAGTTCCTGCTTCATATAAACATTTTCGATACTTTAAGAATTTTCTGAATATTCACATTTTCCTTTGTTTTTGACAATAGATTCTTTTATTTATTTATTCATTTATTTACTTTTTTTGTTTTTTTTTTCAAGACAGGGTTTCTCTGTAGCTTTTGGAGTCTGCCCTGGAACTAGCTTTTCTAGACCAGGTTGGTCTCAAACTCACAGAGATCCACCACCTGCCTCTGCCTCCCGAGTGCTGGCACTAAAGGAGTGCACCACCACAACCCAGCTTAGAATTTTTTAAAACATAATATATCCTAATTACATTTTCCTCTCCCTTTAACAATTTTCTTGAATAAAGCAGCAATGAACATGGTTGAGCAAGTGTCTTTGTGTTAGCATTAGGCGTCTTTTGTGTATATGGATCTTGAGTTAATTTGATTCCTTTTTACCTGAGGAACTGCCACACTAATTTGCAAAATGTCTGTACATGAACCACCAATGGATGCACACGCTTGCCAGCGTGAGCTGTCATATGTTTTATTGATCTTAGATAGTCTGAGAGGTATAAGATTAAATCTTTAAGTAATTTAGATTCACATATTCCTAATGATTAAAATTGTTGAGTTTATTTAAGTGTTTTCAGCCATTTAAATTTCTATTTTGAGAATTCTATGCTTATATATGTACCCTGCTTTAAAATTGGGTTGTTTGTTTTCTTGATAACCAAGTTTTTGAGTTCTTCACATATTTTAAATATTAGCCCTGTGCCATGTGTGTAGCTGATAAAAATCTTTCCCCATTTTGTAAATTTTAACTTTGTACAAATGACAGTGTCCTTTGCTGTGTGGAAGCTTCTCAGTTTATTTGAATATATTGGACCATCCTGTAAATCTGGGATGAAGTTGATTTGATCATAGTGGACAATCTTTGTTGATGTATTATTAGATTTTGTTTGCAAACATTTTTTGTATGTTTTTGCATCTATCTTCGTAAGGGATATTGGTTTGTTTATCTCTTTCTTTGTTAGATTTTTATGTGGTTTGGGTATCAGGGTAGCTTTGACCTCATAAAATGAAGTGGACACTGTTCACTCTGTTTCTATTATGTGGAATAATTTGAGGAGTATTGTCTTTAACTCTTTGAACATCTGGTAGAATTCTGCACTGAAACTATTTGGTCCTCAGTTTTGTTGGTTGGAACATATTTAATAACTGGTTCTATTTCTCTAGAGATTATAGGTCTTTTAAAATTTCTATATGAACTTGAGTTAACTATACTAAGTGGCATGTATTATAAAAATTATTCATTTTTTAAGATTTGTCCTTTTATGAAACTATAGGTTTTTAAATTTTTTAATGATTCTCTGGATTTCCTTGTGCTATGTCCTCCTTTTCATTTCTAATTTTGTTTATTTGGGTTTCTCTTTTCTGTTTACTCTATCTGGACATGGGCCCTTCAATCTTACTGATTTTTCCAAAGAATCATCTTTTTTTTTTCACTGTACTTTTTGTGTATTTGTTTCTATTTTATTGTTTTCAACAGTGATTTTGAGTATATATTGAGATATACTTGGTGTGTGTGATTTCTTCTTTATGTTCTTATGTGTGTGTATGCTGTGTGCTTCCTGATTTCTGTTAAATTACTCATATGAGATATCTTCAATATATTTTGGAGACAAGTTGTGTTATAAAGTTGTCTGTTTGAAACTACATTTTTTATGTCTCATAGGCTAGTGAATGTTTTATATTCATTTTAATTCATTTTCAGCAAGTCTTTATTTCTTAATTTCTTTTTCAACCAACTTTTCATTATGAGAGTGTGCTCATGATCTTTGCCTCTTGTAACAAATGTTTTGGTTTTACTTTTTCCTATTTTTTCTCCTTTCATAAAATAGTAATGTCTGCCATTATGTTCTGTCTATGTAATAGCTCAAGTTAAGATTGTCAATTTCCCAGCTGTTTTGCTTTTTAAAGTATTTGTTTTCTTAATTTTAAAATTATTGTATGTTTATGCCTGTGTATGGTTATGTACACATGAGTTCAGTTCCTAAGGAGGAGAAAAAGAAAAACAAAAACAAAAAGCTTTGGATACCCCTAAACTTGGAGTTTCAGTTGGTATGGGCTGCAAGAAGTGAGTACCATGTTAAAATAATAATGAGAGAAGAATTACAGTAATAAAATATAAGTCAAACAAGAGGTATTCAGAAATCATTGTGGTTTTCCTTCAAGAGAATATGAACAAAATGAAAATGTTACTTTCTGTTGTTTAATTTTCATAGCTCCAATTCAATTTATTCATCATATGAAGAAATTTAAGATTTCTCCTTCATGATCTTATTCTTACTTGCTCATGAATTTCAATCACAGGCCTAAGAAAGTTTCTTTATTAACCAATGGTATTCACAGCATACACAGGGGAATCCCACATCAGAGCTTCCCATACACTTCACAAACATTTTGAGATTGCTGAGAACAACAAATTAATATATATGGAGGTAAGGAAAACTATATTCAAGAACTTTAATTAGGAAAATAAGGTAAGATAATGTGTAAGTGCAAGATCTAAAATCTGACACATCAATCCTGTCATAAGATGAAGAAAATAGCTCCAAATTCCCCTTTAGAGTAACTTGCTAAATGCTTGCTAAACATGTTGCTAAACACTTGTTTAAAACAGTTATATTAAGACTAACTTCATTTACAGAATATGTACTAAGTGGGCTCCTGGTTGCTATTCAATAAATAGAGTATGACATGGGCAAAAATGATAGAGAACACTGATAATACCATCAGGGATTAGGGTGTGGCTCAGTGAGCAATGTCTGACTATGAGGACCTGAATTTAATTCACAGACCTAATATTTAAATTTTTTCAGTGTCATACATGTGCACTGACAGCAATGGGAGAGAAATAACAGTTGATTTGCTGGGGCTCACTTGCCAGCCAACCTTCTCTTAGGAGTATCTTGTCTCAAAATCAAGGTGACAATGAATGCAGAATACTCACAGTGTTGATCTCTGCTCTCCACACACATGTGCCTGCCCATGGACACACAAGCAAATATGACATGCACATATATGGACATCACAAACACACAAATTCACTCAAATTAAGGTTGGAATGTCTGTGTAAGGCTTAAAGGGAGTATCCATGTGAAGGTCCATGTGCAGAAAGCAGTCTGGAGAGAAAGTCTGTTAATGGACTGTATGATGGCTATTGCATATTCAGAGTACAATCAGTTATGTACAGCAAAATCATAAATTATTACCCAAATTTTCTGAAAATAATTTAATGAAAGAACCCTTTCCAAGTTAAACATTTCCAGACAGCCTAGTATAAAACATACCAGATGGGATTGTGCATTACTCTGAATGTCAAAACTAGATGGTATTCTAAATTCCATGATTATATTGGCATAGTTAACTTAACTTATAGGGAAAAATGGCATTCATTAGATAAAGTATCACAAAACATTCTCGTATTTGGATAATGTACATAGACTCCAATAGCATGCAAATATTCCCATTGCTTTCTCTTTACTAATATCTTTCATCTTTATCTCACATTGTTTTTTTACATTTTAAAATGCATATGTACATTTAAATACATCAGAAGTAAACTTCAAATCCTTACATTTCTTACGATATAAGTCATACATGCAAACAATAATAATACATAGATTAATGTAGTAACATAATATAGCATAATAAGATAAAATGAGAAGGGAACAATAAAGAAATTAAGGCAGGAGAGCTGGCTCTGCCCTTTGATGGCCACATTATGACAACAGCTACAGTGGGATATGGGTTTGGCAGAAGCCTGGGATGACAAACTCAGCTACCATCAGGCCCAGATCAGGATATGAGTTGGCCCACCCCAACAACTACTCCATTTTTGAGTCTTAGAGCACATCAAGGGGCTGGTCCTGAGAAACATAGCCACAGTATCTCTAGGAATCTGGGAAACAGCAGGATATCTGAGAGAAGTCTCTTTCAAGCTCTGATATTGATGCTGTAGCAATGTCTAGAGGCCTTGAAACTGACCAATGAATCATTGTAATAAACATTTACATCTAAATTGTTGTGAAAGGGTACACTGTGTGACACACTGTAGCTTCCAACTGCACTACAAAGTGAGAGGAATGGAAAAGCAGAGTGGTGCATGCCACACAGGAGACATGACATGACAGGCGCGAAAGAATGCTATAGTTGATAGACATGTTATCAACTCTGCTTGACTGTGTGGTGTGCAACAACCTGAAGCTTGTACAGACTCAGTTACCCAATGAGCTGCCAAGCAGCAAGATAGACTTGACTCATGCACAGCAACAAGATGTTTGAGATGAGCAATGGTACATTTGTCAGATTATATCTCCTAATGACCTACTTGGTCCATGCTTCCCCATAGGCAGAGGCCATACTGGTCAATGATGAGTGTTTCTGTAGAGGACCATGTCAATATCTGTGGACAGTACTACCAGGGGTCAGATGGAAATCCTTAACACTAACTGATGATGGACACCAGTGACTGTTCGGGGTCTCTGCTATTATCAGAAACCATGTGGAAGCCTAGGACCAATGTTACTGCTGACTGTAAAGACAAAGAAGGTACACTTGCAGTGATGTCATTGACTACAGATATACAGCTGAGAAGAACATAAAAGGTCTCTTTGACAATACAAACCTCCCTCCCAAACTTCGTCCACTCCCAAAATGTGACAGCCCACATATGAAGCCTTCAAGCAGAGCTAAATATAGTTGTGATGGGAATGATGAGGTATAGCTCTCTGAAGGCAAAGGCGCAAGTCAAAAACAATCCCACACCAGTTTAGAATTATGATTAATAGAATGGTTATTTATTTAAAGGGGAAAAAAACTTACAGATCACCGTCCCAGACAACAGCCCTCTGTGAAATCAGGAAGGGAGTCTAGCCCCCGGAAGCGGAGCAGGAAGTAAGAGAGAATGAGAAGGGAAGTGGCAGCATTTTTAAAGGGAGAGAGACCACGCCCCAATGGGCTGGTATCTCAGCAGCTATTAGCTGGAGGAGCGGAAAAGCCTCCCGCAACAGCTCTCCACAGTTGATGGCTCCTGGGAGGGGTACAAGTGGAGAAAAACTCAGTTTCCCTTGGGGACCAGGGCACTAGAAGTTTGACCATACTTCAGTGAGTATAAGGACAAAATAAAACGAACTTTTCCTTTTTTTTTTCTTTTTATTTCTTCTTTGGGGAGGGAGGTCATAGGGAAGGGAGGCAGAAATAAAATAGCTTGCATGGCGTGAGAGTCCCAAATAATCAACAAATAAAAATATTATGTTTAAAAAGCTAATTAACCAAAGTGAATGTAGTGACCTACTGGAAAATATTGAGCTCCAGAAACTAAATTAGTTAACTTCTAGCAGGAGTAATAGTAGAAATGCCTATTGAATTTTAAAGAGTGAATTAAAAAAATGTTAGATCTGGTAGGATTTGTTAGAGAAGGTGACAGTGAGAGATGAACTGAGGGCCTCAGGGAAAAGTGAACCTTTACTGAAGAATAGTCTCCCTCATCACAGTCTGTTGGCATGTCTGTGGTATATTTTCTTGGTTTACATTTGATGTAGAATAGGCCAAAGAAATATTAATTGATAAGAATATGATAATCATTTTATTTGTCTTACTATTATTAGAAAAATCTCACTCTACCTCAAACTCATTTTTCTCCCCAAAGTTCTGCATGTATCCTTGTTTTCTTCTTGTAGAAATGCCTTCTGATGCCTTTTTCATGTATCTGCATTTGGTTAGTAAGCAATGACATATTCGACACTTTTCATTGATGAAGAGCTAAATTCAAGAAAGATACTCAGAGATGTATGTTTCTTAATGCCTTTGTTCTCTCAAAGGATGTGATTTTAGCACATCAGAAATCTTGAGCAGCTTGCTACAATGTAACAATATATGACAAATTACTGATGAATACGTAATATGAGATATGGGATCTATTATCCACAGAAAAGCTAGATATTGCCTGGAGTAACTGAGAATTTCTGCCAGGTGCCTTGAGCTCTGGAAGTTCTTGCCAGTGTTCTACCTGAATGTTTTCTATGCATTGTATTAAAATATCAGCACATAATATCTGTGATGAATATTTTATGCATAGACAAAATGGTTTCTCTACCCCCCTTTTTTATATGGAGTCCTTCCTTCTCATGACACCAGAAAACAACCATGCTAGCAGAACATACCAATAATTATCTTTTGTTACCTGAAATACAGCATCTGCAATCTAACTTTATTCCTTTTCTATGAATAATAACAATTTTCAAACAAAAAAACATAATTTTTTTTAAACTGGAGTCTATGTTTCACTACACAAAGACCTAAGTCCTGAATATTTACCTTTTCTATTTACCTTTTCCCTCCATCGTCATTAATTTTGTAATGGTCTTTTAGTTGATTTCCAATTCTTTTAATTTATTTGTTAAGAATATGTCACATTCAACTCATTGCATTATTTTATAATCAATATAAATAATATATAGATATATAGATAAGTGCTCAAACTACAAAAAGTGTGTGGTATGTGTGTCTGTGTGCAATCACAGGTGCAAAAGTAAAGTAGCCCATGGAGACCAGAAGAAAGCAGAAAAGCCCCTGAATCTGAAGTTTCAATGATTCTGAATTTACTGATATGGGAAATATACACTAAACTCACATCCTCTGCAAGATCTTCAATTATTCTTAGAACTGAGCCATCTCTTTAGCACTTTTGCTATGCATTTGGTCATCATGATCACAGGATATTATAGCCATACCATCTATCATGTTGACTATCCTAAATTCCCTTTCTTCTGTTGTCTTTCTCCACCAGATTATGAACTTCACAAAGACAAAGCTTTGGTTTATTGATGATTATATATTTTATATTAGGAAAATGCAGCAGGAAACTGCATTAAGATCATCACTTAATAAATGGAGTCACATGAAACTGGAAAGCTTCTATAAGGCAAAGGATGCCATCATTCAGGCTAAGCAGAGAACAGAATGGGAAAATATTTTCGTCAGCTCCACATCTGATAGATGACTAATATCTAACTTATATATAGAACTCAAGAAACAATATATCAGGAAAACAAAAATAAATAAATAAAAAATTGGGTACAGATCTAAATAAAGAATTCTCAAAAGAAGAAATTCAAATTGCTGAGAAATATTAAAAGAACTAGAAGCTTATAACTGTCTAAAGGTCCATTTCCAGGAGATCAAATGCCCTTTTCAAGCATCTATAATCACTGAAAACATGTAGTGTACAAACAAATCAGGGGAACAGAAACAAAAATGACCCTAAGATTCCACCTTACATCAGTCAGAATGGCTAAGATTAAAAACACAAGGGACAGCTCAGCATAGTGAGTATTGGAGCAACAGGACCAGTCCTCCATTGTTGGTGAGAGTGCCAAGTTGTACAGCTGCTATGGAAATCAATATAAAGATTTCTTAGAGAGCTGGTAATTGAGTTATTTCTAGATCCAACTCTACCACTCTTGGGCATATTCCAAAGGATGCTTCATCCTAACTGAGGGCAGTTGATCAAATATGGTGATTGCAGCTCAATTCGTAATAGCTAAAATTTGGAAACAACCTAGATATTCCTTAACAAAAGAATGGATATAGAGAATATGTTATATTTATACAATGCAGCATTAATCAGATGTTAAAAATGACATAATAAAAATTAAAGGCAAATAAATGGAAGTAGAAAAATCATTATGAAGAAGATAACCCAGAATCAGAAAGATAAATATGGTATGTATGTATTCATTTATATATGGTAATTAGCCATTAACTAAATTATTATTAAGCCAGAATTCATAGACCCAGAGAATGGGATTCGAACTGGGGGAAAATATGAATAAATAAAAGGATTAAAAAATAGAATAGATAAAATTATACAAAAAATGTCAAGGGATGCTATATTCCCCAAAACATAAGAAAATTACACTTTTACACCAGCTTTGATTTTAATATAAAAATTTGATCCAGCCTCTGAAGAGATAATTTTACAGATAAGAAAGATCACTATTATTGCAAAGGACCTGTGTTCAGTTCCCACAGCCTCATCTAGATGTTCACAATTAATTGGAGATCCAGCTCTAGATCTGATGCCCTAGACTTCAATGGGAATAGTCACATATGTGCATATACCCCACCTCCTCAAATCCACACAAGCAAATAAGAAGAATTTGCTTTATTTTGGGGTATAATATGCTCTACTTCTAGGATCCTGTCATTCTGAGCATTGTTTACCTCTAATTCTCAGAGGAGTCTTTTTATTTCATTTTCTGTAATATTGGTAGCAAATGACAAATAAAAGGTAAGAGACTGGAAAATAGATCTTTGCTCCAATTCTGGATCAAGCCTTTGGGTTTATAACTAAACCACAGAAGTCTAAACAGCATTTACTTAAAATTAGTTGAGACTTCACTAACTAGAAAAGGTAATATGATATGATGCAAAGTGTGTATGTGTGTGTGTGATGTTTTCCTATAAATGTTATTAGCTGTATTTTTCTGTCTCTTGATCTAACATATTATACAGACACATCAGAGAGAGAGAGAGAGAGAGAGAGAGAGAGAGAGAGAGAGAGAGAGAGACTGAGAATGAGAGAAATGTTACATGCTGAAAATAAATGGCTAGGTAAAACTTTATTTTTTTCTCCAAATGGTAAAAGTTTTAAATCACAATCACATTCATTTGCAACTTTCTTGACAGTGTTATGTATTGACTATTCAGTCAACTAATGTAAAAATATTTATGAGCTAAACAGAAGGCAGGAACTTAAATCCAAACTGAGAAATAAATAGTTTTCTGAAAAGAAAGATTAACTGATTTTCTTCCTTCCCCGGAGTTTTGGAAAAAGTAAATAACTTAAAATGCTTTTCTTTTTCTTCCTTGCCTAAAGATTTACCACTGAGCAGAATGGATTATGGAAGTGGCTATTTAGCTTAACATTGACAATTTCAAAATTGCTATTGCCACATTCTTTTCCTCCTTTTATTAAAAATTATTTTTGTCACATAATATATCCTTATTATGGCTTGTCCTCCCTCTACACCTCTCAAGTCTTCCCTTTCTCCACTCCCATCTAAAGGTACTCTCTTTACTCTCTTTTGCTAGAAAACAGACTACTAAAGGATAATAATAAAATATAATATGACATGTTATATGATATGATTATTATGATATATTAAAACCAAAATGAACATATCAGAATATGATGTGTTAAGGAACAGAGCCCAAGAAAAGGCACAAGAATCAGAAACCTACTCATTCACACACTCAGGAATCCCATAAAAACATTAAACTGGAAATCATATCAGTGCAGAAGACCTGATACAGACATGTGTCAGTATTGTGCTTGATGCTTGAGTCTTTGTGAGTTCTAAGGAATTTATTTAATTGATGTTTAGGAACTTCTTTCCTTCATGTCCCATTTCCTCCGGCTTTTTTGGACTTCTGTTCAGAAAGGGTTGCCTGAGCCCTGATGAGAGAAATTTGATGGAGACAGACCACCATTCAGGGATGAATGGTCCTAGGTCTCTTACTCTCAACATAATGCCTGGTATGTGTATTTGTTCCCACTTACGTACCACAGTTAAGGAGGTCCAGGAGAACCCATAATAAAAGACAACAAGTGTTTTGGGGGAACACTCACAATAAGAAAACAGCTGCATTCTTCGGCACTGTGGATGCTGGGAGCTGTGAACCAATCTTTGACCACCAACCAAGCAAAAGGGAAAAAATATGGATGAGCACACTTCCTGTCTGGGCTTATAATACCACAGACTGCACCCTAATGGGCTGGTATCTAAATGGCTATTGGCTGAATGAAATCCCACAACACACCTTCTGTTCTATCAGGAAGCATCTCTGATGATGGCTGAGCATATCACTCACCAGTCCTAAAAGTTATCACTTCCTCTCTCAAATACACAACAAATATACACTAATAACTTCAAACATGCAATATCAATTATTTTTAATCAAGATCTATGAATTTATATTTTCAATCTTAAAGCATTTAAAAATATACTTAATATGTGTATGCCTGTGTGTGGGTTTGTGCCTGAGTGAAGTGCTGTGGAGGCCAGAAGAGGATGTTAGATACCCAGCACTTGAGTTTTTGAAGTTCTTTTTTTTTTAATTTTTATTTCTTTATTATTTATTTATTTATTTATTTATTATTTTTTAGTTGTTGCAAAAAAAAAAATCCGCCTCCTCCCCGTTTCCCATTTCCCTCCCCCTCCTCACACACATCGCCCCCTCCCTCCACTCCCCTCCCCCCCACTCCATTTCCCCCTCCCTCTCGAGAATGAAGAACAGTCCAGATTCCCTGCCCTGCGGGAAGTCCAAGGTCCTCCCACTTCTATCCAGGACCAGGAAGGTGAGCATCCAAACAGGCTAGGCTCCCACAAAGCCAGTTCATGTATTAGGATCGAAACCCGGTGCCATTGTCCTTGGCTTCTCATCAGCCTTCATTGTCCGCCACGTTCAGAAAGTCCGGTTTCATCCCATGCTTATTTGATCAACCTAATGTGGGTGCTGAAACTGAAGTTGGGCCTCCTGGAGAGACAGTACACACTCTGAACAGCTGAGCTCTCTTTCCAACCTATATATTTTTTCACATTATAAAACAAAAATGAATAACAAAGATAGGTACACAAATAATTTTAACTACATGTGAGAATGCAATAATGGAAACATGTCATGGATTAAAAACAAGCAAGTTGTAAACTCTAAGATTATTTATAATGTGGGAATGTGCACTTAAACTCATGTCTTCATGCTGTGTACTTTCCAAATTGTGGTATTTCTACACACTTGACTTTCTGAAATAATTTTCTGTCTTTTAAGGACTATTAACTTTAAATTCTCTTATTTTTAATTATATTGGTGGTTGTGATTACTATAAATTTGAGAATATAATACTTATAATTTGATATACAAATGCCAAATGATAAATATGTATATATAACATGACAATTTCAATATTATTAATATATATAAAACAAAATCAACACTTTATTAATTTGTACATGTTCAAATATATATGTACAAATATATATGTGTGTATACAAATTAACAAAATAATGTTTTTATATATGTATATATGTTAAAAACATTGATTTTGATATTTTCTCAATTACCTATACCTCTTTTTTAACATTGATATAAAGTTTTGGAAATTTGAATTTTCTTTTTTTTTTTTTTAAGAAGCAAACTTTTATTATAGCCCACACTTTCAAGTTACAGCCTATCACAAGTAGGGAAATTCCAGCAACAGTAGTGTAAGATATCTGGTTATATTACATCCAGTCAGAAGAAGAGATCAATAAAATTATGCTTGCCCTCATCTCATATGCTCTATTATTTTTTTTCTTTTTATAAATTCTTTTTATTGTGCTACACATTTTTCTTCACTCCAATCCATTTCTCCTCTCTCCCCTTCTACACACTCCTGTGACCCCCATGATTCCAATTTACTCAGGAGATCTTGGATTTTTCTCCTTCTTATTTAGATCCATGTATGTCTTTCTTCAGGTTCTCTTTGTTGTCTAGGTTCTCTGAGGTTGGTGATAATAGGTTGATTTTTATTTGTTTTTTGCATAAAAGTCAATTATGAGTGAGTACATACTATATTCGACTTTCTGGGTCTGGGTTACCTCACTCAATTTTTTTTTCTAGACCTACCAATTTACTTGCAAATTCCAAGATGCCATTTTTTTTTAACACTGAGTATTACTTCATTGTGTAAATATCCCACTTTTTCTTTATCCATTCTTTGGTTGAGGAGCATCTAGGTTGTTTCCAGGTTCTTTTTTTTTTAATGAATAATGCTGCTATGAACATAGTTGAGCACTTGTCCTTGTGGTATGATTAAGCTACCTTTGGGTATATACTCAAAAGTAGTATTACTAGGTCTTGAGTTAGGTTGTCTCCTAATTTTCTGAGAAATCATCATACTAATTTCCAAAGTAACTATACCAGTTTGCACTCCCAGCAGCAACGAGGGAGTGCTTCCTTTACCCCACATTCTCTCCAGCATAAGCTGTCATCAGTGTTTTAGATCTTGGCCATTCTGACAGGTGTTTAAGAATTTTATTTGAATTTCCAACTTAAGAAATTAAGATGGGAAAGTTTCTAAGTAATGACTATAGATCTAGTACTAATGTATTCCCTTTAAATATATGCGCTGTATTATCATTATGTAAATTAATTTAATTCACATTTAATATAGTGAATATTTTGACACTATTCATAAATAAAAATACCTTTGTGGTGTGAGAGGTCCTTCGGTCTATGTGCTGCTTTTACTAATGAATAAAGAAACTGCCTTGGCCTGTTGGTAGGGCAGAACTTAGGTAGGTGGGGGAAGACGGAACTGAATTCTGGTAGAAAGAAAGAAGAGTCAGAGAGATGCCATGGAGTCACCAGAGACAGATGCTGGGAATTTTACCCACTAAGCCACTGCCACATGATGATATACAGATTAATGGAAATGGGTTAAAATAATTTAAGAGTTAGCCAATAAGAATTTAGAGCTAATGGAGCAAGCATTGTTTTAATGAATGCAATTTATGTGTGGTCATTTCAGGGCTAAGTTAGCTGGGCACCTGGGATGAAGAAGCAATTGCTTTCTCCTACATATTTGTGTGTATATCTGTTAAAATTTATTTTAAAGGAAAATTAATGCATATATTGTAATAATTAGCTTTGTGTTAAAAAAGTAAATGAGATGATCATAAAAATGTTTAATTCGGTTTACAATTTCTTAATTTCCTTTTGTCTTCATTATTTGTGTTTGTGCTCGTGTGTTTGTCTTTGTGTGCACATGACATGACTTGCTTGTGGAAGTCAAGGAAACACTTATGAAAGTCAGTTTTCTACTTTTTACCATGTGAAACACAGGGATTCTATACAGATAACTAGGCTTGGAGAAAGAGCTGTAAACAGTCTTAATTGTGGAACCTAGGAAAGACCATTGTAACCACATAACCTCCTCACAACTGCAAGTAACTCCAGCTTCAAGGGATTCTATAGCCCATTCTCTTCTAACTATGTATATCATTTATATACAGGCACACACAAATACCCATAAGTAACAAATTAAAGAAATTGTTAATGTAAAGAAAACAAGAATTGTCCTTTCCATTATCTTGTTTACAGAAGCTCCTCCTTTCACTGGACCTTCAATATCTAAGGTTTGGAGTTCTGTGTTTCCTTCTCTGTTCTCTCCTTGATACTACTTCTCACTTATGATTTAACTTAATCTCATTGTCTAAATTTATCTCCAGTTTAATGTGTGAAAGGTTAGTAAAATATTACTCACAATGAAAACCTTCTGTAGTTCCTATTTCCATCATTCTAGAATATCTCTCCATCACTATCTGTTGGTACCAAATCCATCTTTCCAAAAATTTAGGCTGAAGGCCAGGACTATCTTTTGTAAATTCCGATGCCAACAGAATATGTATTTGTGATCAGTTCTTATTTATTTCATTTGTTTTGCTGAATGGAGTAACCTATAAACCCAATCAAGTTTTTGGCACATAAAATTGACTAATATTGTGTAGACAAAAAATAATAGGTAGACAAAGAGTAGAAATCAGTTATTAAAATGAACTGTGAAATACATAAGATTAACAGATGAATTTTAATAACCATTGTAGGTACTGGATGAAGGTTTTACAGGGAGGAAACAAAAGGTAAATCTAAATGAAAGAGAAATGCAAACCTATACTGCAAATTGTCCCACAGCAGTGTTCAATCATCCTGGTAAAGCAGTATCTGAGAAATACCTAAATCCAATTGGTAAATAAGTTATTATCCCATGTATCTTTTAATGTTCAATTTGAGTAATATTTAGACATTACTGTATTATATGTAAAGTACAAGTCACAACCTTTTGAATAAATTATTTTCTAATCTTTTTCATTTTCAAGATCCAAACACACTAACATTAGGAAGCACTGTAAATAAGAACTATGCTGTATATTCTGAATAATTATTTATGATGCTCACATCTTGATAGTAACACATATTGAAAAAGAATACTTTGAAAGTTAAATAAATTGCTTCATTTCTTTCTTAATTTGATAATTGATAGAGGACATTGAACAGGTAATATTCCCTGCTAAGTATTAAGTAAAAACTAGAAAAGATGAAATTTTGATTCTAAATATTTGTAACAAGTCTTTGCTTGACCACAATTTTTTGATGATTGTTTTATTTTTATCTGCTGCTTTTCCATCTGCCTACATTTTATTTAGATTTGCTTGTTAAGTTGTTCAGTCTACAAGTATGTATGCGTACAAAGTATTCATATATAAAATATGATTTATGCACAATTGTATGCAAGTGTATGTTAACCTGATAGTCTTGGATAAATTTCAAAGCTTGTGTTTTTGTGTGTGTGTGTGTGTGTGTGTGTGTGTGTGAGAGAGAGAGAGAGAGAGAGAGAGAGAGAGAGAGAGAGAGAGAGAGATTGTTGCTACACAATGACTCTAAGAGTTCTGACTCACTGCCCTTTTTCCTTGGAAGCCTTTGATAAACATAGCCCTTCTCCTTCCGTTCTGTAGTAAGTATATGTCCAATTAATTAAGAAAGTCTTTGTACTGCTATCAAGAATGAGCTGTGCTACTCTTCTTTACTCTCAACTCAGTGTTCCCCTGTATCTTGAATACCAGCAAGAGGGATTTTAAAGCAAGCAAAACTTTAATCATTGCCAGTATACTCTGTGAATTCACCTGTGAATTCAGAAGGAGGGTTTGATCTTCATTTTAGGTGGGTAGTAATCAGACCTCTTTTAGCTTCCCATGGGTCTTTGACACTTTCTGAATGGTGATCTTTAAATTATAGCTTCATCTAGGCTGCTGTGAGTGCAGTACATGCCCTAAAATTACGAGTCTATTTGTGCTGGTTGGCAAGTACATTTATTAGCATTAATGTATCAATTATTTTTAATTAGTTCTTGGAACTTCCCTTTCACCGATAGCAAAGTCATTAGCTGCAATTTGCAAATGAAAACGATCACACTGCTTCCTATGCCCCCATATACTTGTTCCTTTCAGTATCTACCCTAGAAAACCACTTATTATGTCCTGCTATGTCTGTACTTCTTGACTCTTTACTTGCTTGTCATACAACCTGTAAAAATCTTACCAGTATGGGAAAAATTATGTTAATTATGATCATTAATTTCCCACTGACCTCAGGATGAATCTGAATTGCTCCACTCTTTTTCTGTGCTCATGAACATGCAAACAGAGCAAATACACACACTACACTACATAAACACAACCCTACATTTAAAGTAACTTTTTAATGCACAACAGTTTAAATATTGAGGCCAGAGAAGAACAATTCTAAACTCCAACCCCAAAGCATTTCAACTTAGGTATGATTATAATTTTTCTATTTAAGTATATCTGAATGCATGTGATTAATTAAAATTCCCTTTAATATTCTAAAAAGACAGCAATAAGTCCTATAAACCATCTTAAGAAGATAAACACTTACTTTTGAAGCAGAAGATAACATCACTGGTTGTTGCGGGAGGTCTTCCCGCCCCTCCAACCAATAGCTGCTGAGATACCAGCCCATTGGGGCGTGGTTTCTCTCCCTTCAAAAGGCTTCTATTTCCTTCCGCTGGTCTCTTGACTTCCTGTTCGGCTGGCGATTAGTCTCGCTTCATGATTGCGAAAAGGGCTGTTGTCTGGCATCGTGATCTGTAAGTTTTTCCTCTTTAAATAAATACTACCCTATTAATAATAATTCATAACTGGTGTGGCATTGTTCGTGGATTACGCCATCACCTGGCGCCCGAACGTTTGGCTTTTAGGACCCCTAGGCTGCCAGCTGCGAGTTCGGCTTGGTGCAAGCCTTCCCTTCCTCAGCCGTGCGGAAGCTGCAACCCCTCAGGGTGACTCTGTCACGTGGAGGCATACACAGCTTCTGGGTTATTCTTCTCTACCCCTGGATTCTGGGTTTATGGTTCCGTGTACGCCGTTTTTTGTTTAGTTTGTGACTTAGGCCCCAGTGCCGAGTCAGAGATACACTTGGCCTTCAGGCCCATAACATCCAGAGAGGCAGATCTCTGAGGCCGACCAGGTGGTGGTGGCATACGCCTTTAATCCCAGCACTTGGGAGGCAGAGGCAGGCGGATCTCGGTGAGTTCAAGGCCAGCCAGGCAGTGGTGGTGCCTTTAATCCCAGCACTCGGGAAGCAGAGACAGGGCGGATTTCGGATTTCGGTGAGTTCGAAGCCAGCTGGATAATAGGTAATATGGCAGTTTTTGTTTCCAACATGACTTTCACTGTTTGGGCTACCAATACAATGGGTCTAATCATGCAAAATTTGTATGACTATGAGGATAACTTAATTTACTGGTTACTAGGTTTTAGTATTCTTTTGAATATTCTATCATTTAGGAAGATTATGGTACTCTCAAGAACTCATGCAGGTCAGGAGATTCAGGAGATTCAGGAGATTCAGGAGATTCAGGAGATTCAGGATTCAAAAGAGGTAATAATAAACAAAATAATAAAAAGACTTGAAATGCTTGAAAAAATGATTGGAACTGGTGAACAGAGTAATAAGGCACAAGGACAGGATACAAAGCCAACACCAGCTATTAGAACTGGCTTACCCAGGGTTTTAGCGGCATACCCTATACTTGATTCTGACAAAGCGTCAACTTCTAAAGGCTCAAAGGGAGTCAGAGAAGCTAGATGGATGCCAATAGCAATGAATGATCTGAAAGAAATTAAACAGGCTATTGTTACTTTTGGCTTGCAAAATGCATATGTACAGGAAATGATAAGGACTTGGGCTTCTAATGCTAGAGCTACCCCCTATGATTTCCATCAGTTAGTGTCTGCAGTTTTAGATAAGGGACCTTCCTTGATGTTTGGAATTTATTTCAGAGAAGAATCCAAACATATGGAACAGCAAGGAAGAGCAAAAGGTGTCGAGGTTTCCCAAGATCAAATTCTTGGTGCAGGAGAATATGCTGATCCACAGGTCCAAGCTCTTTATGACGATGAAGTACTTCATCTATGTCACCAAGCAGCTTTAAATGCTTGGAATAGGATACAAGATCCAGCAAAAAGGGTTGAATCATATACCAGAATTAGGCAGGGACAGAGAGAACCCTTTATTGACTTTTTGCAAAGATTAATTAAGGCTCTGGACGTAGGGGTACCAGACCCGGAATCTAGACGAATACTTCTTGAATCTCTAGCGTTTGAGAATGCAAACATAGAATGCAAAAAGATAATTGGGCCTTTAAAGTCTAGATCAGCACCTATGGATGAATGGATTCAGCATACGATGAATGTTGAGACGTTTAGCTATAATGATGAATCTTGGGTAGGAGAAGCGATTTCCACAGCAATGAGGAGACATCAAACTGCCAGGTGTTTTAATTGTGGTAAATTAGGACATCTCAAAAGGGACTGCAGGCACAGAATTTCTAGGAATAATATCTCCTCTGGGAATGACAAAAATAGGAGACCTAGGCCTTCAGGTATATGTAGGAGATGTGGTAAAGGCCGTCATTGGTCCAACGAATGCAGGTCAACAACAGACAAACAAGGCAACCCGATCCCATTGGGAAACTCCTTGAGGGGCCTCTCGCAGGCCCCGAAGCCAACAGTGGCCCAGTCATTCCCAGTCACAGTGGAGAACGTGCCTCACCAAGAAATCTAAAAGCTCCAATTTCTGCTGTAAAAAGTAATACTAGTCTAAATGGTGAATTACGAGTGGAGGATGAGTTAAAAAACCCAGTAGGACAGAGTAAACGTATATTTTGGCAGACTTCTATTAACGACCAAAGACCAAAGCTAAAAGTCTGTATAAATGGCATTTTTATTGAAGGCTTATTAGACACAGGTGCGGATGTAAGTATCATTACCCCAGAATCTTGGCATCCGAATTGGCCTCTTCAAGAGGTAGATGTTCAGTTTCTGGGAATTGGAACCCTATCTCGTGTAAAACAAAGCACAAGATGGGTTGAATGCATAGGGCCTGAAGGGCAAATAGGAAGACTAAGGCCATATATAGCCAGTATTGCAATAAATTTATGGGGCCGTGACCTGTTACAGCAATGGAATACCCAGATTAACATTCCTGCAGTTCCAGGAACTCATATTTCTGGGAAAGATATGATGAGGTATTATGGAAAAAGGTCACCAGCCATTCAGGCTGTACAAGAACATATAGCAAATACCAAACCTTTAAAGGTACCAACAGCCCTACCTTTAAAATGGCTAACTGAGAAGCCAATATGGATCAAACAGTGGCCTCTAGCTGAAGATAAATTACAGGCATTGGAACAGCTGGTGCAAGAGCAATTAGATGCTCACCATATTGAAGAATCAACCAGCCCTTGGAATTCTCCTGTGTTTGTTGTAAAAAAGAAATCTGGTAAATGGAGAATGGTGACAGATCTAAGAGCTGTCAACAAAGTAATTCAACCTATGGGCCCACTACAATCTGGAATTCCTTTGCCTTCTCTATTACCAAAGGGATGGCCTCTTATAGTTATTGATTTGAAAGATTGTTTTTTCACTATACCGTTACAAAAAAAAGGATAGAGAAAAATTTGCCTTCACGGTGCCTACTTATAATAATTCTCAGCCTAATAGGAGATATCAATGGACTGTCCTCCCACAGGGTATGCTCAATAGTCCTACATTGTGCCAATATTTTGTAAGTAAGCCATTGGAAATAATTCGTAAACAATTTCCCAAGTCCATAATTTATCATTACATGGATGACATCTTATTATCTGATTCAAATAAAGATATTTTAGAAAGGATGTTTGAAGAAGTAAAGAAAGTCTTGCCTAGGTGGGGATTACAAATTGCCCCTGAAAAGATTCAAAGAGGAAATTCTATTAATTACCTAGGTTACAGAATAGGGTTAGAGAAAATTAAAACGCAAAAGGCACAAATTAGGAGAGACCGGTTAAAGACTCTTAATGACTTCCAAAGATTGTTGGGAGACATTTCCAGTCTACAACCAGCTGTTGGGATAACACCTGATCTAATAGTTCATTTAAACAAAACCTTAGATGGTGATAAGGATTTGAATAGTCCAAGAAAACTGACAGCTGAAGCAGAAAAGGAACTGACAATGATTGAGGAAAAATTACAGGAAGCACATGTGGATAGGGTGAACCCAAATCTTAGCTGCATCCTAGTCATATTGCCTTCCAGAATCTCTCCTACAGGGATTCTAATGCAGAGGGAAGATATTATTCTAGAGTGGATATTTATACCTAATAAACCGAGTAAAAAATTAAAAACTTATGTGGAAAAAGTCTCTGAATTAATTATAAAAGGTAAGCTGAGACTTCGTCAACTAGCAGGTATAGACCCAGCAGAAATTATAGTGCCTTTTACTACTGAAGAAATAAAAAAGTTATGGGAAGACAATGAACCGTGGCAAAGAGCTTGTGCTAATTTTTTTGGGAGAAATTAATAGCAACTATCCCAAAAGTGGTAGACTTAACCTCATAAAGAGAACTTCTTGGATTCTTCCTAAAATTGTTCGTGATGCTCCAATAACTGGAGCCCGTACGTTCTATACTGATGCAAATAAATCAGGGAAAGCAGGTTACAAGTCAGATGAATTGAGTAAGGTAGAACAAAGCCCTTATAATTCTGTCCAGAAGGCAGAATTATATGCCATTCTTATGGTGCTAAGGGATTTTAAAGAACCTCTTAATATAGTTACAGATTCACAATATGCAGAAAGAGTTATCTTGCATATTGAAACCGCTGAATTTATACCAGATGACACAGAGTTGACTTCATTGTTTATCCAGGTACAAGACATAATCAGGAACAGGCTTTGTCCGATGTACATAACACACATCCGGTCCCATACAGGTCTGCCTGGTCCTCTAGCACAAGGCAACGCTGAGATTGATCAATTATTGATTGGAAGCGTGTTGCAGGCCTCGGAATTTCATAAAAAGCATCATGTCAATAGTAAAGGCCTAAAGAAAGAATTTTCCATTACTTGGCAACAAGCTAAGGACATTATAAAGAGATGTCCTACTTGTTCTTTCTATAATCAAACACCGTTGCCTGCAGGGAGTAACCCAAAGGGTACTAAGAGAAATGAAATCTGGCAGATGGATGTGTTCCACTTTATGGAGTTTGGTAAATTAAAATATGTACACCACACCATAGACACGTATTCAGGTTTTCAATGGGCTACTGCCCTGAGCTCAGAAAAGGCAGATTCAGTAATCACACATTTATTGGAAGTTATGGCCATCATGGGTATACCTGTACAAATAAAGACAGATAATGGTCCAGCATATGTATCTAAGAAAATGAAACGCTTTTTTGATTATTATAATATAAAACACATTACAGGTATACCAAATAATCCTACAGGTCAGGCAGTTATAGAAAGATCAAATCGTACTATAAAGTATATGCTGAACAAACAGAAAGGGACCGAAAATACCCCCAGAAATAGATTACATAATGCTTTATTAACCTTGAATTTTCTTAACGCTAATGAGAAAGGAACGACAGCAGCAGAAAGACATTGGATAATGGAAAAGTCTGCTGAACTAAATCAACCGATTTATTTCAAAGATGTGCTGACCTCTCAATGGAAGCCAGGAGATGTGCTACGTTGGGGAAGGGGTTTTGCTCTTGTTTCCACAGGAGAAGAAAAATTGTGGATACCATCAAAATTAATAAAGTTTCGATTTGAAGAGGAGAAACCTCTTGGAAAGGAGAAATGACAACTCATCCACAATGATATTCATACAGGTGGTAAGAAAAACATATAGAATGGGGGCAGGGTTCTGTTCTTATCTCCACAGGAAAACACTCACCTTTGAAAAATTCAAGGGACCCTGGATATTTGGATACTGACAGATGGAAAAATACCTGCCCAATAGGAAATATCAAGAAAACTGAATGGGTTGTGTAAGTAAAACATATTAAACCATATTTCTAAATTTATAGAGCTGGTTTTGAAGTTGGACTCTGGCTCAGTCCCTCTCCAAATCCAAGCCTGTTAGTAAGAGAAAAACCCAGAGTTTCTGGAGTTTCTGTCTCATGTCAAGAGCCATGATATGGGACAGAAAGAAATATGAGTTTAGAAAACATCTTTGCTTTTCTTCATACCTATCATACCTCCATTGAATATATCTATCATGCCTTTCACTGAATATATATATGTCTATATAATTAATGCTTAAGTATTTTTACAATAAACAATGAGTCTTTTCTGAAGTGACATTTGAAGTTTCCAGGAAGAAGATGGGGCCCCACAGCAACAACTCTACCTGGTTGATATGACGTCATGATACTGATAGCGCTACTACAAGACCTGTTTTGGGTACCAGCTGCACAAGAAGATCCCAACTTGTTTAGCTGAAATGGTGCACATCTTGTACAACATTCTGGCCAGACCTCCACAAAATACTCAGAGACTATTTGCAATTTTAAAAGACATTGATCTTGAAATTTAACCATCATTTTGCTTTCACAGGATCCCCCAGAAAGAACGTCACCCCTATGACAGCTGGAAGTAATTCTAGAGGACGACGTCCCCTCTCCCAGTAAAGTTTGCCCCTGGGTTTAGGGACATCATTTAGGGGTTGGGAAGTTAGGGGAGGAATTTTATAAGCTCAGGGATCAAATTAAAAAAAAAAAAAAAAAAGAGGGATGATGGGATAATAGATTTGTAATTGTGAGTTACAATTTTTAGACAAATATTGGTATTGATTCTTGTATATTGATACAAAGTTAAATTATATTGACTATTGTATGCATGCATGTTTCTACCTCTGTTTAAAATATTTTTTATGTATTGACATATATTGTATCGATATATATGTATTGATATATATTTACCATATTGCAATGTATATTTGTACATTGTTTATATTTGGAGGCCATTATCCTCATTTGTTACACAGATGTTTATTGTCTTAGTCTTTAAGTTAGATAGATATTGAGAATTATATAGATTAATAGTCATCTAAGTTTGCCATTTATAATTAGACTAATCAGGTTATTTAGATATATAGAGATTATACTCAGTATAGATAGATGATCTTCAACCTCTTCAAAGAGCTGTAGAAAATGGCCTTTAATCTAACTCAGAGTTTGGTGGTAGTGAGACACAATTGCTCCTGGCAACACCGCTCTATTCCCGAGAGAATGTTGAGCACCAAAGACACTCCACCTGGAGCCTTTCTTTTTGGCAGAACTGGCCTTGGAGCAAAGAAATGCCCATACCTCAACCACTGACAGAGATACAGAGCGTGCATCAATGGATAAAACAGGACTGTCATATCCTGCCAAGACAGGGTAAGATAGTTTTGAAAAGTTGCTTGCCTTTGAAAATGGTATGTCAGTTATGTTAGGCCTTAGCCAAAGTTGGTTGCTTCAACGCTGCAAACGTCACTTTGGGTGATTGCCCAGGTAGCTAGTTGTCCCTGTGATTTGTTGCATGCTTAGGAAGTTGTTTTACTGAACTTCCTAAATACCCAGGTAACATTATTTCCCTTCTCAGATCTTTGATGGGGTTGAAGACTATATAACTATAGTTACTTTTCTCTCATGACTTGGCCAAGTTATTTATTATACAAGTCCTAAGCTAGTTAGAATAGGATATTTATACTTATTGTATATAATTTCGTAGTAGGTTTAGAACTCTCTTATTTAAACAAAAGGGGGAGGTGTTGCGGGAGGTCTTCCCGCCCCTCCAACCAATAGCTGCTGAGATACCAGCCCATTGGGGCGTGGTTTCTCTCCCTTCAAAAGGCTTCTATTTCCTTCCGCTGGTCTCTTGACTTCCTGTTCGGCTGGCGATTAGTCTCGCTTCATGATTGCGAAAAGGGCTGTTGTCTGGCATCGTGATCTGTAAGTTTTTCCTCTTTAAATAAATACTACCCTATTAATAATAATTCATAACTGGTGTGGCATTGTTCGTGGATTACACCATCAACTGGTGCTTGAAGAAAATACTAAACTTATAAATAAAGTAATTGCTTGTTCTCTTTTCAGGTCTTAGATGAACTTGTGATTCAAGTTGATTTGAAAATGGGTATCCTAAACTCAATTTCAAGCCATACAAAGACTTGCTTTTTAATGTTTATTTATTACTTTATGAGAATGATAAATTTTCCTGTTTATGTCCATGTATGTATGTATATTATAGGTACGTCAGATGTACGCAGAGTCCAGAATACATTCTATACACTGAAATTGGAACTGTATATGGCTGTAAGCTGACATGTGAGTTCAAACTCAGCTCTTCTTCTTCAAAAATAGCAAGAGCTTTTAATCAGTGAATCATGTCCCCATTCCCAGAACATATTTTTAAACTTTTACTAAGAGTTGTTTAAATTAAGCCACACAAGATAAGGCTTCGTTGAGTTCTTAAACTCAAGTGTTGGTTGAGTTATACTTCTTCACTGAAGTCCAGAAACATCAGAAAGTTATGTGAGGCAGTATAGATTTCTTTTTCTTTTTCTTTTTTTTTTTTTTTTTTTGGTTTTCCAAGACAGGGTTTCTCTGTGGTTTTGGAGCCTGTCCTGGAACTAGCTCTGTAGACCAGGCTGGTCTCGAACTCTCAGAGATCCGCCTGCCTCTGCCTCCCTAGTGCTGGGATTAAAGGCGTGCGCCACCACCGCCCGGCTTAGATTTCTTTTTTTAATAATGAAATAATATATATATATATAAATCAAAATAAAATAAGACAAAATAAAAACTAACAGAATTTTATTGGACAAAACAACAGAAAGTAGAGAGCCCTAGAGAAGGCTCAAGATCTACATGGAAAGTAGAATAAAACAAGATCTCTTGAGTAAACTGGGAGCATGGGGACCATGGAAGAATGTTGAAGGGGAGGGAAGAGGCAGGGAGGGGAGCAGAGAAAAATGTAGAGCTCAATAAAATCAATTTAAAAAATAGTTAAAAAGAAAGAAACAGAGAGATAAGCATTCAAGCCTTCACGAATCCCTTAGAAATGTAAAACTGTAGTCATAATGTATACAAGGGACCCATTATCGACCTCTACAAGTCCTGCGCATGCCACCTCACTCACTGAGGTTTCATATTAGCTTTGATCATGCTGAGTTAGTTGATTTTGTTTTCTTGGCTACCTCACCTCTGGCTCTTACACTGCTTTGCTTCTAATTCCCTGAAGTACTCTGAGGCCCGAGGGTAGGGACTATATGGATACATCTTCTTTAGGACTGAATGTTCCAAGGTTTCTCTCTCAAGGCAGAATGCTTTGTTGTGGTTCTCTCTATATTTTTCTCTCTATTGAACAAGGAAGCTTCTCTCATAATCTATGGGTATAGAAGAATGTCATTAGGGGTCATTTTATTGCTGCTTCTTTTAGATCAATAGTATTTGGTTTTACCCTAGATCTTTGGGCTATTGAGTCCTTGGTTCTTGAACACTCAAGCAGTGTTGGGTATAGGTTTTATCTCAAGATATAGGCCTTAAATCAAAAAAGATATTGATTGGTTACTTGCATGAAATTTGTGCTACCTTTGCACTAGCATATCTTGAAACCAGGACTCCTTTGTTTATCAAAGGCTTTTGGGGTGGGTTGAAGTTTGCATTGTTCTACTGGTAACATGCACAGTACTTTCCTGTACAGACGATGCTAGAATGTCTGGGTAAAAGCTGTTTGTTGGCAGCAGCTCAACTTTGTTTTAACGAGGGAGCGGTAGGCTGTGTCTCAGCTGCCCGGCTAACTTAACCCTCAAAATAATCACAGAGAGATCATTATTAACTAAACGGCTGCCTGGCCCATTAGCTCTAGCCTCTTATTGGCTAACTCTCACATCTTGATTCAACCCATTTCTAATAATCTGTATGTCACCATGAGGCCGTGCTTACCGGGGAATATTCAGCATGTCTGGCAGCTTCATGGTGGGCGGCTCTCTGCCTCTGCCTCCTTTCTCCCAGCAATCTTTTCTGTCTACTCTACCTATCTAAGCTGCTGTCCTATTAAAAAGCCAAGGCAGTCTCTTTATTTAACCAATGAAAGCAACACATAGAAAGGAGACCCTTTTACACCTTAACCTCTCCATGAAAATGAATTGTGTACTTGTCTTCAGCGTTGGTCTTTTCCATCACTTTGTAAACAATAACCTATCTACTTAGCAATGGCCTGGATTATTTATCCAAAAACTCAATTAGATGTCACCAAGTCCAATTCTGGAAGTTTCATTTGGTGACAAGATATGATCTGCCGAGTCTTTTTCAAATGGTTTCCATGCTACTTGTGTCACACTTTGGTAGTAAATATAGGTTATAACTAGTCTCTCAGAAAGAGTTGGACATAAATGTTATGAATAAACCAGGTTTGTCATTGGTAAGAAAAATTATATATGTAAATACTTTATCCCTCCTCTCTATATATGCTCTTTCATAAAAAAACAAGATTTTAAATATGTACACACACACACATATGGGAGGCAGAGAAGAGTTTCATCAATTTTAGTATGTCATGACAGTATGCATTTAAAATACAGTTCATTAAATATTTAAGAGGCTTACTTGAGGTCAAGAGTTAGTTAATTGAAAATATATGACCAGAATCAAATTCTTCTGATTCTGATTTATTTTAGAAGTAAAATGGTTTTATTTCCATTTTAATGTTGTGATTAAAATAGGATGTCAGCTCAATTAAATGAGATGTCACCACTAATTTAATGATTACACATATGAAATGACCTCTTTGAAAACTAACTTGAAGGATATGGCAGTGAGAAAACTTTGCCATTGGTTGAAAACAGCAAGCTGCAACAATTGTGAAAAAGTAGGAAAATCAGTCAGGATCAGGAGAGGTTTGGTCCAATTAAGAGGGATAAAGAATCAGACAAGTGCTAAGAAAACAAGACAGAACATGTACATGGACTTCTGTTTCCTAACATAGTTCATGCTATTCTTTTTATATGTTCTATCTCTTTTTCAGCAGGCTCTTTTTGTCTGAGTGCCTGTAGTTAGATTATCAAATTAAGAAACAGGCTGATACAGTTTAGAAAAAGCTTAGAGAATCCCAGTACATGGAAGAAACCAACTTGATGTGCTATTGCCTATATTTTATAGCAATGGTTATACTCTTAACATTTAGGAAGATGATCAGCAGTAAAGAACCTGTACTGCTCTGGGAGATGAGAGTAGATTTGTTTCCAGAAGTCATGTGGATGTCTCATCACTACCTGACACCCCAGCTTTAAGGAATTTGACACCTGTGGTTTTCACCATCACTTGTAATCAATTATACCTAAAACACCTAGCCAAAAATCTACACAGAAATATGTATTGTGAAAAACAATACCTTTAAAAAGAAAATGTCATATTCTGAAATTCACTTAAAAGCAAACCTTTTTTAAGTATATCATAGACATTCCTTAAATTTAATCATTTATCTTAAGAAAAAATTAAGCATCTGATATGTATTATTTCACAAGTTTGAATTTACCCTAGCAATTTATACATAACTGTATAAATAGGTCTTGCTCTTCACAACAATCTTTGATAATAACAAATATAATTTTCTGAAATGTAGTATGATATTTTATTACCATTATATTCCACACACAATGAAAGTTACATGCCAAAGTTTGTAAACTCATTTCCAATATATTACAAAATCATTTTTGCTGGTCTACTGGCTACATACAATTCTCTAGATTGACACTGTATAAAAGTTAGACATGTTTAGAAGCAAAAATAATGATATGAGGTTAGATACTCAAGATAGACCAGGGAGCTATTAGGACAAAAAGAAAGAGAAAATGGACTTGTTGTTTGACATTTACCAATGTTGTTCAACTGTTCTTGGGTCAGAACAAACAGAGCAGGAAGAGTCCTGGGGATCTTAACTGTAAGAACAGTATAATCTTTACATATTTCAGTGCATTTGTATTCTTTTTATTTCTTTTTTATGGAAATGGTTTAATTTTGTATAGTCTGAGTCTGGTTCCATATTTAACCCCTCATTAGATCAAGATAGTATTTTGTCACAAATAATTCTGTGATGAAGAGACAAATGTCCAAAGGAGATACCAGGGAAGATTTGAGGTTCTCCAGCTTAAGCAAGCAACAGCACATTGATTCCTGAGAGTGATCTGGTAGGTTTGACTAGAATGAGGTTGTCTTCTTCCTCCATCACCTGTATCAGCATACCTATTCAGAACTTCTATGCTGGGTTCTTAAAAGACAAACTTTACTACTAAAAGAGAATAATTGTGAATCTAAGGCTACACAAGTATCTACAGGTGGTGATAGAAACTCAAATCAAATTATCAAAATTATAGTAAGATTTATATATTTCTTTGTTCTGTTAATATAAATATTCTTGTATTTGGAAAACCTAGATATATAGTCCTTGTCTGTGGTCACCCCATTGTGGCTTGAGAATAATCTATTTCATAAAACCTCTAGGTGAGAGCTGTCAATAATAATTTAAAACAGACGAGGTCATGCACAAGGAGAAGTAATCCCTTATATTGGGCAGGTATCATATTATATCATAGTATCCTTTATTTGTATGTGCTATTCATGTGTATTTTTGTATTATACACTACTTGAGATCTTGAGATCAGAAAAGAATGGGAACATAATTATCTGTGGATTTTGTAACTCCAAGGTACAATATGACACTTAACATATGTTACATTCTATAGTGTAAAAATTTTCTTGGTTTTCATATCAATACCTGAAGTCATACAATTCACTTTATCCCTCCTACATATGAGAAAATGAGAACCAAAAAAAATTGCACATGGAAGTTATCTCTCTCCATTGAATGTCAAAAATATGGTCTCCTAAACAAGACTTGAATAATATCAGTTGAAACATCAATGCAGCAGATAGGCCCCATCCCTGGAGGCAAACATTTAATAGCGTGTGTGTGTGTGTGTGTGTGTGTGTATACAAATGCATGCATATGTTTCTGTGTAATTGTAAATACAATAATAACAATTAAAAAGAGTTTAGGAGTAAAAGAGTAAGTTGGAGAAGTGAGTGAGAATGATATAAATGAAAAGAGTAAGCTTTTAGGAAATGCTTTTATAGCATATAGGTTATATGTATGTACATATATGTGTGTGTGTTTGTGTCTTAAATATAATGAAGAATGAATGAAAAGGATAATTGTCTCAAAAATAAAGTCTTGATTTTTCCATTACAATTAGGACCCAATATTTGTGATCTTGAGTGATGACTACATTTTTAAACTTGTTGAAAAATTGATAAGTACATTGTACATGAAAGTGAAAATGTTCTATTGTAATTATCTCATAAGGATAGAAAAATATAAATTTATATTAAATTTGCAATAATTTAGTAATTATATCTCAATTAGAACTGTAATAACATAAATTCTCTTCAATGTGGTTCAGATTTACAAGTATTTTACAATGTTTTGGTGTATATTGTCAAAGTCTAATCCTAAACAACACCAATGCATACTTAAACTTTTAGTTAAAACACAAATGCATGCATTCTACACTGGGACAACTAGAGATTGAAATATTTGTTTTTATTCTCTCTCTCTCTCTCTCTCTCTCTCTCTCTCTCTCTCTCTCTCTCTCCTCTGTGTGTGTGTGTGTTTTATACCCATTGTAGTGAGTTCAAGTAATAGACAAGATACAAATAAAATCAAAACTTTGAAACTTAAATATTAGTATTTATGAATCACTTAGAAAAATGTTATTTATGTGAAAGAAATAAATTAGATGTATTTGAAGAGACCGCCTTATTTATAGAGAGGCAAAATGGTAAATAGTGACAATAAGAACAATTTCTCTAAGTCCTATAGCGGAAACAGTAACAGTTGACTAGCCTTTAAAACAACAAAAACACATAAGAGCTCAGAGGACAAACTAAAAAGAAAGTAAGAATGAGGGCAGAATAGAAAAGAAAAAAGGTAAATTTAGAAAATGCACAGAAATAATCCAGTAAGTTAGCATCTTGTTTTTAACGGTGTCTGAGCCCAGTGGTGGTGGCTGCAGAGCACTTCTTTAATCCCTGCATTTGCACAAGAGGATCAACTTGATCAATAGAGGAAGTTCCCAGCCAGCCAAGGTTACAGAGAGAAACCCTGTCTTGAAATCAAAATAAATAAGTTAAAAAAGAAGGAAAGCTAGCTGGAATGACAAGGTAAGAAGAGGAAATTAAAGGTATAAAAGTATGGGAAGAAGAGATTAAACTCTGCCTCCCTGCAGAGGATATCAGACTACATTAGAGACACCAAATATTCTACCAGCAAATTTCTATATATTGTTTTTTAAATTCAGGATTTTTTTTTTTGGACTGAGAATAAACTTTTACAAAGAAATATCATTAACATAAACTAACATGACAATACAGAGAATGGAGCCAAGTAAACACTCCCATTTAACTTGACTTTAAAGAAAATAAAATATGCACATAACTAAGAATGTATAGGGCATTTATAAGAAAAAAAATTAAGCCTCTGAAGGAAAAGATACACTAAAACACTTGAAAATCGGAAGATGTCTCATTCTCATTGAATGAGTATTGTTATAGTAAATACTGTGAACATGATAATTTAACCGAAGCCTATTTACAGATTCAGTGTAACAGCACTTAAGATCCCCATCTCATGCTTCACAGAAAAAAAAAAAACTACTATCCTAAGATTCATGCGGAATCTCAAAAGATCCTGCATAATCAAAACAATCCTCAGCAAAAATAACAATGAAGGATAACAATTCCAGACCTTCAGATCTGTTACAAACACATGGCAATAAAAACATTACGTTAATGGAACAGAACAGGCATGGAAACAATAATTCAGTTGCTGCTATTGCAGGAACCCTAACCCTAGTTCTATTCTCTATTATATTTTATCTACTATATTTTCTCTTTATCTTATTTACTCTTTTGTCAGAATAAAACTTTAATCAAATATTTTCTGTATCCAAAGTCAATAAATATATGCTTCATGTTTTTTCTCATTCATTTCTTTCTGAAAATGTTTTCCTGTTCATGACAATCCCTAACCTACCTATTCACAACAAAGATCTTGTTAGGTAAACTTCTGTCCATTTACTTTTCCAGATCATGCCATGTCTTGCCTATTAATAGAGAACATAATTTGAGTCTCATCAACTGAATTTCCTTTCTACCATATTTTCTATTTAATTGATTTTTAAAAGTTAAATAAATATACATATTTCAGTTCATGTTCTTTGGATGTAACAAAATAAACAAGCCTGGGAAACTCATAAAGAAAAGATAAGCCCATATGTATTAATTTTGAAAGCTCAAGAGTAAGAAACTGATATTTTATTGACTAGTAGAGACTATCTTGTAGTCGTTCATCTTAAATAATAGTGTGTGTGCATGTGTGTATGGGTGTGTAAAAGAGACTATAAAAAAGCTAACTTACCTCAGAATGATACAATATTTAAGAACTATTTAAAGCAGTTTTAAGGTCTATTTATTGTGTGCATGTGAATGTAGAGGGGACACACTTGACTATAAATGCATATGGACGTCAAAGTTGAGAATAAGTTGATGAGAGTTCTTCTTTAGAGATATTTCTGTCCAAAGACCAAATGCAGGTCATCAGGTTTGACTTCAAGTACATTTACCCAGTAAGTTATCTTGTCTAGCCCATAACAGTTTTGTTTTAGGAGATATAATTCACTTCCACAGTGAAAAAGAAAGACCACTGATCCCTACTGATGAACCACAATACTTCTACCTCATATCACTTACCACTCTAATCTTACAGTACAGCTTTTTGTGGAAAACAAACATGAAAAAATAGGAATATATAATGAGGAAGCAATTAGATATGTGCTTGATTGTAAGTAAATCCATAGGTGGGTAGACATTAGTAATAATAGATAATATATGATACAATTAAAATAAGCAAAGTGCAGATATGATGGTGTATATGTATGAAATGTCATAATGAGACTCATTGTTTTGTGTGAGCACTAACTAGAGTCACACGCAATTTCACTCAAAGAGGAAAAAAAGTGAGTCCCTGTAATCCTGGCATATGGGTAAGACACTGATTCATACAGGAACAGACTTTAGAAATGCATCAGTTTGCAGGGAGCATCACATGAGTACTACCATTCAAATTCCAACGTGACTCAACCCTCTACATGAAGATGGTTATTTGAAACCATGATCATACCTCAAACCTAGACATGGGTGCTTATTCCTGCAGGAATAGCCTATCTAGATATGCAAAATAATTTTATCTTTGACAAGTAAGTAGCCATATAACAATGATTTCATCCACTCAGGAAACAGGAAAAATAAAAAAAAAGGATTGTAAAAATGAAAAGGATGTAATCAGAGTCTGTATAAATCAGAAAAGAATCAGGATCTTGGAGACAATGAAAATTTTCCACAAATCCCAAAGCAATGAAATTGCAGCATCTTTTCCTTTGAAAACTTGAAATAGGCCATTTCAAAGCAAATAAAAAAGGGCTTCACTGTACTTTGAAAGTTACTTTGTGGTAATTATTATCCGGATAAATAATGAGTGAATATAGTGAGAATAACCTACTCTTTCACGAGTGTTGGAAGGGTTTTCTGGATAAAGAGCTTCCTCGTTTCTATCATTTTTTTTGTTTGTTTGTTTGTTTGTTTCTTAAATGTTCCTTGTCTCTTTGTTCTATATTAAACTTCTGTATTAGATTCATTGCGATAACTACTAATTATTAATACTCCTGTGGAATTAAAACCACTTCAGCTTAAAACAGAGTGATAATGTGACTCAAAGGAAAACAGGCTTTGATGGAAAATGAAAAAGACTGTAAAGTAGCTTAGGGTTTAATGTGCTCCCCAAATACACAAGGATATTGGGCTATGATGAACAATGATAATGAGTCTCTTATACTTATTCATTTTGTGTGCCTGAAAAAAATCTTACTCTGCCTGCAAAACTGTAAAAAGAAGAAAATTATCACAATCTTATTATGCAAAATAAAAATGTAGGATAAATTTATACTATCCATTTGCTAATGTGCATACTCAGAGGAAGCACATGCTAAATGGACATTGTGTTGATTCTAACAAGTATAAAACTTGTAATTTTCATAATTTTATGCTCTACAAAGAAAAAAAATTAAGGTAGATCCATATTTCATATGCCAATTGTGTTTGGGTTTTTGTTAATGACAGGGGTGACATGTTCTCTTTCACTAATTGTGAGATTCTGTGGTTTGTTAATATGAAGTCACACAGCACTCAGAAAATCACCACAAAGTATTTACATAGGAAATAGAAAGAGCTAAACATTTGCATTGATTCTAATCCAAATATAATTGGCCATGATTCACTAACTTGGAAAATAATCAGATCATTCAAAGCTCCAAAGCACTCAATACATAAAGTCACATTGTTATTATAATTCTCAGCTTGAAAATACTTTACATGTTTTACCTAATTCAGAAGTCAGATCTCCTATTCTTTACTCCCCATACAAAATTCTAAGAATTTTGTAAGTGGACCCCAGACATTAGTACATTTGATATAAAGATGAAAGTACCATTCAGACCATGAATCCCAGCATGGAGGCAGCACTTTCTATTAAAACAAGAGCAAAGACCTAATCCATCAAAGTCCATAACTTTGGGAAATCTCCTAAATACATCAACCTTACTTTTAGCTTCTGTAATTCCAAATATGGATAAATTTTTCTTCTGACTGAGGTATGGATTTTGTGCTTTAAAAAATGTGATAATTTCCTCAGACTGTACTGGTGACCTGAATACCCAGTATAATCATCAACTGGCTAATAAGCCGGGCGATGGTGGCGCACGCCTTTAATCCCAGCACTCGGGAGGCAGAGGCAGGCGGATCTCTGTGAGTTCGAGACCAGCCTGGTCTACAGAGCTAGTTCCAGGACAGGCTCCAAAGCCACAGAGAAACCCTGTCTCGAAAAACCAAAAAAAAAAAAAAAAAAAAAACCAAAACTTTCTTTTACTTGAACATGTGTTCGATTAATCTTCTCTAATGGATACCTAACAACAATTTCATAGGGAAATAGCAATTTCTAAGCGGCTAATAAACTAAAATGTACGCTACTAATACCTTGAAATAAATAGTGCTTTTAAGAACAAATTAATCTCAAAATATTAGTGAAAATATTTAGAATAGCATAGAGTGAATCAAAATAAATTATTCAAGAGAAACTATTGGCCCCTGAGATGTACTATCATGTCTGTTAGTAAAGGGAATGACAATTTACTTTGACAACTGTGCTATACTTGTATCTAATCTTTGTTGCAAACTGATAGTGGGACCAACGTAGATATACTAACTGTGACAGATCTAGATTGACCAGCTCTTTTGTCCTAGTTATAACTACCTGGAGGAGAATATTAATTACCTATAGTCTTCAAGTATTGTTGACAAAAGAGTATATTGGATATATGAAGACAAAACATTCCTTTACTACTATGAACTTACAGTAGAAATAAATTATAATGGTGAATTGCCCTTGCACAACAAACCATAGGACAACTTTCTCTTTTTTTAGAATGGTTTCATAAATTTTTCCTGGTAATAGTTGCTTCTCTCAATTTCCCCTTCATCTACTCCTCCAAGCTGTCCCCGCCCACTTACCCTGTCTCATATATCTATTCTTGTTCTGTTTCCCTACAGAGAATTCCAGGCTTCCAACAGACAACCATCAAACATGACCAAAGATACAATAAGACAAAACAAAAGCCCTCACATTAAGGAAAACATGACTCAATGGGAGAAAAAATCCCAAGAGCAGGCAAAAGAATCAGAGGCACACATGCTCCCACTGTGACGAGTACCACAAAAAAGAAGGTAATGGCTATTATTTATGTGTGTATACATACACATATATACATATGCACACACATGCATAGACACAGATATTCAGAGGACTTGGTATAGATCCTTGAAGGCTCAGGCACTTACCTCTTCAGTCTCTGTAAACCCATAGAAACCCTGTTTAGTTAATGCAGTGTGTCATTTCCTCCTGATGTCCTCTGTCTCCTCTGACTCAGAGACAAGTTCTGTGCCACCATTGCCTCAGCATATCGTGTAAATAGGGCTTATAGCAGATTGAGATTTTTGTTGCTGGGCTTGTGTTCACATTTTCCTTTTCTCAGCCTGCAAAGTACATTTCTGCACCAAAGTTACTAGAAGGAAGGGGTCAAGGATCCATTCAGGCACCAGTTCAATCTCCCTATGTTCAATAAAATATGTGGATATTGTTCCCAGCAATGTGTTCTATCTGTCAGTTTTCAGAAAACAACTCTTTTTAGGACAACTGTCTTAGGGACTTAAATCCCAAAGAAGCTAATTCAGCATCTGCATGTGATAAATTATGCAGAGAGCACAAATAGTGCCAGAGTCCATGGATATGGCTTCATTCTACTTTGAACAAAGGTCAGGGAGATCAAGCCTATTCTTGCTCTTCACGCTTATGACAGGAGATTTGAGGCAGAGTGCGACTGCCTACAACATGCTTGTCCTAACATCTGGACACTGCATGTCCTGCCTAATACTTAATTTAATATATAGTTACTTGATGATGCAGGTATTGAAAAGATACTTATGTTTGTTCTTTGCATCATGGTAAAGCAGGCTTTTGTATTCTCCTCCCTCTTGCATTGGGGGTATATAAAGCATATGGAAATTAAAGTGAGCAAACTCAGTATTCACTGGGTTGCCCTCCAGACTCTATTCCATGTCTCTGTCTATTTCTTCTTTATCTATATTTCATCTGCCTAACATTTCCAATCCACACACCCCTTCCCTGGAGAACATGAACTCATCAAAGTTGAACCCTGTCAGGTGTTGCCCCAACATGAGACCCGGAGGTGGGACAGATGCCATCCAATGTGAGGTCATGACAACGTAGTCTGTAATTTTTCTGAACAAATCATTTCTTTCACTATGTCCCATAGAATAGGAAAGCCTTCTTCCCCCATCTATATGAATGTCCTATAATTCAAGATTTAAAGATGGTGTTTAAGCTGTATTAACTACATTTTAATTCTTGCTCTATTATTTGAGACCTTCTACATTCTTGCAGCCTGGGCTGCTTTTCAAACAAATCTCTTGTTATTGTGCTTCTTGCTGTTGTTTTCCTATTTTCTCCTCTCAGAAAATTCCTTTACCACTCACTTTCACACACAGGGTTTGGAGAAGACAGTGGCACTGCAGGTTAAAATTAAAATGGGGTTCTAAGACTTTCTGGAGTTCACAAACTCAACTTCTGACTACCCTGTTAAAAACTAGCTGACTAGTCCAAGGAAATAATCTTGCAAATAATCACTATGGAAGTATTCCCAACTCCTTTGGTCCCTACAATATTTCAAACTCTTGGTATTGTTTTCCTTGGAAACTACTTAGGTGCATGGACTGAGTAGATTGCACCCATGTGTCAGTAGTGCCTTCTATTGTAATTGCAGTGATCTTCCTCTTTTGCCTTTTGTCATCTTTCAATCAAGGATCCAAACATAGGAATTTATTTTCAAGTTCATTACAGGGAAACTTAGTCACTAGATCACAGGTTTAAGTTAAGTCTAATGTGTTAATACCTAAGAAGTTTTAAATTATGAAAATACTGCATTTATGACTATTTGAATAATATTTATACTTAAATTGTTCTTAATTTAATTTATTTCATTAATCCTGGTATAGAACAAGTATGCAAAAGGAGTGAAGACTTAGGTGTTGGTTCCATTGAGGACCTTGGTGATGTACTTTCTGTCAAAACTTTGAATGTATTTTATAATATTAACAATTACAAACATATATGTTCTATTTGCTGTCTCCTATCCTGATAAGCACTAATCAAAAGTCTCTTAGTAGAGAAAAGGGTTTATTTTGGTTTCTAATTCATCATACAGGAATCCAAAGCCAAAACCTACAGACAGAAAGTAAAGCAAGGATAAGCTTTCTTTCCGTAACTTATTCATATATTTTAAAACCTAGAACCACCTGTCCAAGGGTGAGCAATGCCCTCACCATTAAACAAGAACTGTTTCACAGATTTGTTTACAAGCCGATCAGGTGGAAGAATATTTTTGCTCAGATTGCTTCTTCGTAGATTATACTAATTTGATTCATAGTGACAACAGCAATAATAACAATAATGAACACACACACACATACACACATACACAATATCTTATTCTAGTCTGTAAATTAATTTTCAAAGTACCTTTTCTGATGTACCATAAAGGTAATTTCATGAACAAGAGATGGATTTTATTCAACATTTTGAACCACAGTATTCTCTAGAGTATATTTTAACCAGCACTGCACTGAAGATAACTTTCGAACCAAATAATTCTCTCAAAGGGTCAATTTCTAGTAATATACACATTTGTCATTACACTGTCTTCCTCTACATACAGCCTTTGAGACCTTAGAGAGACTCATCAATATCCATAAGTCATCCATCCAGACAGTCTGTCAACCTAAAATCTTACACAGTAAATATGTTTTAGCAGATCTGGGCAAATAGCACAGGAAAGAAGTTTTAGAAATTTTGAGGGATTGGTATCTGCAAATGAAATATTGTGATAGATTCAGAGTGTTTATGAAAAAGACCATGAAAGTATATAATGGGATCTTTTACAAAGTAGCTAGGTGATAGATCACAGAGACCTGATAAAACCAGCTCTGGAATGTAAAATATGATTTCTTTATTGTTGTTAACTTCTGACAATTATATATGGAGTTGACATTGATGAAGTTCATTTAAGTTATAAGAAATTCAATTCTGCTACTCCTAAAAATTTTAGAAATCATGATGTACCTACATTTTACTGTGTGTTTACATTAGTGTGTTAGCATAGGAAATTACATTAGTTACAACATATATTATATCTTGCAAATATAATTATATTTTGTGTTGTCAAAGAACAGTCATTTGTTCCTGGCTGTCCAGACCCAAAATAATCACTAAAAATTATATTATTTACAACACTGCTTAATTAAATACTCTAGCATATTTAGCAAGCTCTTAGATTTTAAATTACCCATTTTTATTATTTTATATTTTACCACGAGGCTCATGGTGTACTGGCAAGGTTCCAGCTAGTGGTTTGCATCTTTATCCTCTGGAGGCTACATGTCTTCTCACTGACTCTGCCTACTCTATGTATATATCTTTACCAGCCTCATTATATTCTGTTAAGCCATTGGTCAAAAGCAGCTTCTTTATTAACCAATGGTATACAGAGGGGAATCCCACATCACATCCCCTTTTCTGTCTATCTGAAAAGGAAGGTTGAACTTTAACATAGTAAAATTACATATAACAAAACAGACCTCTAACAAGAATTACAGTTACAATATTTATAACTATTTTTTCTTTTATCATAACTAAGGAAAATTATAATTATCTATTCTCCAACTCCATCAAAGATCGCAGAAGGATATAATATTACTTAAGTAAACAGGAAGTGCATTGCAAGCAACTTCCAAAACTCTAGAATTGACAAAGGCATCTCACTGCCTGGACAGTCACCCAAAGTTCTTCTGTAACATTGGGGCATCTAATAATCAGCCTACAGGCTTATAATATCCAATAGGCTTTTCCACAAAGTAGGAAATTTCAAAGACAACTCCACCTATATAGGCAGTTTGTCCATTACTTTCTTCTGTGCCCTGCAGAATGTCTTGCAGACTATTTCATAAATCGGGAACCACAAAGAACCATTTTACCTTCTTTAGGCAGCTTCTGTAGTCATTTTATGTAGGTCCTGCAAGTCCAGTTTATACAACATAGCAGAATGTCTTGTAGACTTTTTCTTTTTTTATTACTTTTTATTGAGCTCTACATTTTTTCTCTGCGCCCCTCCCTGTTTCTCCTCTCCCTTTCAACCCTCTCCCAAGGTCCCCATGCTGCCAATTTACTAAGGAGATCTTGTTTTTTCCTACTTCTCGTGTAGATTAGATCTAAGTATGTCTCTCTTTGGGTCCTCTTTGTTAGGTAGGTTCTCTGGGATTGTGATTTGGGGGCTGATTTACTTTGCTTTATGTTTTACAAACTCTTAAATGAAGGAGGAACCCCAAAGAACCATATCACCTTCTTTAGGCAGCTTCAGCACTCATTTTTATGTGGCTCCTGCAAGTCCAGTTTATAAAACATAGGACCAAACAGTCCAGGCAAGAGCAATTTCTTGTCCAAATGTTAGCAAATTTCATGAGGAACCTCTTCAATGCCCTTCATCTCCTTGAAATAAATTGGGGCTGCCAGGAGAAACTCTGTCTCATTGTCAAAAAAAAGTTTTAAGTTCTTAAAACATTTTACCTTATTCTGTAGTTCTTTGAAAAGTTTAAAGATTTTCTATCTAACTGAGATATTTTTCTGTATATCTAGAGAACCTATCTAATATGACTACAAGTTTGATTATTATAGATGGCTATCTGTTAACCTATATTTCTTAATTACACATTATATTTTTAAATTTGTTGAACAAAAACATTACCTTAATAAGGAGCAGAAATATACATATAACAAAAGTTACATTTTTTTTATTAATAAACCAACATCCATACTAGTGAAAAGTATTTATCTCTGTAGCATATCCAACTTTAAATGGAAACAGATATTTGTAAACAGTTATTTAGGGAAATTGGGTGTCATTCTCTCCAAACTGCTTCCTGCTGATTGGTGGCACTGTTAATCAGGTCTGTCCTAGGTTATGCTGTGTGGTAGATCCATCTCAGCCAACAGTTCTGAAGCAGACATTGATGTTGGACCATCTGGGCCATTGTTTCCAAGCATCTTGTTTGATCAAACCACATTAATCCAGAAGGAATACACAGCTTCTCATCCTCTGTAGAAACAAAAGTAGAACCTCTTTTCCAAAGTAACATATCCTGAGATCCAAATTTTGATGTCAAGATACCTTTAAGGTATATATGTTGGTTTAGTTTAGCAGCCATAAAATGAAATGTCTCTCTGTAATTGACTCCTTCACAGTCAAAAAAATTCTAAGAAAGCAAAATAATATACATAAACCAGACTCTCTGTATGTATTCCATCTTTACTTGGCTTATTTTTCTTACTCTATTAATTTTTCTACAACTTTATTCTTATATATTACTTTTACTGTCACTTTATTTTTTTTTCCTTTTTCTTTCAAGTATACACACATTTATCCAACACTGTGACCCATTCAGAGGTTCTTTCCATCTGTATTTTTCTTTATTGTGTTCATTTCTGTAATTATTTTCTGACCTGGAACACTTTTTCATTTAAATGCTATATGGGCATGGCTAGGGTCAACTCTGCATTCCTTCCTGTTATCTCTTCTCAGTCCAACATGGCAGAGGCATGTTCACTGCCTCTGAGAGTCATGCACATTGCCCCACTTTCAGGAACACAGTGGGTCTATGTTGGCATTTAGCCACTTGTACCACTCTGCTCACAAACCTCATTTAAAGGCTCTGTAGCTTGACCTACCAAAAGAGTCAGAGTCTATAGACATGTATAGAGAATAAGCAGAGCCTGGGCGAAGCCATATAGCTTCCCAAGGAAACAAACACCTTGGCCGAAGCCCACCAGAAACTTGCCAGTAAGCCACAACCACATAGTGATACACAGATGAATAGAAATGGGTTAATTTAAGACATAAGAGTTAGCCAGAAATATGCTAAAGTTATTGGCCAACAATACTGCAATTAATATAGATTTATGTATGATTATTTGGGGAGTCTGGGTGGCCAGGAAATGAACAAGCAGCCAATGAAAACAATCTTGTATGTATAATATTAATATATACATATACAATATACATTTATTATATAAAATGCGTAATATAATACAACATAATTATGATATGTATTATATCTTGTACACATATTAATTATGATTTAAGTTATGATGAGCTACATTTTAACATATGTTTCATTAGTGTGTTAACATAAGTAATTATATTAATTATAATATATCCTATATCTTGTACATATAGTATAATATGATATACATTGCATTTAAGACATAACACATAATAACATGCACTAGTGTGCTTAGTTCATGGTAAAGACTTGGGGAGTAAAATTCAAATGAAGGAAAAGTACAATCTAGTTGTTCTAAAAATGTTTTACAAAAAATTTAGTTGATCCAAATGAGAATTTGGAAGAACTTAAAATTAATATTTAAAATTTAGTGTGGCATCAATTAAAAATATTAAATTGTCATCTCTAGTAGCATGGAACTCTCACTATCATTATTTACCATTAGTTTAGTACTACTCAATGAGATAAAAAATAAATAAATAAATTCTAAATTTTGAACAGCTCTATTGGAAAATATTTGTCATTTAGTATCGCCTGCCTGCAGCTATATCCCTGTTGCTTAAAAATGTTGCCTAATTATTCTGGACTATGGTTTTTTAGTATTTTTTCTCCATCTACATCAATCAAGTTGGTGTAGACAGTACAAGCAACATTGGCTCAAAGGTCAAAGTTGCTTAGAGACTGTCGTGATTGCTTAATTGTTGCTTCATAGATTTTGACATACACGTTAATCTTCCTAACACTGTTTTCTTCTGTAATGCAAAGAAATATTTGAATCTCATTGTGTTTTCTTGTTTTAGAGGCTCATTGTAAATGAAGATACTTTCTTTTATTTATTCTTTTATTTAAAACTACAATGTTAAAGCTGATATAATGCCTCTTATATGGATGCAGTGGTCATAAAAAAACTTATATCTATAAAAAAGATGGTGAAGATATATATACAGTCTGACAGTTTGACTTCCTCTTGGGAATGAATGCATGTTCTCCACAATTAGCCTGAGGATTAGAGGTAACCCAGAAAAGGTGCAACAGTATATGACATAGCAGCTGTGCCCTCTTTCCTCCAGACCAAACAAATTTCTTCAAGCAGTTTCAAAACCACAAAATAAGGTAAAGCCTAGGGCCAAAGTTGATTCTAAACTTCATATCTAAAAATTGCATTTTTTTTATTGGAAAAAAAAAGAAATTTCTGCCTCCTCCCAGCCTCCCATTTCCCTTACCCTCCTCTCACCACTCTCCCCCTCACCCCCACTCCTCTCCCCTTCACTCTCCCGTAGAAAGAGCAATCAGGGTTCCCTGCCCTATGGAAAGTCCAAGGTTCTACCCCCTCCGTCCATGTCTAGGAAGGTGAACATCCAAACTGGCTAGGCTCCCACAAAGCCAGAACATGAAGTGGGATCAAAACCCCGTGCCATTGTCCTTGGCTTCTCATCAGCCCTCATTGTTCGCCATGTTCAGAGAGTCCGGTTTTATCCCATGCTTTTTCAGTCACAGTCCTTCTGGCCTTGGTGAGCTCCAAATAAATCAGCCCCACTGTCTCTGTGGGTGGGTGCACCCCTCATAGTCCCGACTCCTTTGCTCATGTTCTCACTCCTTCCGCTCCTCATTGAGACCTTGGGAGCTCAGTCCGGTGCTCCAGTGTGGGTCACTGTCTCTATCTCCATCCATCACCATATGACGGATCATGGCAAAGAGGATAATTATCTGTTTTTCCTTGGGTTCACCTTCTTATTTAGCTTCATTGGGCTCACCAGTTATAGACTCTGTGACCATTATTTATGGCTAGAAACCAATTATGAGTGAGTACATCCCATGTTCATCTTTTTGGGTCTGGGTTACCTCACTCAGGATAGTGTTTTCTATTTCCATCCATTTGCATGCAAAATTCGAGAAGTCATTGTTTTTTACCGCAGCGTAGTACTCTAATGTGTATATATTTCACACTTTCTTCATCCATTCTTCCATTGAAGGGCATCTAGGTTGTTTCCAGGTTCTGGCTATTACAAATAATACTGTTATGAACATAGTTGAACAAATGCTTTTGTCATATGATAGGGAATCTCTTGGGTATATTCCCAAGAGTGGTATTGCTGGGTCCAGGGGTAGGTTGATCCCGAATTTCCTGAGAAATCGAAACACTGATTTCCAAAGTGGTTGCACAAGAGAGCATTCCCACGAGCAATGGATGAGGGTACCCCTTTCTCCACAGCCTCTCCAGCAAAGGCTATCATTGGTGTTATTGATTTTAGCCATTCTGACAAGTGTAAGATGATATCTCAAAGTTGTTTTGATTTGCATTTCCCTGATCGCTAAGGAGGTTGAGCATGACCTTAAGTGTCTTTTGGCCATTTTAACTTCTTCTGTTGAGAATTCTCTGTTCAGTTCAGTGCCCCATTTTTTAATTGGGTTAATTAGCATTTTAAAGTCTAGTTTCTTGAGTTCTTTATATATTTTGGAGATCAGACCTTTGTCTGTTGCGGGGTTGGTGAAGATCTTCTCCCAGTCAATAGGATGCCTTTTTGTCTTAGTGACAGTGTCCTTTGCTTTACAGAAGCTACTCATTTTTAGTAGGTCCCATTTATGAGAAGCCTCACCTTTCACGATAGCCACAAACAGCATAAAATATCTTGGGGTAACTCTAACCAAGGAAGTGAAAGACCTATTTGACAAGAACTTTAAGGCATTGAAGAAAGAAATTGAAGAGGATACCAGAAAATGGAAGGACCTCCCTTGCTCTTGGATTGGGAGGATCAACATAGTAAAAACGGCAATTCTACCAAAGGCATTTTATAGATTCAATGCAATTCCCATCGAGGTCCCATCAAAATTCTTCATAGATCTTGAGAGGATAATAATCAATTTTATATGGAAAAACAAAAAACCCAGGATAGCCAAAACAATTCTATACAGTAAAGGATCTTCTGGAGGCATTACCATCCCTGACTTCAAACTCTATTACAGAGCTACAGTAATGAAAACAGTGTGGTACTGGCATAAAAACAGAGAAGTCAACCAATGGAATCGCAAAGAAGACCAGAATTTTAACCCACACACATATGATCACCTCATTTTCGATAAAGGAGCTAAAAGTATACAATGGAAGAAAGAAAGCATCTTCAATAAATGGTGCTGGCACAACTGGATGTCAACCTGTAGAAGAATGAAAATAGACCCATATCTATCACCTTGCACAAAACTCAAGTCAAAATGGATCAAAGACCTCAATATCAATCTGAACACACTGAACCTGATAGAAGAGAAAGTGGGAAGTACCCTACAACAGATGGGCACAGGAGATCGCTTCCTAGGTATAACCCCAGCAGCACAGACATTAAGGGCAACATTGAATAAATGGGACCTACTAAAAATGAGTAGCTTCTGTAAAGCAAAGGACACTGTCATTGGTGTTTTTGATTTTAACCATTCTGACAGGTGTAAGATGATATCTCAATGTTGTTTTGATTTGCATTTCCCTGATCGCTAAGGAGGCTGAGCATGACCTTAAGTTTCTTTTGGCCATTTGAACTTCTTCTGTTGAGAATTCTTTCTTCAGATCAGTGCCCCATTTTTTTTTAATTGGGTTAATTAGCATTTTAAAGTCTAGTTTCTTGAGTTCTTTATATATTTTGGAGATCAGACCTTTGTCTGTTGCAGGGTTGGTGAAGATCTTCTCCCAGTCAGTGGGTTGCCTTTTTGTCTTAGTGACAGTGTCTTTTGCTTTACAGAAGCTTCTCAGTCAGTAGGTCGCATTTATTCAATGTTGCCCTTAATGACTGTGCTGCTGGGGTTATACCTAGGAAGCGATCGCCTGTGCCCATCTGTTGTATGGTACTTCCCACTTTCTCTTCTATCAGGTTCAGTGTGTTCAGATTGATATTGAGGTCTTTGATCCATTTTGACTTGAGTTTTGTGCATGGTGATAGATATGGGTCTATTTTCATTCTTCTACAGGTTGACATCCAGTTGTGCCAGCACCATTTGTTGAAGATGCTTTCTTTCTTCCATTGTATACTTTTAGCACCTTTATTGAAAATGAGGTGTTCATAGGTTTGTGGGTTAAAATCCGTGTCTTCTATACGATTCCATTGGTCGACTTCTCTATTTTTATGCCAATACCACAAAGAAGTGAAAGATCTATTTGACAAGAACTTTAAGGCATTGAAGAAAGAAATTGAAGAGGATACCAGAAAATGGAAGGATTTCCCTTGCTCTTGGATTGGGAGGATCAACATAGTAAAAATGGCAATCCTACCAAAGGCAATTTATAGATTCAATGCAATCCCCATCAAGATCCCATCAAAATTCTTCACTGATCTTGAAAGGACAATAATCAACTTTATATGGAAAAACAAAAAACCCAGGATAGCTAAAACAATCTTATACAATAAAGGAACTTCTGGAGGCATTACCATGCCTGACTTCAAACTCTATTACAAATTGCATTTTTTTTAATCTACAAAAAATGGGATAAAACTGGACTCTCTGAACATGCCGGACAATGAGGGCTGATGAGAATCCAAGGACAATGGCATTGGGTTTTGATCCTACTGCATGTACTGGCTTTGTGGGATTCTACCCTGTTTGAATGCTCACCTTCCTAGACCTGGATGGAGGGTGGAGGACCTTGGACTTCCCACAGGGCAGGAAACACTGATGGCTTTTTGACTGGAGAGGGAGGGAGAGAGGAGGGGGAGGAGGGGGAGGGTAATGGGAGGTGGGGAGGAGGTGGAAATATTTAATAAAAAAAAATAAATATATAAATAATAGCCAGTTTGGATGTTCACCTTCCTATACCTGGATGGAGGGGCAGGGACCTTGGAGTTTACACAAGACAGGGAACCCTGACTTCTCTTCGGACTGGAGAGGGAGGAGCAGAGGACTGGGGGGAGGGGGAGAAGAGGGGAAGGAGGGGGAGGGAAATGGGAGGCTGGGAGGACGTGGGAATTTCTTTTTTTTTCTTTCAATAAAAAAAATACCTAGAAAAAAAATATGACACTTCAACTAAAGGTGTCATTTTTTAAATTCTGTCTCCTATTGTTATGATTAGTTTCAGTTGTCAATTTCTTCAGTCTAGAATCACATGGAAGAATTGAATGCCCAAAGTTTGATTACGGTCATGATTAGAAGAATATTCTTAACTGGGTAAATAGAAATGGGGTATCCTATCTCTATGTAGGAACTAAGGTGTCATGGCCTGGGATCTGGACTCAATGGAAAGGAAAGAGTGAGCTTTTATTTGGACCTTTAAAACGGATTCTGAAGAAACTTTGTATGTGAGAATGGTATACCCATCTAATAATCTTTGAAATATTCAAAATTTCTATTCTATCACCAGATATATCCTCCTAGCTAACAAAGATAAATTTCTCTCTGTATTCATAAGTGCTTCTAGTACTTTTCTTTCTTTCTTTCTTTCTTTCTTTCTTTCTTTCTTTCTTTCTTTCTTTCTTTCTTTCTTTTTGCCTGTTTGTTTTCTAAAGAAAGAGAGAAAGAAGGCATGGGTGGGTAGATGGTAAGTGGAAAGAATTGGGAGGTTTTGAGGGAGAGAAAACCATAATCAGAATACATTGTTTGGAAAAAAAATGGACTCAACTAAAAAACAAAACAATTCTGAAGAACACATCCTTTTACAGATTATTGAGTACTGTATTTTCACTTTAAGAGCTCTTATACAACAGATACATTATATTCTATGTGTGTACAAGTTGAATATTACATTATTTTATTGTCTCATAGTGTTTCTCATGAGAGTATGCAAAATTCACTAGAATCATGGTCCTATGAAAATGATCACTCTAGATAATACTCACAATGCCAAAGTATTTGTAATTCATGTTAACAGTCATAATTGCAATATGTAAAACATACAAGATTAAGTATCTCTACTTATTATGTGTCTTTTGTTTGTCTCTAAAGGCTAAGCTTAAATTAATTCAGACCAGTGTTAGAATCTTATTTTGTTTTTGTATGCCACACAGACACTTAGACACACATACTTTTAAATAATGTTAGAAGTCAATCAAGAATCAAAAGTCTCATATCTTAGAGGAGAAGGAAAATTATAAAAAATTAGTTTGTAATATGAAAACTTGAAAATCTCATTGGTTCTAAACTTGTTCATTCCTTTGAATGTGAAACACAATAAGTGTTTTGCTTCTAACAAACAGAAGGCTAAGGAAATATTCTCTTGCTCCATTTCTCTCTCTTTCTCATGTTTAACTTGAGTTAGCAATATATCTTAAATGAAAGAAGCTACAAGTGACATAGGGATGACATCACCATCTTGCCAGATTTAGGCCTTAATCCTGGTAAACTAATGGGGGAAGAATGCACAGGAAGCCAACTTCAGAGTTAGTGAACTAGGAAGTGGATATGCCCTCAGTAAACCTTCAGTAAAGACCCCCCTCCCCGATATCTTGATCTCAAGCTTGTAGCAGACTTCAGGACAGAGGAACTAGATGTGTCCTGCCATCATACCTGACCTCAAACAGCTGTAAACTTACTAATATTTTGATGAACTCAATATACTCCAAAGCAATTGAAAATGTAAGTGTCCTTCACAGGACATCCTGTGATATTGGTAAGGTGAGGCTGTGCTACTGTTTTGTACATTACACAATGAACATGCTTGCTTACTTTGAAGATCCAGTCATAAAACTTTGACTCTGGCCTTATTTGAGGATATATTTTCATGCATGCTCTTATCCCTTACAGAGCTCTTTGCACATAATCTCCGAAATATCTACTGAATCAAAATGTAATTTTTTTTATTTTAATTTGAAGTTCCAAATGTCTGTGAGTTTTTTTTTTTTTTGCACTGCCAATGCAACAAAGCAAATTATAGTTCTGAAGGAGGATAAAAGCCAAAACCACTCTTCAGTCAGCGTTTATAAACATTGCTCAAATGGTCCTGTCAAATGCAAAGAATAGTTTTTATATTCAGTCTCACACTATGTAGAATGCTGCCTCAGCTAAGGCTAACCAGAAATCCTTCTGTCTTGTAAGTATATTGCTGCTATTATTTCCATTTTTTTCCAGTTGTTTGTTTTTATTGCATCAAAAAGTGGCAAGTCTCTGAAGGTCTCATAATTGAATTATCCATTAAAAACTGCTGGAAATAATTACCATTGATTGGGGAAGAAGGTTGATAGTGTTTAAATGCTTCAAGCCAAGTAATGAATGTGATAAGATGTGGGGATCAGACTAAGTGGAAGTGACTTCACAGTGTGTCTGATATTGGCAAATGTTTCTGTAGATTATTTATAGATGCTAAATATGAGGTTTCTGGGATGGATGGGGATTCTTCCAATTAGAGCATTCTGAAAGGTCAGCTCTAGAATTTGGAGTCAGTGTCTTTGTCTTTTAAACTAATGATAGCTAGTGGAGTGTCATGTTGTGATTTTAGTCTTAGCTAATGTACTAAATTAGCAGTTGCCCCAGGATGTAATTATGGTTGGGGAACTGCAACTTGGGAATACTTCCTGTCAAAGGGTTAAAAATGAGACCAACCAAGAAATATAAACAAATAAACTCTGAACTGTTCAACTTGAAGGAATGGTGATATTAATTCATGACAACGTGTCTGTTCATCTATAAAGTGCTGGTCTCTTACTGAACATTGTGGATTGCAGGCATTATACAGTCAATGCATGTAAAAGAATATTTGTAATGCCAAACTGTCATATAATACTAAGAACCCATGGTTAAATTCAATATATTATCACCTTCAATTAGAAGAGAACTCAAAAAAAAATGAAGACACTGGTATGTTATGAATAACTGTTTGGAAATTAGAAGCATGCTCTTTTAGCAAAGTAACAGTGTGAATTATGAAGGCATTGGAAGGGATTTCTAAATAAACAACATTGTAGAATGCAATTTACAAACTTGGGAAAACTTTTACATGGAATCACAGACTCCTCAATGGCATATATACTTCAGACTATGGATAATAACAGCATGAGGGAAAGAAGACGAAAGAAGACAATTCTATAATGATCTGAATAGAAAAGAAGACACATGGGGTTGGAGAGACGGTTTAGAGAACTGGAGTTAAGTTCACAATGGGTACCCCTCAACAAGCTGCAATTTGACCTCTAGGGGATTGAATACCCTCTTTAGATTTCTGAAGACACCTTCACACTCATGGCATTTACTCATACAAATACACACACACACATACAATGCACAAATAGTACGTTTAAAAGAGAGGAGACATCAGAGATGTTATAATAATTACTGAAGATAAAGCAACAAAAAAATGAAGCACTTTTATAACCATAGACTTTTATAATCATGTCATCTGAACCTAGTTTCATCTACTTTAATTTAAATTCTTTTTTAATTGACTATGTTGCAAACACAATGTACATGTTTTTTTGTGCCTATGTATTTATATCTACATTTGTATTTCCAACTTTTTATATGGAAATTTAAAGTAACCTTTTTCTGGGGAAGGCTTATTTCTAATATTGATCTTTGTGAAGGGTATAAAGACCCTTGCTCATGTTAATATTTTTCACATAAGAATATGTAAGTAACTACCTGGGTAACTGTATAAGAAATAGCTTTCTTTCCCTCAATCATTGCAATCTTCACTGGAAAATCATGTGGAAAAATATGGTTTATATAGATAGAAAACTCCCATTTCATTCTCTAAAGGTAGTTATAATTTGGAAGTTTATCATTGGTTATATGTTATGATGTGGGAGTGATTTCTTATTAATAAAGAAACTGCCTAAGCCCATTGATAGGCCAACCCTTAGGTGGGCGGAGTAAACAGAACAGGATTCTGGGAGAAAGAAGCTGAGAGAGAGTCGCCATGATGTTCCCATGCCAGGCAGACACAGGTTAAGATCATTCCTGGTAAGCCAGCTCGTGGGCTACACAGATTAATAGAAATGGGTTAGATTAATATGTAAGAGCTAACCAATAAGAGGCTGAAACTGATGGGCCAGGCAGTGTTTAAAAGAATACAGTTTCCGCCGGGTGGTGGTGGCGCATGCCTGTAATCCCAGCACTTGGGAGGCAGAGGCCAGCGGATCTCTGTGAGTTTGAAGCCAGCCTGGTCTACAAAGGGAGTTCCAGGACAGGCTCCAAAGCTACAGAGAAGCCCTGTCTCGAAAAACCAAAAAAAAAAAAAAAAAAAAAAAAAAAAAGAAAAAAAGAATACAGTTTCCGTGTAATTATTTCAGGGCATAAGCTAACCATGTGGGCGGATGGGTGCTGGGGATGCAGCTGGCCACTCCATATTACTACAGTGTTAGGTTTTTGGTTTTGTTTTTGTTTAGTTCCAAGAAAGTTAATGTATTCATGTTAGAGGAATTAATAACATCATAGAATGGAACAGTGTACTTAAAGTAAATGTATTTTGTTAAATTGTATTATAAGTACTTTTTACATGGATGGAAAAGCCTGTATCATCAAACATGAGGACTTGCCTTGAATTCCTCAGTCAATGTAAAAACTGCTCAAGTTGAATATCATTAATTCCAGCATTACAGAGGTAAGAGACACTGAGCACCCTGGACATCAATGCCTATTCAGTAAAGCAAAAAAAGGGGGGGGGGTGAACTAGATGTTCACGGAAAGATCCAGTTTGAAAAAAAAATGAAGTGGAATGAAACAGAAGAAAATATTTGTCAGTATGCAGCATCCTCAGTCAACGCACATGAACCAGACAGTACACATATATGGGTATTCTTAATATTAACCTCTATTAGCTTAACACACACATACACACACACACACATTTCATGTTCATGGCATTCTTCTCTATAACAGTAGAAAACATTTTGGAATTTTATTTTTTTCTTTCTGCAAGAACCATTCGTGTTTAACTAAAATACAATTTTCCCAGTAAAGTGTTTTACATGACCTTAAATGTCCCTCTGGTATTTCTTTCCTTAACAATTCAGTCTCCTGTTTCAGTTTCTCCCCTAACCCAATGAAGCCTTTATCAAATAATAATTATTTCCAAAGTAAATTTTGTGCACATTTTAAGAACAACCATTTGTATGGTAAATTCCACAGCAATAATAGACATTATGTAGCATTACATCAAATACATGCAAAAATTTTATACAGGCCTGTGGTGGTGCTGGAGAATTGTCTGTATTCTGTCAATCATGTTTTAAATAGGAAGTATAGGCGGGAAAACCAGACAGAAAGTAGAAATGATGCAATGAGAACAGGAGAATTGAGGGATGGAGGAAGTTGATTCCTTCCACTCCTGCCCAGACCACCAAAGCAGCAGGATGTGATCTGCCCCACTGAAAAAGGAGCCACATGGCTAACATAGATCAGAATAATGGGTCAATATAAGCTACAAGAGCTAATAAGTAACCTGACCTAATGGGCCAGTCAGCTTTATAATTTATAGAGATCTCTGTATGATTTTGTTTGGGGCTTGCTGGCTGTGGGGAACTGGGCAGGACAGAAACCCAACAAGCAGGTCCCGACCAGGTTACATGTGGGATGACTCAGAGGGTAAAGTTTCTTTCCACCATGACTGACCAACTGATTTCTATGTCTGGAAACAGTAATGAGGAGTAGAAGGCAAAGAAAGGGTCCTGCTTGATGTCTCTGGCCTCCATTCTTAAGCTGTGACCCACTATGTTCCAATGCACAGACAGGCACACAAAAACATACACACACAAAAGCCACTTATAAATTAAAAGTAAATGAAAATTTAAAACACTTGTAGAGTTTTAATAACTTCAAGACAATGGAGTGGGGAAGGGACTGCCAGACTAGAACCAGAGTACAGTTGAATATCAGCTTGAGTTAAGTTATCTAACAACTCATATTTCTTTCCTGAATACATTTTGAACTTTAGATGGAAGGATATGGGTTGTGCTGACTTCTGAATTTTTATTATCTTGATGAACGTTAGAATATTTAAAGACAGTGAAGCTAATTTGATGAAAAGTAACATGTTTGACAGGTGTTATATTTTCTATGATGAAGAAATAAGGGGGATTGACTTGAATGATGGGTGTGTTTGTATGTAGTATTCACATCTTTGGGAGATGTTTTTTCTCTTTTGAATTATCCAAGAAAACTGTGTGCGAAATAGTGATGCACTGTGGACATAAATAACCTGAAAACAGTCTTTTTTATTCACTTCTCAGACAGAGGGGCAGGGAGTCACTATGATTCTTTATTGGAAGAAAAGAGATGTATGTCTCTCTATGAAGGAAACCCCTAGAAAAGAAGACATGTGTATCTCTGAGTGAACTCAACAGCATCATGCCAGTTCATCTGAAGGAAAAGGAACAGAAGGCACAAGGACTAATCCTGTGCTAAACAAATCATGACATAGCTGGACTACATTTTGTAATAGACATGGCACTTCTCCACTTTTGCATGCATATTAAGGTAGCACATTTTATTCAGACTCATTTTAAAAGACATATTCAAATAAATAAATATTTTATTGAAAAAAGAAAAAAGTTCTGCAGTAATATAATTTCATCATTTTTATTGTACAATTGATAAATAATTATATTTGTGTAGCCTTGCAAATCATTACTATAAACATCATGTGGAGAGAGAACTATAACATGGCCACACAAGAGGTCTCTAGAAACATTACTGTTTAATTTATTTAATGCATTGTGTATCATGCTCTCTGGGTGACCTAATTTTTTTTTTCTCCTGTTAAAAGCATCATTAAAGAACACATACTGGGTAATGAGGGAGAGTTACCTTGTAATATTAATAAAGCCCATGAGGGGCTATATTTTAAGAATAAGTGAAATTAGGCTCAGACTAATCGTAAACACTGCTACAAATAAACAATCTTTTCTTATCTGGGCAAAGTAAAGTATTGAGAGACAGGATGTAGTGCAAAAGAAAAAGAAATAGCAGTTAAGAAAAAAGGAAATTAATTTACCTAATGGTGTTCTTGAAAATTTTAAAGTAGAAAAAACCTTGAAGTTGATATTGCCCTTAATTTATAGTCACTGGAGCACAGGAACCAAGAGCTAATGTAGCTATACCTTTTATTTGAGAAGCTCCAAGAAACTAATGCTACTCATAAGGCACCCCTCTGTTCCCAGGAGAGGTAAATTGCTTCACCAGTCGAGAGGAGGGTCTCTCCTTGTCCCAGTCCCTTCTCCTTTAGATCTGACACCATGGTTGACTCTGTCTTGGTGCCCTCCACCTATAACTACTTGCCTTTATATAAGAAAGGAGGAATATGTTGGGAGCCGTTTCCCCCCCCTAAAGATTGTTACAGAAACCATCACCTTGGGGAGCCTGCAGGGAACCCCAAACCCATAAGTATGTTAAGAATAGTCCTATTGGCAAAACCTGCCCCACACCCAATTAGCTATTCGCTAATTGCTAATGAACCTAATCTGATAGCGGAACTGCCTTAAATTCCAGCTATCCAGGGAACTAGGTGTGGCAACTCCTGACTTCTTGGCCTTCCTGACCGGATGTAGGTTACGTGACTGGGACCACGCGGCCAGATTCCATGCTCCTGTGCCCTGCTCCCCAAGCCCTCATTCAGGGGGTATATAAGTTGTTACCCTGTCCCTAATAAACGGAGGCTTTGACAAAAAAAAAAAAAAAAAAAAAAAAAAAAGAAACCAATGGAAACATATAAAGCTAAATGTACTCTTTTCTAAGTATATTTCAACAACAGTGCAGTTTTCTTTCTCAGTTTCTGTTCATTTGTTCATCATTAAATAAAAGTATATTATTTTGGAAAAAAAAAAAAATACTTAGGCTTTTGGCCGGCTGTGCTCAATACTAATTAGAATTCTCACAATGACAGGGTCCCAGTGGTAAAAACACCGTGATTTCTCAAAGAACAAGAATAAGGAATAGACATTTCCTGCTAAGAACTGTAAGACTGGCCTTATAGATTTGTGAGAACATTGTCATTGTCAAATACATGAATAAAAGTCTCAGCTCTCTGGTATCTTTTCTGTTTCTAATGGTTTCCTACTCTTAGCATTGTCTAAGTTAGGGTTGAAATATGGAGAATTTAGAAGATTTTAAGAATAATTAAGCAATATAATCTAACAATAATAAATATACTCAATTCTAAAATTCTGAGTTTTACATGTATTTTTTTTTAAGGATAACCTAGGTTGGAGACAAGTTCAGAACTGAGGGCTGAAGATAGTTTCCTCAGCTAAATTTTCTTGATATTGGAAATGAAACTGACCTCTACTTTATTTATGATATACTTTAGTTACCAAAGAAAGAATAAAGAGACATTGACTGCTGAGAACCACTCTGTGGTCAACAGAAGTAGTACCAGTTGGTAATAGTGATGGTTAACATTGGTTACCAAATTGACAGAATCTAACATCACCTAAGCTGACCAACCCCTGAACCCTCCTATGTAGCAATTTTTAGTCAGGTAAAGATGGCAGTAAGAAGCATTCTAGCTGTGGATAGAAAAATCCCATGTGAAGAGCCCTGGGCTCCAGAATGCCTAGCTCTCCAGTTTCTGACTACAAGCACAATATGATCAGTTGTCTCACACTCCACCCACCTACCTTCCTCTTCAAGCATATTATTATATCACTGAGAAAATTAATTAATGTAGGAATCATTGTTTAGAACAAATTTGTCTGGTGTTCAGAATAAGTCCTTTTGATATGATGTTTACAAACACAAAAGGTATTTAAAAATTAAACATGATTGCTAGTAGAACTAAATTTTCATTATAAATCTCGACTTAGTATCAAAATTAAATCTTATAAAGAAACTCTCATGGCTATTGAGGGTGCTACATTCATTCATTATAATCCATTTACATGCAGGCTAGCTACCTATGGTAATCATATTTAGCAATTTGAGATTCTAAAAGATGCATGTGTAATGGCGTAAGCGAAGGCAGACCGATTGTAACGAATGCAGACAGCTTTAATGGAGAAATAGACTTACAGAACCACCATTCCTGCGGAGTCCAGGGAAGCAGAAGCAGTGGCTGGGAGCATGCTTGCCAAATTTATAGGCAAACATTAGCCTGAGGCGAACACGCCCCCTAAGGGGTGGGATTTATCCCTACATGCATGGACAGTACAAAGAAAACAGGCATTAATCAGCTGTTGGATTTCAGCATTTGCAACAAAGGATGATAATGTGTTTAGGATTAGCACTGAGCATCCTATGTGAGATAAAAGTATTGGATAAAATGTTAAAGAGACAGAGAATAATCAGCTGAAATCCTTCCTCCATTTCTTCCTGATTATATCTTCATTAAGTAGTTATAATTTCAATTCTGTTTGAAGAGTAGGTACATAATAAAACTTCAGTTTCAGTAATGTTCAGTTTATTAGCTTTCACCAAAAACTGGCAAAATTGGAGAAGTAAATGTATGGTATGCTTTTCTATACATAGTGCTGGTAGATCCTTTACCACTTAATGTTTGTTCATCTTTAAATCCTGAATATGTGAGTTCAAGAAAACACAGAGTTGATATAGTCCCCAATGTTCAAATTCTTATACACAATTTTTAGAAAGAATATAGTTTATCTACTTATTGAGGGACCACTGGCAGTGGCATTGGTCTCTACTGCATGTACTTACTTTTTTGGGATCTTATTCTCTTTGGATGTATAACTTGCTCAGCCTAGATATAGTAGGGAGGGCTTTGGACCTTCCACAAAACAAAGTGCCTTACCCTCTCTTAGGATTAGATGGGAGTAGGGTGGGGAAGTGTGTGAAGGAAATGGGAGGAGTGGAGGGAGTGAGAATTTGGATTGACTGATTTTTTTAAATATCTAATAAATTAAAAAAGTCAATACAATTTTTATAGTTTTGAATGCTTCAGCTTATATATGGAAGACTTGAACATAAAAATGCCTTTAGGGTAATGAATTGATATATTTTCCTATTTATCTTTAAGCTATTGATGAACACAAACTAGAACCATCTGGGCAAAGTGCAATTATTCCAAACGACAGAACTCAGATGGTGGAAGATAAATTTTCTCAAAAGTTTTTTTTAACTGTTTTTTTTTCTCATGTATGCTATTGCTTTCTTTTCCTTTGAGAGTCTTCTCCACAAATAAATTGCAGTTTTTAATGTCATTGTGTAAGTGTGATGCTTCACAATAAATTTAAAAAGGAATGCAGAGTTACAGAAAAAACAAATATGTGTGTTACTAAATATAATTATTCAGTCTGTGTAATACCATTTGTATGTTTGTTTTAAGGACTGGCCATTTGACACTGGACAACCAAGAGGCATGCTCTTCCCTGGGGAACAACACCTCTTTCCCAGCCTTCCTCATGTGACTGTAGCTCTTCTTGAAGGACTGTGGCCTCACGGGCATCTCTCAAACCCATTTGTCATGTTCAATGGGGCCATTCCTTTTCCGTTCATATGTGGCAGTCATGCTGGTGAGACTTTGTGTGTAGCTTCAGACCACACTAGAAGACACAATTTCACAACAAACTCCCTGATCTTCTAGCTGTTACTTTCTTTCTGCTCCCACTTCCTCAGTATTCCCTGAGCTTTAGGAATGGGAGTGCAAACATGTTCCTAGAAATTGGGAAGATATAGTATGAGAGTGGTGAAGAGGTAACTGTTTTACCAAGCATGGAACATTTGAAACCAAGATAGTGACTTGGAAGAGGTGACAACAACATCAGATCACAACTGTAGCATGTTAGAGAAACTTCCCACTCATCTTTGATGCTTCTCAGAACCTACAGAAAAGCATATAAAATTATGTGGGTTATAAGTAACTGTTCCATTCTCTGATCTTTAAGTAGCACCTGCATTTTCTGTATTTAGTGCTCCTCATACCCTCTAGACAACATATAAGCTAATTTTCACAGAGAAAGGACATGTGGCCTAGGTTTACAGAATTAAAGTGCTGTAACATAGAGCAATGAGGCACTGGGGCAAATTTAAAGTTACTCACTCTGCAGTGCCTATACAGTACTGCAGTCTGGGTCCCAAATGTTTCTTAGAGATCCACTGTTATTTGGTTCTTAAGGCAGCAGTGCTGGGTGGTGAGAAGCCTGTAAGTGGTGGAGCAGCGGATCCTCAGGTCACTGAGTACATAAACGGGCCTAAGGTATCTTCTTTGTTTTCTCTTTTGCTTTCTGCATTGAGATGCAAGTGCTCTGATCTCCAAATAATGTACAGTGAAAAGCTGAGTTGCCATGGGATAGTAAATAACAAACCAAATTATTGAAAATGGTAAGTCAAAATAAAACATTTCTCTTTTTATGTCTGTTAAGTCAGGTATTTTGTGATAGTGAAGAAATGTGTATCTCACGTGCACTGTTCTTAGTGAGTGAGTAAAGGATGCCTTGAATTCTGGTGAGGAGTACAGATTTATAAGACCAGAGTAGCTGATGTAAAATCAGAACTCAAATCTCCTCATTTTACAAGTATATTGATATAAAACATCTGTAGGAAATATTATAAAGTTGACTGTAATTCCATTATGTAAGCCACTAGTTCATGTTATGAAATTTTAGGAATGATGGTGTATACCTGTCATCCCACTATTCAAGACGTAGAGGCAGGAGAATGGTGAGTTTGAACCAAGCTTGCTGCAGAAGAAGGTCCTGAGTCAAACAATTACAAACAGGGCTTCTGTATGAATGGTGTTCTTGTTAACAAAAACAACAAAGGCATTACAAAGCCAAGCAGAAAATAAATTCAAGCATTCACCCACAGAAGAGACAAGTCTATTGTGTGAATGACATCCACAGTGAAATGCTCCAGAGAAATAAAAATGAGCAAACCAGACCACTTATAAAACATGGCTTAATCCAATATGTATACAGTTCATGTCCATAAAAAAAAAAAAGGATGACAGCACATGAGGCTGTCTGATGTCATGAACTGCAAATATAGAAAGGCTGCAGACCCTCAAAGCCTCATGCCATTGCCATTGCCATCCTTCTCCTTCAGGGATCCCTCTCCTAAAGGGTCTGTTACCTCCCTGTGAGTATTCATCACCTGCGGACCAAGAGTTCAAGTACCTGAGTTTATGTGGACAATTTTTCTCAAACTATTATAATGTATTTAAATGTTCAAAATATTAAAATTAGAAGCAATTCCTGTTATAACTATAACTTTAAGCAGGATGAATTACCCTTGCAAACATTTGCGAATTTTTTAAACATGTGGCTGGATTTGACATTATTACATGGCTTATTTTGAAATCTTACATTTCCTTGGATCTTTCTGTGTCAGTTTTAGTCTTAGTCATAGTTTTCTTTAAACTAAACTTTGATTTTTCTTTTATGTTGTTGTTGTTTTTGTTTGTTTGTTTTTACTAGACAAGGATTATTGGTAGCTTTGGAACCTGTCCTGGAACTTGCCCATGTAGACCAGGTTGTTCTCGAACTCACAGAAGTCTGCCTGCCTCTGCCTCTCCAGTGCTGGGATTAAAGGTGTGCGCCACCACTGCCCCTCTGAACTTTGACATTTCTTAGCAATTCAATATCATATACTGGATGAAGCCACGTAGATTATAAACTTCCATGGAATATTTAGAATTCTGATTTATCATGTTAGAATACAAAACTGAGAACTCAAGAACAATGGCAATGGGTTTTTGATCTTACTGCATGTACTGGCTTTGTGGGAGCCTAGGCTGTTTGGATGCTCACCTTACTAGACCTGAATGGAGGTGGGTGGTCCTTGGACTTCCCACAGGGCAGGGAACCCTGATTGCTCTTTGGGCTGACAAGGGAGGGTGACTTGATTGGGGGAGGGGGAGGGAAATGGGAGGCAGTGGCAGGGAAGAGACAGAAATCTTTAATAAATAAATAAATTAAAAAAAACTGTTGTTGTTTTTTTTTTTTTCTATTTTATGTCCTTTGGATATTTTTCACATTTAGATTTTTGGTCTGAGTCACCATTTTAAGTTTCTGACTAGTCTTTTACTGTCTTCAGCTTATATAATAGCAACCCTTTCTTACCTCTTGTGAATGAATGTGAGAATGTTTTCTTACCTGTCAGTCAGTCTTCACCCTTGAGAGAGATTTGTTAAGTGAATTAGCCTTTGAAATCAACCCCTTTTTACTTTATACTAAATTCTCATTTATCGTATACCAGATACAATTTATGTCATTTTTCCCTTGTATAAATATAAATGTTTATTTCACATGTGCTAAAGCATCTGTTTTGTTCTTACTTTTCAATGTTTTATTATTTTTATTTTATGACAGTAAATTAAGGCTCTAAATTGCCTTTTTAGTGTCACAAAATTTCTATAATGCATATTTCTATGAAAATAGCAATAATTGTTTGGTGAAATTTTTTCCTAATGTCCACTGTGATTTTTAGTTTCACATAGAAGCTATCTATCTAAATGTAAATTTTCAAATATGTAGGCATTTTTTACTATGCCCAATATTTTCATTTATAGGTTAACACATTCATAAATACAGGTTTTGCATTGTATATGATGTAAACAGTTAATTCTATAAATATTTTTCAATGGAAATATTAAAATTTTGCAAGTGTTATATTTAGCCTACCATATAGAAGCATTGGCTCAAATGTTTACATATGTTATTTAAATCTGCTATTATTATTATTGGGTGTTTGACAACTGCAATATCACTTGCTCTATATGAAGTTACAATGCATTGCTGGACACTTCAAGTTTATTTTATATTTTGAAGTGAAATTATCAATAAAGATATTTTCAGAACATTTATGTAGTCATGATAATTTGACTATGATTTCATTGACTGGTTTTCCTTTTACTTAATAATTCTTTAAATTTAGTATCATGTAGTAAGAAATATTAATATAATAATATAGTTATATTAGGTTATCTATGTGTGTTTGTGTGTGTGCATGCATGGAGATGTGTGTGCCTCACGCATATATAGAGATTAAAAAAGAATGTCAAGAGTTACCGTCTATCATTATCTGCAGTTTTCCCATAAAACAGAGTCTGTCACTGAGCCAGCAGCTAGGCTGTCTTGACAATAGAAAGTATGCGACCTTCTATCTGCTTCCAATCACAAGGCTGGGCTGCAGGTACAAACAAACACACACGGATATCAGTGTTAGAACTGGAAATTTGAACTTACATACTCACAGCTATTCAGCAATCCCCATTACACACTGAACCAGCTGCCCAACCTTAGGCAACAGCTTTATCCTTAATGTTCTTAAACAATACAGACAAAATCCATGTGGTAAAACAATCTACGTCAGTTCTTACCTTTAAAAGTGTACTGTTATTTGTGCATATTTTAATTCTTTTATTTTTGTACTTGAACCTTGAGCTTCTCATTGTTTTAGACAGTGTACATACATTTAATTATCTATATATTTAGCACACTGTGATTTGCCTTTTCTCTTTATATACAGACGCCTTTTCTCTTTGAAGAAAAATGCAAATATTCTTCAAAATATATCAGCCTGTGGTGTGGCACACCATCTCTTTATATGGCATTGGTTTTGAAAGATGACTGTGCTGGTTACAGTGAACCCACTGACAGTCATTGCTCCATAGCATATTGTCCTTGTCATACTTCTGTCTTACAGCATTCATTGTGACAGGAAGAAATCATCCATCAAATGTTACCCCTCGAAGCTATACTTTTATTCCTGGCAGCTCATAACATCTGTGCTTTATCTTTGGTGTTCTTTATTATCCCTCTGATGTAGATTCCATCTTTTATTCTGCCTGTGATTCTTGTGCATATTGGGGATTTATAAAACATCTCATGTTCTTTCCTTAGTTTCTAAGTTGTCTCAGAAGTTGCCTTCAGATAGTTTCTTTGGTTATATTTTTCTATTTCCCAGAACTTCAGTCAGTGAAATGTACTGATCTAAGAAAGTACCTCAAGGTCTGGGAGAAAATACAGCATTTTCACTTATTAAACAACCTGCATTTGTGCTTGATTTGGCATTTAAAGAATGGCATTGAAATCTGAGTAAATAAAGAGGCAAGAATCCTTTAAGTTTATTACTTTTTTTTGCCTCTGTGGTACCTAGAGAAGGCATTAGGTAATTATTTATAACAATCTATAATGAAAGGTTAAAAGATTATAGATTAAATATTCTTTCTGCTAGTTTTATGTGCCCTTTGTATTCATGGGTCAGTTTCCTAATAAAGTTAGTATTTCTTCCAAAATGCCAAAGCTATTTTAGTTTAATAGCACATGGAGAATAAAATTATGATCAAAATGTATTTTGTGTTTTCAAAGTGACCAGATGCTTTTGTAACATGTGTGAGATCTATTCCTCATTTGATCTCCAGCACTACAAACAAAAAACAAAACCAAACAAATAATACCTAAGCAATAATAATAGCTAAAATGGTTTCATCAATGAAATGATAATGAGAACTAGTATCAAAATGGAGCAACTATCCATAACTATACAGATATGTTGTTGGCACGGAGACTGGAAGACAGTGAAGCTTTTGGGCTTTTACTATGCATTCAATAAGACATTCAATCATGGTCATAGTTATTGAGCTGTTATCATCTAGAGACACAGGAAGACTATAAGATAATTAAAGATAATGCCCTTGTTTGTGCTTGAACAAAGTAAGATGTGAGACAGTTGCCTCTGGTAACTGTCTCCCCTAGAGAACAACTTAACTCTTGTAAATATTTCAAATAAACTATAGAAACAAGGAAAGGCAAATGATCATTTGTTAGAAAATAGGTGTAAAACTGATGTTAATTTAATAAGACAATATTTCCCTTGTGAATCCATATTGGTTAAACATTATATTTTCTTACTTTCACATAATTGTTTTTGAGAAGATAATCAAATAGTTTTTTTTTTATTATTTGCACTTCATCTATAGAAAAAGATGTAATAGACATACAATCTATCAACACATGTATTGATTAGACTGCTTATTTTTTATATTTGTAATTATTTGAACTGTCTACATTTTAGACTATAATAAGTATAGTACTTTTGCAAGTAAAGTACTTAAAGTGACATATACACAATGAATTTTTTTTTACTCAGTTTGCGTTGAATATGCAATATACATATACTTGTATAACAGACTGTCCTTGAATTACGGAGTTCCACAAAATTTGGTTTTGAAGTTGTGCCACCATACCCAGATTGGCAGTCAGTATATTACTTATTAAAACAGCAAAACAAAGAAAAACTTTCAATATTGAGACTAATTTTGTCTTTCTTTGTTGTTTATAGAATTAAATCAAAATTAAAATAATTTTCAAAATGGAAGGTTTTGGATAACTGTCGTCAAGGTAAAGATAACTGTTTTACTTAGGTTTCTACTGTGATGAAACAACATGATCAAAAGCAACTTGGGAAGCAAAAGTTCCTTGAAGCTCACAACTTTGTAGTTAAACTCCATCACTGAGGAAAGTCAGGGAAGAACCTCAAGAAAGGAATCTAGAGGCAGGAGCTGATGCAGAGGCCAAGAACATACTTATTTGCTCCTCAAGACTTGGTTAGCCTGCTTTCTTCTCCATGCTGAGATCCCTGCTCATGGATAATATTGCCCACAAAGAGTTGGGCATGCCCAAACCAATTGCTAATCAAGGAAATTCTTCAGAGGATTAGATACCTCTCATCTCATGGAGGCCGTTTCTCAACTGGAGTTTTCTCTTTATACATGAAGCCAGCTTCTTCTCCATGCTGAGATCCCTGCTCATGGATAACATTGCCCACAAAGAGTTGGGCATGCCCAAGTCAATTGTTAATCAAGGAAATTCCTCACAGGATTGGATACCTCTCATCTCATGTAGGCAGTTTCTCAACTGGAGTTTTCTCTTTATAGATGAAGCCAGCTTTAAAGGCGTAAGCCACGAACAATGCCACACCAGTTTGGAATTACTATTACTAGGGTAGTATTTATTTAAAGACGGAAAACTTACAGATCACGATCCCGGACAACAGCTCTCTGCACAACTAGAAAAAGAGTCTAGTCGCCAGACGAGCAGGAAGCCAAGAGAGAGCGAGCAGAAGGAAATAGAGGCTTTATGAATGGAGAGAAACCACGCCCCAATGGGCTGGTATCTCAGCAGCTATTGGTTGGAGGGGCGGAAAGACCTCCTGCAACACAGCTTGTGTTAAGTTGACAAAAATCTACCAAGCACAGTATCACATGCATATGCTGTTAGCTAGAAGAACATTGTTTTATAAGACAGCAATGGAATCATTTGGGAAAGTAGATAAAGAATTGCTCAATGGCAATTTTCTGTTATCTAATTTTCATTTGTACTTTCTGAGATCATTTTTAAATATTCTCTGAAAACTGACTCTGGAGAAGGGAATAGTGCTTATGATTTTGGGAGGTGAACTGTACTTAGAATTTGAAATGAATTTAAACCACAATAGTTTCTACAGGATTTTGAATTTATATAATGCTTTATAAAAAAGTTTAAAAATTAGAACACAGGGTGGGACTTTCCTTAGTTTTTTTTTTTAAGTAATAAGCAAATCAGACAGATTTTTTCCAAAGTTGAAGTAATTTACCTGTTTACAAACATAATTTGGTTTTGCTTTACATTATTTCCAGTAAAATTATACTTTACTCTCCAGGTTCCCACAGGCTATTCCTGCCAGGAAAGCAGGAAGGCTAAGTGCAGATCCTGACCTTCTTTTTAGTCCTCCTAGTTCTGTTCCTCAGTCTCATCTTCACCTCTGCAACAGAACACGTACATCGCCTGTCCAAATCTTATCTCTACAGGAATCCATAGATCTTGATCTCCAACTCTTTGCTTTATCTCATTTCCCAACTTGGGCAGACACTCCCTGGGAACCCAAAGACAACTCCTGGAAAGGAAAGTTGGTAGACCAAATCCTCATCTCTCCTTCCATTTTTACAAGTTCAATTCACCAATCCCATGTTCCACTCTGTAGAAGATTTTGTGTTGTGCCTTCATTTCAATCTGCATCCCCATTATCAGTGAATGAAATAAGCAGATACTAGTAGACAACATAGATTTCCTCCCCCTCCACAATATAAAGCCTGACCAATAGCCCAAAACCATCCACATTTCAAAATCTCAGGTTCCAATACACAGAAACACATTTTACCTGGTACTCACAGTGGCCACATTTATCAAGACCCCACCACACCTGCATAGGGAACAAAGAGGAAGCAGGAACCAAGGAACAAAACATTCATCCAATGAAAATAATAGCAGATTTCAGTGCTTAGAATTTTAATCTACATAATCCCAGATGCACAGATGCCACTGTAAAAGGCAATTATAAAAACCAAGACAATATATCTCCAAGAGAGGCAAGCCCAACAGCTGCCATAGCAAGTTGATGTGGGAGTGTCATATATCAATCTGTTGATTTCATTGGTTAAGCAATAAATAAACTGCTTGGTCCTGATTGGTTAGAACATAGGTGGGTGGAGTAAACAGAACAAAATGCTAGCAGGAAAAGAAAGTGAGCTCAGACTTCACGCAGCTCCTCTCAGAGCAAGACACTCGCGATGAAGCTTCGATCCAGGATTGACGTAGGCTAGAATCTTCCTGGTGAGCGCACCTTGGGGTGCTACAAACCTGATTTGAAATGGTCTAAATTAATATGTGAGAATTAGCCTAGAAGAGGCTAGATAGTAATGGACCAAGCAGTGTTTAAAAGAATACAGTGTCCGTGTAATTATTTTGGGTAAAGCTAGCCATGTGGGCGGCCGGGGGGCTGGGGACGCAGCCCTGCCGCTCTTATCACTTCAGCAAGTCATTAGTATACTAATCTATTTGATTAGTATTAGAATGACCTTATAATAGCCTGTATAAGGATGATAAATATCCTTTAAAAAGGCCTTAAATTTATTAAAAAAAAGTAACAAGAAATAAATAAAAGAGTGCAAGACTGTTAGTGAAATTGAATTAGTAAAGACAACTCAAACTGAGTAAAATTTGGACATGAAAATTTTAAGAACTTTAACAAGAAATGCAAAGAAAAGCCAACCCCCCCCCCCAAAAAAAAATACAAGACAAAAAAGAGAGAATTTCAGACACTGAAGAAACAATAAAAGAATTATATGCATTGGTTAACAAAATGTTATGTTAAAAAAAAAATCTCTAGCTAAAAATAACCAGGAAGCCTTGGACACTATGAAATACTACATCTATGAATAACAGAAATAGAGAAAGTAAAATGAAACTATGTCAAAGGCCCAGAAAATATTTTCAACAAAATCATACAAGAAAATAATCCCCTCACTTAAAGAAGTAGACTGTCTTTTTTTGTTTGTTTGTTTGGTTTTTTTTTTTGCCTTTTTTTATTGGAAAAAAAAGAAATTTCTGCCTCCTCCCTGCCTCCCATTTCCCTCCCACTCCTCCCCCTCCTCACCCCTCCCCCCACTCCTCCCCCTCCCTCTCCAGCCTGAAGAGCAGTCAGGGTTCCCTGCCCTGAGGAAAGTCCAAAGTCCTCCCCCCTCAATCCTGGTCTAGGAAGGTGAACATCCAAACTGGGTAGGCTCCCACAAAGCCAGAACATGAAGTAGGATCAAAACCTGGTGCCACGGTCCTTGGCTTCTCAGCAGCCCTCATTGTCCACCAAATTCAGAGATGGATGTAAATAGAAAACACTATCCTGAGTGAGGTAACCCAGACCCAAAAGGATGAACCTGGGATGTACTCACTCATAATTGGTTTCTAGAGATAAATAAAGAACTACAACTGGCGATGGATGGAGATAGAGACAGAGACCCACACTGGAGCACCGGACTGAGCTCCCAATGTTCCAGTGAGGAGCAGAAGGAGGGAGAATACGAGCAAAGAAGCCCGGACCACAAGGGGTGCACCCACCCACGGAGACAGTAGGGCTGATCCATTGGGAGCTCACCAAGGCCAGCTGGACTGTGAATGAAAAAGCATGGGATAAAACCGGACTCTCAGAAGTAGATTCTTATAAAACTACAAGAAGCATACAGAACACCAAATAGACTGGACTAGAAAAGAAAGACCTCTCAGCACATAGTAATGAAAGCAATATATATACATAAGAAAGAACATTAATAGCTGCAAAGGAGAAGAACAAGTAACAAATAAAGACAGTCATATCAGAATTGCAAATGACTTGTCAATGGAAACTCTAAAAGCCAGAATGTCCTGGACAGATGTTTTACAGACTCTAATAGACCACATTTGCTATAGCAAACTCTATACCAAGCAAAAGTTTTAACCACCATAGATGGAGAAATTATGACATTCCATGATAGGCAAAATTTAAGCAGTATCTATCTGAAAATCTACCCCCAAAAAAGATGCTACAAGGAAAACCCAAATTAAAAGAGATTAATCACACCCAAAAGTAATCTCAATTGTGTAAATGTTTTGTTTTCCAGCAAAAAGGGAATGTACACTTTTTGTTTGTACTTTCAGTACATGGAACCATGTAGTGATGAGGCAAACAGGCCTGCTTTTCTTTCCGCCTGGCTCCCACATGTTTAGCTTTACACCCAAAATAACAACACACAAATTGTATTCATTTAAACACTGACTGGCCCATTAGTTTCAGCCTCTTACTAGCTAATTATCACATCTTGGTTAACCCATTTCTCTTAATGTGTGTAGTACCATGAGGTGGTGGCTTACCAGGAAAGATCCTAACCTACATCCATATTGGGTTGGACAATCATGGCGACTGCCTGACTCTGCTTTCTTTCTCCCAAAATTCTGTTCTGTCAACTCCACCCACCTAAGGGCTGGCCTATCAAAAGACCAAGGCAGCTTCTTTATTAACCAATGAAAGTAACACATAGACAGAAGACTCACCTACATCAGAACCATGCCCAAAGTGGGCCAGTATCTTAAAGGCTATTAAGTTAAGGAGTTCCCACAACACAGATGAGCAAATCAAAAAGAAGGAAGCATACACACATACACACACACAAACCACCACCACCTCCTCCAACAATAACAACAGAAAAAAAAAACGACTGAATAATTAGTCATTGGTGTCTCTCAATACTAATGGTTTCAATTCCCAATTAAAAAGACAGAGACTAATAGAAATCATGTGAAAACAGGATTGGTTCTTATTCTGCATCCAAGAAACACACCTTAACATCAAGAGCAAGTTCCAGGACAGGTTCCAAGGCTACAGAGTAACCCTGTCTTGAAACAAACAAACAAACAAGACCTAAACTCAGGCAAAAGTGTGGAAGAAAATATTTCAAGCAACCGGAACAGAGAAACAAGGTGGTGTAGCCATTTTAATATCTAACAAAATAAACTTTAAACCAAAAAATAATCAGAAGAGACCCATCTCTCTTTTGAAAGGACATTGCATACTAATCAAAGAAAAATCAGCCAAGAGGATGTTTCAGTTCTTAACATCTATGCCCCAAACACTAGTGCAGACAAATATTTTACAAGAAACATAGCTACAGCTAAAATTATGGATTAATCACCACAGACTGAGAATATATGACAGTAATGCCTTACTGTTGCCAGTAGACAGGCCTCCCAGACAAAAATAAACAGAGAAATACAGGAGCTAATTGCAGTTGTAAATCAGATGGATCCAAGAGATATTTACAGAACATTTCACTCAATCACACACAAAATATAAACCTTCTAATAACCTCATGGAACTTTCTCCAAATTGACCACATACTTAGAAATGAAGGAAGTCTCAGCAGATACAAGAAAATTTAAATCACTCCTTGCATTCTATCAGGCTACTGTGTATTAAAGCTGGATGTCAACAATAAAAGAAAAAACAGAAAGCTTAGAAAACCTTGGAAACTGAATGGCTCTCTATCAAATGGAATTCATCAAGACAGAAATTAAAAAGAAATTGTTTAGTGTCTAGAATTGAATAAAAATGAAACACACAAGATATAAAAACCTAATGGGACACAGTAAAGTTGATTCTATGAGACAAATTTATACATAGCACTGAGTGTGTACACAGAGCCATCACCCCTATGTTCTAGCACTGTTATTATAGGAAGGTACCCAGCATACTTTAAAAAGTGAAATAGACAAAACAAACCAGCCACAACACTTTTATCTATAATGGTGTGCTAAGCAAATAATATGCTAGAGACACTGGAGCACAAAACTTTCAGATGTTAGCAACTTACCCCATTTTACCTATTAATAGAATGAAAAACTTGAGTAGTCTTTTATAAGCATTCTCACAGCGAATTTATCAATACTATAAATGTTCCCATAATAAATTTCTCCCTAATACTATAAATAAATTATTTCAATAAATTTCATTTTACATAGCTGCAATTATATTCAAATTGCCTCTTCCATACAGAAATCAGGTTCATGAATGGATGAAATATTTTGCTATATGAATATTTATAAATGTATTTACATTTTTGCCACATGTTTTCCATTTATACAGCATAGAGTTGATGCATATGTTAATTCTTTCAGCTCTTCTGTATATAAAATTGAAAAATAAACTTTTTTTAGATTAATGGTTTTATATTGGCTGTGTTAAAAATAATTACACTTCTAATTGCTTATAAAATATTTAATCAAATGTGCAGACTAAAGAATTTGTTATGACACAGACTAAAGAATGTGTTAAGCTGAATTTTGGATTTGGTGTAAAGCTCTGGTCAAGAAGTGCTACAATCTGAAGAAGAAAAGTGTTGAATTGTATGAACGTTGCTTGTTCTCCTGTTCATTTCCCGGCTGCCCAGACTCCTGAAATAACCACACAGAAATTGTATTAATTAATACAATGCTCTGACCATTAGCTCTAACTTCTTATTGGCTAACTCTTACATCTTAATTTAACCCATTTTCAGAAATCTGTGTACTGCCCCAAGTCTGTGGTTAACTTAAAAGAAAAAACACAGAAATACATTGAACTACAAAGATGAATAAATGTACACTAATTATAAATCTCTGAAAGGAAATAACAATAGAAATACCAATTTTATATTCCTAGACTGGCTAATCTGCATGGAAAGACTGCACTATTCTAAAGGCAAAGGAGAAGGAGTAGATAGGTTTAAGTTGGAGGAAGGGACTGGGAAGAGATCAGGAAGGGAAGGGAAACTGTGATTGTACTGGAAAATCTAATTACTGATTTATTTAATTAAAAATAATGCTACCAATATTTTCAGTTAATTATAGTACTAATATATTTTAAAAGAATGAGACAAACTGAAATAAATATTACTTTTGCTTAACACAGCGCTTGAAAGATAAGCAACAGTTAAAAAAGAAAAAAAAATTGCATTGTATAAAATTTATTGCAATGTTATTAAAATTAATTTCGAATCAATATACTTCCTGTGTTGAAAACTTATGCTAGTTTTTTGATCAAATTTGTGATTTCAATAATTTAAATTCTGACACATTAGTGATATTTTACAATGAAATTTTAAACTCAATGAATCTTAATTCCTTAATGACTTATAATTCATATTGACACTTACAAGTGAATATCAATGTCTAATGTTCACCTTGTTTATATATATAAAATATATAACACATAAAATATCATATAAAATTTTCTATATTATATGTTCTATTTTTTTCTTAGTATATTTGGGTTCCTTATATTTATATGATTTTAGGGTTCACCACTTGGTAATTAACAACTAATCAGGGATTTCATCTGTTGGGTAAATTGATCTTCCTCTTAGCAGTCATTAATAATCAATGGCTCTTCACCCAGAGGTGTACTTGTGCAAGTTTCCCATTCTGACATTAGCCATTCTGACAGGTGTAAGATGATATCTCAAAGTTCTTTTGATTTGCAATTATCTGATCACTAAAGAGGTTGAGCATGACCTTAAGTGTCTTTTGGCCATTTGAACTTCTTCTGTTGAGAATTCTCTGTTCAGTTCCCAAGGAAAAACATATAGTTAACCTCCTGGCTATGGGAAGTAGACAAAATTGCCGGGGAGAAAATTGGGATTATGGGGGTGGGGTGGGATGGGGGTAAGGGGAGATGGGGAGAGAAAAGTGAGAAGGGGAGAATGGGAAGAACTTGGGGAAACAGGATGATTGGGATAAAGGATTGTTGGATAGGGGAGCATGGAAGCACAAATCTTAGTTAAGGGAGCCACCTTAGGGTTGGCAAGAAACTTGAACCTAGAGGGGTTCCCAGGAGCCCAAGGCGATGTCCCCAGTTAGTTCCTTGGGAAGCTTAGGATAGGGAACCTGAAATGACCTTATCCTATAGTAATACTGATGAATATCTTGCATATCACCATAGAACCTTCATCTGGTGATGGATGGAGATAGAGACAGAGACCCACACTGGAGCACCGGACTGATCTCCCAAGGTCCCAGTGAGGAGCAGAAGGAGGGAGAACATGAGCAAGGAACTCAGGACCACGAGGGGTGCACCCACCCACTGAGACAGTGGGGCTGATCTATTGTGAGCTCACCAAGACCAGCTGGATTGTGACTGAAAAAGCATGGGATAAAACCAGACTCACTGAACATGGTGAACAATTAGGGTTGATGAGAAGCCAAGGACAATGGCAAGGGGTTTTGATCCTACTTCATGTTCTGGCTTTGTGGGAGCCTAGTCTGTTTGGATGTTCACCTTCCTAGACATGGACTGAGTGGGGAGGATCTTGGACTTTCCACAGTACAGGGAACCCTGACTGCTCTTAGGACTGGACAGGGAGCAGGAGGGGAGTGGGGGGAGGGGGAGAAGGGTGGGAGGAGGGGGAGGAAAATGGGAGGCTGGGAGGAGGCGGAAACTTTTTTTTTCTTTTTCTCAATAAAAAAATTTAAAAATTACATACATTTGAATCTATTTAATATCTAGTCTCACGTAGTCAACAATATATTATACTTTTTAAAAGTTTTGTTTGTCTCTCATTTTTATACAGTGGCTATAGATTATAAAATAAAACAAAATGTTTTGGGTTTTGTTGTGTCTTGTTGTTAATAGAAGTTCTTTTATTCTTTATCTTATGTTTTTCTTTGAGATTACTGTTTTTCCCTACCAGATGAGTGTGTGTGTGTGTGTGTGTGTGTGTGTATCAACCCCTTTCAAATTGTGTGCACAACAAAATTATATCATGAAAGTTTTACTTGGATGTAGAATTTGGACTATCAATCCAGATGCCTAATTAATACACAGACATACACAGAAATATTTTCCATGAGATTTTGTTCTTCAGAAACATTTCCTGCATATTTCAACATGCAATACAGAAAGGCAATATGCTTTTTATTTCATTGTGAATATGTACATACTTGTTTTTAATTAAAAGCAAACTTCTATTGAAATAATTATAAAAATAAACACATTTTTCCCTCTTCCCTTGCACATTAAATTAAAGTGATACAATTTAAAATCAACCACAGCTTTCTTGAATTTTTGCTGCATGAAAGATTATCCTATCAACTTGTTTTAAATTTTAGGGATAAAAATTCAACAAAAGGAGGCAAGCCATTTTTTTTACTAGAGTTAAATTCACCAAAAGTTTAATTACTTAAAAATTATTTTCTCCAAGGTTTTAAAGAACTTAGATTTGAAAATCAATGCATCTAGATATGTTTCAGGCAGCAACATTTTTTCAATTACCTTTTATCAGAGGTTTTATGAAAATTTTTAAACAAAGTGTTCTTGAGTAGATTTGTAAGATTTTATTTTTGCCAACTCATTTAATTCATAATTTTCTTCTGCTTCAAGTACAACATTTACCTGTTAACTTTTTTATTTTCAAAGTGAACAACATCAGCAGGTGTAATATCTTTCTGCATAGTTTCTCTTGTTTGTTGATTTTTCTGTAATTGAAAATTAGAGAATGTTCCACTGTATTTTTCTATTGTAGTTTATTTTCAAATGTATTTGCTAATTTATCACATAACTCATAATAATGATGGGATATGCTTTGTAATCATTTGAGAAATGGGTGACAAAATAAATGTTCTCTTCCACAGGCAATAAACTTCAGGCACGTGTGTAATAAGTGCTGATGACCATACATGTGGGGGGGGGGATACTTGCTGGTGATCATTTCCCCCATCTTTCATGTGGAAGAATCTCTCATAGCAACATTGCAGCAAGCATCTGTGTTTACCCTCTGTGATAAGCATTGCTGGCTATTCACTCATATGTAAGGAAAACACTTGTTATTGATCACATTCCTTTATTTCATGTGATTTTCTCAGGCTTGTATTGTAGTATGACTATATGTATCTGTAGTAAAAGACTTATTTCCCTGCTGTCTAGACCTGAAATAATCACACAGAAACTATAATGCAACATGTTGGGCCAATGACTCTAGTGTATTCCAAGCTAGATTTTTGCATCATAAATCAACCCATTTTTATTATTCTGTTTATCACCACAAGGTAGTGGCTAAATAAGTGAAGTTCCAGCATCTATCTCCTTCAGCAGCTACATGGCATCTCTCTGGCTCCTTCTTCTTTTCTTCTCTATCTCTGCTTAGATTTTCTACCTTGCTCTATTATACCTTGTCATAGTCCCAAACAGCTTCTTTATTTATTAACCAACAAAAGCAACACATATAAAGAAGAACTTCCTAAACCATTTCCCCCTTTCTGTCTAAATAAAAAGAAAGGTTTTTAATTTAATATAGTAAAATTACATATAAGAAAATAGGTATTCAGCAAGAATTACTGTTAAAATATTTATATCTATTTTATCTTTTATCTTAACTAAGAAAAAACTATAATCATAACTATCTATTTTTCAAATTCATCCAAGAGCCCAGAAGGATATAATATTACCTAAGTTAACACGAAGTGCATTGCAAGCAACTCCAGAACTCTAGAATTGACAGAGACATCTTGTTACCTGGACAGTCTTTCATGAGGCACGAGCCCTGAAGGACTGTCTCACCTTTAGGCAATCTCAGCAGTTATTTTTATGAGAGTCCTGTATATCCAGTATATACAACATATCATCAAGAGGTTCAGGCAAGAGCAGTTTCTTGCACAAATGAAAAATTTAAATATGTATACCACACCATTGGCACTTAATCAGGTTTTCAATGGGCAACTGTTTTGAGCTCAGAAAAGGCTGGTTCAGTGATCACGCATTTATTGGAAGTTATGGCCATTATGAGTATACCAGCACAAATAATGACAGATAATGTCTCTAAGAAAATGGAACAGTTTTTTTTCTTATGATCATATAAACATATTGCAGGTATATCAAACAATATTACAGGTCAGAGTTTGTGTCTGTGTCTACATAAGTATGCCACTTACAGAGTCCAGAAGATGTCATCAAATACCCTAATACCCTAGAGTACTTTCCAAGTTATAAGATACATGAATACCAGTCTAAACTAGAAAATTTCATTTTAACCAAACTGGAGTAGTAGGTGCTATATTAAAAATAATAAAAAACAGAGGAGAAAAATAATTTCCCTCATGCAAACACAAAAAAAGAAAAAAAATTCAGAATCTGGAGATAATGGAGTGGAAGGATATCAAGCAATCCAAAACTCTACATCATAGGTATTATGTTATATGAGAAGGAAGATCTCAAACCAAAACCATTCAGAAGAGGTAAAGAAGACCACTACATATTGATTGATAAGAGAATATTCATGAATAAGAAATGAATATTAGATGACTTAAATGGATCTTTTCCAAGAAATGATGTGATACAGACCATTACAAACCATACTACAAGACCAGTATTGTCCCAATAACAAAATTGTATTAGTACAAAACAAATAAAAAAAACCCAAAATCCATTTTCCCAATGAACATCATGCAATAATCCTTTTTGGAATTTAATATACTGAGACAAAATTATTCCACTCCCATTTTCTTTATTGATTTTACTTAATGATAAAGGGAATCCGAATTTTGCCAAATAATTTTTTTTGGCATCACTTGGTAGACTCATTTGGTTTCTATTCTAAAATCTGTTTATATGTTTTATTACATTTATCAGTTATCACACATTGTACCAAATTTGAATCCACTGGGCAAAATCATCTTAATCACAATAACAATCTTGTTAATTTATTCTTGAATAAAATTCCCAAGAGCTTTATGAAGCATTTTATAATTTATGTCAATTATTCACTGTTTCCTTTGTTTAGTTAATGAAAGAAATGAAAATTAAGCCATCGTTAGTGCTGTATTCCACTCAGTTTTTAATACTTTTTTTTGTTTTTCTTTACTTATTTTGGGAGATATTCTTTGTCTGCTAAGCTCATGGTATTTCTTAGTGTTTGAAATTTTTAAGGGAAACAATGGAAACTAAGAGATGAAGCATCCTCATCTGTAGAATCAGTTAGATGGCTTGCCCTCCTAAGTTCATTACCTGCTGTGCAACAGTTTCCTCTGAGATTGAAACAGCCATCCTGCAAGGAAGATCTTTAAGCAGAAAGGTAAACAGCTCAAAACAGCCTTAGGAAGTCCCTTTAACCGACCATATTCACTAGGCTCCTTTCTGCCAGAGTAAGGAATAAAAAGTGGAAGTTCCTCTGAGACACAGCAAAACCAAGGTACAGAAAAGACTCTGGGATAAGACCAACTACGGAGCTGCCCTCATCTACAGGAGCAGAAGAAATAGACTTGATTTTTCTCAAGGGGATTATGGAGAATCCTATTGTGAAATCACTTGCTAAGGCTCATGAGAGGCTTGAAGATTCAAAATCAGAAGCTGTCAGTGATAATAACTTGGAATTAGTAAATGAAATTCTTGAAGATATCAGTCCTCTAATAAGTGTGGATGAAAATGTGGCAGAGCTGATTGGAATACTCAAGGAACCTCATTTCCAGTCGCTCCTGGAGGCCCATGATATTGTGGCATCAAAATGTTATGATTCGCCTCCCTCAAGCCCAGAAATGAATAATTCTTCTCTCAATAATCAGTTATTGCCAGTAGATGCCATCCGTATTCTTGGTATTCACAAAGAGCTGGAGAGCCATTGGATGTAACATTTAGGGTTGAAAATAATGATCTGGTAATCGCCCGAATCCTTCATGGAGGAATGATAGATCGACAAGGTCTGCTTCATGTAGGAGATATCATTAAGGAAGTCAATGGACATGAGGTTGGAAACAATCCAAAGGAATTACAAGAGCTGCTGAAAAATATTAGTGGAAGTGTCACCCTAAAAATTTTGCCAAGTTATAGTTATATTTATAGTTATATTACTCCTCAACAGGTATTTGTCAAGTGTCATTTTGATTATAATCCATTCAATGATAACCTGATACCCTGCAAAGAAGCGGGACTGAAGTTTTCGAAAGGAGAAATTCTTCAGATTGTAAACAGAGAAGACCCAAATTGGTGGCAGGCTAGCCATGTGAAAGAGGGCGGAAGTGCTGGTCTGATCCCAAGCCAGTTCCTGGAAGAGAAGAGAAAGGCATTTGTTCGCAGAGACTGGGACAATTCAGGACCCTTTTGTGGAACTATAAGCAACAAAAAAAAAAAAAAAAAAAAAAAAAAAGAGAAGAAGATGATTGATGTACCTCACAACTAGGAATGCAGAGTTTGATCGCCATGAAATTCAGATCTATGAGGAAGTAGCAAAAATGCCACCCTTCCAGCGAAAAACATTAGTGTTGATAGAAGCTCAAGGTGTGGGCAGAAGAAGCTTGAAAAATAGATTCATAGTGTTGAATCCTGCTAGATTTGGAACAACGGTGCCATTTACTTCACGGAAGCCAAGAGAAGATGAAAAGGATGGACAGGCATATAAATTTGTGTCCTGATCAGAAATGGAAGCAGATATTAAAGCTGGAAAGTATTTGGAGCATGGGGAATATGAAGGAAACCTCTATGGAACTAAAATTGACTCTATCCTTGAAGTTGTACAAACTGGACGTACTTGCATTTTAGACGTCAACCCACAAGCATTGAAAGTGTTGAGGACATCTGAGTTCATGCCTTATGTGGTATTTATTGCTGCTCCAGAGCTAGAGACCCTGCGTGCCATGCACAAGGCTGTGGTGGATGCAGGAATTACCACCAAGCTATTGACGGACTCTGATTTGAAGAAAACAGTGGATGAAAGCGCACAAATTCAGAGAGCATACAACCACTACTTTGATTTGATCATCGTAAATGACAATCTAGACAAAGCCTTTGAGAAACTACAAACTGTCATTGAGAAACTAAGAATGTAACCACAGTGGGTCCCTATTAGCTGGGTGTACTGATGATTCATAAGGCTATCAGTTAAATAAAACTTAAAAAAAGAAAAAAAAAAGACCAACTGCCTGAAAGAAGCAGAAAACAGCAGAGTTTCTTACATGATGTTTAGACAATGGAATCACTTGGAAAGGACACTCTCAATGAAGCAGCACAGGGTCTACACAGGTCTGTCCCAGGTCTCCTGCATATGTGTTATAGTATTTTTAAGGGACTCCTGGATGTGTGAATGAGTGGTCTCTGCTTCTGCTGTCCTCTGTTAGGTCTTTTTTCCTTCTGTTGCTTTGCCATGTATAAATAGATGTGAAAATACACACGTGGTCTTCCCCCTTCCTCTTCAGTGGTCCTGTTGACAGTTTTCCATTTCCCCTAGGGCCACCCAGGAGCATAAACATCCAATTAAACCTGGCTATTTTTTAATCTGGTCTGATTGGGATTAATTGCATCAGCAGAGTGCTTATTTTAGGAAATATTCCTAACATTTTGGAGGGACTGTTTTTCCCCATGGGCTCAAGGCCACTTATTGGAAACGCCCTTATCCCTACACTCTCTGCCAAGCTAAATTGGCTTCCAGGCTGGAATGGCTTTGTCTCAGTGAGTTCCTGTTATTTGGCTCTATGGTGGTAGAGTTTTGGGGGGACAATTTGCGTTTACTTTTGTTGATTTTTGGGCTTTCCTCTAAAGTCGCCATCACCATGAGTGTCCAATCGAAGCGGCTGAGCCAGGCTTAGCTGAGGTGAAAATTGCGTGGTGAGAGACGCCTGCTATTCAATTTTCACAACCCTGTTTTGGCTCAAGGATTGTCCTAGTTGACTCACTGTGATAGACTGGAGCTCCATAATTGGACATAGACTTTTAAAATGCGCGCTTGAAATCGAAGCCAGATCTGTTATTGCCCCTGGGCTACGTTCTACAAAATCTTTATAAATTGGGACTCTCTGACACCATTTGTCCTAAAAGGCCAATTTCTCTATGCACTAAGATTTGGCCTTAATACGACTGTGACAATGGGACATGGTGTCCACCAGAGGTAACTCTTGAGTTTACCACCCTCTGAGACCTAGAAAAGTTTTGTTGCCATGGGGATAAATGGACAGAACTCTCATACGTCTGGGCACTGAGCTTTCGCCCCTTCCTCAGTGGCCAGTGTCTTGCAGCACTGGTTTTGGTGGCTAGGGTCATGGCGCAAGATTCCCTGACATCTGGGAATTGGGATCCTGATAGTTCCACCTGACCATGCATTCAAAGGCACTGGCTCCTCCCCCCAACCCCTCAAGCCTTGGTTACTGAACAAACAGCTAGCTTCTAGGTCTCTTGAACCTCAATGGACAGGACCTCACACAGTAATCCTCAACACTCATTTGGCTGTCACAATCCTGAGATATCCCTGCTGGTACCATCTCTCCAGTCACAAGAGGGCACCTACTCACCTACTTCTCACCTACTTGGTCTGTCCAGCAGTTAAGACCTTTTACCCTCCCGTTTTCCAAGAAGGGCCTATCTGCTCATCATCCTGGTGTTTTTTTTTTTTTTTTGATACAAACAAGATGGGTAATAACAATATTTTTTCTCCTAGTCACTTGCCCTCTCATCTTCTTCAAGAAACAGATGCCTGGCATCTCCGGGATGACAATGAATAGGATGCCTCTCCAGCCACACCTCTCCCCGAGCTCTCCCCTTTCCCATGTTATCCCATGCCCACAGGAAGTAGCCAGACTTGAATCTATGCCCGTTTATCCAAAGAGAGCCTAAAATGCTGGCATATGTATCACCTTATCTTTCTGGCACCCCTTATACAAAGAGTTTGAATGTAATCTCAGCCATTGGTTATGCTGCCAAACCTTGTCACCTCCCTAGGGGAGGGTCAAAGGAGCCTGCCAAATCTTGATTCTTCCCCAGGAAAGGTCAAGACCATTTCCAGAGCCTATTTAAATTGCACCCCAGAAAATTAACACATGATCTTCCCTCTTCCTCTTCGGTGGTCCTGTGGGTAGTTGTCATTCCTTGCTTGGACAACTTGGGAGTGCAGAAGTTCAATTAAACCTGGATATCTTTTTTGTTGTTCTTGTTTTAATTGACTTTTATTAAGCTCTACATTTTCCTCTGCTTCCATTCCTGCCTCTTTTCCTCCCTTTCACACCCCCCTCAAGGTCCCCACGCTCCCAATTTACTCAGGAGATCTTATCTTTTTCTACTTCCCTTGTAGAGATATATGTATGTCTCTTTAGGGTCCTCATTGTTGCAAACCTGGATATCTTTTGATTTGGTTTGATTTGGTCTGATTGGTATTAATTGCGCTGCCGGAGAGCTCATTTTAGGAACTATTCCTAACAATATGCACTTGAAATAATTCTAGCTTCTGAATTATATGGACTGGTTTTAAATCCCAGCTCAAACTTTTCTTTACTGCACACACTAATATATTAGCATTAAGATGAGAGATAGAGCATACTAGCATTGAACCAATGTCCTGATTCTCACAATAAATAGCCTTATTTCTTTTTCAAAATAAAATACTTGCTACAGAATCAATTTCATATAGTTTACCTGGAACTCTCCCCTCCTCCCCTGCCCCATTGGGAGATGCAATTCTTTATTTAAAGATTTTCAATTGTTTGCAAATATTTAACACAAGGGGTAAACAGAAACTGCCCTACTCTATCATTTCCCCATTTATAGGGCAAAAACAACCTAGAGGAAAGACATCTGGAGATCAAGGCAGGTAGTGATTAAAGAGCACTGCCTCAAATCAGTCCAGGCTAGCTTGGAGTTAGAGAGCTCCTTGTCCAGGTGCTAGAATTACAGGTGTTTAACACATTTATCCTGGCTCATACCTGGGTCAGAGATATCTTTGTAACCTGGTGACTGGTTATCCAGCAACTCTTGAGACTGACTTTTGACATCTTGGACCTGTCCGAAGCCTGCTAGACCCCAGTCTCATGTACTTTCACTGAAGAACTCTGGGTCTCCTCTCATGAACAACTTCAGAAAATTTCTGAGATGGCCCAAAGGAATTTGTTTTATAGTTAAATTTATTCTTAAATTTACCCATACTATTCATAATTCATGAATACAGTAAAAACTAAATGTGGTTTTCTGTCTGAATACTCTGTTGCTTACAGATACTTCTCAATTGACTTGTTTTGCCCTGTCTGTGCCATTGTCATTCTGCTTAGGACACTTCATTTGTCTGGTCCAAGTTCAGCATTTGGAACAGAAAGGAATTAGATATGTGGAAAGATTGCCTCTGAGTAGAGTGGATTCAGAGAAGGAAAGAAATGTCATTGATCCAAAATTACCCATTCTGATTTTCCAATAACTTTGTATAATATGAAATTCCCTCCAAATCTAAATGTATAGAGAGAACCAAAGACAAACTGTTTTAGGTATATAAAGAATGGTGGTCTTCCAGATGGAAATATCTCTCTCTCTCTCTCTCTCTCTCTCTCTCTCTCTCTCTCTCTCTCGTGTTGTAGTGGTTAACATTGCATTAAGATTTACTTTGCTTAAGAGACAAAAAAGTTTTAACATGTAAGCCTCAGACTTGTACAGACTTGTAGCCTACTTTCCTTTCCTTTCTTTACCCAGATGTTAAAGACTCTTCTTAAACTGACTTATTTTGTAAAATTTGCTGTTCAAGGAAAATAATAAGTCATAAGACTTATTGCTGTTTTTGTTTTTGCAATCAAATTAGTTTACTCTGCACAGTGACTAGAACAACTGCAAGACAGAGCCTAGGAACTGAATTCAGGTATTTTCTTTCATAGAAATTTGCCTTATTCTATGATACAAGTTTCCTTGCTGAAACGAGTTTCCTGAGAGGTTGGATTGGCAGGCCAGCAAGCCTCAGGGTTCCTCCTATCCCTCTCTTTCCAATTCAACTATTACAGCCACACAGCTGACATTTTTAATTAATTAATTTATTTATTTAAAATTTCCACATCCTCCCCTTCTCCCATTTCCCTCCCACTTCCCCCCCAATCCCTTTCTCGCTCCCTCTCCAGTCCTAAGAGTAGTCAGGTTTCCTGCCCTGTGTAAAGTCCAAGGTCCATGCTCCTCCATCCAGGTATAGGAAGGTGAGCATCCAAACAGACTAGTCTTCCACAAGGCCAGTCCATACAGTAGAATCAAAACTCAGTGCCATTGTCCTTGGCTTCTCAGTCAGCCCTCATTGTCAGCCACATTCAGAGAGTCCAATTTGATCACATACTACATCAGTCCCAGTCCAGCTGGCCTTAGTAAGCTCCCATTAGATCAGTCCCATTGTCTCATTGGGTTGAGGCACCCCTCGTGGTCCTGACTTTCTTGATCAAGTTCTCCGTCCTTCTGCTCCTCATTTGGACCTTGGCAGCTCAGTCTAGTGCTCCAATGTGAGTATCTGTCTCTATCTCCATCCATCACTGGATGAAGGTTCTATGGTGATATGCTCCAACCCAATAACCCAAAAAATCATGACAAATATATCACTATAAATATTTCACCATTATATTGGGAAAATGTTTCATCAATGGAGAGAGATTGCTATGGAAGCATAGGACAGAGCCCAAATACCCAGAACTCACACAACACTCAGATGTTTCACAAGCATATAGAGTGAGGAAATGTGGAGATAAGAGGATCTCTGGGGCTTGGGGGACACAAACATTGCTACAGATTCAATAATAGTTTCTGTCTTGGGGGAATATGGTAGAGAGTGATAGAGTAAGAAACCAGGTTTCTTCTTTTGGTCTCACAACACACATGCAGTCATGTACACAATGCATGCACACGTACATACATCACATAGGCGATGCATGTATGCACAAAGGGGAGAAAAATAAAATATTTTCTGCCACCATGGGTCTTAATTAAAGGAAGCATGAAATATTTGGTTGCAAAGTACTTCTTTGTACAGCATAACAGCTACAATAGACTTTAATAAGATGTAGCACCATGATCTGAGGTGTGTAGAATCCGATTAGCTTAATGGTAATACTTCACAAATGAAAGATGTAACCACAGAGAGACTGGCAAAGAATTCGCAATAACACAGAGTTTCAATTTAGAGATTATATTGGAAAACATTTAAATTTGTAACAAATTGGTATTCTTTTCATCTTCAATAAGGCAAGTAGTGGTTTAGTAATCAACAGATGACTGATGCAATATAAACATATGTGTTTATGTAGTTCTGTATTTTTTCATGTAAAGCGTGATAGCAAACTCTTTTGAGTACTTTCCTTATAGGTACATAGAATAAAATAAAAATTTATATTAAAATTTGTAGCTTTCTTTTATCATTATATAGCTATTATATATTGTTTAAATAAGAAAATTAAAGGAGGATGCAAGTTCAGAACTTCTAACTTCTTTTTTTTGTTTGTTTTGTTTTTTTGTATTTTTTTGTTTTTTTTGTTTTTGAGACAGAGTTTCTCGGTAGCTTTGGAGCCCGTCCTGGAATTCCCTCTGTATACCAGGCTGGTCTCAAACTCACAGAGATTCACCTGCCTCTGCCTCCCAAGTACTTGAATTAAAGGCATGCCCCACCGTCACCGAGCTCTAACTTCTTTTCTAGTTTATGTATTTTTGCATTAGCTTACACATTTTTTTCCATTTTTGAGGGGTATATTATGTCAAATCTAACAGAGATAAATATTGTATCACCCAAAACCCAACATAATTTAAAAGGCAAAATCATGGAAACAGTGAAATGTCTAGTATTGGCAATGGAAAAGAATAAAGTATGAAGTTATTTTCTGTCCTTTTTAAATCTTATAACAACCGATGGCTGTGGTAGAAAGTAGTCACAATGTGGAGAACAACTGAGCCTGCCTGATTCTGGGGCTATATGAAAAATCTCCAACCACTGTCTTTGTTTTTCTTTGAACCTAAAACTGTGTGGGAAAAATTAAGTCTCTCTCAGATTCTTATATGTTCATATGAATCTGGGAATGCACATATAAACACATACATACATAAACATGCACATTTAATTAATAATAATAATAATAAAATAGACTACTTGATAGTATAGGGACGTGGGAATGGGTTGAGAGAAGATAGCTGAAAATTGATCAAGAGCAGATAGAAGGAAAGGGGGAACAGAAAGTGATGCAATTCTTTTTCAGTTAAAAACAAATTTAAAAACTTTAAAATGATGTAAATATCTACAATTATAAATTTAAATAAATGTGTACATGTATGTTGTATGGATTTGCTTCTAAATAGGACTTCTATACTTATTTGGTACTCACATCATGTACAATAACATTTTATGATATGGATTATTTATGATTTCTTTCTTTTTTTGTTTTTTCGAGACAAGGTTTTTCTGTAGCTTTGGTGCCTGTCCTGGAACTAGCTCTTGTAGACCAGGCTGGCCTCGAACTCCCAGAGATCCGCCTGCCTCTGCCTCCCAAGTGCTGGGATTAAAGGCGTGCACCACCACCGCCTGGCCTATTTATGATTTCTTTCATTGCTGAACCCAATCACAATTTTGTTGACTGAAAGGGTTAAAATTGTATATTTTACAAGTATTTACTCAATACTAATAAAAGGCCCCATCTCTATCTTTATGTTATAAGTAGATATATTTAAATTACTATTTTTATTGCTAAAAACAACATTAAAACATCCTATGAAACTATATGAAATAATTCATTAGTATTAACACATGCATATTACATGTTTGGATTTGAATAAATAGCCTGACTCTGTAGATCATAAGTCCATGTGCTAATAAGCAAACTCAGAGTTAAAATCTTTGCAATTGCTTCTCAGGTAACAATCTCAGAGGATCTTGCATCCCATCTTCATTATCTCTGACACAGGAAAGATTTGGGAGATCATCTTGTCATTAAACATAGGGAAAAGTCTATAGCTGAAAATAAATACTATACTTTTCTGTGGTCAAAGAGCTTAATTCCCTCAGAGTACAAGGTTAACATATTAACACAGCCCACATGTTTTCTCTTCTGTGACTTTCTATGAAGATCATAGGAAATGTCTTTTGTATTTTTTTTTCTCCAGGTTGCAGTTCTTATCATTTGGTGTTCATTCTTGGGCTTTAGACAGAGGCATCAAACCAGTAACCTTGAAATGCAGTGGTCACAGTAAATTACTAAAGAATTTCACTATGACAGCTGCAAAAGCAGAGATGGGTGGAGCTCGGAGCTGAGATGCTGTGAAGGAAGCTCGCAAATACCTTAAATTATTCTCAGCAGAGGTGACCTTCCAGAACCAATGAGCTAGTGAGAGTCTTGCACCATGGTGTTCTGTTTGTCTTCCTTACTGGAGAAGTGTTCAGTCCAAACCTATAATATTTCCTCAACTAGAAATTGCATTAGCTACTCTAGTATTTTATAGAGAAACTAAAAGTGTAGCACTACCTCTTGTTAAGATCTATAAAGAACAAAAGGCATTATAAACTTCTCAGATTGCTATGTTTTTGATTCAAGTAGCCCCATAATTTTATGTTTAAAACAAAATTATTTATCTATCAGGATGCATCACTCTTAGATTTGTAAATTTCAGGGCAATACTTCTCTGCCTAATCATAAATTTAGATGTATAACTTTTCAGAAATTAATATCAACTTCTTATACACTATATCCAGGTAAACTGAAATGTGTAGTTCTTAAGGCAGAGTCATTTAACAATATATATACCCAAGTTCTACTGAAGAGACTCAAAATTTTTTAAGTGTATTTTATTGGGAAAGATTATTTCAAGGTGTGTGACTTTTGTTTATCCTGCATTTGATTAACTTTGAAACTGTGATTCTTTGCCTGTCGAAAACAACCTGATGGTACAAATAAAAAACTGAATGACCAATAGTGAGGCCTGAGAAAGTATAGGCAGGGATGGCCAACAGAGAGTATAAGTAGAAGGAGAATGAAGAAAAAAAAGAGAATGAGAAGCAAGGATTGGTCATTGGGAAGTGGACATCAGGGGCCGACCACCCAGTAAGAGTGAAAGTAAGATTAAAGAAGTAAGAAAGATAAAAGCCCAGAAGCAAAAGGTAGTTAGAATAATTTAAGCTAAGAAAAGCTGGGAAGAAATAAGCAAAGCTAAGGCTGGACATTCATAACTAAGAATAATCCTCTGTGTGTGTTTACCAAGGAGCTAGGTGATGGGCCCCTAAAAAAGTCAAAGGAGTAAAAAAACATTACACGGTTGCTTACAGTTTGAGAATATTTCAAACTCTATGAACATAACTGTGGGAAGCATGGCTGGAGGCAGGTAGGCATGACTGTAGTTGAGAGCATACATTTTTTTATTATTCATTTATTTAATTAATTTTCTGATTACAAATTCTAACTCCCTCTTTTCCTCTCTTTTCCTCCCCTTTCCCTAATCCACCCCTCCCTCCTCCATTTTTGTTCAGAAAGGGGCAGGTCTTCAATGGGCATTAGCAAAGCATGGCATATCAAGTTGTAGTCAAAGCACCTCCCGTTATATTTTATCTGGGAAACACAATCCAGAATGCGTAGGTTCCCTAAAGCAACCAAGGCCTTAGAGGCAGCCCAGCCCCTGCTCCTGTTGTTATGAATCCCACAAGTAATCCAAGCTACACAACAGTTATGTATATGCAGAGGGCCTACTTCTATCCAGTGCGGGGTTCCTTAGTTGTTGGTTCAGACTCTGTGAGTTTGTATGATCCAGGTTAGTTGTTTCTGTGGAATTTCTTGTGATGTCCTCAATGCTCTGACACTTACAATCCTTCCTCCCTTTCTTGAGCAGGATTTCCCTAGTTTGCCCTAGTGTTAGGTTGTGGACCTCTGTCTGCATCTGTTTCCATCAGTTGTTGGATGAAGGCTCTCTAACGACTGTTGGTGTAGTTACTAGTCTGATCACAGGAGATACCCAGTTTACAATACTCATCCACTACTTCTAAGAGTCATCCTTGTAGATTTGTGAGAGTTTCTCCTGCAACAGGTTACTATCTGACCACAAAGTGTCCCCCTTTCCAAGTCATTTCTTTCAGCACGACCCCCTCCCAGCCAGCCCCTAATGAGATTCCTCAAATTCCCATTCCTACTTGGCCCAGTTGGCCTAGGAGATCTCTTCTGGGGATCTTGTGTGTCCCTAGTCCTCAGAACCTGATTGTTACCTAGCCTCTGGGTCTGGGTATTGTGACATTGTTTATCCAATGGTAGATGGGCTGAGAAAGAAATCAGGAAAACAATATTATTCACAATCACCACAAACAATACAAAATATCTTGGGGTAATTCTAACCAAGGAAGTGAAAGACCTGTATTACAAGCACTTCAGTCTTTGAAGAAAAAAATATTGGAAAAGATACCAGAAGACAGAAATATCTCTCATGCTCATCGATCAGTAGGATTAACATGAGAAAAATGGCTATCTTACTGAAAGCAATCTACATATTCAATGCAATCCCCATAAAAATTCCAACACAATTCTTTAAAGACCTTAAAAGGACAATACTCAGCTTCATATGGAAAACTAAAAACCCAGGATAGCTAAAACAATGCTGTAGAATAAAAGAACTTCCAGTGGTATCAATAATCCTGATCTTAAGCTCTACAACAGAGATATAGTAATAAAAAGCAGCGTGGTATTGCCATAAAAATAGATGGATCAATAGAATTGAATCTAAGACTATGATATAAGTTAGCATACTTAGAGAACCTTATATTTGATAAATAAGCCAAAATTATAGAATAGAAAAAAGAAAGCAAGTTCAGCAAATAGTGCTGGCATAACTAGATAGTGTCATGTAGAAGAAACATCCACCTTATGTTCAATGACCAAGTGAGACAGTTCCTGGTTTAGGATTTTGAAATCTCAAAGTCCACCCACAGTGACAGACTTCCCCAAGAAGGGCTCATCTCCCTCCTAATCCTTCCTAAACAGTTCACTAACCAGGAACCAAACATTTAAATAGATGAACTTATGGGTGCCATTCTCATCTTAACCATCATAGTTTGTGTTCTGAAACTAATTAGAAGTCCTTTGTACTCTTGTCTTTTCTTTATGTTGTGCCAGCATAGAACAATCAATTACTAGATTGATTTTACTATAATTGCTATCATTAAATTATATTGTTTTTTAATCTGATGAAAACTTCCTAGAGTAAATTTGAAAATAAGGTAAATACTTCATTTTTTTTCTGGAAAAAAGAGAACTTGACATTTGGTAAAGATATTCTTTTTCTTTTTACTTTGTTAAGGTTCTCAATTTTTAGATGAATACTTAGATTTTTATTATAAAATAATTTTGGATGTCATGAGCTATTTTATTCTTATCATTTTTCTTTTTCCCTGATTTGACTGAGAAGCAAAAAGCTACACATTCAAATATACACAACTTGATATTTTGGTGATATGCCCATTCCTGGCAAGGACCTATGCCACAAATATAAGCATCGTCTATAAAATCCTTAACATTTTGAAGGATAAAAGATTAACTAAAAAAAAAAACAACTGTATACTACAGTTAAAGTGAGTGATCATTCTTATAGAATTGAGAATTCTCAAAGATTTGATCCCAAAATTTAGTTTGCAAACTGATGAGTGATCCATGCGCTATACTTATGAAATGTTCAAGAAAAATGTTAAGTATTTGAATAAATAGTAGAAAGTCAAGTGAGATAATGTAGAACAGAAATTTAAAAAGATGTGCCTTAGTTATGTTAAAATGGGTAAAGAGGTTAAAGCTGAAGTAGTATATTTCTGCCTACTTTTGTTTGTACATCTATGTATGTGTGTATTATGTATGTATATGTTCATGTGTCTATAAATACATACACTGTGAATATATATATGTATATATATACTGTGACACACACATATATACATATATCCTGTGATTTATGTGTTATATATATTGTACACACATACATACACACACATATGTACACACACACAGTGTTCTGTGGTTTTGGTCTTTTTATGTTGGAAATTTTAGTGACAGGGCTGTGATTATTGAATTGTCTGAGTGCTTTGAAGGGGCTCAGGCTAGGTAGCAGCAGCATCTGTAAATTTAAATTTGTGATAACAGAATTTGCTAATTCAGTTGAATGCTTATCAGATCTGAACAGTCTTTAAAATCCAAAAGTAGAATCTGAGATGCGGGGGGGGGGGTTCCAAAAAACTTTATATAAGTTCATGAAGATATGGTAATTTACTCCTTGGATAAAAAAATTACAACCATTAAAATATCTATATAATAACTGTATGGAAAAAAGCCAAAAAATTTGAAGAAGAGTAGGGAGAAATATATGGGAAGTTTTAAAGGAGAAGGGGAAGGGAAAAGGTTTTCATTAAATTATAATCTCATAAATTAAAAATAAATGATTAAATAAACAAAGGAGAAAAATAGAACAAATAAGCTTGAATGAACTTTGATCCCCAGGTGATGTTTCATAGTTTTCTGAGAACCCTTCCTTCCCACGAAATTCTCTTCTTCCTTCTCCTCATTTTCTCCAAAACCACCTCAAAGAAATTACAGGATGTATTTTTGCTTTTTTCAGTTTACTTTTTTCTTGGTTGGTTAGCCTAGCATTAAGAAACAAGTTCTGTGGACATAAGAATTCTGTGATCTCAGCACTATATACCAAAGTAGCTAAACACCGACTGAGCTCATACCTGCAAGAAACAAACTTCCCAATCAATTGTTACTGGGAAAAAGTTCAGAAAATATCATCACGCATTCTCATTTGTGTTTAACAGCAACCTTCTATGTTGCGGAGTTTTAGTCAATTCCAGTAATAAACAGAAAAGAAATAAAAATTAGTTTAATCTGGTAAGGCACTCTAGAGACCAAAAAAAAAAAAAAAGTTCTCCTTTCCTTATGGACAATGTGTGTGTCTTAAGGTTCTTGTTGCTGTGATAAACACTATTACTAAAAGCAAGTTGGAGATGAAAGGGCTCATTTCAATTTACACTTCTAGGTCACATGTGTTTAAATTACTCATTTGTAATTTGTGTTCATTTTGGTCTTATAACAAAAAATAAGATAAGGTAGTTAAAATTAGAGAGTATTTTATGATTTATTTCTCAAAATTTTAGATGCTTCTGCCACTGCTCCATCTTTTTTTTAAACAATCAATCTTTTATTACTTTTATCGTGGGATGATCACAAACTCAGAAAAGCTGTCAGACTTCTCTGATCCTGGTTCTCTTTATCGGTATGTGTGTCCAATTTATAATTCTAAATATATTACATTCTCATTCTTTCTCTCTGTGTGGGGGGGTGATAGCATGGGTGTGTGCTTTATAATTCCATGCATTACATTCAGTACCTTATCAGTTTTTAACATCTGTAGATTTGATAGAGTCTTTTGGCTATACTGAGTCTCTGATCACAGTTTTTGAAGAAAATAATACAGTGATTTTGCAGGATTACATTAATTTTCAATCACTGTGGAATTTTTATATCTGACTTTAACACACCAATGTTCTGTGAAAATAATTCAGACACTATAAAAAGGATGTGTGTGCTTGTGTGTGTTTGTGTTGTGTAATTGTTTTCTTTCTTTTTGGAGACAGAGGAAGGCTGTTAAGGTAATTGAAACTGAAAAGGAATTTAAGACAATGAAGAGCCTCTTCCTCTGAGGTTACAGAAGTGGTAACCCACTGCTAAGAATGGGAATACTTTGACCTACCCAAAATTTGTGCAGCTAATTATAGTGATGTAGGTTTGTAAGTCATGATCTCTGTTGTGGTGGGATTTTCAGTAACAGAGCTGCCCTCATCACTCATGATCCGATAAGTAACCCCAAGCAACTCACTTGTTCAACATCCAGGACTTGAATATAACCTTTCTTCTTAATCTCTCTGCATCATTCCTGTTCAGGGTGAATAGAAATTTATTGCTTAGACAATGCCAAGCAACATTCATCATTGTACCCTATGTGAAGTCACATGATGTAAACATTGCTTTATTGGAAACTTTGTGATTACAAGATTAGGGTCATATCTCCCACAATGTCCACTGTAAGGCTTTTGTTTTCTTTTAGAATTGGTGAATTTTGAGAAGATATTTTAAAGGTGAGTAGTAACTCCACTCGTCACGTATCTAATAACTTATATTGGTATTTTTGAGTGACTTCTCTATTTACTGATGCTATGGCGGTTACAGGAAAGATATTGTTTTATTTAACATCATCTATTCCAAGGATGAGCTTTTGTGTTGTTCCAGTCTTGAATCACAAAAGTTTGATCCAATGTGAATTAAAAATACACCTACATATGTCTTAATATTCCTTATTTTCTGATAGCAAGTTATGGTCCATACAATTCTGATACTTTCTCTACTACTTGCTTTGAAAAATCAACTTCTCTAAGAAATTTCTATTTTTTTTAATACACAAGAACATTTATTAAGAAACCAAAACCTGGGTACAGTAGGGTGTCGTAAATCTAAATCCAGATTTTCTGTTAAACTTTAAAACCTGAGATTGGTTCCTGGGACACACATGGAAGAAGATAAAAATCTGCAACTTATCTTCTGAGTTCAATATGTACCCTGTGGCATATGCAAGACAACATATATATACACATAAATAAATGTAATAAAAAAGAAAAAGAACCTAAAATCTGGAGTATTACTATTGGTAGTATAATCTTTATATAAATTCATAGAATTCAGTGGTTGCTGTTGGCATGAAGGGAAGTACAGTAGTAAACTGTTTGAAGAATAATCAACCAGATGTATTTCAAGGAAAATATAAGCAGTGATACACTACAAACGTTAACTGAACAAGAAAAAAACATGAATGAGATTCTTAAAATTATGGATTTAATTCAGATATTTCCAAAATTAGCATGTGAGAATCATGTGTAATTTCAAGGACTATAGTCTAACATGTGTTTTCATACCTTCTTCTAAGTGAATCACAAATTAGTTTCAGTTATTCTCTCTGAGAAATACCACAGGCTTCTAATATATCTGAGTATCTAAAAGTTCATCCTGGTACTAGAATAAATGTGCTTTGCCTTGGTTGTCCTAGATATTAGTTTTCTGAAAAGGTATGCTTTTATTGAGCATTCACATTCTCCAAGTATCCTGAGTCAAAACTCATCAAAGGCACCCACCGTAGTCTCCTAATGAGTGCTTTTCTGGAGATATTGTTAGATTGTGGTATTATTTTTTTATTTATTTTTTATTGAAAAAATATTTTCTGCCTCCTCCCCGCCTCCCATTTCCCCCCCCTCCTCCCACTCCTCTCCCCCTCACTTTCCAGTCTGAAGAGCAGTCAGGGTTCCCTGCCCTGTGGAAAGTCCAAAGTCCTCCCCGCTCCATCCTGGTCTAGGAAGGTGAACATCCAAACTGGCTAGGCTCCCGCAAAGCCAGAACATGAAGTAGGATCAAAACCCAGTGCCATTGTCCTTGGCTTCTCAGCAGCCCTCATTTTCCGATCATATGACAAGGACATTTGTTCAACTATGTTCATAGCAGCATTATTTGTAATAGCCAGAACCTGGAAACAACCTAGATGTCCTTCAATGGAAGAATGGATGTAGATTGTGGTATTATATAATAATCTTGTCATGGTTCATACTAAAACAATTGCATAAATGACTATTAATGTATATTTAATAGTAATGGGAAATTAATCCTAATTTGATATCTGAAGCCATTTTACTAAGATATTTAAAGATGCCCTCACCTGTTGTGATAGGTTTTCACTTTGTTCTTTGTCTCTTGAATCCACTCTATCCAAATTTGAATATATGTGGTCATTCATCATGCAGCTTCATCATATATTGTGATTTTTTCAATAACTTGTTATTAATTTACTGTTTTGGTGATATTATTAAGGAACACAGGGAGTGCCAAAGAATTTTAAATAGATTTGATTAGCAATGATTACACACCTGTATAAATTTCTAATACACATATGTACACACAATCACATGCACCCTTGGGGTTACAACTAAAACATGAACTTTGGTGTGAGGGACAAAAAAGCCCATGAAATGTCTCAGTTCTTACTTTGTCTGTCTGATATCTCCAGAATTATAGAAATTTAATGCATATACTTGTTATTAATTATCTTTATAATTGAAGTCCATCATGGTATTGCCAAGTCTCTTTCTACTGCAGGATCAGGATGAAGACCATAATCCCAACAAAAAGAACCAACAAATCTTTGTTTCTGTATTAATCTATAAAGAATTGTTTGATTTCTTGCAGAAAAAGCTAGCTTGGCACATCATATCCACATGCTGTTACCCTCATTGAAAACTTTGAGCCAGGAAGGTTAAAATTAAATCTCCAATTTCATTTATAGCTTAGAATTAATCTTTTAAAATTGTAGTGTGTGCATTAATTTTTAACTAAAACTATGAATGACTTTGTATTTGAACTTGGAACAAAGAAGAGAAAAAAAATGCTTAATTCAAAGTATAATATCTAGCTTTATAGATGAAGAGAGTAATTTCAGGGTAAAATTAAAAATTCACATTTTCTTCTGTGTTGCTTTTGTCCTCAATTGAATAAGGTGTGGCTTTTAGTCTAACTATCAAGAGAAAAGTAGTTTTTTTTTTACCCTTCAGATTGTATTGCTGTTCTCATGCAGCTACTTAAGAGAAGATATAGCATAAAAAAAACTTTTGATATGATCTGCTATCTCAGTCTCATTTGGTTTATATTGTGTTTTTACATATAGGGCAGTTCAGTACATATTGATTGAGGAAAATATGATTTGACTGTTCATTTGAACATTTGCAGGCAATGAAATTAATTTCGAAGCTAAAATCCCTCAAGAGAAGTAGATAAAAAGACTATCATATAAATGTTGCAATATCACAAATTATTATCACTCTCATTCAATATATTTTCAACTTACAGAACACAAATAACTACATCAGTGCCTATGAATGTTTGGATTGGGGAGTAAAGTGGCAATTTGGGGAAATATAAATACAAAAAAAAGAACTAAAACAGCTTTAAGATGAAATTTTTTAAAAGTGTTTGTCTACTGTGCAATAACACTAATGAAGTTATGGGGTTGAATAGACAGCTTTGTGGTTAAGAACATTGCTGTTCTTACGGAAGACCTGAGTTCAGTTCCCAAAAGACACATTAGGTGATTCATAGCTGCCTTCAATTCCAGCTCACTGGGGGATCTAATATTTTCTTCAATCTCTGCAGGCACTTGCTTGTTTGTGAAACACACTCATACTGAGGCATATACATGAAAATAAAAGTCTCTAGATAAAAGTTTACCATACACAGAAAGTACTGCAATTATCTCATGTTCTTTTTTCTGAGATAATTTTATACAGGTTTTACACATGTATCTGTTAGTTATATACTCATCATCACAAATGCACTTGAGTGTTCCTGTCCATCTTCTGCCCGAATGCTTGAACTTTGGTAGATACAAGATTCAAATATTTTCAGAGGGCTATACATTGAGATTCAAAGACAAGCTATCAGTTCTTTGGGAAAGACTGAAAGACTTTTAAAACAAAAATTTTGCTGAAGACAGGCTGGTGAAGTTTGAGAAGTTGTGAGAAAGATTATTGAAGAAGTGAAAGAGATACAAGAAGCAAAGGAATTGGTAAGATTTTCTGGATATTCTATTTTTCACTATGTGTGTGTGTGGGGGGGGGGCATGAACATGTGGGCTTACTTGCCCTAAGGAGTCCTCATCACAGCGGGTTTGTTCTTATCAACTGAGTCATCCTTCCATTCCCTCAGTTTCTAATATTTTGAAAGATTTTTATTCCATGTTTTCTCTTTTTCACACTTTCATCTTACTTTCCTTCACCTTATTAGCTAAATCAGACACCTTCTGTAATAGGCATATGCAAGAAAATCTTGGGTGAGATGGCTGATATTGAAAGATGTGAAATCTTAGTTTACTGGGTGGTTTCTTTCATTAATCCAATGTCAACACAAATCAAATATAATCTACTTGAATCAAAATACAGTAATAGAGCCAAATACCAGAATTTTAAGGTAAAATGAAGAATGTTGTCAACTTTCCTCTTTCCAAGTCAGATAAATTCACTCTGAGAATACCAATATAGACTTAAAGACTTAATTCCCTGTATTAATTTCAGCTCGACCACAAGCTATATGATGTGCTTTTGAAATTTGTTTAATAAATTTTCAGTGAGATGTTTCTGTTTTGTTGCATCTAACAAGAGTTTTTTTTTTTTTTTTTTTTTTTTTTTTTTGAAACCAAGCAAATCGCAAATCTTGGCTCTGATTTACAGGTTTTGTATAGGTTGCTGTTTCTCAAGCCCTCAATAAAGATCAGGAAAACCACCCTACTCAATTTAAAAAATTGGTAATATAAGCAAATGTTGAGCCACATCTTTGAAGGGGGTTTGGGCAAGGATATTTTTCAATGATTTTAATTACTGACACAGCATCTAGGGACTGTAAAGGAGGTGCACAAGCTCTCAACTAATCAGAAATATTGAAATGGGGAGAGAAATCAGTTCTTTCCGCAAGTCTCAATGTTTACGGTACTAAGCTTTTGCATAGGTAAATAACTGAAATTGTCAAAAACTCTACCAAGTTTGTTCAGGCTATGAAAGTTACGGCAACTAAAGAGAAGAGAAAAGAATCCACATGTGATACTTTGTGGATGCTGGGAAAATGTGCTGTGCCTGTGTAAGAGACTCCAGGGACCCCGGCAGACAGCTGTGGAAAGGCTGAGGAGGAGTCGGGTGGGAGGATAACTGACAGGATAAAGAAGAGCTCTGAAATTCCAAACCAAAAATAAATTCTTCAAACCCTCTACTGAATAACCAGCAGAGGTGAGGCTAGAGTCACTTTTTGCTTCAAGGAAAAGCTTGTACAAGCCAGAATTTATACTGATCATGTTTCCAGTGCACCTTTTTATGTAATGCAAGTTTGTATAAATTTCAGATTAAGAAGTTTGTTTTACAATATAAACATGATGACATCAAGGAGTAATGCTGAAAATAGTTTATTTTGCAATTCGCTATTGAGTATATCTCTTTAACTTAGGTTTTCAGAAACTTTATTTATAACATTTTTTTTATTTTTTCCAAGTAAATACAAATTTAATGTGTTTTATGAATCATGGGATCAGGAAAGCCAAGCTTTTTTAAAGTTTTGAAAAAATTCTTTTTCTGATGTTAACAAAAAATTGCTATTTGATGAAGGAATCTACTTGCACAAATAATGAATTTTATTAAGTACCATCTCCTTAAATTCTCATCTTAGTTTATAAATTTTGAAATAAATTTCTGAATAAATAATTTAAGTTTTAGATTCAGTGACAGTATTATGTATTCAACAGAAAAAATATTTTCTAACAGATTTTGTAGTAATTTTAATTATTGCGATTCACTAAATTTTGAAAAGAAAGTAATTGATAATTAAGAAGTTACTTTTTAAAGTTTTTATTTTCCACTTGACATTTATTTTTTAAGTATTCCATTGCCCCTTTCATTATTGGAAGCCCCCCAGCCTCGGCATAAAACTAGAAGGTATGGACAGGTTCCCTATGGCTACTATGGAACTGAGCAACAAGACAGAGGACAGATGAATATGTACCATTTGATGTCAGATAAATAAAAAAAAATGTGCAAAGAAGAGTTTAATGACACAACTTATATTTAAACATTTATCAGTAATAAGCAATGTAATGTTTTTCTAAGATAAACAATTGTGACTTTCTTTTATGTGATACAATTTTAGTTTCTGGCCAAAAGGAGAAAAATGAACAAAAACTATAATCCTGACCTATCTAAGCTGTTGTTTATTTGATGATTACACCATGGAATAGCCAGGGTGGCACCCAAAACAAACTTACCTAAGACAGCATGAGGTTTCTCTATTTGCTTATGTATTTGTTTTGTGAATCAATTCTCTAGTTCTTGAACATGAACTATGTACATGTCAACCAGGGTCATGGTGAAAAAGATGTTAAGGACTAAAAAAGTTAAATAGCATTCTTAATTAAAATTAAATATTTCAAATAGTTTTATAATTACCCTCAAATTATTCCTCTCAAAATTTAAAAGCCACATTGAATGAAGGATAAGCCTAAATATATCTTTTACTCTGGGACACAAGAATTTTGAGACTAGTAGGAAAGCGTAGGGCAGCGTAGACAGAGGAGTGAGCTAGATAGAAGGATGACTGGGTGCACATAAAATGCCACTGAAGTTCTTCAAAGATGCCCCTTCAGCTCAATCCTGGTGAATGAATAAACATGGAAAATTGACCTAATGATTAGGAAGATTAAATACATAATTAATAATTAATATACAGTAAAGTATAATGTTAAAGGAGATTGTATTGTCTCACTGCCTTAGGGGCTGCATTCCATAAGCTATAGTGTTCATTGCACTGGCTATTTGGGAAGGAAGCTCATCTTGGTGGATGTGATGGAGAAATCCATTTTACAGTCAAGTATAAAAAGGAGATAGGAAAAAACAGTGACCCAGTATTCCATTTGAGGACACATTCATACTCACCTAAAATCTCCCCTAAACCTTACCTCTTTCATGTATCACAGGCCCCTAATAGAACCATGGGTGCTGCAACCAAGCCCCTGAAATGTGAACCTCTGTACAACATCCAAAATCCAGTATTTACTTGACTACACTATATGTGACTTTACCTTATATATTATATACATTATACTATATATGTGCTACTTGTATTATGTATCAGATATTGTATATATGTGTATGTATATCCATAATGTATATGATAAGTATGCATTAAGATATGTCAGATGTCATATTTTAAACTTTAAAAATGTACAATAAAAAGGAACAGAAAGAATATATCTTAGAAGTCAAACATTGCTAAGTCTAGTTTGTGTTTCTATGGTTAAAAATATACATTTGATCAAGTATTTGATATATAAAGTGTATAGGTAGTGCCTCCATAGTGTGGAAAAATTAACCTTAGACTAATGACTGAAGTTCAGATGAAATTAAGACCCAGAAATGTCAAACTGTTTTAAATGATTTATTTATGTTCCTAATCAAAGTTCAGAAATATTGTTAGAACACACAAATATATGAGAAAAATGTCAAAATTTTAATTTATGTGACCATAATTTAATGCATAAGTAGAAAAAAGCACGATTTATTGTAATATAAAAATCACAAGCCCAGAGATAGAGATTTTGAAATCATTAATAAACATAAACAGTACAAACTGTACTGAAAACTGTTCTTCACATGTTTTCCTAGCCTCTGGTGTGTGTGTTAAGGCAGGAATAATGCTTAACATTCATATCAAACATACATAACAGTAAAAGAAACTACCTAAATACCCTGAGTGAAACCAGTGTTTAGATAGATACTACATAACATGGATTAGAATTGGCAATAGCAACTGCCCAAATTAAAATATATGGAGAAATAAAGAAACAAAGGAAGGAAGGAAGGAAGGAAGGAAGGAAGGAAGGAAGGAAGGAAGGAAGGAAGGAAGGAAGGAAGGAAAAAAAGAATACATACACACATATATAATAAATTCAGTATTCATAGACCTGGAGTCAATAGAATATTAAGAATTACAGTGACAGAAAGGCGGCAGTAATGGGAATGGCAATAATGGGTAAATAATAAAGGGGAGTCTTTGAAGACAAAGTTTATGCTCTGCATAAGTGAGGTCTTGATTTGGGTCACTATAACCTACCTAAAATCTTGGCATGATTGTGAGCCTCCAGTAATCAGAGTGGACTGTAAATAGAGAAAGGAGTTCCACTGAGCATAGACAATTGATAAACTCTGAGATTAATCGAATTACACTGCCTCAGTAACTAAAGCAAATTTAGAAAGATGCCAAGTGACCCTAATGTCAAATTCAGGCAAAGTCACACACACACACAGACACACACCAGTCAAACACAAGAAATAAACACCTACCATATTCTGTCTCTATAAAAGTGAGAAAATGTACTTGTATACAATAGAGACATACAAACACATACATGTGTGTGTGTGTGTATATATATATATATATATATATATATATATATATATATATATATAGTGTATATGTGCCAAATGATAATTGTAGTAATAAAATTACAGCTTTCAGACTTCGATTTAACAGTTCTATTTAGGCAATTAGATAATTGATATTCATATTTCTCAAAATTTGCAAGACATGAATCAAAAATAATAAACATTTTTCTATAAATTATGTCTCAGAACACTTTCAACTGTTAAAAGAAAAAATATATTGTTATATTTTTTGTTATTATCATTGATACTGTGTTATTTCTTTTCTGGCTATAGTTCATTTCTATCAACTTCACATTGTTACTGAAATCTGCATCCTGATATTTTATAAAAGTGTCTCCAGCATGGTTTATCCTAACATCATGTTATACATACTCAGAGTGAATGCATAGACATGTGCTGCTGTTTACGAACCTATAACACATGATGGTTTTTAAAAGGTACCTGTTCAGGTTAATCTAATTCATAGTTTTATTACTATTTCCAATCTATCTGCCCTAAACTTAGATTGTAATCTGGAGTTTTCTACTACATCATACTTTATCCCATAATTGAGGTCATTCTGTCTATTGGTCATCTTTAAGTGAGGTTTTTAATTGTATGAACAGTGAATTAAGACAGAAAAGCCCTTAGACTTATTTTAATCAAAAGTTTTTCATGAGAGCCTGGGAAAAAGTTCCAAATCTTCCTTGAGTGATTTAAATAAATAAACAAACAAACAAACAATAAACACCTTTACAAAGAAACGTAGAATTTACCGACTGCTGTAGAATTCATAGAATTTTCTTTTGTGCAGCTGCTTTTAAGATTGTGTAAATTATCTTAAACTATTCCAATAGAATTCCTGAATTCTGTTATTCAATTAGTTTTCCAAAATGAAGGCAGACATTCATGGGATTTGGTTATAATGGTATTAACTCCATGGGTTATTCATTTTAATATAAAAATAATATATCTTAATATCCATTTGTATTATTTATTTGTAATTTTAATTTAATTTTAATTTAATTTTAATTTAATAAGTATGTAGAAATTGTAAACTATTTGAAGCATTTATAGAACTTGAACTTAAAATTACTGTATTTAGGAGCTGTTTATGCTTGGACTGTGTATGGATGTTTGCTATGGTGTGTGCATGTGCGTGTGTGTGTGTGTGTGTGTGTGTGTGTGTGTGTAGAGGTCAGAGGACAATTTGTAGGAGTAAGTTCTCTCATTCCACTGTGTGTTTCTCTGAAATCAAACTCTGGTTGTCAATATTGACAGCAAGTTCCCTGAACAGGTTGGGCTATATCACTGGTCCTTAAACTACTATAGTATATATGATTATTATAATATAATGTTTTATGTATAAAAAATAATTAAATAATTTGTTATATTATAATTTATGCTCATATTTATTTTTGCCCTAAAGTTCTTAACACAAGAATATTCTGAGAAGGCACTTTCAGCTGAGTTATCCCACAACTGTCAGACACACTGCTATTTGAGAGTTTCAGCAAAAGGATCCTTTCTCCTATCGTCAGCATATTTGGCTACCCTTCAAATTAGGATATGACAATTTGTGTGCGGATTTGGCAGATATATGAGATATTAAATAGTGGCAGCACGATATACTGATTTTCTAGTCCCTCAAGTTAAGAACTGCTATATTTAAAACTACTATTTTCTGAGAATTACACTCACCTTCCATCCTTAGTGCTTCCTTCCTCTTCATGTCAAAATGACTCCAACTTTTCCATACACTGAGAGTGCTTATTTATCTGACTGAAGGAATAGTTTCATGTATGGATGGAATATGGACATTAAGTCCACTTTTAGTTATCCCAATCAAAATTCCTTTCATAAATTGTAATAAAAAGAACAATGTCAGAGAGTTTACCATTTCAAGTCTGAAGCTTCAATACAGAGTCGCAATGATAAATAAAAAAAAATGCTATTAGTACAGACATGTAGACCAATGGAACAAAGTTGAAGATCCAAACATAAACTTAACTTCAGTCATTTGATATCTGAAAACAATGCTGAAAAAATACACGGTGTGATAAGAAAACATCTTCAATAAATGGTGCTACAAAAACTCAATGTCTACGTGCAGAAGGAAAATGGACCTGTGTCTTTCCTCTTGCTTCAACCTAACCCTATATGGATTGAAGACCTAATTATGGAATCTGAAACAAATGACTAGAAGAAAACTAATTCCTCATTATTTAAAAGAATTCATTTTTACCTTTCCAGTTGATAGGTAGTGCATGCCTTTAATGTCAGGCTTCTAAAGGTAGAACCAGGAAGTTGTCTATGAGTTCCAGGTCAGCCTGGTCTGTACAGCAAGTTCTAAGCTAACCAGAACTGTGTAGGGAGACTCTGTCTCACATTAAAAATAAATAATAAAGAAAAATAAACATTTTCACTTTGGTGAGTTAATAAATTTCAGGCCATCCGAGCTCCTAAATTCATCCTTCTCAGTAACAAACCATAAACCAAATCAAGATGCACCACAGTCTTAACTGTTGAATATTTAACTGTGACCAATAGATGGCAGCTGATATTATCTCACACATTCTCTTCCCATGGTCACATATGTTGTAACATAGAAGAGAGACCTACATAAACATAAACAAAATTCTTACCATATAAAGACATTTTCTTTTCTGGTGGATCCAATGATCTATTGACCAGCTTTTTCATGGAGAAATAAAAATAAATGAACAAAAATGTGAGGTAAGTTAAAATAGAAAAAAAAATGATTATGAGTGTTTCTAAGAAAGCATGAAGATCTTAATGATGAACTAATACCCATGAAAAGTCTTGCATGTCCACACTGGTAGCTAAAACGCTAGTGGTACGGAGAATGGGGATGGGAGGATTGCTGGGACCGGACCTACTATCCCCAATCCTAGTCATTGTTTCAGTAAGAAACCCCATCTCAAGGGAATAAAGCAAGCAGAGAGAGACAGTCAGTTTCTGGCTTCTGCTCCTATGTAAAGACATACAAAACTACACATGCAGGCAACATGTCACACACAGGTAGATCATATGCACATAAACAAACACACAAATTAATATTTTATGATCATACTTTTGGCAACTTTTAGCTTGATTCCTAAAGCTTCAGCTAGTATATCTGGTTGAGACTCATTTGTTTGTGTATAATGATATATTTCTATATTTATCTTATAATTTGTTTACATGTCAATTTTACATGAAATTCAGTAAGTGCAAAATTTGCCTTAGCTCAGACTTTATCATCAGTTAACAAAGCAATCAGTTTAAACTTATCTATTTATCACTGAGAAATGTTTCAATGGAGACCGTTTCTCAAGTTTTGTCATAAATACTGATTTTGATGTATCTTCCAAGGTTGAAACTGGAGAATCTACACAGTATATTTTCATGTAGCAAAAAAGAAAGCCTAGCTTCAAGTTCAGACCTGCATGTACTTTCTTGAACAATTTCTATGGGGAAATGCCTAATGAATGACTGGGATAATGTCAGGGGCAGCCTGATCTAATTTTAATCATCAACCATATAAAAGCTATTTAAATTAAAAAAGAAAGAAAAACTTAATTTATCTTGCATATATGTGCCAGTCAATGTCATAGAGAAGTCTGTAATTATAGGAAGGAGAGGAATAGCCTGCCTCAGTGAGTCCTGCATTATAATAATTGAAATCTGTCATAGTGGTAACAGAACTAATACAATTAATGAATTGTTAAAATCAGTTGAGTAATGGTTCTATACTATCTGTGTCAGATTAAAACAATCACCAATGTTTATATAAAGGAAAAGGGATGTCAAAAGCAAAAGTCAAAGTACTATAATGAGTAAATGGTTTTACTTTCTATAACTGACTTTGGAAAAGGAAACAGGAGATTTGAGACTGTGAAAGTTATCATCTTTAGAATTTGGAAAAGACAAGATCTTCTGACTAAATTGGGAGCATGGGGACTTTGAGGGAAAGTTAAAGAGAAGGGGAGAGTCAGGGAGGGGAGTAAAAAAAGTGTAGAGTTCAATAAAAATTAAAATAAAACATATACAGTTCAATCCACCCAATTTATGCAGCACCCATTTCAAACCCTGGCCAGAGGAGATATACTTCACCCAGTGAAGCAGAAAATCAATAGATGTGATTCGTGCAACAAAGACAATTCTATAATTGGCTTTGATTCACATTTTCATTTTGGTCAAGGCCAGGCTTATAGTCTGGCTCATTTTGTAAGCCATCTGTGAGATAACCTGTTTTGACTCTGCCGTGTTCCCAAGTGTTGTTGGCATTAGGCATAGTAAGAGACTTCTTTTTATTGACCTTATATTAAAGTTGCTTTTGATCTTTGTCATTAGTAGAGTTAGGGTGAGCTGGTCACGTAAAGAGGGACATGACAGTGGCAGTGATCATAACAGTGAAGATCAAATTGGTAGTAGCATTAATGACAAAAATAGCAGAAGATTCAGTGAATCCCTTGTATTTCTTCCTGAAGATGTAAAATGTGATGTAAAAAAAAATCTGTAAAAATCATGACAAACTTTACATAGTAAGATGTTTATGTGTATCTCTCTGTGTGTATGTATGTGTAAATAACCTAAAATCATGTATATTTTACATAGATGTGTTATATAAAAGTAGTCAAGGTCAGTAACAGTAACTAAGCACCTATTAATTGTAAAGAGTTGTGGTCATAAGAAATGACACAAGAAAATAGCAGCATGATAAAAATTTGCAGAAATCATTGGGTGAGAGAAGTAGCAACCTTCAAAACAAAGTTTCCCTCACCTAATGGTGCTAATGAGAAGCTATTAAGATCACTCCCACAATAGGCACACAGGTACATACACACAGAAACACATAGATAGACATGAACACACAGTCATATGGAAAACTTTCCACAGCTAGTGCTTTTATTCAACACTGTGGCACGAATCTGGTATTCTGATAAAATGGATAATATGTTTTAAAGAAAGCTACAATATAAAGCAATTTACTAGAATTGTAATTCAATAAAATTCCCTGAATATTAAAGCGCCGCTGAATATAATTTCATCTCCTCTATTTCAAAAAGCAATTTAAAAATCTTGCAGGGCATTAGAAATGTTTCTTATATTTGTAGCCTATTAAATTTTATTAGGTACTTCCATGTACATTGTCATTTGGTTCTCACAGCGACCTCATGAAAGACACAGCATTATTATGCTCCATTAGCACAACTCATGACATATAATAGTCAGTTATTAATAAATATTTATTGATAGAATGGATGAATGGATTCCTGGATCAGTTATGAGGAAGGCTCAATTAAAATAGTTTTGTTGAAGGAGACAAGCCTTTGCAAGGATTTCAGCTTTCTCAGGAAACGTTCTTTGCCCCAGTGAGCATGACCTTCCTCTAAAGGTGAAATCACCTTGAATAAATGGTACAGGGAAATAGAAGAATGTAAATAATTTATTGAAGTATGAATTGGCCACAGTAGAATCTCAAAAGATTGTTTTTAAATAAAACCAAAGCTTCAGTAAAGTAGGTCATTTGCCTTAGTATGTAATAGAGATAAATCTATTAATGCAAACACAGCATATATATTTAAAAATTGCGGAATACCATTTTGTGTTATAAATAGGTAGGACTGTAGGACACAGCCAGTGATGTCCATTTCTCATAACAAAGATGTTTGAAAGTAAGTCCAGTCTGTCATCCTCATCCAAGAACAATATTATAAACACACATGCACACATGTGTGTGTGCTCGTGCATGCATACGCACACACACACAGACAGATTGCATGTGGACTACAAAGGAAAGTGATGACATTTTTTTCATGATGGGTCTGCCTATGCTGAAAATACTTTTATATATAGTGAAATTATAGTGACAGTCATTGCAACTATTGCTCATTATTTTTCATATTTCAGTATGATAGATATGCTTTATATTAGAAGAAACAAAAGAGTAACCAACCATTACATAAAAATATATTTATTTAAAAAGACAAAAAGTGAGCATGTAAATTTCAATTTGAATAATAACATGCATGATATGTATCACTACTATCTTATAAGTATTGATAAACATTTTAGGCACTTTTCTATTGCTCTGAAGAGACAGCATGACTAAATCAAATTGTGAAAGGAATTATTTAATTGGATACCTGTTTACAAATTCAAAGGGATAGTCCATGGCCATCATCGTGGAAAGCATAGCATCTAGTCAGGCAGGTATTGCTGTTCTGGAATAATGATTTTTTTATGATGTAAAGATGTGTCTTTGCAAGGAATCTTTTGATTAGTTTAATAAGGAGCTAAATGGCCAATAGATAGGCAGGAGGTATTGACAAGACTTGCAGGTACAGAAAATGCTCTGAGAGGAAGAGAGGCAGAGAACTAGTCTGTTGTGGAATGATTTAGACACACAGACTGGTACAGAGAGGTAAAAGCCACATGGGAGAACATATATTGGAAAAATATGGGTTAATTTAATTTATAAGAGCTAGTTAGAAGTAAGCTTAAGCTATAGGCTGAGCTTTCATAATTAAGAAGTCTCTGTGTCATTATTTGGGAGTTGGCTGCCAAGGCAGAGAAAGACTCATTGCACATAGTGCTGAAGCAGTAGCTGAAAGCTTACATATTCCAAAATCCAAGAGGCAGATAGTACTTGACCTGGTATAGATACATATTGTTATCTCTCATAAAGAGGCCACATACTTCCTAATCATTCCATCAATAGAGAGCCAAACATAGAAATATATAATCCTTTGAGGCCATGCTCATTCAAACTACTACAATATGCCAATAATAACAATCTTATTTTATAAGTAAGCTTTGAGTTGTGATTGTGTTAAGTTTTGAAAATACCTTTGACCACCTAAGATAAAATATTTCTGTGATTTGTTAGGAAGGAGAAATGTATTAATACATGATAAGTAATATTAGAATTTATGTAATTTATGAAACACAAGATATACTTTTATAAACTAAACAATAAATTATAAAAAAAATTAGAACTTGACTACAGTATGAAGTTTGGTACCAAAATCTAAAGAATAAAAAACTGAAAATAAAGAGCTTAAGAAGTACCTTACATTGCTGGTGGGAATGCAAACTTGTGCAACCACTTTGGAAAGCAGTGTGGCGGTTTCTCAGGAAATTCGGGATCAACCTACCCATGGACGCAGCAATCCCACTCTTGGGAATATACCCACGAGATGCCCGATCATATGACAAGGACATTTGTTCAACTATGTTCATAGCAGCATTATTTGTAATAGCCAGAACCTGGAAACAACCTAGATGCCCTTCAATGGAAGAATGGATGAAGAAAGTGTGGAATATATACACATTAGAATACTACTCAGCGGTAAAAAACAATGACTTCGCGAATTTTGCATGCAAATTGATGGAAATAGAAAACACTATCCTGAGTGAGGTAACCCAGACCCAAAAGGATGAACATGGGATGTACTCACTCATAATTGGTTTCTAGAGATAAATAAAGAAAATTCATCTGGCTATGGATGGAGATAGAGACAGAGACCCACACTGGAGCACTGGACTGAGCTCCCAAAGTCCCAATGAGGAGCAGAAGGAGGGAGAATATGAGCAAAGAAGTCAGGACCACAAGGGGGGCGCCCACCCGTGGAGACAGTGGGGCTGATTCTTTGGGAGCTCACAAAGGCCAGCTGGACTCTGAGTGAAAAAGCATGGGATAAAACCGGACTCTCTGAATTTGGTGGACAATGAGAAGCCAAGGACCATGGCACCGGGTTTTGATCCTACTTCATGTTCTGGCTTTGTGGGAGCCTATCCAGTTTGGATGTTCACCTTCCTAGACCATGATTGAGGGGGGAGGACTTTGGACTTTCCACAGGGAACCCTGACTGCTCTTCAGGCTGGAGAGGGAGGGGTAGGAGTGGGGGGATGGGAGGAGGAGAGGGAGGAGTGGGAGGGAAATGGGAGGCAGGGAGGAGGCAGAAATTTCTTTTTTTTTTTCCAATAAAAAAAAATAGGGGTAGGGTTGGGGCAAAGGTAGAGGGAGCAGGAGGAGGGGAGAGTGGGAATGGGCATTGGTATGTAAAATAAAGAATGTTTTTTTAAAAAAATAAATAAAAGAAATTAAAAAAAAAAAAAGAAGTACCTTAAAGTATCCAGATTGTGACTAAGGCTTCATTTTGAACAACTTTACTAGCTGAAGATAAGAAACAAGGAAATTTTATTTTATTTTTATTATTATTATTATTTAATTAAAATTTCCACTTCCTCCCCTCCTCCCATTTCCCTCCCGGTCCCCCATCCCCCTTCCCCTCCCTCTCCAATCCAAAGAGCAGTCAGGATTCCCTGCCCCGTGGGAAGCCCAAGGTCCTCCCCCCTCCATCCAGGACTAGGAAGGTGAGCATCCAAACAGACTAGGCTCCCACAAAGTCATTACATGCAGTAGGATCAAAACCCAGTGCCACTGTCCTTGACTTCTCAGTCAGCCCTCCTTGTCAGCCGTGTTCAGGGAGTGTGGTTTGATCACATGCTCCATCATCCAGTTGGCTTTGGTGAGCTCCCATTAGATCAGCCCCACTGTCTCAGTGGGTGGGCACACCCCTCGTGGTCCTATCTTCCTTGCTCATGTTCTCCCTCCTTCTGCTCCTCATTTGTACCTTAGGAGCTCAGTCCAGCGTTCAAATGTGGATCTCTGTCTCTAGCTTCATCCATCACCAGATGAAGTTTCTATGGTGATATGCAAGATATTCATCAGTATGGCTATAGGATAGGGTCATTTCAGGCTCCCTCTTCTCAGCTGCCCAAGGATTTAGCTGGGGACATCTCCATGGACACCTGGGAACACCTCTAGAGTCAGGTCTCTTGCCAACCCTGAAATGGTTCCCTTAATTAAGATATATACTTCCCTACTCTCATATCCACACTTCCTCCATCCCAACTGTTCCATTCCCCCAAGCTCTCCCCATCTTTTCCTTCTCACTTTTTTCTCCCCATTTACCCTTACCCCTACCCCAACCCCACCCGCAAGTTTACAATTTTTGCCTGGCAATCTTGTCTCCTTCCAATAAAAGGAGGATAACCAAATGTTTTTCTTTGGGCTCACCTTCTTATTTAGCTTCTCTAAGATATCATATTATAGGCTCAATATACTTTATTTATGGCTAGAATCCACTTATGAGTGAGTAAATACATATTCTTTTTGGGTCTAGGTTACCTCACTCAGGATAGTATTTTCTATTTCCATCCATTTGCTTTCAAAATTCAAGATGCTATTGTTTTTTTTACCGCTGAGTAGTACTCTAATGCATACATATTCCACACTTTCTTTATCTATTCTTCCATTGAGGGGGATCTAGGTTGCTGTAGTAGGGGCGGTGGGCTGCATTCCGGCCACCCAGGCTCCCACATGGCTAGCTTATGACCCGAAATAATTACACAGAAACTGAATTCTTTTAAACACTGCCTGGCCCATTAGTTATAACCTCTTATTGGCTAGCTCTTACATATTGATCTAACCCATTTCTAATAATCTGTGTAGCACCATGAGGTGGCTTAACAGGAAATGTCTTTACCTGCATCTGTGTCGGGTGGGAGAATCATGGCAACTACCTGACTCAACTTCTTTCTCCCAGCATTCTGTTCTGTCTACTCTGCCTATCTAAGCTGCTGTCCTATCAAAAGGGCCAACGCAGTTTTCTTTATTAACCAATAGACCTATGACCCTCCTCCATCAGGTTGCTTCCAGGTTCTGGCTATTACAAATAAATGCTGTTATGAACAGAGTTGAACAAATGCTTTTGTAGTATGATAGAGCATAGGAATTGTCCTGACAGAGAAGAAAGGAAGAGAGAGAGAAAAAAAGTAAAACATTTCACTTTTTTTTAAAAAAGCTACCTGCTTACAAGATATGCTAAAGTAATAGTGGCACATGGCTTGTAGGAGTAACCAACCAATATCTGATTTTACTGAAGACCCACTAATCAAGATAGAACCTATACCTAATACATATTGATTGACTAAGAACCTAAGACTAGATAACCCAGGGACCTAGTGTAAAAAAAAATGCTACTATTCTAAGTAAGTAAATATAAGATAAAATGACATCCTCAAAGTGCTATATTCATAGATTATTGCATTACTCATCCAGCAGCAGAAAAGTATCCTCCTGTAACAGATGGGAATGAATACAGAGACCCTTAGGTAGACATTGTGAAGAGAGTGAGAGACTTTGTAACACTTAGGCCCAAATAAGTTTTCTCCATCAAATACCACTTTCTTATAGATTAGGAAAATCTGAAGAAGAGGAGAAAGAAAGAATGTGATGGACGGTATGGAGGATACCAAAATCCCTAGGCCCTCTAAATCACCATGATCAATGAACATATAAAGGCAGAGACTAAGGCAGCATGCACAACACATCTGCATCAGTTGGGATAGTAGAGCTGAAAGGATGAGTGGAACCAAGTCTTCAGCTCTAAGCCAGAAGCAATTTCCAATTGATAACTACTTGTAAATGAAATTTTAGTTTCTTCCAAAAGGAGTCTCACTGGGCAAACAACCTACTAAGACGCAGTTTTTATGCCTGATAGTTAAATAAGAGACACTTATGGAGGTACCTGTCTCACAATGTCATGTTAGAGCTCTTCTTTTTTTTTAAATTTTACCTTATTATTTTCAGTCATATTTTATGATGTAGTTTTACTTCTCTCTTCATATTGTACAGGTTCATTATGTATACATTATGGGTTCCCGTATAGTACTTTTATGGTACTCCTGAGCATGTGAATGAAAGAGTGGCTCTCTGTTTCTTTTGCTTTCTCTTTAATTCTTTTTCATTCTGTATGATTTATACAGTTCTGATATGTTAGGTTTTGTGTTATCTTATAATATTTTTTTATTGTAACCCTAAAGAAGCCTGTTTGTTTCCTAATGAGAGAAAGAAGGGAATTGGATCCGCCTTTCAGAAGATGAGAAGGAAGGTGAGGAGGAACTGGGGGAAATAGAGAGAGGATATAGTATATGAGAAAAAAACTATTTTCAATAAAATGAAAATAAAAAAATAGAAATAGTTTTGTCACAGGATTAAGTCAATAAGTGTTAATACTTATAAAGTTAGACATAAGTTCAATATTCAAAAATACCGCTATTATAATTTTCCTCAGGTAATCCCTGCAAGCAAACACTGCTACTTTTGAACATTTTTTAGGAAAAAAAATATATGTCTGTGGAAGAATAGCCTTGAAGGACAGAATACTGGAATTCTTAATTATTGACAAGCTTAGTGCAAACCTGTGACTTTCGTTCCAATCAACTTCAGCCCTAAAGGAGAATTTATTAATAGAATTAAAGCTACCTAATATAATTTGAGACATCACATGGACTTCAGCTATACCTAAAGACTTATCCTTTGCCATATAAAGAATCCTCATTTTCAGGGTGGTAGTGGCACACACATTTAATTCCAGCACCACTTATGATGCAGAGGCAGGTGAATATCTGTGGTTTCTAGGTCAGTCTGATTTATAGAGCATGTTCCAGGATAACCATGGTTACACAGAGAAAGCCTGTCTCAAACACAACAACAAAAACAAGACAATAGCAGCAAAATAAAAACATCTTCATTGTAACTAGCAAGCAACTGGAGACTTAACAGTAGAGGTATGTTCATCAAATCCTTTTTGTAAAGTAAACCACATTCATCATTAACACTACTTATATGATAGATATAAAAATGGTATTTTCATATCACTAGGATTACCCTGTGTTCTAAATCAAAAGCTCATACCTAATTTTATCAAAGTCTAAATACAAAATGTATGAATCACATAAAATACATGCTTAAAATTAGATATGGTAATACATATACATGTATATACTTGGTTTTGCTTATTTGCTTATAAATAGATTTATTACATAATATTTGTAATATTTACCTTTAAATCTTTCAAATGTGTACACATGTAGCTACAAATATTGTACATTTTACTGGGCCCCTGGGACTGGTTTTTCTCCACCCACTGGGTCCTGCTCACCAGCTCCTGCAGCCACTTATGAAATAACCATTCTGAGGCTTAATATTAATTACATACTCTTTGGCCTATTAGCTCAGACTTCATATTAATTAACCAATTTCTATTATTTTATATTTTACCATGAAGCTTGTGGTTTGTTACCTCTTGCTTCTTGGGCGGCTAGTTGGCATCTCCCTGACTCTGTCTTCTTTCTCCTTGCATTCAATTTAGTTTTTTCTGCCTAGCGCTATTCTGCCCTGCCATAGGTCAACACAGCTGTGACGTAGGATTCCTCTCTGCATGCTGTGAATATGCTTTATTATCATTGGTTAAAAAAACAATCCATTTTGACCCTATTGCAGCACAGAAAAGTACAAGATAGGAATTCCAAGCAGAGATAGAGGTAAAAAGAAGGCAAAGTCTGGAAGAAGCCATATAGCTACCAAAGAAGACAGATGTCTGGTAAACTTACTGGTAAAACACAAGCCTCATGGTAAAATACAAAATAATATAAATAGGTTAATTTAAGATGAAAGAATTGTTAATAAGGAACTAGTAGGTCAATCAATGTTTTAGTTGATGTAATTTCTATGTGTTTATTTCAGGTCTGGACAGCTGGGAAAAAAAAAACAAACAGCCACTGCCTACAAATCTTCTTTATTAACCAATAACAACAAAACATATTCACAGGCTACAGATGGGAATCCCACATCACCTCCCCTTTTCTAGCTAAATAAAAAGAAAGGTTTTAACTTTAACATAGTAAAATTACGTATAGCAAAACAGGTATCAAGCAAGAATTATAGTTACAATGTCTCTTTCTGAATCTAAAGTTTCATGTCTAATATATTTTTTATCATAACTAAAGAAAGCTATAACAATCAGTCTTCAGCTCCATCAAGCACCCCGGAAGGATATGATATTACTTGTGTAAATAGGAAGTAGATTGTAAGCAACTTCCAAAACTCTAGAATTGACAGAGACATTGCACAGTCACCCGAAGTTATTCTGTAACATTGAAGTATCAATCTTCAGCCCATAGGGTTCTGCAGACTTTTTCATGAAGCAGAAAATTTGAAAGACT